>OX438650.1:13936507-15136507 GCA_949316285.1 Eupithecia subumbrata | reverse complement strand
GCACCCTCCGACTCATATGGACTCGACTTCAACAGTGGATGTACGTTTGCTGATAAGAAGAAATCTTTGTTTCAGGCTGTTTAATTTCTTCGGTCAGATTAAGAACTTCCAAGTCAAGGGTCTCAGTGAAATCCTGATCACCAGACTGACCTTTGGTACGCTGACCCTCCGCCTGCGTCTTGATTTGAAGCTGCCTCTCATCGAAGCTACTCTTGGTAAGATTTTTTCTTTTACTATTTTACGCGGATTTTTCCTGGGTATGTTTTTTTCAAGGTCTAGATTATGTACTGTGTACATCTTTTTAAAATTATAGCGCAAAAAGTGAAGAGGCAACAAACAACCATGCAACATCCATGAAAACTTTCGCATTGAAAAAAATGATAAACCCAAATTTCATTTTCAAAATACATAAAAATAGAACCAAAAGATGAGGTCTACCACTATGCAAAAACCAAGAATTATTCCATTATTTTATTTATAGGTAATTATTATTACTTGGTGTGATGTGATACGAGTATTTCGCATTTTTCACTCTGTCGAATGCAGAGATCATTGGTTTGTAACCTGTATTAGATATACATAAGTATATGTATATGTATTAGGTATACCATTCCTGCAGACCATTTTAGCACCATGGCTCATATATCTTTTCGTCCTACGTTCTTTCTCTAGATATCTATATTTTATGTTCTTCAAATTTCTTTATTATTTTCATGTTTTATTTTTTGTGTGCTACTCTTTTCGCTACCTATTTACTAACCATATATTATATATCCGATTATATATCCCTATTTCTATTTTTCTTTTGTACGTGTAATTGAATCTTGTTCAACAGATAAAGCGGAGATTAACGCCGTCTTGTTCGGAGAGAAGATCAACTTGTCAGCATCAGGAAGGTCGGTATCATCTACATCAGTAGGTACTCTATCTTTTATTGTCTCTCTCTCTTCTTTACATGATCACCGATTCTCATCGAATGATACAGTCAACCTTTCTTGTATACTAGGTAGAGTTCACACGCCTTTTTTTGGAGAAATTTAGAAAAATAGACATCGTCTGTCCTACACCGAACAATGGTTTTGTCCAAGGTTTTGGATTATAAGCCGCCATTTTTTGCTCGATTTAAAAATGGCGCGGATTTTGATTTCCTTATGTCACAAATCTGGCGATACAGGTATAATACCCGCAAAAAACAAAAGACGGCCTCGCTAGCTCTGGGTTACCTTGGTTGGGTTACCTTTACCCTGTTTAGCGCGTCATGCTCAAGGGTACGGTCACTGTAATGTTATCTATTCAGTTTTCATCTTTATACAAACGGTCGGAACGTGAGTCATACACGCGCCTCAAGTCAATCAATAAAAACTCTTTATTTCCATAAATACAATAAAAAAGGTCAAATTATAAAACTAAACACTGACACGGAAATAAAGTGAAATTTTTGATTTCTGTCGCTTCGGTATGTAGACTAAAGTAAAGAAACGACGAAGAAACCTTTAGCCTGTGAGTTGTTATTTTTCGAGTTGGAGCAAAACTTGTCCCAAACTTTTTTATCCTATAGATAATCTGATATTTTGTAGTTGTAGTAAGCCAAAGGATATGTTTCGGTATACAATCGGTACACAATCTGCCGAATGCGCCGCAGCAGTGACAATTGTGACAAACGAACGGTGTGATGGTTCTGTAAGCAGTACCTAAGCGTGTGATTTGTGAATATTTGATTGAAATAAGTACAAGAACTTACTTAATATGGCAAAGAGCAAATATATACAATATTGTGATGTTTTTTGTGGCTTGAATTCTTAAATAACGCAACCAGAGATAACATTATTATTATTATTCACAATTTTTTTGTAATTACCTACCTGGAAACTCCGAAAAATATTTTATAAAACCTGTACTAGTACCTATCTACGTAGTTTGTTTCTATTTTCAATAGGGAGGACCGCACCGGTCCAGATCTGCGATAACCTTAAACCTGCCGGCACATAAAACTGATTAATAAATCTTTTAGATTATCCCGGGCTTGCAATTCTAAAGCTGTGCGTCCTCCAGATCGGAATGGAAGAGTACGCAGCGCAAGGATTTGTTGCTTTGTATTAATTTCCATGGTGTCGATGTCTGGCATACTATTGTAAATAAAATACTGACACCAAGTACTTTGCGTACGCTTAGTTGGACGCACAGCTTTATTCTGTTCAGTTCCAATGAGGGGTATTCGATATGCATTTTTATGAAGAAAAAAATTAGTACTTAAGTTCTTAAGCCAATCGACGGCCCTGCCACCTATCGAGATATTAATATCTCGATAGGTGGCAGGGCCGTCGATTGGCAAATCCCCTTCGCAGGGGATTATGGCAGGGGATTATTAGAATAAGCCATTTGAGTATATCAATGTCAAATGAAAGGAAAACAAAAACAACAAAAAATTATGCTAAATTTGAAACACAAACTAGAAACTCGAAAAAGTTTTTCTTTCATTTGACATTGATTTACTCTAATTGCCAATTGAGACACGGCCATCTATCAAGGAATATGGACTGACTAACTTTTTTGTTTAAGGCTCGGTGGGCCAGCAGAGGCCGCATTTTTGTGATTTTTAAAACCATCTGAGACATAGAAAATAGTGTTTACAATTCTGAAGAAAATATAGGTATATATATTACCTAAGGATCTAGTCTAGTCAAAGTCGCATTCAGTTACGAGATCGAATGAACTTCACTCGATAGAAAATAATCCCAAAGTTACCCCCTTTTTCTAACGCTTTTTCAATACCATGACTAGCGAACTACTGATATCACACTTTTTTTTGTACTCAACTAAGGACACTTAATATTTCTAAGCAAATTCGCAGAGTTTGACTTGATAAAATGATTTTTTTAATCACCACCATGTTTAAATAACTACAAAAAACACGAGTGCGGGGGCTTGGCAGGCGCGCATTTTTCCTTACGCCTACTGCTGCAGGACTACCTGGCCTTAATGCAAATCGGAAACCCCTCATTAAACATACTTTTGTTGCAGTTTGGCGATTGAAGACATCACCGTGGAGACAGACGTTCGCGTGCGCCTTGGTATCATTTCTGGCATCAGCCTCAACAGACTTGACGTTATTTTCAAATTGGGAGACATTAAGGTAACCCAAAAATTTTCACATCTATTTGCATGGAAAATAGACTATTTTTACAAGCAAGGGCAGGAAATGAGGTTGAAACAGGACTGAACAGAATGGCGTAATAAAAAGAAGGCATGGGTATGCCTAATTTTTTTATTCTTGAGGTCGCATTCGTAAGTGTTCCGAGTTTAAAACGACTTCCAAACCCAAATTTTAGGGTAAAATTAAACTGAACCTTTGGTGCCGCGTCCTACTCGTACTACACGTTTTATTTGCTATTAACAATATTATTCAGAAATTCGAAGTTGGTTTTTTTAAGACACACCAAATTATCTAACTTTTTTGAAGTGAAAACTTCTTTAGCGGCGTTGAGCACTTTTTCTGTAATGGGTATAAAATCTTAAACTCGCGTCAGGACACGTGACCTGATCGAAAAAGCGTAAGACGGATGGAGAGTAGACAGCTATCCCCTCTCTACGGCGCGGCGAAAATGTATGCCTGGGCCTACTGTTTCGTTTAGGTTGTCATGTTTGTGTACGATAGCGCAATAAATGAATATTGTATTCTACCACATAAATGATAGTACTTTTATACTGATAAAGCAATTGGTGCAAAATTATTCCCTAACCATTCCAAAATATCAAACATGCTCAACGTTAATAATCAAGTTTTCACTTCTGCCGGCACTCCCGGAGTGCAACCCGTCTTTTATTTCTGTTTCAGTCTGACGTGGTCGTGACTGGTTTCGGCGTTAACATATCTTCCTTCGTCAACCACTTCATCGGAACCATCGTCCCCAACACACTCCACAAATTCGAGGTGATTAATTAATTTATGTGAAAAAATTGTAGCAGATCTGGATGCAGTACTACCGAACAACACAAAAAAAGTGCATTCATATATTGGCTTCAACCTCAACAGCATATATTGGTCCACTACTGGACGTAGGCCTCCCCCTGATAAAGCGTCGTATTGGCTTTAATCTCATAGGGGGTACTACTCATAATCCCCACGCTGGACATGCGGGTTAGGTAACGCAGTTCGGTGTTAGAATTGTTCTGCATTTTCATTCAGATTCATTTTCACAGATTCATTCAGAACCAAAGTGCTAGAGAATTTTATCAGCTAAGCTAAGCTATCAGAGAAAGGATTTCAAGTCTTTTCAACAAGCAAATTATATTAAGTATCCTTAATTTTTTTTTCATTTCAGGGCGACATTAACGAACTTATGGAAATTGTCCTCTTCGACATCATCAACGAAATGCTGTAAACCATTACTTAGAAAAATTAGTGACAACGACAGGCGATACTTTTCCGAATCTAATAAAAACATATTTCCGACGAGCGTTTTTTTGGTTATTTTTGATCCATATTATTTTTAGGGTTCCGTACCTCAAAAGGAAAAAAGGAACTCATATCGATCACTTTGTTGTCGGTCTGTCTGTCTGTCCGTCTGTCAACCCTATTTTCTCAGGAACGCGTGGAGGTATCGAATTGAAATGAACATCAAATACTCAAGTCCGTGACCTATTGAAGCCTCAATGTAAATTAAATTTTTTGGTCAACTGAATTAAAATTTTTTGATCAACTGAATTAAAAGTTACAGCCGTTTATGTCCGAACATTTTCAAATTACCAAGGGAATCACATGCACACAAAACTTATAGAATACTTCCCGCTGACCTAAAATTATGAAATTTGGCAAGAAACAAGGTCTTATAGCACAAATAAAGGAAAACATCCGAAAACCGTCAATTTTTAGTTTTTTCTTTAAAAAAAATACTGATTCTCGCCATGGATCAGATCCTATAGGGAGCATCCCGTTGACCTAGAATCGTACAATTAGGGAGGAAGCAAGGTCTTATAGCACAATTAAAAAGTATCCGAAAACGGTATATTTGTAGTTTATTCTTTAAATTAATTACTTTTGATTCTTGCCATGGACCAAATCCTATTGGGTACTTCCCGTTGACCTAGAATAAAAAGAATTGGCAAGAAGCAAGGTCATAAAGCACAAATAAAGGGCAAAATCCGTAAACTGTTAGCTAACAAAAAAATAATGTTTGATTTTTGCTATGGACCTAAATATACAGGGCATCTACTCTGCGTTGACCTTGAAATCATGATATTTGGCAAGAAACAAGGGCTTACAATTATATGGAAACCTTAATGCGCGATTTGTTTTCTTTATGTGTATTTTGAAGCTTCGAGTGAAGCCAAATAAATAAATAAATGCTGGACAATCCACACAGCACCATCTAGCCTCAAAGTAAGCTACTCAAAGCTTGTGTTATGGGTACTAGATATCTGATATAATTAATACATTATATCCATAGAAATATATATTTTTTATTATAAATAGAAAACACCCAGACCAATGGAACCAATTTCTGCAAATCGTACACAAATTTGTTCCGAGGCGGGAATCGAACCCGCAACCTTGCGTCGCAGGCGGACTCTCGCCCGCTGCGCGAAATAATGATGGACATTACTACCTACACAGTCTTATCTCCTCAACCTCAACAGCCTGTATTGGTCCACTGCTGGACAAAGGCCTCCCCCTGATAAGCGCCTTATTGACTTTTATCAAGATTATTAAGACAGGGCGTTATAGCGCTCACTAGGGGAGGCCTATGTCCAGCAGTGGACGAATATAGGCAATGATGATGACGATGATGATGAAGTTCATCATCATCAATAGCAAATATTTTTAGGTACCTAACCTACCTATTTATTTGTAGAGGTATACAAATATTTTAACCCACGGCGGTAATCGAACCTACAACCTTTCTTCGTGTTAGGCAGACTTTCGCCCATTGCCCAACAGAGGTCGCCAAAACTTTTTAGTAGTCTTCCTACCTGTACACTCATTGTATACACTAGCCAAACTCAATGTGGAATGTTTGTAAACAAACCACAACACAAAGAAAGAAGAAAGAAATAAAGAAAGAAAGAAAGAAAATCAATTTATTTAGCTCACACAAAAAAAAAATAATAACAAAAAAAAACCTTAAAATACTTATAAAACAAAGAGTATTATTCTGGTGTGAACCAAAAAGGTCCTGCCTCAGCTTCATGTTGCTCAACATAAATTTGAGCAACGCTGGTTTTCTGGCAAGACCTTTGGTGCGTGCGTGTCCACACGGCTCACAGACCAAACACATAGAAAAGAAAATATGACAATTTAGGAAATAAATAAATAATAATAATACCTATTTAAAAAATAAAATAAGTCTAGTGTCTTCTCTACGACTATCGTTCAACACGGGCCCACTCAATCAAAACAATAAATAGAATAAGTACCATCGGACAACCAGTGCCGAATAACGTCCGACCAGACCAACAACTGACATTACTCGTTTTCGAACGAAACACAGCTGCGTGCCTGCTTGGCGCGCATTTGAAGCGGATGATTTCGTGCGTCCAAGTTTTGATGTGGCAGACAACTCGTTTTGAAATTATTTGAAGAACTAAAACTCACTTGCTTGGCGTCGCGTTTCAGATATAATAATAATTATTAGCAATATTTATTGAAGGTAGGATCTCAAATCCACAAAGTAATGAATATTGCGTATAAAAAGACGCAGCAACAGAGTGAGTTTTAGGTTCAGTATGTTTGTTTACAAACTTTCCACATCGTGTTTGGCTAGCTACTGTAATGCATAGATAAGCCGTTGGTACCTATTCTAATTCCTAAGGCCATTTATGTCGCTAGCCCTAAAACGGCGCATATCTACTCTCGAATGTTGATAATGTTCGATAAATTATGTCACGCTTTGATGATGTCACCCTACATGTGATTTTTGAAAAGTATTTTTTTCCAAATGCAATGGGGTTGTCACATCTAAAAAATCTACATGATATTGGACGAGGTATAGTATAGGTACCTACCTTACCTACATCAAATTGAAGATGTTTTATTCAAATGTATAAAACATAATCAATAATTAAAAAAAAAAAACCTATTTAGGTTAAATATTAACACTGATTTCATTCTGCGAAAGAATCATTTTCAATACTGGCAGCACCGAAAAATCGCAGTGCATCGAAGCACCGTTAGAGGGGAATTACCAAATCGTGAATTTGTTGCATCAGCCAGTTTTAGTGATGACAAAAGTGTAGCTAATAGAAATGAAAAAAGCCGGATAACTATTAGTAGTAGGTACCTATATTCTTTCTAATGATGTAATGGCAAAGTTTGTGATGTTTTGAGGATGTTTGTGTGAAGACTAATTTATGGATTGAGCTAAAAATTTGCACACATTAAGTTCTGGACTCGGAGTAACATCATACATAGGCTACTTTTTATACGAAAAAGGCGTGCAAACCGCGGACTGAAGCATGTAGTTAATACTACACAAATAGAAGGATTCTTTAGCAAGTGATTTTCACTTAAACGGCATAGTGGTTACCATTATACTATTTATTACGTAAATTATGTAAGTAGTATGGTATACTACTATGTACTATATATGTACCTACTACTTATATAAATAATTGAGATGAAGGTTGGTGAAGATATGATATATTATAGGTTTGGATGAACGAAACGCCAAAACTTACCTCATACATAAGGCATATTTTAATAAATTACAATATTATATTACAATCTATTAATTTTTTAACCATATAATTTGTTAATTATACTTAATTATCTTTACTATAGCCGCGCTATAGAGCGAGAGCATCTAGCTATAATATTACCTACTTAAAAGAGGGTCCCATACCACTGAAATGTAATAGATTAAGTAAATGCAATAAACAATTTTTTTTCTTTTATTCAGTAGTTCCGATCTATGGAACAGACTGTTATTTTGCAGAAATAGCTGGACGTGGCTACTTTAAACACATAGGCTACTTTTATCCAGCTTAGCCGCGGGTGGGCACAAGTTAGTAAAACTATTTATACACTACAGGAAAACGGATAGGTCAACTTCATTACGAATATAAGCGGGTTAACTACGAACCTTATTTGTGTTGGAAGATCTATTATATTTTCACAAATATAATGAAATGAAGCATTTTCCCGCGCCGCGGGAACATAGGCTAATTTTTACCGCGGGACCTGCGGTAAAAAGTAGAATATGTTCATCAGGAATAATGTGGGCTTCTAATGATAAGAGAATTTTTAATCGATCCAGTAGTTTCGGAGCCTATTCAATACAAACAAACAATCTTTCGTCTTTATTATATTGAGTATAGATAAGTCAACTTCATAAGAATTGAAAAACTTTCGTTAGTAGAAACTCTACATGCCGTGTTTGTACTTTATTTTACCCAAGTTCGTAAAACGTGGTCGGAAAATAAAAACAACAAAACTTCCGGTTTTATTTTCCGGCAAAGTTTGCCTTTGCAAAGCTGTTTACCACACTAAACCAACCAGCACACATGCATCTATGGTAGTATCTAATCTATATCCTATCTAAACAGGGATGGATGGATATGTACAAAAGTTGTTTTGCGAGTTGTGAATGAGTTGGTGTTGTGCTCTGATGGTGTACAGCTGGAGAAAAAGAAAGAGTACCTACTTTTATTTCAAAACAAAAGGAGTTCCATATGGACCAATATTTATTAGTTCTTGTGATAATAGTGTTGACGTTCATTTTATTTTATTTGACGAAAGGTGAGTCATTATAATAACAGGATAGGTTAAGGATTAGGTGACGGAAGAATGGGGTCGGCGAGTATGTGGATCGGTGGGCTCGCCGGCCATGTATAGGAGGAAGAGGGGACGCCAGTCGGGCCGCGGAGGTTTTACATGTTCCCGTGGTTCGGCGAAAATGGCGAGAGAGGGACACCGGAGAGGTTTTAGTCGGTATTACGTCCTTCTCATGGCGTCGAGTCCCACATAATTCTTGTCCCCCCAGATCAGTTTATTCGTAAATGAATTTCCTCACCGAATAAAAAAAAAGGATAGGTTAAGACTTAATCTGTGATAGCTAAAAGTAGGTAGGTATCACAGATCTTAACGGATACTCATAAGAAAGATAAGTAATTTGAAGCTGTTTTCATTCTTGACGTTTCAGCACCAAAAAGAACAATGGAACACATGGTCGGACGTCTAGCCACCAAGTTTATATCGCACATGCTGGAACAAGTCCGACAAAAGATCATCTCTGATGGATACGAACATTGGACATTTGATTTTTATAAAAAGGAGTTCACTTTGCATGAGTAAGTACCTACGTTTTTTTTTAATAACAGATGAAAGCCGGCTTTTCACTATGGGATATAATAAAATATATACCTATTACATCTTGAGATGTAGTATTTTATCGCTCGCCATACATTTTGTACGAGACCGTTCACACTGTGCTATAATATAGATTACATCCCAAACTATAAATATTTTTTCGACCGAGTGAGCGATATTTGAAGCCCTCAGTTTGAGTGTTGGCGTTTGTGTGCAGACGTATCAACTGATCATTGTGTGTTCCAAAATATATTTCTTACAGTGTAAACAGCAATCGCGGGATGTAATATATAGCTCAACATGTAATTTATATTATATCCCATAGTTAAAAGCCGACTAAAGAGTTAAGTGGTGCCGGCTTAGAATTTACACCATCCCAATCCTAAGGTTCCGCGGTTGTCGTAAGAGGCGACTAAGGGATATCAACCGGGAGCGGGCAGCAGCATCTCATGCAGAACAATTCTACCACCGAACTGCGATCCCCAACCCGCATGCCTAGCGTGAGGATTATGGATAGGTACCTATCCCATGAAAAAAAAGTCAATAAGGCGCCTATCACGGGGAGGCTGCGTCCAGCAGTGGACCAATATACCTGAGCTGTTGAGGTGAGGTGAGGTTCGAAAATTACTACCTCTCCTACTAGGTAGATCCTGCAACTATTATTAGGTAGGTATTTAAAGTGGAATGAATCAGGAACGATTTCTACATAAAATTTGATTTTTCGCATTCGGACTACTAATGGTCCGAATGCAGCTGAATGCAGTGATGATGATGCGGAATACCTCGAATGAACAAATCAAATGAACCAGTTGAATTGCCTGCAGGCTGTGGTAGGTAAATAGGTAGAGATGCCAGCTCAACTGATCCAAAACAATACCAATCGAAAGCGACGCCGGCTGCACTGCCTCGCTGTATGGCAATGCAGATGCTTTGCGCCTGATGAGCGGCGCAGAGCAATGCATCAGCTAGCGTGCCGCGTGACGCGAGGGCTGATGGGTAGGTTAGGTTCAGGCTCCAGCAGGGGTATTTTAATTCATTCTGTTCGTTTCCGAATCGAATCCGACGGATCTATTATACGCTATTTTGATTTCGCCTCGGGTTGATGAGCGAAATAAGGAGCTCCTCTTCATTGACATGGCTATTAGTCAACAGATTCGCTTCGAATTTTCGATCATCAACCCGAGGCGAAATCAAAATAGCGTTTGATAGATCTGTCGGAATCGAATTCGAATCCGTCGGATTCGATTTGGAAACGAATCGAATGAATTAAAATACCCCTGCTGCTCTCACGCGTTGCACGCGCTTCGATATTAAAATTTAAACTGTAACCTTAATTACATTACAGTTTTAAGAAAAGAATACTAACTCATGACTAACTCACATACCTAGGTAACTCAGGTCTTACTTCACCGATGCAAACAAACGAGTTCACGTTGCAATTGAACGCGGCGGCATTTTACCAGATAAACTCAGTTTAGCGCCTTAAATAAGTAATAAATAAATCAAATTTATTTAAAGAAACTCGTGAATAGACAATACAATAAGTGCACGAATAAATACCTACAGCTAAGTACCTACCTATAACAAATTAGCCTGAACTAGGTAGTTAATCTTGTGTGACAAAGAGTGCTAATTACCTAGTATTAGATAGTGAATATTTTATATATTCACTTATTAATACAATGAAGGCATTTATTTTAATGTTGTTTAAGTTACAAACATTTATTTGCCTGCTTATCTTACGTACATTAATTAAACGAGTTCAGAGTATTTTTACGTTATAAAGTTGATCCTGTTCACGCGCTAAACCGAGTTTAAAGCTGTCACACAATAGGTATTACGAATTGGTTTGTTTAAGCTGAACTGAGTTATGTTAATCTTAGTTTCGGCAGCAAACGGTGAAATAAGACCTTAAGGCGCTGTGCATAGAAAACTAAGACTGTCAGATTGCATGTGAATATTACCAAATGTGGTCGGCAGAGGCGCTTATTTTTAACATAGACTTATGCAAAATTTATCTGTTGTAGAAGAGGCAAACTTTTGTTTTATTTTGGTTGATAGCACAATCACAAGGTAATAATGTAATGTTAACTAACATTTGCCCGCGGCTTTACTATCGTTGCATGTAAAATACCTTAATAAAACCTATGTCGCTTGAAGCTTCTCAATTATAATAAAAATTACATTCATCGATAGTTATTCATAGAAATCAGAAACACTTAAAAAAATAATATCATCTTCATGCATGTTAAAGTGCCGACAATATCACCGACCATTATGATAATACTTTATACATTAAAAAAATATACTAATTTAGTCAAAACAACTGAGGTCTAAATGGATTACAAAAGTGTCAATCGTTGAAGATATTTCGATTTGGTTTTGGAGGGCTTTCTCAAAAAAAAATTAAAATATAAATAATGCTGAACAAGCCACACAACATCATCTAACCCCAAAGTAATTAGAGCTTGTGTTATGGTATACTTATTTTGATATACTTATTAAATACACTACACAGATAGATATTTTTTATATACATAAGACATCCAGAACACCTGGAATAAATATCTGCAGATGGTACAAACATTTGTCCTGAGGCGGGAATCAAACTAACTGTAAACTCCTGTGTCGCAGGTGGACCTTTCCCCGCCGCGCCACAGAGGTCGTCAATCAAATAATCAGAAATAAAATGAAATATAACAGTGCTTTATTTCCTTTACCCCTTACAGGAGTCTTGGACACGTCAATAAATTCAAATAAGGTTCAAGAGTAAAACTGGGAAATAAAGTGATTACTTTAATTTATTGTTCACTTCAATCTTTTTAAGGTAAAGTAAAGAAGCGAACAAGAAACCTTTACCTTGTTAGGGTGTTAGTTTTCGAGCTGGAGCAATACTATTAGCAATACCTAAGTTTTTTATCCTCTAGAGATAGTCTGATATTTTGTAGTAAGCCTTTTTAACAAAGGATATGTTTTACAAATTGTTTGAAATTATTTTTTGATAACTTTTAACACTTTTGTAGTTTTGTTGTAGAATCGTATACATTTCCCTTTAAAAGATAATCTATAAATCGATACTATAAAAATATATAAATATATATTTATAAAAATATTCGTAAAATAAAATACGTGAATGTTGGAATGCTGAATGATGAATTTCACGGATATAATTTTGTGCACAATCTCAGTACTACTCGCTTACATAATTAATTTTATTTTCCGGAAATAAAACGCAACAATCATGAAGATAGTTTTAGTTTAGATTGTAATTCTACAAAATAATCATAAAAACCACAACAGACCATGCCTTGCTATCCAAATTGATATTCATACCGATATAAAGTATTCTTTATTATGTTGCTGCCTTCCAAGAACTCATGAGTGATTATGATTAACATGAGTGATTAACAATAATTTTGACAACTGTCATTGGAAATACAATTGTTTTGCATGTTTATTACGTTTTTAGCGTCTTTAAACATCTACTTTAATTGACTTCTTTGTTACGCTAAAAAAATATATTATATTGATGTCAATGTACACATATTGCCAATAACAAAAAAGTTATGACAAACCGCTCCGTTGAGGTTTTTCTATGAGTTATTAAAAATTTAAAGTAAATTATTATTTTTGAGTATCTGTCCTTTTGAGAATCTCTCTTCTCTAAGAGAACAAACCGATAGAACTACGAGTAATTTAAATTTGCCTGTAGTTCTACTGGTAGAACTACGAGAAAAAAAATGCAAATGGTTGGTCCTAAGTAAATCAGTTATCTAGTAAGTACCCATAACAAAGCTCTGCTTAGCTTCGGCCTTGGTGATGATGTGTGAATTCATCATCATCAGCCTATATAAGTCCACTGCTGGACGTAGGCTCCTATTTTAATTTTTCAGCATTGTTTATTTATATAAAAGGTCATCAAAATCGCCCTACCTATTTAACATATTTTAACTCGACCAATACTTTCCGTGCTGTAAACATGTTGAGTAGTACCTACCTATCTAGCTACCAGAGATAAAACCTGTTCTACTTAATTGGTAGGTCTGTCAATGAATAAAATTCCTGCAAATTTCTTTTGGCTTAGCTTCAATCAAATATAGACTTTATTTCAATGACGAATGAACCATTTAACCCGCAAAACAAAAGTTGTCGAAAATCGTAATTCGTCCGTCGAACCCAGCTGTCATCGCGAAAAAAGTTACATAACCTCACGTCCGTCCGAGGAGGCATCCAGCCTCCGAATGAAGCTAGTGGAAGCTATTTTGAGCATATATTGAAAGGGATGTTTGAGTAATAAGGTTGAAATTCTATTGGCAAAATATTATAATTTTTGCAATTACTTCGCTAAACGCCTTACAAAAATGTGTTTTTTGGGTTTTATTATGTTAATGGTTTTATTTATTTAAAACTTTTTACATATTTCTTTTGTTGATAAAATTTCCTTTCATATAGTATTAAAATAATTAATGGTTGTCACTCAAAATATTGAGCATTTCGAGACGAAAAATTTTTTTCTTGTTCTTTCTTGTGATTTTTTTTTTCAAGATCCTAGATCATTTTATAAAATATTTTTGTATAAGTCTTTTTTCCATACATTTGACTATACACTGTTTTTTTTTTGGGCTTGTAATATGTCGGAGAACGGCTAACGGTGCGACGAAAAAGTGTACTTTCTACGGTGTCGCTGTTTGGGTAGCGTCTTAAGCCTGTACCCCACAGCCGCGACTTTGAAGCGCGTCTTGAGTCGCGCGATTGTTGCGATTTTGTAGCGCGATTCCTTACACACAGCTGCGTTTTTGTAAGCGTGATTTCTAGACGCCACGTACCATGAAAATAATAAAAAATAATGCTGGACAATTCACATAGCATCATCCAGCCCCAAGCTAAGCAGAGCTTGTATTATGGGTACTAGATAATTGATATACTTAATAGAATACACAACATATTTATTATTATACATACCTAGAAAACATTCAAAACGCCCTGGACAAATGTCTGCAAATCGTATAATTATTTGTCTCGAGGCGGGAATCGAACCCGCAACCTCCTGCGTCGCAGCCAGACCTTCGTCGTCGGAAAATAGGATGGATTCGTCACGCACGAGTCTCTGTTCTATTCCGTCTTTTTCCATTACAGTCAATAATTTGCTGCTACATGTCTATGCCGTTCTCAAGCTCTGTACCTACTTTCGATTTCAGGCTCCTGAGTTGCCAGCTCACCGTAAAAAATTTGCTTTTCTCTGGGGCGAGCAAATTTGTAGTAAACAACGTTAGCTATGACGTCACGACTTCCAGGGCTGTCTTTGATATATCGGTTCCTAAACTGTTTCTTGGGATAGGTAAGAATGTGATATCTTCCTCATGACCAGCCCACCAATTACAGTAGCAAATGGCAATGGGGAAAGCAACAATGGGGATCATTTTGGCAGCCTTAATGGTATCTAAATCTTATAAAACTTGAATAGGGGAAACTTTTTGGCTTAAATATTCCTCCTTTCAAGTTTCAAAAGATTTGGACAGCGCTAAGGCTGCCAAAATGATCCCCATTGTTGCGTTCCCCATTGCCATTTGCTACTGTAATTGGTGGGCTGGTTCCTACCTCTGGTGTGCAGATAATATTAACAAGAGATGTGTCTCTCTATTATCTCTAATTTGACCTCGCCACTGTCTGTGGACAGTGGCGAGGTCAAATGTTCTATTATATTATACTAGCTGCATTCTTACTACCCGTTGTCCTATTACCCGTTTTCCCGTAGGAATGAAGCATTTTCCCGCGGTAAAAAGTAGCCTATGTTCATCAGGAATGATGTGGGCACTAATATTATACATATAAAACGAAGAAAAAATGCGAAAGTTTGGATGGATGTATACATGGATGGATGAACGGATGTTTGTTACCTCTTCACGCCAAAACTACTGAATGGATCGGGCTGAAATTTTGCACACAGGTAATTCTAATCCTGGAATCAAACAAAGGCTACTTTCTATCCCATAAATCAGTACCCATGGGATAGAAATCACCTTTAAACGTTTCCATAGAAACAACGCGTGCGAAACCGTGTTAAACTATAAGCCTGGATCCTGATCGTACCTAAGTACCTAGAAGAAAATTGTTTTCTGGGTACCTAGGTATTGCAAAACAGAATTTAGATACTCTGAAGTTAAGGTTATTAAAGTTATTTTTTTTATTATAGTGCGTGAGCCCTTACACTCGGGGTAATTTCTAAGAATGTTTAAAAAGAAAAAAAACCCTGTAGGTGGAGTTAACGGTGCTGGAGTCCGTAGGGAGTCCCAGAGTTTTTCGATTCCCACGTCACTTGACCTCGTGGCACAATTGGTTATTGCATCCCGTACTGCCCACCAATTACAGTAGCAAATGGCAATGGGGAAAGCAACAATGGGGATCATTTTAGCAGCCTTAATGGTATCTAAATCTTATAAAACTTGAATAGGGGAAACTTTTTGGCTTAAATATTCCTCCTTGCAAGTTTCAAAAGATTTGGACAGCGCTAAGGCTGCCAAAATGATCCCCATTGTTGCGTTCCCCATTGCCATTTGCTACTGTAATTGGCGGGCAGCCCGCGTGGTAGCGGGTTCAAGTCCCGTCAAAGTCGATTTTTTTGTGTTAAATAACTTGATGCTTTGTGAAACTGTCTAGAATCATTTAAGTATGTTCTCACTAGCCCTTCTATGCACCTTAGCAATAAAAATTGGCATTTTATTTTATTGATTGTGATATTGTTTTCTAGGTGATATCAACTCAAAAGCAACCGTGAGTGCCTTCTTTTTGGAGTTTGAAGCTGAACTCAAAGGATGGTAAGCTGTTTTTTTATTCGGAGAGGAAATTCTTACGAATAAACTGGTCTGCGGGGAACCAGAATTATGTGGGATTCGACGCCGCCCCGAGAAAGACGTTTTACCCACTAAAAACCTCTCCAGTGTCCCTCTCTTCCCGTGGTTCGGCGTAAAGGGTAAACCGGCTAGACTGTTGATAGACCCTCATGGAGACGGACAACGACAAATTCCTCATATTTAGATGAAACTTTAAGTAGTAGGTATATCAGTCATCTAGTACCCATAATACAAGCTTTGCTTAGCTTGGGGCTAGATGATGCTATGTGAATTGTCCAGCATTATTTATTTATTGAATATATATACTTCCCAATTTCACTTCATAGGAAATCTCTTCCTTGGTGGTGGGGCAAAGAGTGGTGGTGGAGACTTTGGGTTCTCTAATAGTGCGTAGACTACGCACGTGTTCAGACTTCAGACCAAATGTCACAACATTCAATTTGGCGTCTACGACTAGATTTATGTTCTAAATAATTTAGATGTGAAAATAGCCTTATTATGATCTAGCGACCCGCCCCGGCTTCGCACGGGTGCAATGCTGATACTAAATATACTACAGAATCGGCCCCCCGGACGGTACCGCCGCAACTGCTATGTCCCTGCATTTTAAATCTGTAATATCTTCGAAAATATTCATTTATATTACATGCTGTTAGGGCCATATTAAATGCACAATGTATTTCAAGGTACATAATTGGATAAGGATTAATGCTGAATTGCTTAAAATCGCTTCGTAAATAAGCCATTATTTCTCGTAATAAGTAAAGCATAAAAATGGTTATTGTGGGTTATCCCTAAGAGATAGACATATACCATCGGGCCTTTTTAAGGTGTACAATACTGTAGTACATTCTTTTGATCTATCTCGTAGGGTTCAGCCAGCGTTTGCAATGTAAGCGCAAAAAATGTGTTTATTTACGACATCGCATTAGAAACTTCAAAGATTATCAGTGTTTCTCTACTACATTTTGCATGTATTATACATATAAACCATAGGATCTTTGATATAAACCTTCCTCTTGAATCACTATCTATTTAAAAAAAATCACATCAAAATCTAGTAGGTACATATATAGTTTTAAAGATCTAAGTTTTATACTAGGTATGTAAAGATAAAGATGGCAATAATTTTTGTTCTTAGCTATTTTATCTATGGTGACAAGATTTTTTCCCTTCCTGTTGAATGGCTGTATCAATCGGTTGACATTATTTCTTTAAGACCTTTAAGATTATCTCATTACTTACAAGTTTGAATATTTAAGCCACGCACTTTATTTCGTACAACATGTACACACCAAAGTTAGTACTCACGGGATACCCATGGCAAAAAAACTCAAATTCCATAAAATTCTACATTATTTATTTGGTTCCTTGAATGTGAAAATAAGATTGAGAAAAAAAAAACATGAAAGTGAACAGTTTCCCAAATAATTTGGTCGAAATTTCAAGAACCCTGCGGTCTATTGAAATGATTTATGTTTTGATTCGTAGGTTATATTATTATTACTAATTATTTGGTTCCTTGAAGCAGTCTCTTCATAAAGTTGTGTAGTTTTTTTGTAAATGACCAAAAACTTGACTGTGGCGCTTATGCCGCCGCGCCGTTCCAAAAACGTACCTATGTTCTGTACCGCTCCTATAACCGCGAAATCCTTTGCCTATCTTTTTCACAAAATGCGCCCTCTTCAAGCAGCTGACAGTGTCTACCTTACTACTTATAAGTGTCTACTATAGTGTCTACTTATAATTGTGATAGGTTTGCCTTTCTTGTTCTGTCTATCCACTTTTCGTTGATAAGCAAACTTAGTTAGTGCGAAGGTAAACATTCCTACGACAACCACTCTTCGATATTGTGACATTTTCAATTCTTCATAGCACGATAAGCCGTTATGTTTGCGCCTGAACTCTCCCCCCTCTCCCTCGGTTATGTCAGTGTGCCGTCCCATCGGATTATGGGAGTGAGGGGATAGAGAGTGCACCTGCGCTTGCGCAAACATCTGTGCACTTTAATGTGACCTGCGCACATAGCCGTTCAAATTCAAACTGGCCGCCGGCCGCCGTGCTCGAAATCCAGCTAAGAGGACATCACCATCATCATCATCACACTTACTATTATAGGGGATATTTTTTTAACCCCCGACGCGAAAAGAGAGGGGTGTTTTAAGTTTAACGTGTCTGTCTGTGTACCTATCTATGTATCTGTCTGTGGTATCGTAGCTCCCAAACGGATAAACCGATTTACGTTTACTTTTTTGTGACGTAGATAATTTTATCCCAAGTGTTCTTAGCCATGTTTCATAAAAATCTGTCAAGGAGTTTTAATTTTTTTTAATTTTGTTCTTGTTATAGGATCACATTAATGGAGCCAAGAATAACGGGAGCTGTTGTAATAGAGATAGATGACGAAGGCAATGTGGTAGCCTCCAGCGCGGATATTAATATAGAAGTCAAAGACATTCAGGTAATTTGAGTTTTAACTTAATATTCTAAGACCATGTAATCAGGCTTATTAACTCGAGGGGTATAAGAGTTCTACCAGACCGTCTGTGCGATTACGATAAAATATTCCATTCAATGGATCGCCATCCGGGGAGACTGGGTATAAACAATTTCGGTTTCCATCACATGGAACAAAAACAAAAAGATACTAACAATTTTCTGGCTGGATTAAGCCAACCGACGTCGAAATTGCCAGCATCTTTATATCACAAATGTTCAACTCAATTGTAATGTTTTATTTTATTTATTTGTGAATACTTGTGTTATTTAACGATAGAATTCATACTTATTTAACTCAGACTAGACTTTGTTTTGCTCGACTAAGTTTTATTACTGCAATGTGTCAATGTGTTTGTAACTTTGAATGAGATTTACAGTAGGTAATCGAGAAATAAAGCATGAGTACAACAATTGACTTGACTTAGGTATAACCCATGTGTTCGATACATCGATCACGTAGGTATGTTATTAGCATCATCAGCAGTTTGCCCTAAGTAGGTTACTCGTGCCGCGAGCGCGGACCGGGCGCCTACGGAGGTCAGTGCATCAGCAGCGACCATCCAAACCGCACTCATTAACAGCATATTAGTCGTAGTTTTATACAATACAGCTATTGTTCCATATACTCGACTTTTATATCATCATCATCCCGGGAAGAGCTAGCCGCGATTCCTACATGGTCCTTCGAGCCGGATCCTACATGGTCCTACGAGATATCGTTCGTGGATTCATAGCGCGATCGTAAAACGTCGTACCGTCAGTGCTTCGAGCGTACCAGCAGCCATTGGATTGCAGTGATCTTAGCTTTACCAGTGAGCTTATTGGAAAGCTAGTATCGACACCTGACGTGGGGAGCTACCTAGTCAGGCCTGCAGCATCAGTGAGCGAACCGCTCACGCCCTCAGCATCAGCACAGCACAGTCGCGTGGAGCGAACCGCACCCGCGACGCACCAGCAGCAGTGAGCGAACCGCTCACGCCCTCAGCATCAGCACAGCACAGTCGCGTGGAGCGAACCGCACCCGCGACGCACCAGCAGGAGTGAGCGAACCGCTCACGCCCTCAGCATCAGCACAGAGCAGTCGCGCGGAGCGAACCGCACCCGCGACGCACCAGCAGCAGTGAGCGAACCGCTCACGCCCTCAGCATGAGCACAGAGCAGTCGCGCGGAGCGAACCGCACCCGCGACGCACCAGCAGCAGTGAGCGAACCGCTCACGCCCTCAGCATCAGCACAGAGCAGTCGCGCGGAGCGAACCGCACCCGCGACGCACCAGCAGCAGTGAGCAAACCGCTCACGCCCGCAGCATCAGCACAGAGCAGTCGCGCGGAGCGAACCGCACCCGCGACGCACCAGCAGCAGTGAGCGAACCGCTCACGCCCTCAGCATCAGCACAGAGCAGTCGCGCGGAGCGAACCGCACCCGCGACGCACCAGCAGCAATGAGCGAACCGCTCACGCCCTCAGCATCAGCACAGAGCAGTCGCGCGGAGCGAACCGCACCCGCGACGCACCAGCAGCAGTGAGCGAACCGCTCACGCCCTCAGCATCAGCACAGAGCAGTCGCGCGGAGCGAACCGCACCCGCGACGCACCAGCAGCAGTGAGCGAACCGCTCACGCCCTCAGCATCAGCACAGAGCAGTCGCGCGGAGCGAACCGCACCCGCGACGCACCAGCAGCAGTGAGCGAACCGCTCACGCCCTCAGCATCAGCACAGAGCAGTCGCGCGGAGCGAACCGCACCCGCGACGCACCAGCAGCAGTGAGCGAACCGCTCACGCCCTCAGCATCAGCACAGAGCAGTCGCGCGGAGCGAACCGCACCCGCGACGCACCAGTAGCAGTGAGCGAACCGCTCACGCCCTCAGCATCAGCACATAGCAGTCTAGTGTTAATCAAGTTTAGCTATCAGCAATCACTTAAATTACGACACATTAAAGCATTGTCCTAACATTCACCTAGCATAAGCAAAACAATGATCACCTATGTAATACTAACCCCTCAATTGTAGCGCCTCATCTCATTCTCATCTCGTACCTCGCCCTCGGGAGTATGTTCGATACATCGATCACGTAGGTATGTTATTAGCATCATCAGCAGTTTGCCCTAAGTAGGTTACTCGTGCCGCGAGCGCGGACCGGGCGCCTACGGAGGTCAGTGCATCAACAGCGATCATCCAAACCGCACTCATTATAACATCATATTAGTCGTAGTTTTATACAATACAGCTATTGTTCCATATACTCGACTTTTATATCATCATCATCCCAGGAAGAGCTAGCCGCGATTCCTACACCATGTATAATCTAAGTCAAACGACGTCAAAATTTTCGTTGTGGATCGGCGTCACCAGCCAGAAAGTTGTATGTCTTTTTAATAGCGGAAACTGAAATCATTTATGCCCAGTCTCCCCGGATGGTCCATTCAATGGGAATAGGAGATTTTAGCGTAATCGCACGGCGGAACGCACGTTTGTCAATACTGCGGCCGCATCTGTTGCTCCCGAATCTACGTAAATGCCGACAAACAAACACTACATAAACCATCCTCCATGGATGTTAGCGTCATTATGTTAAAGGCTAATGATGATGATGATGAGAGTTCCAACAAATGCCCCACAAGGCGATTCCGTAACTGAGACCTGATGCGACTGAAGAGTTACCATTGATAAATCTATTGTAATTTTGGTTTCAGTCTAAAATAAATGTACAATTCATGGACACAGACTATTCGGAAATGGTGAACAACTTCCTCAGAGCAAAACTGCCGGACCTTATAAATAATTACGTGGTAAGACATTATGTAATTTTTATTAAGTCTATATTAGTTCATTTATATTAGTTTCATGTCCCCTAGCGCCCCCGGGCGTCATGAGCGCCATAGCGCTGTCTCCAGGAGCTTGCTACATCCAGCATCTGCCTGCAGTCTTTCGTAGGTCGTCATCCCTCCTAGCTGGAGGGCGTCCTTCTCAAAGTTTGACGAGTCGCGGTCTCCACTGAAGAACACGTTTACCACAGCGGTTAACGGTTCTTTGCGAGATATGGCAGGGCTACTGCCACTTCAGCTTGCTTATTCTTTGAGCTATGTCGATAACTTTGGTTCTCTGTCGGATGTGTTCGTTACGATACCTATCCTTCTGAGAAACTCCGAGCAAAGCGCTCCATAGCTCGCTGAGCGACTTTGAACTGGTAAACTAACCATACAGTGGGTGCCTACGTCACAGCTCCGTAGGTCATGACGGGCAGGACGCATTGATTTAATTATATTAGACATTTATACTTCAATCAAGCGTTAGTACTACTAGTTCTATTAAAATTTCAGTAGAACTAGTATCCACGTTATTCTTACGCCGTTAAAATCAAATTACGCGGGTGCGTGTGATATCACTCGCTCGGTCGCTGCCCGTTAATCGTAGGCAGATATCAGTTTATGGTGATTTACTCAGAAAATATAAGTTTAGGATAAAAAATAACACACCCAGATATACCTAGATTTGAGAGACCCATCGAATGAAAAAAAAATCATTCAATGGGTCTCTCAAAACTGAGTCTATCTCATTCAGTAATTTTTTTTCTAAACTTGTAGTTTCGGAGTAAATCACTAAAAACTGATATGTGCCTACGGTTATGCCTTCCTTCCACTAAAAAAGGGTAATGAGGGGAAACTGAGCTTAGCGGACCGGGGTAAAATAGTTATACACTTCCACTAAGAAAGAGTTTCAGATTTTGCCTTCTACTGCCAGAGGGCTTTGCGGAGCGAGTGAGGTGGGAAATGAGCGGGGTCGAATGTGCGAGTTGTTTGCCGTCCATTGCCAGCGGCGCGGCGCGGGGCGATGAGCGAGGAGGCGCAGAAATATCTCAGTGTCAGGCGATCCACAGAGGAAGCAAGTCGCGCGGTAAATTTTACGATAGCGAGATGTCTGACGATTCCAGTGAAGAGGATTACGTAAATACTATAAATAAATGCTTGCTAATCTACCATTATAACGAAAAATACAAGCGTAACCAAGATTTGGATAAGCGACCATATTAGAGAGAGACCTATCAAGGGTGAATTGATGCGGATGTTCTACGATTTACAAGACGAATATTTCAATAATTGTAGAACAAAATATTTTGCTCTGTGTGTTATGGATTTCATAGCTCTATAAATCTGCGTTCTAAACTAAAAACGTTACGGATAGATAGATAGATAGATAGAAAATTCTTTATTGCACACTTATCAAGATAATTTACTAAAAACAACAAAAATTTACAAAAACTGTGACAATTGGCGGTCTTATCGCTCAAGAGCGATCTCTACCAGACAACCGTGGATGGATAGGATCGTTGGATAAAAGATGGGGATCTGTGTGCATTATTACCTAATACAAATTTTACAAATAAAAAAAATATCGACAAAAATTACAAATATACCTTAATATAGTACCTATATACCTACATATACATACTTATATATTTATAAACAAATATATCTATATTTTATAAAGGAAAACAAGGGTGTGGTCAGTGACAGCAGGACAAAATTAAATAGTGTTCCTTTAACATGCTCTTGAATATTGGTAGTGACTTTGCACGCCTTACTGAAACTGGCAGTGTGTTCCACAGCTGTACAGCGCGGGCAGTAAATGAGTTGTCGTAGAAAGAAGTAGAGTGGACAGGGACTTGAAGCATAAGAGTTTCGGTGGAGCGCAGAGAAAGAGCGTATGGAATGGATCCTCATTATAAAACAACTTATCCTTATCCTTTGTTTCAGAACAACTGTAAAGGCCTCATTGAAGTTGGACTTCTATCAATTGCGAATCCCATCTTGGCTCAAATGTTTTAAAAGTACTAGCTGAAAATAAGATATACCTATGTACCTACCTATGTAAACCGAATATATTTGGATAAAACGATGTTATAATTTCATTGACTCATTGTCATAATATAATTATTATTTATTACTTATTTGATTCCGACTAATTATTTTTATTTAATTTCTCAGTCATGTCTGTCTGTTTTTTTTACCTTTGTATCTTATGGTGTTTCCTATAACGAAATACCTATGTGTGGTATTGTTAAAATAGTACCAAATATTGTCCAGCATTATTTATTTATTTATTTATTATTTATATAGAATGTAACATCAAGTGTACCTACCATCAGTGTACCTACGATGGAATAAATAAATAAATAATCCATTAATCATAATTGACTCACTAAAGTCATTATTACGACGGGATATTTACCATGATTTCATGGTAAGAGTTTTGAGCTTTCCATTATTGGTTTTGATAACCGATTTAATTAAATAAATAAATATTTCAGCACAGTTTCATGCGCCATGATCACATGATGGATTTAAATGTTTTATAATCTACTCATGCGAAAAGCGGGAGCGAAGCAGGATTACAATTATGAAATTTATTACCACCGAATCACCAAACCACAGGATTAGAGGCGGTGATGAAGTGGCACTGGTTTCGCATTGGTTTTATCCTCTGTATCGATTGATAATGTTATCTTAATCAAATAACTTAATAACAAATTATTATATCTGCAGGATTAATTTATTAGTGTTATCACAGTCTTTGCAAAGGTATGTTCAAAATAAGTTTATTATTTAATTAATATTCTTTATAACAGTCTGCTATTTCCAAGGTCTTTTAACATAGCTCCTATAAAATTCAAGTTGATTAAATTATGTTTTTATCTTCTTGCTAAATTATTGTAACATTTGATTCAATTGATTTCAGGTAAAATGAATTCAATTTTCGTTTTTCTGGTGGCCATATTTGGCACCACGTTGGCGTTACCAGTGAACAATGATCAAGAAGCACTATTAGAACTTCTGTCCAGAACAGGTATGCCTGTATTCTCTATTGCATGTTCTCCTTTGATTGTTGTGATTGGATTTTTGTAATTGGGATTATCATTGATTGTGATTAATTCATGCCCAGTTAACGTGAACGTACCTAAATCTATGTTACTCTACTACTGGACACAGGCCACTGACGATAAGCGCTATAATGACTCTTATCATGAGGGGGTAATGCCATAATCCCCACGATGGGCATGCTGGATTTGGGATTGCAGTTCAGTAGTGGTTCTGTTCTGCTAGGTATGCTGATGCCCACCTTTGGTGTATATCTCTTAGTCGCCTCGTACGACACCCGCAGGAAGAGAAGCGGTGATGCAAATTCTGAGCTAACGCACACCACACGCTACTTTGTACCTACCTATCGATATGATTCTTCGTTATACAACATGCTCGACACGTCCCACAGTATGGCAAAGGCGTTGATCCCAACATTCGCAATGACATTTAGAATAGCTTGGCATGTCACGTCCAAAATGTTGCTGAGGTCGAATTCTCTACATGGGTTTCCCATTTGACGACCCATACAGGAGGTTGCGGATTCGATTTCGATCTCGGCACAAATGTTTGAACGATCTGCAGATATCTGTTCAGGGTGTTCTGGTTTATTTGTATTTCTAAAATATATCTATTGGCGGTATATCATTAACCATGTAACCATAACACAAGCTTTATTATTTACTAGTTTCTGCCCGCAGCTTCGTACGCGTTCATTCTATGGAAACGTTTTAAGGTTATTTCTATCCCATAGGAAATGATTTATGGGATAATAAGTAGCCTATGTTTGATTCCAGGATTAGACTTACCTGTATGCAAAATGTCAGTCTAATCTGTTCGGTACTTTTGGCGTGAAGAGGTAACAAACATTTATCCATCCATCCATCCATCCATCCAAACTACTAGTGTGATGTGATGGATCAAGGTAAGAATAAGAATAGCATTGGAAAAGATTTAGGACTTAAATAAAATTAATACATCGTGGTTACCCAACAATATTCTAAGCCTGGTGGATCCACGTTACTTAAATGTCCATTTTTAAAATAATAACATTACAGACGCAAATGGAAGGAACAGCATCCTCGAGAACGCCTTGATCAGCGCGCTAGAAGACTTCCGGAAGACCATGGTGACTGGCAGTGATAACATACCGGTCCTGGATCCCTTAAGTCTCGATCGTATCTACCTGGATGATTCTGTTATTCCTGTGCATGGGTAAGGGAATTTAATACAAAATTATACAGAGTTATTTGTAATTCACTGACACTGCGTAAACTGCAGGTTCTGTCCATCATCACGAACACGTTAGTGAAGACGCCAGGTCTTAATTCTTTTTTTTTGTAAATCGCCTCAAATACAAAATAATGTCCGAAACCAAATTAATTACAAAATACCGGTCTCCCACTTTTGTTTACATCCACAACAACATCATTGGCTTATTTTACATCTACGCAAGATGATTTAAGTGGCATTAGCCTGGCTGGGAGACAGCCGAACACATAAACAGCCACTGATAATTCAGGGTAGAGCCTTTTTTAGGTTTAGTTCCAAAAAACCCTGTAATTAACAATTTTTGAATAGAGGGTGTACGTACTAATATCATTCCCTTTCCACCAATTTTAAGAATTGAGACTGTGTATTCACGGACGTGTTAATGATAGTGGGCAGAACCTGCAGTTCACATTGTCAGCGAATTACCAATAACCCTGTATAATAAGTATTAAATTGTAATGCTGGTCAATTCACACTACCTTATCTAGCTCTAAGCTACGAGTAAACAGAGTACTAGATTTCTAAAATAGGTACTTATTACAATGTAACATTTTTCCTCCAACATTTCTTAGGATTAGCTGGTATACCTCGTCGGTACTCAGATTCTTATATATTTATTATATATTCTGATTCTTATATCTCATGAAATATTATTTCTTCTTTCGGATCTTATATACCACGAGAGAACCACTACAAGCCGCTAGCAAGTTGACTTGACTATAATAATAAGTTTGGTTGTTGAACAATCTAGATAAAATAGATTCTTCAACAAACGTCCAAACATGTCAACACGCTGCATCGGACACCTCACTAACTCACACTTTTCGTTTCGGATCCTCTAAGAAATAAATGTAAGAATCATTTTCATAATAGTCATCGAAAGAACGTTGTTAGCGATCGATCAGTCATCCATCAACTTTGTAATTCGTTTTTCAAAGTAGACTAGCAGATCTTCCAAACTTATATGCAATTCTTTTCACTGCAGTGGCCGAGTCGAAATCAACGATCTGACCGTATCAAAACTGAGTACCTTCGAGCTGAACACAGTCAGCATCTCAATAGCCTCGGTCTGGCTCCAGCGATACAACGTGGTGATTGATGGAGAAGTGCCAGTCATCGACGTGGATGTTGGTAAGTACCTTCGAGCTGAACACAGTCCGCATCTCAATAGCCTCGGTCTGGCTCGAGCGGTACAACGTGTTGATCGATGGAGAAGTGCCAGTCATCGACGTGGATGTTGGTAAGTACCTTAGAGCTGAATACACTCAACATCTCAAAAGTCTCGGTCTGGCTCCAGCGGTACAACTTGGTGATCGATGGAGAAGTGCCAGTCATCGACGTGGATGTTGGTAAGTACCTTCGAGCTGAACACAGTCAGCATCTCCACAGCCTCGGTCTGGCTCCAGCGGTACAACGTGGTGATTGATGGAGAAGTGCCAGTCATCGACGTGGATGATGGTAAGAATCTGAATTTGCGTAACTCACGAGAACCGACGCGGCGCAGGCAATGAAACGGCGTGTCTGCGCCGCGTCGCTTCAGTATAATTCAAAAACGTCGCCTGCATACATTTTGTATGAAATCGTTTTGAAGCGGCGGCGCATGCCTGCGCCACGCCTGCTGCCTTACGTCGCTTGTTTATGTTTTAGGCCTAAAAGGTATGGGTTGTGCAGTGCATTGTTTTAACATAACGAAAAAAGATTGAGCTCCTTTCCATACATTTGGTGCATAGCAGCGCCTCGACCGGATCGAGAGGAATTTCTGTCGTCGTTTGACAGCGATTGAATAGTGTCATATGATCTCTACAATAGTTAAATTTATTTTTAAATTAAAATAAAATAAAAACATAAAAGGTTTTGAGAGAATTGGCAGATTTTTAATAATATATTTATTAACCATTCTATTTTGTACGTGTACTCACGAAAAATTATTTCTTTTTCGTATTTTACACACTCATACATAACACAGCTAAGTATCTATACAGGAGAACGTTTGATGCCATAGCAGTTAGACCGGATAGTGTCGTTTGTTGAATTCTATCCCGAAATACGAAGATCGAGAGACGTAAGAAAATTAAATCTTATGTTTGAGACACAGCATGGTGTAACCAATATTTGTCTCAAATGTCCCACGTATCAGACAGTAGATAAGAACATCTATGCCTACTGAGGTCCAGTAAAGCGAAATGGAGATGTGTAAAATAACAATACCAAATGGCTTGTGGATGTCACAATAGATGTGTCATGCCTGACCGCCCATGAATATAATATGTATTTTTGCGATGCTCCGTTGATTGTTTTAAGAAATTTCTCTTCTCTCCGCTTTTGTGGCGTCAAGCACTCTCCCCAAACCTAATACGGCTGACATAGGTTGTAATAAATCTATAACGCAAAATCAAGGGTTTTCCAAACAAGAAACAATAACTGTTTAACAGTATACGAAGCAAATTTACTTACTAGCAATTTTTTCGTTATATCGAGTAATTAAATATATGACAATCGTACAAAAAAATAACAGATAAAACCACTTGGTGGCATATGTTTTTCAAATCTCATTTACTATAAAATTTTGACAGAAATTTTATGATTTCCATAAAATAGTTCCGCATATAAAATTCTTACAGTGTACTTACTTATCTATTTTCAGGTAACTACGATCTATTTTTGAACACCAATGGTCTGAGCCTCTTTGGAAATGGTGACGCCAAGTAAGTAAGATAAGCTTTAATCTCTTCGTAAATGACAAATTCAAAGTAAATAATAGCTAACTTATGGTTCTTATTGGTAAATAAAAAAAATCAAAAGTTTTAATTTGGAATCCGAACCAAGTACTTGTTATTTAATTACAACTTAAATAACCTACCTATCTGTACCCGCGGCATCGGCCTCGTAGAATTCAGTTTCATTCGTGTTTCATAAGTTTCTTTAGAGCGGATTTCATATACAGGGTTATTGGTATTTCACTGACACTGCGTAAACTGCAGGTATTGTCCAGATAATTTTAGGGTTCCTGAGTGTTCTTAGCCAAGTTTCATGAAAATCTCTAGGGGGGCTTTTTAAATTTTAAATTTTGTTCTTGTTTTGCTTAATTATTTTGCTTTTATAATTTTCGGTACGTACCTATGGAAGTACCTTTGGATTAGTATTAGCATGGGCAAATTTATGTATGGTATTAGGTACATATTATTATGCATATACCTACTTATAAATAAAGCATTGCACACAGCATTATCTAGCCCCAAGCTAAGCAGAGCTTGTGTTATGGGTACCTGAAAACATAATAAAATACACTACATTGATAGATATTTTTTATTATACATTGAAAAACATCCAGAACATCCGTACAAATATCTGCAGATCGTACAAACATTTGTCCCGCGGCGGGAATCGAAACCGCAACCTCTTACGTCGCAGGCGGACCTTCGCCCGCTACGCCACAGAAGTCGTCATTATAAGTATCCACTATGTTTTTTTTTCTTGATCCTTGCACCTTTCTTTCAGATCAACACATAAGAGCTGCTCTTATATAAATGACTTATTTATTTTAGGGTCACCATTATAAAGCCAAGAGTGAAGATCGAACTGCTCGTGGGCATTAGGCCACGGCTGGGCATCTATCTGAATATACTGAGCACGCGTATCGAAATCAGCGTCACGGATATCCAGGTCAGTATTGAATTACTATGATTTTATTTAGTACTAGTTTCTGCCTGCGGCTTCGCATTAGATAGACGCTAGTGTGCCGTGCGGTAGCGCCTTAAGAAAGTTAATCTAAAAGCGAGAGCTACACGCATATCGGGTATCATCTGTGGGTGCATATTTGCAGAATGATATTCGCCACCGGATGATGATATCCGCCAGGTGCAGATAAATTATTGTAAAGGAAAATGAAAGGAATAAAATCAGGTTATTGTGATGGGTGGATGGACTAGTTAATCGGGCAATGGGGTCTGCGGACACCTGCTGTAGTAATTATTTTAAATCTAGTGTAGCGATTACCTAATTAATAATTATGCATTAGGGTTTTAGGGGTATCTACTAGATACCCCCAAAACCCTTACGAATACTATCTTTGCTATCAAATTTCTCATATCTACGATTAATATAATTATGCCAAGTATTGACGATATTGTTCTCGGTAGATAAAAAGTGCGAATTTTTGAGAAGTTTCGTAGCTAATATTATGCCGTTCGCTGTGTGGTGCCGGCTTAGAATTTGCACCACCCCAACTCTTCCCGCGGGTGTCGTAAGAGGCGATTAAGGGATATACACCGGGGGCGGGCAGCAGAGCCCCCTGCAAAACAATTCTACCACCGAACTGCGATCCCCAACCCACATGCCGAGCATGGGGATTATGGGTATTACCCCCATGTGATAAAAGCCAATAAGGCGCTTATCAGGAGAGGCCTGCGTCCAGCAGTGGACGCATTATAGGCTGTTGAGGTTGAGGTCGCTGCTCACCAAAAATTGCAGTAACATTAGATTTTTTAACCAGTTCGATTCGATTAAACAATGTTTAAAAATCTTTTTATAACTTTCAGCCCGAAATCACTGGAATGTTCAATAACCCCATCGTGGACAGCTTTATCAACTTATTCTTGAAGAATTTTGTGCTTGAATTATTAGAAAACTACTCGGTAAGAATACGTAGCGACAATAATTTTCAAAGAATTCTTATGATATTTGGAATGTACATATATTTAATTTTATTATCTTTGCTTACAGGATGCAATAACAGAAACAATCAGTCCATTAGTCCAGGATGTGGCGAATGAAATCCTTGAGGACATTAACCTTATAGGCATATTGGGATAGCATCAAACCCGTATATATAAATTTTTATAAATTTATGAGAATAATAATATACTACTAATGCCCTCTATGTTAAACCCTTCTCCCAACCCCTGCCTTGTTTGTGCAGATCTGGCCAATTCCGCCCAAGCATCCCTAAACTCCAACGGCCACACGGTAGTGAAGTACAAATCCGATAGATGACGTTGCATTGAACTATTTAAGAGCTTATTTGTTACCTACTTTGTTTGCGATTTCAAATTATTAATTATATAATAAGGTATTATGTTTACAAAATGAAGACTTTAATTTCTCTTCAGAAGTGTTTACTATTATGAAAACTTGTGAAGAAGAGCTTTTGGTGATTATAACAATGTAGAAGAGGACTCTTGTTAACCTATGAGATCCTGGTTGCGAGCTTGGCAACACCCTGCCGCCATCTAGTTGTTCTCCATTAAAGCTTTGATAGTCTTACATAAAAAGAGTGGGTAAGTACCCTATAAGCCTATGAGATCCTGGTATCAAACTGGCTGCAAACTGGCTCCGAGTATAGCAAAACACTGCCACCATCTATATGCTCGTCATGAAAGCTTGTGAAGATCAGTTTTGTGCTTTTACTGTGTCCTTAGTATGGGTGTGGTTGTGCACAGTTTACAAAAATTATTTTCGTTTTCTTTTCCTTCCCGTACATTAGACGTCCTCCCTTACCGGACAGAGAGGAATTGCTTTTCGTATTATAATATGACAACTATCTAATAGTAGGTAATAGTAATACATAATACAAACTCTTTTATCTTTGTTTATTTGCTTTGCGACAATTTGTCTGGTTTTGAATAGTTTTAATTGAATCGTTGCATTTTAGCATGTACTTGAAAGATATTGGTGTCGATTCTGTTTGTAAATAATTTAAGCCTACTTTTAGCTTATAACTTATAAGCTAAAATTAGGGTTTTTGGGAATTTGATCATGATTAAAATTTATTCTAGTGAAAAATGGGCAATTTTTTCAAAAATTGAAATATGGTATTTTTAGGATCTGTACAGAGAATATCATAATTTTAGGTCAACCTAAATTAGTTAACTTCGAAATCATAAAATTTAAGTTAGCAATCCTAAAACAACAGAATCGACATCATTGCAGGGATAGGACACGTAATTTTTTTCGTTCTGGTACTGTGCAAATCCATACTAGCCTTTCTGATGATTGTTGAGCCATGTTGAGCATACTCTTGCCAACCTATGTGGTCCTAGTATCCAACTACTGGCGTCGAGTATGGCAAACATTGCCGCCATCTATTCCTTCGACATGTAAATTTGTGAAGAACTTTTCAGTGCTTTTACTGATGGTAATATAATAATGTTGATCTTACTCTTGTTATCTTTTGTGGTCCTAGTACCGAACTGGCGCCGAGTATGGTAAAATACTACTGCCACCTATTCGCTCGACATGTAAAGTGGTGAAGAACTTTTCAGTGGGAGCTTTTAATGTTGAGCATACTCTTGTTATCCTTTGTGGTCCTAGTACCGAACTGGCTCTAGTATGGTAAACACTGCTGCCACCTATCCGTTCGACATGTAAACTTGTGAAGAACCTTTCAGTGCCGCTACTCATGAATCATGATGGTAATAATGTTGAGCATACTCTTGTTAACCTATGAGGTCCTAGTACCGAACTGGCGCCGAGTATGACAAAACACTGCTTCCATCTATCCGTTCGACATGTAAGCTTTTGAAGAACCTTTCAGTGCCTTTACTGATAATAGTAATGTTAAGCATACCTATTCCTGTTAACCATTAAAGTCCTTGTACCGAACTGGCGAGGCGTCGAGTCTGGTAAAATACTGCTGCCATCTATGCGATTAACAGTAACTTTGTGGTTGGTTCTAGCTTCTACGGATGGTAATTACATACCGTTTCTCGCCGTAAAAAATCTGTTTAGTTTTTTTTAGTATATTATAATGAAAATTCTCAAGAAAATTTTACATTTTGACTCATTCTTGACTTTTGAATACAAAAGCTATTTTTTGGCGCCCAACTTCAGACCGCTATAAAACCAATCCAGTAACACAATCAATCGCCCTCATTACCTTTTAAGGCAATTTATTATCAAATTCGCAAGGAGTTTTCGCTTTCGAGTGGCAAAGTTCGGAGGTTTCCAAAGGCTTATGAATTATGCAAAACCTTCTGCTTTTGATTTCGGATACTTACCTACTGAAAAAGATAATTTTAGCTTTGGGATTCAAGGGCCTCGCCACTTTGTAATAATCAAAGCCCACGAAAGTTTCTTTTCAATAACACCATTTGGAATATAAATGTTATTTTTTCTATCTGGAAATAAGCTTTGGTTCCAAATCACATAGAATAATACAAGTAGATATACTTTTCACGACCGACTAACCTTGTGAAACAACAAAACCTCTGGTTTTGTGTAGCAGCTACACACTACTCTGTCACACTGGTGTGATGGTTGGAAATTAAATGTCTTCTACGTAAGAATAGTAATAGAAGAATAATAATAGTGTAAATTTATTGAAAATAATATCATGGTTACATAGTTATGTTAATTAACACGAAAGTCAATTTATACCGGGATTTTTTTTGTAAACGTAAAGAAATAAAGGTGACACAAGCCGACATCATCGACGCCATCGGCGAATGAAAAGAGGTAGATTTTGAGTTGTATGAGATCGCGCCAAACATTTCTTTGGGAAACTGAAGTAGCCCCCGTCCAACGCAACGGCCGAGGCATCACAAACGTCTTTTGTTTCGTTTGACAGACTTTACAAACCTAAACGCCTTGATGCAGTAACGCACCTATGTGGCGCAGCGGGTGAAGGTCTGCTCGCGACGCAGGAGGTTGCAGGTTCGATTCCCGCCTGCAAATGTTTGGACGATCTGCAGATATTTGTCCAGGGCGTTCTGGAAGAAAAAATATCTATCTATGTATTGTATTGCAATAAGTATATCAGTTATCTAGTACCCATAACACAAACTCTGCTTAGCTTGGGGCTAGATAATGCTGTGTGAATTGTCCAGCATTATTTATTTCTTTCCCTCGGCCATCCAGTTCTGCAAGAACAGTTTTTTACTGTATCGGCAGTAGCAGTAGTTGGCATCCTATTTTTTGCAGAGCGCAACAAACGGTTAAAAGGTATTCTAACAAAATTCCACCTCTTCCCGCTCCCCGCACCCCATCCTGCAAAAAAACTAATCCATCCGTGGATTAGTGGCGCCATACAGCTGAAACACGAGACGGTGACACAGCTGTGTCTGAATGAGTAACTGTCATAGGTATTTAACGTGTTTATAAATTATATTAGAGATTTCTACTGTCTTGATAAACCTAATTTAGGATTTAAGACGCTACTTACTCGTACTATAAAAAATGACATATTTTTAACAATAAACATTATCAAATAAAATAAAAAAATTAAATTATTGTCATTATTAAACATTATCATTATCATTATCTATCTATCTATTAGAGTGGAAAAAAACTGAAAACAGATTAATGGATTAGCAATAGATTATAATAGAGTAATATATCATAGTATATTTAATATAATAGAATAGAGCAATCAGAGTGGAATGGATCAAAACTATACGCAGGAAGTGGCAACACTTCCATTAAACTGTACCTGTAATTTACCTGGATCCTGTTTTTTACTGGACGACTGGTAGGTATCCAGTTTTTAGTGATAAAGCCGAATAACAAATTCGAACGTACTATGAAACTGGATACCGTAAACAGGATAGGTACCTCGTGCGATTGCTAGTATTGAAACACGCACTAAACGGGATTCAGCAAAATGCCGTACCAGCAAAAAACGGGATGTTGCCGTGAGAAAGGGTTGTAACATGTGCATGCGATTTAACAATTATTAATTCTTTCAATACATTCCATACAATTCTGGCCTACACGGAAGACCAGCGCTCTGGCCTACACGGAAGACCAGCGCTATGGCAAGATACATCCCGCTATAGCATCTGCTGAGTGTTGGCCATTTTTGTTACTTTTATCTTGTTACTTTATATTAACCTTTATTTTTTGTATGTGCTATGTATGTATTAAAGATAAAGATAAAAACATTTATTTACAGCAAAAACTAATACAAGATACTTAAACAATAATTGATTTCTAAGTGTATGTATAATCCTTCTAAATTATGTAGTATAAGTAGGTACCTACATTTGGTTGTTGCCGAGACGTATCTACATAGATGTATTCTGATGGTTCTCTCACTAGGCTAGGCCTGTATCGAGGAAACCTATGTACGACAATTCAATGGGTAACATTACAGAAAGTACTGATTATAAAATTAAGGACGAATTTTAAAATAAGTTCAGAGGTCTCGGAAACAAAATAAACGCATTTTACTTACTTTTTTTTAAATAAAACCAAAGGCCTAAGAAAAATCTCGAAAGCTCTCCATGAATTTGTAACGAAATCCGAATGCACCGTTTATTACGTCTGCTGAGCTCGGGCGAGTCCCACAAGGGGCATAACTTGAGGAAATTAGAGATACGGAGAAACTCTTGCGGAAGGCTCGAATGACCTAGCTTACTCAGAGGTTTGGAATCATCCGTGTGTAATTAGAATAGGATATACTGTTATTACCAAGGTCTGGTCTGAACTCAAGTAGTCTGGATTGTCTTATTATGCTGAGTCAAGGATCGTTTGTTAACGCAGTACATTTTTACGAAAGCTGTAAGTCTCTGGCCAAATGTTTTTAATTATACACTAGCCAACTTAATCTAGAATGTTTGTGAACAAACCGCCCATACTTAACCCAAAACTCACTTGTCTGGCGTTGAGTTTCAGATTATAATTGTAAGCAATATTATTGATGGAAGGATCTCAAATCGACAAGTAATGTATATTGCGTATAAAAAGACGCGGTAATAGAGTTAAGTTTAGGTTAGTATGGGTGGTATGTTCACAAAAATTTAATCGAATTCGCTTGAGTATACATAGGTAGGAAGGTAGGTACTGTCTTAATTTATTGTTATTGATGTTCCTGCGCCCATTCTCTTCACTCAAGAAAGATTGTCTCGAAACTAAATGAACTAACGACGTAGTAACGTACTTTTACGAAAATGTTAAATAATAGAAAATCTCAAAATCTTCGCATGTTAATAATTATTATGAAATAAACCGATTTCAGTGAAGCTATGTCTAAACTCCTAACTTTAATCAATAATTTAATACATTAACACGAAGAGCCAAGAGACCTCTTACGGTTACAAAATTTGAAGTTTCACATGCCTTCGTAGTTTTAGGATTGTGCCACAGTGGAAATTATGTTAGTAAAAAGTAGGTGAGCTCCTCTCATAGGTAACCTAAGAAAAATAATAGGAATTTATTAGACATAGGTATTTTCAGGGATTCGAGATCGGTTTCCAAAACCTTAAAGTCTCACTTTTGAAATTCTAAGAAAAAAACGTAAGAAATATTTAATGCCGTAAATAATACACATAAGAACAGATAGACATAATCTAAAACACATGTCATGATACTTATGGGTAATTTTGTGCATAATTTGATGAGCGAATTTCAACATCATTCGTAATTTACAGAGATTTTACACGTGGATTACTCTTTCTGTCCTTTTCCCCTGTTTATTATCTCAGCAACTACCGCAGCTATTATATAAATTTCAAGATATGAAATTTAAACTCAGATCGGTTCGACCACAATTCTCACTTGACGGTAGGTAAGTTACGCTTGTGGTCGGTAGTGTGATATATGTCACTGACACCTGAAATCCTGACCACATGAAATGACCTCAAATCGTAAGGTGCTATTCCACGAGACATGAAGCTCAGCACATGGTGTTGAGCTTAGGGTGGGATGTGTGTGATTTGATTATCCTCTACTCAAGCTCAGTCTGGGGCTAGATGGTGTTGTGTTAATTGTCTAGTATTATTTATTTATTATTAAACATTACAAATCATTTATTTTTGAATGTTAGAGGTTTCTTAAACCTATGGCGCTATATTCTATTCATACTTACGTCTTAATACCAAAGATAAAACAAAAAATACAACATGAACTAAAATCACGAAACAGTTTGGGTACCTAAATGCGTTCCTGATTTAAAACCATAACGCTAACACATTCAATTGTAGTTTCTGGTACCTAATTAAGATATTAAAATAAGACTCAGAAATTCAAATTATATTATGATTGCAGATCACTCAATCATCGCACTACAAACATTACGATATACGACTCCATAAACTATTGCATCCTTCATCAGCATAATTGAATCACTCAGTTCCATTCTCAAGTTGTCGTACTGTTTATTAACTTACTGTGCAATCTCCAAGGAATATTCATACGTGAGTATAAGTTAAAACTTCACCCGAGAGAGTGCGGTAATTGTGATTAGCATGCCCGGGATGGTATGCAGATGTATGGAGATTTATGTATGTTGGCAGCTTGTAAAAATGTTCTCGGGAAGTTGGAGAGCTAATTATTGCGTTGCGTTTGATGTGAGTTTTGGTTTTTCTATGAAATTGTAATTTTTAGATAGAATTTAAGAATCAAAGTTAAAGAAATTACAATTAAAAATAGAAACAAATTAGAACTAGAATTTAAAATTGGAACAATTGTGCTAACTGCAGACTGTTGCAAGCAAACTGCGGGTAGCTTCAACTGATCCTTATCAATACGAAAGGGAAGGGTTAAACGCAGGTTGAACTTAATATATTTTGTTATATCTTATTTATCGCGAATATATCTTCCTTTCACCACAATCTCACCCGATGGTAATGATTTGGCCGACGATGTATCACGGCGGCCTAGAAAACACGAATTCATTCTAGTTTTGTTATAGGGACTCAAGTCTCTTCTATGACTTCTGACTACGACTTAGCTCTTATTATTACTAAATATTCGTCTATCGTTTATCTTTTCGTTTATTATACCCTCATAGGTACCCTCTTTATGTCCTTCGCGATTCAGTCTCCTGACGATCCGTCATAAATCGTTTGGCATTTTGCGGCTTTTGTAGGCGTCATGCTCATACATTTTCAATACAGGACTTAAAAATGTTCAATGTGTTATCTTATTTCATAACAATTCCAATGATATAAGTTATACATATAGCTCCCCACAAAACTTTAGAGATATCGTCACTTTAATCACACGCGCCGTTCTCACGCGAGACACTCAGAATTGCCTCCACATGTGAGCAAATTCATGCAAAAAGGCGTAACAAAGTAAGGGTTAAGTAAAAAATAACGGAGGACAGGGATTCTTTTACATTGATGATTTTGAATATGGTAGTGAAATTGATATAATTCGAAGAACTTATCTTGAAAGTCTAAAGAAATTAACGTTATTGATTTTTGTTTTAACATGGTGCAGGGTGCACTGGGATTATGATGCCTGCTTAGCAATAAAATGATACGTCATCATTTTCTGGTAACATTGGAAGGTAACTATAAATGCCAAGCATATCAAAGTAACTACTAAAGCATAATTTCCAGCAGTGATTGCCAGATACCCGAGCCAACCGCAAACGTTTGTACTCGAGCGTGTACACAACAGCTGGCTTTGTGAGCTCGGCCTATCACAGCTCAAGTGTTTGGGTACGCACTATTCGTACATTTTGTAGGTTACAGCCTTTAGAGTTGATAAAAAAGGCTTTTTTGTCAAAAGTTCTTAACAAAATTATGTAGGTGATAGAAAGTTTTTTGTTTACCAAGTTTGATAGCTTCTTTACACCAAATACATAAATAGATCGAACAAATAATTTACATAATATTTGTTATAGATCTGAGAAAGCTTATATATTGTACTAAATGCGAAAGTTTGGATCGATGGAAGAGTCTCAAAGTCGGCGGGCCGCCGGCAAGTTGAAAAAACACTGTAGGCTGTCTCCATTATTGGTAGGTACCCTGAAAAATCGGGAGTATTCCCATTTAGGGCACCAATTTTTACTGCACAACATTTAGAACACCAATTTTATTCCAGTTAGGGCACCCTCAAAGAAGTTGTGTCTAGTGCTGTGCTTTGGATATAACTAACATTAATTTTCCCATCAACCCACCGGGCTGTTTAGTCGACTTTGTTTTGTTTTATTTTTAGAGTTTCGAGATCGGTTTAGAAACCCTTATGGTCTCGCTTTGCCTATCCCTTTTCCCCTTTTTAATATATCAGTAACTGCTGCAGCTATTAGCTCCAAATTAAAAATAATAAAACATTTCGTGCGCCTGCACAGATTTAAAGTAACATATAGGATAAGAAATAAATAATATAAATAAATAAATAATGCTGGACAATTCACACAGCATTATCTAGCCCCAAGCTAAGCAGAGCTTGTGTTATGGGTACTAGATAACTGATATACTTAATACAATATACTACATAGATAGATATTTTTTTTATACATAGAAAACACCCAGACCAACGGAACAAATTTCTGCAGATCGTTCACAAATTTGTTCCGAGGCGGGATTCGAACCCGCAACCTCCTGCGTCGCAGGCGGACCTTGGCCCGCTGCGCCACGGGGGTCGTCAAAAAAAAAAAAAATGAACAGAAATGAAAAATTAAAATAAAAAATTTCAGTAGGTCCTACAAATTGTGACGTCGAGATTTAAAAAGAGACCTTCATGGCCAAGTGGGGGTATATCAAATGAAAGGTATTGGCTTGTACATTTCAATACAGTTTCTGAAATTTCTGTAGGTTTCACACTTTTTGAAATATTTTGAAAAAAGTCGAAAAATTTCCCATCTGCACACATTACCTACATAGGCGTTGGAACTATAGAGTTCCAAGGCTGATACCTTTTATTTAAGGGAAAAACGCGGTGAAGCTGCGGACCGAATCTAGTTTCTAGTATGTATAAGCCTTTTTATTTTCCAGCGTAGAGGACACGATAAAAATTATCTAACTCATCTGGCTTATGTGTTTAGTAGATTAGCCGTTATCTCTTATATTTACTTTTTCGATAAAGAAACAATCGATATAGATAGTTCGACGAATGATAGCTCAGTTGCATTGTTTAGAATAGGCAGGCTCGTAACAGTACTTTAACCTACCCCGATATGTCAATTAATCGTCAAAAGATGTCACTACGAATTTAAAACAAATATTTTAAACCTCAACCTCAACAGCCTGTAATGGTCCACTTCTGGACGCAGGCATCCCCCTGATAAGCGCCTTATTGACTTTTATCACATGGGGGGCAATGCCCATAATCCCCACGCTGGGCATGCGGGTTGGAGATCGCATTTCGTTGGTAGAATTGTTCTGCAGGGGGCGCTGCTCGCCTCTTACGCCCCGGAAGAGTTGGGGACTTGGGGTGGTGCAAATTCTAAGCCGGCACCACACAGCTATATTTTGAAACTGTGTACTAATTTAGTAAAGTAGTTATGCATTAAAGACGTGCGAGGGGCGGAAATAAAAAGTAATTTAATATATCATCATCATCATCAGCCTACAAATAGTCCACAGCTGGACATAGGCCTCCCCTAATGAGCGCTATAGCGCCCTGTCTTCAGCTTGCCGCATCCAGCATCTGCCTGCAGTCTTTTGAAGATCTTTATTCTACCTGGCTGGAGGGTCATCCTACACTATGTTTGCCGAGTTGTGGTATCCACTCAAGAACACGTTTACCCTAGCGGTTGTCAATTCTTCGCGAGATGTGTTTATATTTAATAATGTAAATATTATTTAATATATATTATTAAATATATTTATATGTATTTTTCTATTATTGTAATTTTCTTTGTGAATAAAGGCTTCTGCCCTTTTTTAAATGTAATTTAATATAGGTATACATTATAAACCTTTAATATAACTTTGTTTTTCTTATGACGATGTTCACCTAGCCGAATTTCGGGCACGGCGGCCAGTCTCAACGGAAACCACCTTAATACAGTGCACAAGTGTGTGCTCAAACACAAGTGCACTGTATCTTCCCTTTCTTTTATCATCTGATGTGACAGCAGAATGACTTGACCGGTGAGAGGTCAGGCACTGTTTTTCGAATAACCTAAGCCATTAAATTTTTTTTACGTGTCTCCCTCGCCGCTGGCATGTTTATCTACCGCAGGAAGTGACTTAACTCTTGCCCGACCGAAGATTATTGTATCAACCCAAGTATTTTATTAAGGCAACAATCCTAGGTCGAATTGGCACTCAAGTTTTCCCTTAGAAATTCAATCACAACCTTGGAGCAATTACTTTTGTTTTCCGCCCTTACGCTTGCTTGTTTAGGATGCTAGAGGAAGGGTTCCACTTGTCCTCAACTTTCGCAAACACTTTCGGTTATTTGCTGAAAGAATGTACCTACTTCTTAGTTTTGGTAAATATGTTAGCACTATGTTCAGTTTAAGCTGAAAAAACAGCAGAAAAATAATCCAAATCAGACGAAATAGGTATGAATAGAAAATCATTTATTGCTTTAATTTAGAAAATACACAAAATAAAACTATACTTATACTACTTAATTAAAACTAATAAACTAAGACAAAAGGAGTAAATTCAGCATTTAGCTGTAATGCATTAATATGCAAGCTGCGCTGATTTTCAATTTACTCCTGTCGGATAGCTGATCACCGAGAGGTTAAAGTGATAGCGGAATTATAACGATCAATACATAAACCAATACAAAATTGAACATCAAAATATATCTGCTGACCAAGCATAATTTCTCAAACAAAACACTAGGGAACCAAAGTCTGGTGTGGGTGGCCTGATATTGCTAGATAGGTAGATGCATAGATAATTCTTTATTTCTTTGCCTTAAAAACAGTCGGTACCTAATTTAAACTTATCCTACAGGGGCAATGGAATCTGCAGCCGTATAGCTTAAAGCGATTTCATCATTATTAAATCTATCCATCTGAAAAGTGAAGCTGTAAGAAAGACTAAAAGAGGGACAAAGAAAATCCACGAACTTATAAACTGCAAGACAAAACTAAATCAAACTTACAAAGCGTCTCGGATTCAACCAATCAACCACGGAGGTTGTCTTGGCATTAGCATACAAACTTGCTTTCTTTCTCTCACAATATTATTGAACATCGTATATCGCTCCAATTCTCAGCAGAAAAGGAATTTGAAATTCAAAATGTATCTGATTTGCATACAACAAGGCAGCCAAGTTTTATGAGGAGTTTAGATGTGGTTTCATTTCGTTGTTTGAACTGCTCTTTGGAATGTAAAAATGAATGGATTCTGTGAGAAACGTGCAAGTGCGAAAATCTTTAGGTTTCTGTAGGCATTATCAAGTGTTGAATTCGTTGCGACGACTCTGTGACTGCAAGGGTGTGTATATTGGTATATTATTATTATTATTATTATTATTATTGTATATTTGTATATTGGTCTGGGTGTTTCCTATGTATAATAAAAAATATCTATCTATGTAGTGTATTGTATTAAGTATATCAGTTATCTAGTACCCATAACACAAGCTCTGCTTAGCTTGGGGCTAGATAATGCTGTGTGAATTGTCCAGCATTATTTATCCAGCATTATTATTATTTTTATTATTATTATATGTATAATTGCACCCAGAGCCTAAAAATCAGCGCGGCGCGAAGTATTGATAAACCGTAGGCGAGTCTTCCATTAGGTATTTCATATATAGTTCAAACATCCAATATCTTAAAAAAACATTAGATTGATCGTTCGTTAGTGCAATTAATTTTAGTTTAATAACAATTAAGTAAGTTAAACAGTACTTGAATCGGCCAATATGCGTTATGAATATATGTAAATCGACCGTAGTTATATCGAAAATAGTTGAAATGAATTTAGTTATCCATGAAAGTATAGGCACTTTTTAATTACTATAATTTATAAGTATTATAAGGCATGGCTCGTCATTACTCGCTGAGGCTTGTCCAGACTGTCAAATCCGATGGTCAAATCAAATAAAATAAACAACGTTTGTGGTGAACATCTTCGTTTTCTCACACTTCTGTCCTGTCTTACGCACAATGTGGGTAAAGTTTTTAATTATTTTTAGAAGACTTTTTATTATTGTTTGTAATTCTTTCTTTTATTCTTAATTCTACTCGTATACTGATTAAAATCTGTAAATGAAAAAACTAAGACCTTTATTCTTATAACTAACCATATTTCTCTGAAAGATGAAAAGGCAAATTTTCTCTTTGAAATAAAGAAAGTTTTGTCTATTGCCGTGGACAAAAGCTCCTTGTAGTGACTGCAGCGAACTCATTAGGGAGAAGAATGCAGATATAGTAGACTAAAGTCGTATGGAGTGGATTTCAAGCTCAATATTTTACGGATTAAATTTCTGTAATTTATTTCAAGTGATAGGTAGTATGGAAATTTGGGAAACCAACGTACTACGTAGCTCTTTAAACATGAATCAGTGTGGGCGTGCAGTTTGAAAAGGTTTTGTGAGGAACTTGAACTCCACCTGAAAAGATAAGATTTCAGCAAAAGATTTCGTCGCGAAAGTTTTTTTCAAACTTTTCAAATTCGGCGATTTTTTAGAACTTATATTTTTTGAGATTTTATCTGCTATGGCTTTTACTTTTTAGGGCTTTGGGAATACGCTCATGTTGGTTTTATTTTTAGATTTAGGAATATCCAAGTTTGCCAGTAGTAGAAACAAAAGTTGCAGTACGAAGAAAAAGTTTGCAGTAAGAATATTTGAGAAAATGTTATTTAATTTAAAAATAGATAGTTTAAAAAGACATTTGAAGTCACGAGGTTTTTTCGGCCCTCTCCATGGAGCTCTTGTTCTGGTCAGGTCACCTGCGTAAGCACCTTATCTCGGAAAACAGCGCCGCTTCGTCTTCATTAGCCGGCTCCAGACTTAATGAGACTCAATTTACATACACTTATATAAACAAAGGGAACTTTATATTCAACAATACAGTGTTTTAGTGCTCCGTGGTTATGAACACTAGCAATCACAATGGGACGGAACCTTGTCAAAGTTAATATTTTACGGTGTTTAAATATTTAGCGGGCCAAGATCCGCCTAAAACGCAGGTGGTTGCAGGTTTGGTTCCCGCCTCGGGACGAATGTTTGTATGATCTGCAGTTATATGCTCCGGGTGTTCTGTGTGGTTTTTATAGAAAAAAAAATATCTATGTACCTAATACATTGTATTAAGTATAAAGGCTGTTGATGATAATGATGAAGACAATAGGTATTTCTAAGAAATTAAATAACAACGCAAAAATTTACGACTTCGGCGGGACTTAAACCCGCATCCTTCCGTCAGTACCGGAATGTGCTAACCAACGAGGTCAAGTGACGCTAGAGTCGAAAATCTTTGCGACTGTAGCGCCGTTAGCTCCACCTACAGGGGAAACATTAAAGTTTATCCATTCCTGTTCAAAGACTAAAGTTACGTTTAGTTCGTTTGACGAGAGGTGTCGCGTTGCTCAAAATCTAAAGTTTTTGTTTTTATAGTGCGTAATCCTCACACTCTGGCAATTTTTTTAATTTCTTAGAAATTTGCCAGAGTGTGAGGCTTACGCACTATAAAAACAAAAACTTTAAAATAGTTATTCTTTATACATACCATCTGACCATCACAATCATTCTTATTAGGCACCTATAGTAACAGGTAATACCCGTGCATTCCATTTACGTACATGCCACACGGCGCGTGTTTCAAATACCACGGCGGTTGCGGCCGCCGAACATTTGTGGTTTGGAATAATTAAAGCCCTATGTGATACATCTGAAGGTATACCTACCTATACATGCTTTTACCTATTCTACCACCTGTCCCATTCAGTTATGTTACTTATATCTGATTTTATGTCTGTGCTATTTTTACGTAATAAACGTATTTGCTCGTGAGCGATCCGTGGCTATGGGTTTTCATATTAAAAAATAAATAAAATAAATAAATAATGCTGGACAATTCACATAACAAAACAAACTGATATACATAACAAACAATACACTACATAGTTAGATATTTTTTTATTATACATATAAAACATACAAAACGCCCTGAACAAATATCTGCAGATCGTACAAACATTTGTCCCGAGGCTGGAATCGAACCCGCAACCTCCTGCGTCGCAGGCGTACCTTCGCCCGCTGCGCCACGGAGGTCGAATGCCAAAGAGAAATAGATTGCCTTTATATAAGTCGTCATCCCACCTTGTTGAAGGGCGTCCTGTACTGCGTTTGCCGAGTCGTGGTCTCCACTCAAGATTGCCACTTCAGCTTGCTAATTCTTAGATTCTATGTCGATAACTTTGGTTCTCTGTCGGATGTACCTATTCGTTACGAATACTATGCTTCAGGGAAACTCCGAGCATAGCTCTTTCTCGTTCAAAGTCGCTCACTGAGTGACTTTGAACTGGTGGATTAGCCCTACCGTGAGTATCCACGTCTCAGCTCCGTAGGTCATGACGGATAAGACGCACTGATTGAATTTTCATTTTCAGGCATTGCATAGACTAGGTATGGATGACGAGAATAATAATAATAATAATTGCTGGACAATTCACACAGCATTATCTAGCCCCAAGCTAAGCAGAGCTTGTGTTAGTTATGGGTACTAGATAACTGATAAACTTCATTCAATACACTACATAGATAGATATTTTTTATTATACATAGAAAACACCCAAACCAACGGAACAAATTTCTGCAGATCGTACACAAATTTGTTCCGAGACGGGAATCGAACCCGCAACCTCCTGCGTCGCAGGCGGACCCTCTCCCGCTGCGCCACGGAGGGCGTCAATAGAGGAACGGAAAAGACTCGGAGTAGTTTCCCAACCGCTGCCCAGCCTAGCTGGATCCTCCTCTTAGCCTCCTTCTCAAAATTGTTTTTACCTAACTGCAGAGTCTGCCCGAGGTAAGTGTATTCGAAAACGATTTCGAGAAGGTGACCAAGTACGACGACCAGTATTGGATCAATGTGGCCATTGATCATGACTTTGGTTTTATCCAAATATATGCCAAGACCGATGCATCGCGGGGCTGAAGCTAAGCCGTCCAGCATCTGGTTCAGCTCCTCCAGCAACTCCGCCATTAAAACTCATTAGTAAATTGCAGTTGTGAGATGTAATGCAACGAATAATTCTAATAATTTGTAATCGTGGAAAATAGTCGCAACAGATTGCAAAAGCCACGAAACAAAGCGAAAGAGTTCGTATGAAACTATTGGATGGCTGTCATAGAACGAAAAGTAATTCCTCTCTATCCGGTAGCGGCAATTTTTGCAACAAGTGATCTTTCAAATGTTTGCTTTTGAAAAAGGCAACCAAAATATTGGTGACCATAACACAGAATAACTATATATAAATGGTAATATACTCATTCCACGACTTTATTACCTTTGCAACAACATGTTTACCACATTATTGTCTAATCCGTCTTACTTTTTATCCCGGAAAAACGCGTGGACCTAATGCCGCGGGCAGAGCTAAGAAGGTAACAACACATTAAAAGTAATAGCTACAATTTTATATTCTATTGATTATTATTGTTCTAAAAATAAAGCCATTCAGATGCAGAACTGTAAAATAATATTAAATTACTAATTATTTGGTTATCAGTTGAGCTGTAAAAACGGTAATAAATGCGTGGAATGACTATATTACCATAGTAACTATAGAACTTCATTATCGAGGATTTTTTTTTTGCCTTTATTTACAAAGAATATTATAATGTAATTAGTATTTACAATTGAAACAATTGAGCTAACTGCAGACTGTTGCAAACAATCTACAGGTAGCTCAACTGATTCAAATCAAATAATAATAATAATAATCAAGGAATAATTAAAGACAAACAGGTTGTGGATTCTTAGATTAAAAATAAATCGATACTCGAGTCAAATTGCGTTACAAAATAATAATTGACAAAGTAAACCAATTAAAATCAGCGATGCTTTTAAGTTAACGAATATAAAATGAATATGAATTAATAATCGATTTATAAGCGTGGGTACGGTCAATAATCGATTTAAAAATTCCAATTTCGAGTACGGATACCGAATTTCAATTAACGTTTTAAAGCGAGCGCAATTTGTGCGGAGTTCGATGAAATCCGATTACGTTTCCAATGTCATAATTTTTAATTTATCCTTTTACACTTCCTTTTAAGGTTAGAAGACTTCGGTGTAAGCATTTAATGAACCAGAGTCCGCCTTTTCAACCGACGAAATCAAAAGGAGGAAGTTTTCAATTAGGCGGTTTTTTTCAATTCGATTCGCGACTCGTTCAGCCGCTGACATTTTTACTCATGCACATGCAGTGCATGAGTACCTACCTAATAACAAAGTTCTCTGTTTGTCCGTCTGTCTGAACGCGATAAACTAAAAAACTATCGGACAGACTTTCATTTGGTTTTCTTTAAATCTGTACAGGCGCACGAAATGTATCATTATTTTAAATTTCAAGTTGATAGCTGCAGTAGTTGCTGAGTTATTAAGGAGGGAAAAAAGGACAGACAAAGCGAGACCATAAGGGTTTCGAAACCGATCTTCGATCTTCGAAACCCTAAAAACGAACGACAATTGTACCTACTGGACACATTTTACGAGGAGCAGAAAAATGGACAAAATCTGTTTTAAATTGGGATCCTCGAGATGGGAAAAGAAAATGTAAGAGGCAATTTATAAGATAGATAGACGGAATTAAGTTTATGGCCAGAGAAACAGAGTGGCCACGTCTTAGCCGGCATGGAAACCGTAGGAAGAGAAGAGGCATTTGTCGAAAAGCCAAACTGGTAGGTTGGTGTCCTTTTAGCCGAATTTGTCTCAAACGGAGACTAGCCATTTGCGCTGGCCATATTATAGTGCACATATTATAGTGTGTGCGTAAACACAGGTGTACTATCTATCCCCTCTCTTATAATCCGATGAGACGGCAGACCGACACGACCGGGGAGAAGTCAGGCGCAGGACCGATGGCTTTGTAGGTGGTAGGTAGAGTTATACTGACTGTTATACGAGATGATATCGATAAATGAGACCTATATATAAATCTTTCTAAAAATGCACGCTGAGTCTAGGTACCTATGACGTTTTGTGGAGGGGGCTTGTATTTTTAGAATGGTTTATGTCTTCTTATATTACGTAATCGTCTATGTATTTAAGTACCTAGTAGGTAGAGATAAGCGCCTTATTGGCTTTTATCACATGGGGGTAGTGCCCATAATCCCCACTCTGGGCATGGGAAGAGGCCTTTGCCCAGTTGTGGACCAATACGGCTGTTGAGGTTAAGGTTAAGGTAGAGATAAGCCATTCTAAAAATGCACGCCCCCTCTCGGTAAAACGTCACACACTCGGTGTGCATTTTTAAAATGGTTTATCACTACCAGAAAAGGCAAATTTTTTGGACAATCTACACAGAATAAGTCTTATTTTTATTATTGTATTTCTCAATGAATAACAATGAATGATAAAATGTCCCGGCCCCGTTTCATATAGGCCTCTAAGTGACTTAACTACTAATATCGTAATTTAAAATCTAAAGGCTTTAAATCTACATTATCATCATCATTTAGGTATTTATTTATTTATTAATTAGAACGGCGAAAACACCAATTAGGTACACTAATTAATTATCATCAGCCTATATTACCACCATGTCCACAGCTGGACATAGGCCTCCCCTAATGAGCACAATGGCGCCCTGTCTTCAGCTTGCCGCATCCAGCATCTGCCTGCAGTCTTTCGCAGATCGTCATCCCACCTGGCCGGAAGACGTCCTACACTACATTAATCTACATGTTTTAAATCTATTTTAATTGAAAAATAGATTACCTATAACTTGTAAAAATCCCAAACTTTACTTTCTACTGTTGGCACCACGTGACTTGTTCATTTCAACAAAAAACTTTCTGATTTCACCAGCGATGAAAGTTTCAGTGAGGATTAATTAATCAAGTTTAACGAATCGGTGAGGCTGACCTCGCTCGGCTTTTTAGGGTTCCGTCAATTAACATGACCCAGCTGGATCATCATCGTTATCTTCCCACCTTCAACTACAGATACGACTGAAATGCCCTTTTACAGCAGCTCTAGTAATTAATCTTTTAACTATTCTGTTTTAACAAGGGCAGAAGCCTTTATTCACAAAGAAAATTATAATATAATTGGTATTTACAATTGAAACAATTGAGCTAACTGCAGACCGTTGCAAACAATCTACAGGTAGCTCAACTGATCCATATCAATACCAGTCGGAAGCGTCCCCAAGACGCTGGCTGCATTGCCCCGCTGTATGGCAATACTGATGACAGTATCTGGCACAGCGGTGCCAGATACTGACCAGCTCTCGGGTCACGCGTCGCTTCGACCAGACGCTCAGATATATATATATTAGACTATTCTGTTAAATCTGATTATTGACAACGCCCATTTAAAGCAGTTATTTTTATTATTATATTTAATTAATATATTTTTATTATTATATTTAATTATATGAGTTATTTTTATGTATTTTTTTTTGTCTTGTGTTACTTTATTTATTGATTTTATCTAATTAGTTATTTCTATTATAATTTGAAATGTTGACTTAATCAAGTGTGCCTTGTGTTCCTAATATATGAGTATATGTAATGGGGTTACGGGTTCGATTTGCGCCTTGGGACAAATGTTTGTACGATCTACAAATAATTGTTCCGGGTGTCCAAGTATTTTCTATGTACAAATAGTAAAAAAAAACATCTATGTATGTGATGTATTGTATTAAGTTTATCAGATATCTAGTACCCATACAATACAATACAATACAGTACTCTTTATTGCACACCAAATAGAAACACATGACAGGAAAAGACAAATACAAATAACGTTGCACAATGGCCACCACCATAACACAAGCTCTGCTTAACTTGAGGCTAGATGGTGCTGAGTGGATTGTCCAGCATTATTTATTTATTTATTAATGCAGTAAAGATCTTTTTGTATTTATTTTGTCTTCCACAACCAATAATCGGTTGAATATGTAGAGGATCGGTTTATTACAGTTTGTAACTACAACAAAAACGCATAATTGCCTACGCGCAGCGAAAAGGTGCACATCGAAATCGAAAACGGACGAGAGACGATTGAAATGATGGATAAAAGCGATCAAAACCAGTTTTTTATCAAACTTCTGTGATTTGCTCTAACAACAAAGCAAACCGCACCGGTGTGGTAAAAAACACAAGTATTTATATGGATTGTCATCCGTATGTTGTGAATAACATATCTCGGATATTAGTACTATAGATTTTTGAGGTAAAGGTCCGACATGGCGGGCGTAGGTTCATACGGGGGCCGAATTCTAACCAATCGCTTAACTATGACAATGGTATCGTCGTAGAATCGACCATAGATGTAAGAAACTCTAGATAGTGCGTGCGGTGCTATTTGCACGGAGAGTTTGATAGAATAGTTTCAACCATGACACCTTTGACACGCGTCCCTCCATCTTTCATCAAAGGTAAAATACCAAAATGAAGTTCTGAGACGAAAGCATTCTTATCATGAAGCAATTTAGAAAAAATTTAAAAATTACTGTAATTATGGCCAATGGTGTCAAAATTGTCAACAAATATACGTTGTCGACCGATAACTTAACCAATTTGTCAACAGACTAATAAATCTACCAATACACCAAAATGTCGTGATGTTCCATTTGACACCATAGTGTTGGATTTTCGATGGATCCACTTCGATGATAACCAGTCCTGACCTTGTTAAGTGTTTTTCACACCAATATTATAAAGGCGAACGTTTGTTATGTTTGTAACTCTTTCACGCTCAAACCGCTGTACGGATTTGGATGAAATTTGGAAAGTACTAAGATAGCTTATATCCTGAATTAACACAAAGGCTTTTGATCTCAGAAAAATACGGTAATCCCGTGGGATGATCAAATAATTCAAATACAAACATATTCATCGCGGGGTGCAGTTAGTGTTCGACAATCGTAGGTAGCTACTCCGAAAAAACGAGTCTTAATAATCTCGTAAAACAAACATGACTGTTTTTGCTTAGTCAGAAGATATTTACTAATTCTTCTCAGTTCTAAATTGTCCCATTTCTAAGCTCGCTTAGTACTAACTTCAATCAACGAAAGTTGGAACTCGAATGACCGTAGAATACTCAAATTGCCAACCTAATGAAAACTCTCGCTTGGCCGACCTTTTTTGTAATTTCCTCACTTTCGTGTTGGTAATAAAAACGAACTTTGGAAAGTACGAGTTTTATTTGAAGAGGGTTACTTATGATTTATGGAGCTTTGTGCTTAGTGGGCTCGAAGCCTGTATGTAGCTAGTCCCGAATTTCGCTAATCGCAGAATCGTCCGTAGATGAAAGAAACTCTAGATAGTGTGTGCGGTGATATTTGCACGGAGAGATAAGAATCTCTCCGTGTCCTAGAAATATAATATATATAATAAGAAGAATAAGAATCATTTATTTGCATAAAACATGAGTGCGACGATGACGATGACGATGACGATGACGATGACGATGAGTACGAACATGGTGCGAGCATGCAATTATGTTAAAATATAAATGACCTACATGTTTTGCCATTACTGGCGTGCAAATAGGAGAGGGCACGCTGCAGATTTGTCACTAATGTGATATGTCTTATATTATAATGTATACAATCAATCATAATACAAAAAAATAAAAATTATCGGATAAACTTAAAATAAATTATAAATTCTAATTGGTATAGTCAAAATTTGTCATCAAGAAAGTCATTAACGCTATAATAACATTTATCTATGAGTACATTCTTAAGTCTATTTTTAAATACATTTGAGGTAGTACCAGAGTTGCATTTGTTTAAACATTTAACAGCTTGATTATATATTTTGGGTGCCATACCTAAAATACTTTTTCGTATTAGGGCAGTTTGCGATGGGTGCATACAAAGTCTATTATTGTTACGTCGGTTACGTACCACAACGTCAGAGAAAGTTTTAAATAAATGTAAGTTATTTTTCACGAGATGGTAGATTGTTATGTTTCAACCTTGACACTTTTGACACGCGTCCCTGCATCTTATCTTTCAACAAAGGTAAAATGCCAAAATGTTTCATTCGGAGACGATACTTGATACTTTTAATAAAAAATAAATATCTATGTAGTGTATTAATTATATCAGTTATCTAGTACCCATAGCACAAGCTCTGCTTAGCTTGGGGCTAGATAATGCTGTGTGAATTGTCCAGCATTATTTATTATTATTATACTATTGTTATGATAAAGTGATTAATTTAGTAAATACAATACACAATACCGACATTGCTACTTATACAATCACACTAATATTATAAATGCGAAATTTTGGATGGATGGATGGATAGATGGATGGCTCTTCACGAAACTACTGAACGGATCGGGCTGAAATTTTGCATACAGGTAATTCTAATCCTGGAATCAAACATAGGCTACTTTTATCCCATAAATCCGTTTCCACGGGATATAAGTCACCTTTAAACGTTTCCATAGAAACAACGCGTGCGAAGCCGCGGGCATAAATTATTCACTCAAAAAATTATTGAAATATATTTTTTGGTTAAACCTAACTCCCCAACCCCAACCACAACAGCCTGTATTTGTTCACTAGTGGACGCAGGCTTCCCCCTGATAAGCGCCTTATTGGCTTTTATCACATGGGGGTAGTGCCCATAATTCCCACACTGGGCATGCGGGTTGGTGATTGCAGTTCGGTGGTAGAAATTTTCTGCGGGGGGCGCGCAGACCGCCCCCGGTGGATATCCCTTAGTCACCTCTTACGACACCCGCAGGAAGAGTTGGGGTGGTACAAATTCTAAGCACCACAAACCTAACTAGAGATTCATATAGAAACCCAGTCCAACTCCACTCGCAGTACCTATTGCCACGCTCTGCTAGGGTACCATTGTGGCTCTTATACATTACTTAGATACTAAGACGTAAAAATGTACCCAACGAATGCAATAAATAAATATGAATATGAATAGAATTCGTCCCTTGTACGTGCATGAACGGGAAATAGGAAGTTATCTCTTAATAGGCCGCGGCGGTCCATGTTTTAACAAACGTTTTAGTGCTACTTTTGTAGTAATTCATTATAAAAAAGCTTTATTTCTAAAAAACAACTTATGACCAAAAGCTACATTATATCATAGTACTTTAATAAAACATGCGTTCATAGAAAGTGGTCTACAATTTGTGGAAAACTACTTTTCTAGTTCTTTTCGTGGTTTAGTTCCTTGAGGACGCATAAAGCAATATGTTGATTTTTATTAATAAAGCTAGATTAATATTAGCTCCCAAAGAAGCACCAAATCGAAAATTGTTAAAACATTGGTTTATAGAAATAGATCCAAGATTTCTGGAAAACTACTTTTCTGGTAGTTTATTTCTTGCAGAATGCATAAAATATGGAAAACCGCTAAAATATTTTCATTTCACGCGAATCTGTGTCGATGAGTTAGTAGCGGAGACACCTGAAGAGCCCAGCACTAGCATAAGTACCGCGAATTAAAATGATCACGTTTACGACACAACAGTATATTCAATTACAAAGCAAAGTAAGGAAACACAGCCTCGTTGGTCTAGTGGTCAGCTTGTTCAACCGTTGATTATGAGGTCCTGGGTTCGAATCCCGGGTCGGGCCAATAGTTGTTATTGGGGTTTTTCTAGCCAGAAAAATTCACAGTAGCAGCCCGGAGTCAGGAAGTTGGCGGTGTTACACACCCGTGCCTCGGAAAGCACGTTAAGCCGGTCCTGCGCCTAACCTCTCCCCGATCGTGTCGATCTGTCGTCCCATCGGATTATGAGAGTGAGGTTACAGAGAGTGCACCTGTGTTTGCGCACACACTTGTGCACTATAATATGTCCTGCGCATCTGGCTAGTCTCCGAGAGACTGGCCGCCGTAAGGAAAGCAAAATTTAGGGCACAATCCCGGATAAGCAATAAAAATAAGCGTCAACTTTTATTACATTCCTTCAAGTAGAAGCCAATTTAGAACATCTTCTTGATTAAAATGAGACTCGAGAAGATACGACACTTTTTTCCGACATTCATGTCTGGCGAAAGTTGTAACAATTTTTAATAGGAATTGGATGGCAAAGATTAATTTTGTTTTGATTTATTCTGTACTTGAATGTTGAAGAATAATTCATTGATTTATTTATAAAAAAAAATATTAAATTGGTAGCTGTCTAATAGTTTTTTTTTTTTGTTTTTGGTACAACACGTAACACGACTTACACGACCCTTTTGGGACGCTGTAAAATTTAATTCGTCTACAATTTGCAACGACACACTGCCATAATTTTCTAAAGAAGTAGTTCAGTAATAATGACATTACATAAAACTATCCTGAAAATTATGTCTCTTTTGATTTTGTTATAGCACTTTGAGTGAACGCAGTCAAGTTGAAAGTAGGTAAAACTCAGAAGAGATTCCTTAACGTTCGTATAATGAGTGTAAATCTTTTTAATGTGGCTCGGCGGGTCTTCGCGACCACGACCAGGCTAATTAACCGTTTTCGGCCCTTTTAGGGTATTTTGGGGTTGTTTTTAGGGTTCCGCACCCAACGGGTGGCAACGGAACCCTTATACTGAGTCTACGTCTATCTGTCATTTTGGGTGTTTTCTATGTATAATAAAAATATCTATCTATGTAGTATATTGTATTAAGTAGGTATATCAGTTATCTAGTACCGATAACACAAGCTCTGCTTAGCTTGGGGCTAGATAATGCTGTGTGAATAGTCCAGCATTATTTATTTATTTTATTTATTTATCATTTGTCATGAATTATCTACCTTCACGAGAAATAAATATAAGTTGTGTAGATATAATATTTATATCAAAATATAATAGTATAAATATAAGCTTGGGATTGATAATGTCATGCTGAATGCAAGTAAGGGACAGGTGAGAGGTATTTGTCAAATATGATTTGACCGCATGATAATTTACAATCACAATCTTTATCTACTCGACTCTTATAACTGTAATACCTACGTAGCAAGTAAATTTTTCACACTATAGAGATCTTTAAAACTATTTGGATGAAGTCAGGGCTACCTAAGAATATTTTTTTCCGAGATTTCCGTATATATTATAAACTAGTTAGTGGCGCGGCTCCGCACGCGTTGTTTCTATGGAAACGTTTAAAGGTGATTTAAATCCCGTGGGAAGTGATTTATGGGATAAAAAGTAGCCTATGTTTGATTGGAGGATTAGAATTACCTGTGTGCAAAATTTCCGCTCGATCCGTTCTGTAGTTTTGGCGTGAAGAGGTAACAAACATCCATCCATCCATCTATCCATCCATCCATCCAAATTTTCGCATTTATAATATTAGTGTGATCTACATAAGAAATAAGTACTTTTAACATTACTATGTATTTTGATGTCATGAAACTTAGGATAGATAGTTATTTGTTCAAATGTAAACAATATAAATATATTTCTACGACAGAATGTACAAAATAAATGAATTAAATCTCACTTTTAACAACATTTTCGAGAATTCATAAATATTCCACGGAACCAAAGCAAACAATAAATATACTGTGACCTACCCGCTGCCATCTCGTATTTTTCATTTCGCTCCCCGACAAGTGAAATAAGTTAACTCAGATTAGCTTTCCCAAAAATACTTAGCAAAGAAATGGAATGAGTTCGCAAAAAAATCTCGTTTGCAACTTTCTTCCAATCCGAACTTTGTACCTATCTAAGTACATAAATACACAAGCACAGAATGTACAATATCTATGAGGGACATTTTTACTTACGGGTTATTCCAGTTTTCCCCCTTGACAAATCCCCCTTAAGGGGGAAGACTTGAATTTATTTTTTCGGAGTCCAGATTTCCCCCTTGAGAAAATTTTTTCAATGGGAAAACTGGAATCTTTTTTTTTCAAATTCCAGTTTTCCCCCTCAACGATTTTTCGTGTTCCAGTTTTCCCCGTTGAGAGAAGGAAACCAAAGAGAAGCAATAAAAACTACAGTAGTAAAAGCAATTTTTGTATTGTATCTTGACACCAATGTCAAATATGAATTCCGATCTTCACTCACCAGTAGACATTCATAGTGGCAGTACTGCCCAGGATTAGACACAGAACAGAAATGCTGCTTGGTGGTAGAAAATTTAGAAATAGCTCGACATTTCAGGCAACGTTGTCGAACCACGCGGCCGGAAGGTTAAATGGGCATGTCTATCTAGGGCTTTTATCTGTAAGAGATTTCATTGTTTGTGGATTTCTGGACTTGTCCTAATTTTCACGAGGCACTGCATCGCAAGGTTCGCCATTGGTAATCCCGTATTTCAACTTTGAAACCACCTATAGTCGCCTTTTTCCACAACTTTTTTCGCAACTCCGCACCCACACTCAAAAACCAATCTCGTTCCCTGACAACAGAGTCCATATTCGATTCAAGTCGCGTATTTCTCACGGCGATTGGATTCAATAGTTCATTACTTACGTCAGGTGACGGTAATAGGGTACTCGCTTAAAGGCAACCATACGGTTCGAACCTTCCCACCGACCTTTGCTAATTCTGAACGCAAAATTATTCGAACCAAGATTAGTCGAGGCCTGGAAAAAAGCCGAAAGTATTGAACGACGTCCGACCAACGACCGAGACCAGCGTTGGTTGTACGTAAATACAACCAACTCGTGCTCGGACCGGGACCGTTTTATGACTCAAGAAAACTGTTTTTTTTTGTACTTTTTCTCTTCTAATGTGTCTCAGTTACAAATAAATATTTCTATGTTTCGTCAGACTCACCAAACACAAGTATTCTATTATGTGTGTGTTTAAGGGTGTCGCGTATGTCTTGGAAAGGTTTCATTCTAAGATAAATAATAGATTCAGGCGTTACTTTATGGAAATCCATTGTATAATATTAGGTTAAAACAACAATTTAGCGCAAAAAAAATTGCGCATTGGAATTGTTGCTAAATATTGTTTTATCCTGATATTAAGGTTTCATTCATTTTCGTTTAGGTTTTGGTCTCTAAAATAACGGCCAATAGGTATTTTTGTGGGTACTACAGCTTACTTTGGCAAGTGACGTCATACGTTGCTAAAATGTGTCGCTTGGTGTGACGTCACGCGGAACTTTACAATACAATACAAAAATACTTTATTGTACACCAACAAAATTACAATACAAGAGACATTATATAAGACACAAGTACAATGGGCGGCCTTATCGCTACAACTTTAACTGGCTATATCTTCAAAATGTTTTGTTAAGTCGACAAATGAAAAATACTTGTTCATAATACCTGCTGATAATCTAACTGTCGGAGTAATAAGATTTTTTTATCACACTAGCCTATTTCATACTACTTATTTATTCTTTATATTACAACAAATTCCATAGTTCGATCTTTTGACCTTTCGGCTCTCGCGGCACGTTCGGCACGAAAAGATGGCTGTTCAGCTTAAAGCAGCACCCGATCAGCATATTTATTAGCTTTTGCCCCTAAACAAAGGGATTAGTTGATGGGTATTAAGGTAATAAGGTAAAGGATCAATATGGCTCAGAGCTCACCCCAGATACCACGGATTCGTTCTTCTTCGTACCACGGATACTTCCCTGTTCGCTATCTCGATTCCACCACGGCACGGTAAGCTACGAGTACCGTACAAGCTTATACGGTTTAAGACTAAGATGCAGATGTTTGTGATAACACGTTTATTTATAACTTCTTCCCAAAGGTATGGCACCGCGCTGTGACAGCCAACAATAGACAAAACTTCTCTGGTTTATAGTGACTTGTAAATAAGAATATTATACGCTTTTGTTTAATTTACAAAGGAAATCTGCTGATCTAGGTGTATTAGACATTGGTTCTTTTTCTGCCAGTATTCAGAATGCAGCTAATGAGAGACGACGATGATGATGAATTCATAGAAGATTCTTCTATTACCAAATAATAACGATAATATAAATAAGGGATAGTTTAACCAGTGGCAGTCACATTGTAATCTTAAAATAAATTTTACAGTGATGGCATACGATGCAGCCAGCAGCGTCCAGTAAGCAAGCTTGCCGTAATCTAGCCACTCGTTGGTTGACGGTTTGCTTCAAGCTAGTGTGATGAGTGCTGTAGCCGCTTGCTTGAAGCAAGTTGTCCGATCATCCGGCGTTTTGCTGAGCGTCCGAGCTGAGAAATTTGTTCCGTTGGTTTGGGTGTTTTCTATGTATAATAAAAAATATCTATCTATGTAGTGTATTGTATTAAGTATATCAGTTATCTAGTACCCATAACACAAGCTCTGCTTAGCTTGGGACTAGATAATGCTGTGTGAATTGTCCAGCGTTATTTAATATTTATTTATTTATTCGCGGACAGCGAGCTTTACTGTTGGCGGGCGCCACGCGGACGGCGCGTGGACAGCGTGCGGTCAACACGATTTAAAACCTAGGCGTGCTTTACAGGAGTGATGCTGCAGTGCGGCCTTTGTTATTGACGACATTTGAATGTTCAATGTAACAAAATCAACTGACATGTCTCCGAGCCGTATAGACGCCTCATTCTGATCACGTACCTGACGGAATATCGGAAGATCTCCTGATCTTCCGTAGCACATTTTCTCAAACTGTTGCACTCATTTGCTCAGTCGTTCTAATATTGTTGAAGAAAGGTTACAAGATGACTGATGATGAGAAAGTTATCGATAAAAGATCACATCCTAATTAGGCTTTGCATCAATGAAGGTACTAAACGGGTACTTACACTCATGACTACATGACGACCTCCGTGGCGCGGCGGGCGAAGGTCCGCCTGCGACGCAAGAGGTTGCGGGTTCGATTCCCGCCTCGGAACAAATTTGTGTACGATCTGCAGAAATTTGTTCCGTTAGTCTGGGTATTTTCTATGTATATTAAAAAAATATCTATCTATGTACCTACCTATATAATGTATTATATATACCTATCAGTTATCTAGTACCCATAACACAAGCTTTGAGTAGCTTACTTTGGGGCTAAATGGTGCTGTGTGAATTGTCCAGCATTATTTATTTATTTACACTTTATTTATTTACACTTATATACTCAGTGGCACTAATGACGTAGGTGATTTTAAGTTTAATGCGTTACGACAAAAAAGCATTTTAAAATCGAGAGGCGTGGGTGTACACAATTCTAATTTATATTTAGTGACTAAAGACCAGAGAACAATTAACGATTATTACCAAACTTAGATGCTACTAAGTCACCACATTTTCAGTTCCCGCTAGACTTAGCAGGATAAACGTATAACATTTTACAGGAGAAATAACAAGTCAGGCTTGGTTTTGAGCAAAAAATAAACCATTAGGTATACTTTACAAAGCTTTGTGAGAGTTGAAAATGTGCCGACCCCAAGTAGGTAACTTATATAACAGCTTACAGTCAGCGCTTTTTAATTTATTTGCTAGTTATATGTATGGTTACGATTTTCGAGTGTTTCTATATGGTTAGCGGACGCTTTTTATAACCTCCAAGCATCAAAACGGCTTAAGCGATTTTGATAAGTCACGTATCAAAAATACTCGTTTGTGTGTTTAGTATGGGTATACGCATTATTTTATTTTATTTGGGAAATAAACAGTACATATACTTAAACATATGGAACTTAAATAAACATAAACCAAAATACTTGTATTTATTTTATTATATTTTTGCATTTGTCAAAAAAAATCATCGGATCTATTTGCTAGTGTACCACTCTCTCAGTGTCATGGCAATCAATCATTGCTCACTCAGTCTCCCGCGGAACAGGCCTAGCTTAGTGCGGGGATCATAGGTAATCAATGCTTTTGTATTGACTCAGACTAATAGTCTCATAATATGCTTTTTAGCTACCTTTTGCAAGCCTTCACCTTCTTATGGTCGTCTTCTTATGGAGAAACAAGAACAAAATAAAAGAAGTTAAAAACCCTTGACAGGTTTTTCTGATAGCTAAAAACACTCGAGATAAGATTATCTATGACACAAAAACAAAACTAAACAAAATCGGTCCATTCCGTTTGGGAGCTACGATACCACAGACAGAATCACAGATACACAGACAGACACGTTAAACTTATAACACCCCTCTCTTTTTGCGTCGGGGGTTAGAAAGAACGATCATTTATTTTATTAACGTAGTTGATAACTGGCATCTGCCCACGTCTTCACACGCGTTTTCTGAATAAAAAGCCTCTGTTCTTCCCCAGGATTAATTTCTTAGCTTTCATTAAGATCCGTTCAGGCATTTATTTATGTTATTTTATTTTTATTTATTTTAGTCGTGAAAACATAACATACATATATAAAGAGTTACTTTCAAAGCATGGACACGGATAAAACTACGGACTTTCAACTCTATGTTAGTTGATTTATTATCGATGATTATGCTATGTCGTTTATCATTTCCTAGAAAGTCGATCCAAATATCTATTTCGGTAAAGTAAGTGCTTTTTGTTGACTTTCAGAATGTGTTATTAAACCAGCCTAAGTTACTACAGTCAGCATGAAAAAAATATTAACGGAATTGGTGTCAGAAGTTGATAATCACAAAATTTTTGTTTTTCTTTTTAGTACTGTACAATTTACAGTCATTTGTCACATTTCGGGAACATTCATGACGCGACACTAATCTGACAACAATTGCCGTCATCTATTTTTGATATCAGTTCGGCCATCCATCCGCTATTCAGCATTAAAAATTAAAATTTCAATCATTATCATCATCAGATATTATCATTTAATTTCAATAATATTTAGAAGCTCGCGGCTTTGCCCGTTCTATTCTCCGGTATGAAGTTGCTTACAAACATCCTTGACATAGAAACAAACGTTAATTATTATTGTACAACTATAATAATAATAATAAACATTTATTTACCAAAAACACATGCAACAACAATACAGTACAGTGCCAGCGGAACTCAAACAAATATAATAAATAATAGTTCTTTTAATTACTTTCATTTAAATCATTAAAACCCAGTCTTATGTACATATATAAATTTTATATTTCATACAATTTCACCTTTATTTTTTCTGTTTTCAGAGATCGTAGGTTACATTAAAAACAATGTTCACATCTACGACCTACGGTTAATTTTGGTCATTTAATTTTGAGTCTGACTTTACTTGGTTTATAAATAAAATCGTACCTAACCAAACATTAATTCAAATTCCTTTCAACCTTCGGGACCCAATTTATTTTCTGATTACTCCGCATTTGAATCTCGCTCCTTGAAAAGTTTTATCTAATATTATAACTCACTTTGACCATGGATTTACTTGATTGGTAGGTTATTTTACTTAGCTTAAAAGTAAGATTACTTAGAGATCAAATATTATTCCAATAATTGATTTCTTAGAAATTTACCCCAGTGTGAAGTCTTACGCACTACCACTTTAAGGATAATCTTCAAGAGGGAAAACTGCAATAAATTTTTTTAAAGTCCAGTTTTTCCCCTTTAGTAGGGATTTCAGGGGGGAAACTGGAATTACCCATAACAAAAACCTTAGGATCACTTACTAGTTGAAATTTTATTAATTTCTGGCCCTGTCTCTGTCCGCGGCTTCGCAAGCGTTGTTACGGGATGAAAGTATTTTTTATTTATGAGAACTCTTAAGGCTAGCGTCCACTAGGCGGATCGGGTCGGGCCGCATCGCAACGCAAAAATACGCCTGCCTATGTTTTGTATGAAATATCGTCTATTAGCGACGGATCGGAGCGCGGCGGGCCGCAACGCATTGGCGGATCGCTTCGCAGGCGTATTTCTGTCGGCGGTGCGCTGCGACCCGCCCCGATCCGTCTAGTGGACGCAGGCAGGCGGATGTGAGCGCACGTGCCGTGCTAATAAAAATAAACGAAAATGAACGAAGAACTGCTTATTTCTTTATTTTTTTATTTTTTTGCTCTTCCTCAAGAAGGATTTGAAACCATAACATCTCTTCGTCTGAGCTGTCCATGGTAGCGCAATGTCAGTCCAAGGACGAAAACACGTCTGTAAGATCAAATCCGCTTAGGCGGTCCGCCGCGCCCCGTACAGATTGACGCAGGAGCATCACAGAACTGCGGCCCGTTCCGATGCGACCCGCCCCGATCCGTCTCTAATGGACGCCAGCCTTTAGGATAACATATATAGGTACTTATTCTAACTGCTATACGTGAAATGAATACTCATGTTGTGGGACAAAATATAAACAAGGCAATAGTTATATTATAATAGATAAGTACTAGGTATACAGGGTGCCACGGAATAGATGTACTAAGCGGAAAAGAAGTGATTTTAGACGTCGAGGGAGTCAACGTTTGTTCTACGATGTTGTGAATGACACAATTTTTTTTAAATTTAAAATATAAATTAGACTCTTTTTCAAATTCGTATTCTTTTACGTGTATTCTTACATTATTATTATTGTTTCGAAATCTCAAATGATTTACATTATGTTTTGTAATCATTTCATGACAAAACACTGGTTTTGCTGAAAAAACAAGCAAAAAACATTTGAGATATATTTTGTAATGTTCAATAATGCAAGAATGCGTGTAAAACAACAGTAATTCAGTAATTCATTTATTTGTTTGAACACGATTAGGAAGGCAAAAAAAATTCGAAATTCAAAAATCGTTATTCACAAGTTGATCCCCTCGGGATCCAAAATTCACCCCCTTTCGGCTTAGTACAACCTGTTTGTGGCACCTTGTATAAAAAAGATTTAACATTATGTTATTCCACTACAGTGTCCGCGGGTTCCCAGCATTCAAACAGTAAAAAATAAAACTACAAGTGCGAGTCGGACTTGCGCACTAAGGTTCCGTTTGATTGTAAGACCTTTTTTCTTGCAAATATTCAATCATTCTAGGGGAATACCGGAAGTACCCTATAGGTTTTGTGTGCATGTGATTGAAATTTCAAAATATTTGTACATGAGCGACTGTAACTTTTGAGTACGTTGACTTAGAAGTTTTATATAAAACGAGGCTTCAAAAGGTTATAGACTTGAGTATTTGACGTTAATTAAAACTCGATACCCCAACGCGTTCCTGAGATAAGCGGGCTGACAGACGGACAGACAGACAGACAGACGGATAACAAAGTGATCCTATAAGGGTACCTTTTTTCCTTGTGAGGTATGGAACCCTAAAATTAAATTGGAAACAATACTAAAGCATAGATGTTACGTGCAATTTATTAATAAACCCCAGGGCTTATCTGCTTTTTCACACCTAATAATATTAATTGGTAGGATCTTGTGCTATGAGCCTAATTCGTAGCTTTTGAAAAGGTCGAGAGATCCGTGTTACGGCGACCCACAGAAAGCCTGCCCATTACAATGATAAATTGTTTTTACACAGACTTCTGAATAAACCAGGGGCGGTAATAAGAATCATTTGGAATTTTTATGTCAAACATAAATCTAAAAGGTAGACATTTTTAACTGTTAAAGAAGATAGTAGATCTTCTGAAGTAAAATAAGGCAATGAACTATATTGTAGTAATAATAAATGTGGAAGTTTTTGTTTTTATAGTGCGTAAGCCTCACACTCTGGTTAATTTCTAAGAAATCAGGAAAGACGCGGGTTCAAGTGCCGCCGAAGTCAAAAATTTTTGCGATATTATTTGATTTTTATAAATGTGGAAAAAATCGACTTTGGTATAAAAACCTCATCATTTATTTATTTATTTTATGCTTTAGACTTTCTCTTTTAGATTTTTTTTATAATTATCTTCAGAAAATTACACTCAAATAATAGAAATAAATTAGAACTAGTATTTACAACTGGAAATATATTAGAACTAGATATACAATTGAAACAATTGAGCTAACTGCAGACAGTTGCAAATAATCTATAGGTAGCTCAACTGATCTATATCAATATCAGTCGGAAGCGTCCCCGCTACGCTGGCTGCATTGCCCCGCTGTATGGTAATGCTGATGCGCTGCGTCAGATTTTGTATTTACAACTTCACTATATAATAAGTTGTTACCTAGTATACTATATACCTAACTAAGTACCTATAGTTCGTAAAATTATCTTACCCTAATCCCGGAGGTGGGCCTTGCGATCTGCGACACAGTACTTTACTTCTGCAGGTCGCATCGCTGCCTATTTTTTGTTATTTGCCTCAATATGTTCCGAAATAAAGACATATTTATGTTTTACTATATTATGTGTTTGTAACCTGAACGGATTAAGGATTTGATTTTTGAACAACAATAAAAACAGCAAAATATGTATTCCACAAAAAAGGGTTTAAATTTCCAAAAAACGTGAATCGAAATAATTCGTAGCTTCGTAGCAGGCGCCGTAGCAACTGCTACGCGGTGCTACGGAGTGCTACGAAATATTGAAATAATAGAATATGCTTTGCTTTACTTCTTTTTGGGTTTATCTTCTCTCTTTCTAGGTTTCTTTTTTAATTGAAGACCTCTGTGGTGCAGCAGGCGAAGACACGCCTGACGCAGGACGTTGCGGGTTCGATTCCCGCCGCGGGACAAATGTTTGTACGATCTGCAGATATTTATTCCAGTTCTGGGTATATTTATGTATAGGCATCTGGTACCCTTAATGTAATACAAGCGCTGGTTAGTTTTGGGCCAGATTATGCTGTGTGTTGATCTCCTACCTGTATTCTTTATTTATTAGTATCTGGCGCAGCGCATTAGCATTGCCATACAACGGGGCAAGGCAGCGAACATCTTGGGGACGCCAGCTGACTGATCCATATCCATACTAATTGCTATGGATATGGATCAGTTAACGAATTTACTGCCCAGCAGCGCCGCCACGAGGAGCTGCGAGGGATGTATGCGTCTTGGGCCATGTAAGTGTTAAGTTAACTGCAGACTGTTGCAAACAATCTAGAATCAACCATTTTGTAAAGGCTAGTTGACTCTTTTTTAAATTAGGTCTTAAATTATAAATCATTGTCTGATAAGTGGGAAAAATATTACCATAATTTTTTTTAGGACTTAGAAAGCCGCAAAAATTTATTTAAAAAGCCTACTTTTCGTAAACAGACGAATACGCTGTCAGCCATATTTACCTGTGCTGTGACTTTATACGGGTCGAAACTAACAATTGACAGTAACACGTTAAACAAACGTTCATCATTGTAAAAGTATAGACAAACTACACTTGCGAGCTTTAAACTGGAATCGCTTCAAGGGTTGTTCAAGACTAATTTTTACAATGTAGATAGCGAATTTTACTCGTATAAGATCCGACATGATTGTTTAAAGTAATATGACGTCACACCATGGTCGACAGCATTTTCAGAGTACAAATTTTTTAAATTGAAAATATGTAGTCATCTTACACTTTCAGTATCTAAAATTTATAAATATTGGTTTTTTTAAGTCAAATACTACAGAAAATATTTATTAACTGTGCTAAATTGGATATGGGGCAAGTAGCCCAGTAATGTAAATACAAATTTAAATTTATTGCCACTATCTATTTATTTACTATCGTCCGGAAATACAGGAAACAGCTCCATTTTGTTGCGATAATTGTTTATCGAATTTTCTTAGCTGACTCCCTTCATTTTCTCTACCGTTTCAATAATCGACCTTTTATTAGCTTCTTAGTATTTTATCTTTTCTTCGTGAACAAACATTATCGAAAGAGTATTAAATCGATGTTGACGAGTCAAGTGCTTAGCGGTAGAATCGAGTCGGCATTAATCGGATTTCAATAAGCTAAAATCGATTGACCATTTATCACTCGGTCCCTTGGCGGGGAATTATCATTACGAGATTACTAGAATGATCTGTGAATTTGAATTTATATATTTGACTGTAATGACTCGTACAAGTCCAATTACATAATTTTAAGCATAATAAATTATTATAAACTAGTTTCTACCCGCTGCTTCGCTGTTTTTATGGAAATGTTTAAAGGTTATTTCTAACCCATGGGGACTGTTTGTGGGATAAAACGTATATGTTTTTATTCCAGGCTTAGAGCTACATCTATGCAAAATTTCAGCACGATCGATTCAGTCGTTTTGGCGTGAAGAGGTAACAAACATTCATCCATCTATCCATCTTCCTAACTTTTGCATTTATAATGTTAGTGTGATAATATCTTAAGATCTTAAGAAGAGAACGACTTCCGTGGCGCAGCGTGCGAAGGTCCGCCTGCGACGCAGGAGGTTGCGGGTTCGATTCCCGCCTTGGAACAAATTTGTGTACGATCTGCAGAAATTAGTTCCGTTGGTCTGTTTGTTTTCTATGTATAATAAAAAATATCTATCTATGTAATGTATTGTATTAAGTATATCAGTTATCTAGTACCCATAACACAAGCTCTGCTTAGCTTGGGGCTAGATAATGCCTTGTGAACTGTCTAGCATTATTTATTTATTTATTTTTATTATTTAAGATTGTTGGTGCCTGACGTGTAAAAACCACACATTTTGAAGGCCTCGGTAAGGAGTGGCTCGCTCTTGGTAAGTCAAAACTTGTATTACAAATCTTTCCTCTAGTCCCAGTGGTTAAAAATAAAACTGGTAACCTTGGTAGTGCAGCCAACTACCGGCCTATCTCCCTAGGTACTGTTATAGGGAAGGTGTTTGAACGGCTAGTGCAGCCTTTATTGCTGAATAATGTAAGTATTAATGACGCACAGTTTGGCTTTCGTCCCGGTCTCTCAACTGATGCGGCAATTTTCAGTCTTAAATACAGTGTCAACTACTATGTTACCCGGGAAACTTCAATCTACGCCTGTTTCTTAGACCTTAGTAGGGCCTTCGATCTAGTGAATTATAACATTCTCTGGAAGAAGCTACTTGACTCAAGAGTCCCGCTGAAAATTGTTAACCTTTTGAGATACTGGTACGGAAGTCAAACCAATGTAGTAAGATGGGGCGACACGACCTCCAGTGAATACAAACTTGAATGCGGGGTCCGCCAAGGGGGGTTAACTTCTCCGGACCTTTTTAACATTTTCGTGAACGGCTTAATCGAGGAACTGAGGGGTACCAGGACAGGCTGCCATGTTGGTGATGTTTGTGTCAACAACTTGAGCTACGCTGACGATATGGTGCTCCTCAGCCCTTCGATTAACGGACTTAGGAAACTGTTATCCATATGTGAAAATTATGCTCACCTCCATGGATTAAAATATAACGTCCTCAAAACCGAAGTGCTAGTGTTTAGAGCAGGAAAAGGTCTGGAGAAAGTACCTGATGTGTATTTGAAGGGTTCAGCAGTGAAGGTTGTAAAGCAGTTTAAATACCTTGGGCACATCATCACGGAAGACCTGAGTGATGACCAAGATATTGAGCGTGAAAGACGGAACCTGTCTATCAGGTGCAACATGCTTGCTCGGAGATTTGCCAGATGCAGTGACGAAGTAAAGGTAACGTTGTTTAAGTCATATTGCCTCTACATGTATACATGTCAGCTCTGGTTCAAATACAAAAGAAAATCGTATAGCACCATAAGGGTGCAATACAATGACGCTTTTCGCATCCTTATGAAGAAGCCACGTTTTTGTAGCGCGTCCGGCATGTTCGCTGATGCACGGGTTCCGGACTTTTTCGCTGTAATCAGATCTCGTATTGCGTCATTCTGGGCCAATCTTAGACGGTCCAGCAATAGCATCCTCAGGTTTATGGCTAACAACATCTGTAGCTGTAGTACAGGTTCTGGCTCTCTGTGCACCAGAGTGGGAACCGTAAGTAGGTATGTATTTTAATTTTAATTTTAATTGTATTTTAATTTATTTATAAATAACCTATGGGTTCGTTTTATGACCTGAAATAAATGATTTTATTATTATTATTATTACATTAGTGTAGATGTAGATACAATAAATACAAGGAAACAAAATTAAAAATTAAATTAAAAATGATCGTTTTAGTAAGTTCTGGGACAACCTCTACTTAAAAACGTTCCCAATTTAAAGCAATGGCATTTGGTCTTCTTGCAAGAATGAGAGAACATCTGATTGTACTTTTTAAAGCCTCTACCCCACAGCCGCGATTAGTAGATTAGCAGTAGTACTCGTATAATGCTACTATTGTTATATGCTGCAACAACATTTCTACAGATTTACGAAAATTCATTATCCATTCAGAGCCTACAATTTCTCATCTGAACACGTGATTTTCAGTTCTATATCACCTTTACTAAAGTAGTACACTTGCAAACTCGGAATTTCTATAGCTATTCCTGCATTTAGTTTGTGTTATGAAATAGATTCCACATTCGTAAAGGCCCGGTCTTCAAATTATTGCATTGTGTGTAATCTGAAATATTTGGGCGTACCCAATCAAATAAAAATATGAGGGTAAAAAATATTTGATAAGATTCAACAAAATGCATTCGCGTGCACCGACATCCCACGCACAAATTGAATGCCATGCATTCAGAGAAAATAAAAAAAAACAGGTTTGCGCAATATTCAATTGCCAAGTCACTTACCCTCTTACTTCAAACACACACACACAATTCAATTGTAGAAGATAACACAACACCAACTACTAATGGAAAAATCCATCAAAGTAAGTCGTCAACTAGTTTCGTCTCTCCACGAGACATCATCTTCTTACCCTATAATATATAGAACACAGTCTAATATTAATAACTAGCTGCTGCCCGCGGCTTCGCCTGCGTAGTTCCCGTTCCCGTGGTAATTCCGGGATAAAACATAGCTTATGTCCGTCTCCTGGTTCTAAGCTGCCTCCCCACCAATTTTCAGCCAAATCGGTTCAGCCGTTCTTGAGTTATAAATAGTGTAACTAACACGACTTTCTTTTATATATATAGATGTCCTACTAGCCGAATTTCGACCACGGCGGCCAGACTCATCGGAGACTAGCCAGATGCGCAGGACATATTATAGTACAAAAGTGTGTGCGCAAACAGGTGCACTCTCTATTCCCTCACTCTTATAATCCGATGGGGTGGCAGACGGACACGACCGGAGAGAGGTCAAGAGCAGGTCCAACGGCTTAGCGTGCTTTCCGAGGCACGGGGGTGTAACACTGCCATCTTCCTCACTCCGGGCTGCCACTGTGAATTTTTCTTGCTAGAATAACCGCAATGACAACTATTGCCCCGACCCGAGATTTGAACCCAGGACCTCATACTCAGCGGTTGAACAAGCTGACCACTAGACCAACGAGGCAGTCAAACAGAACACAGTCTACTTCTAGTATCAGTTGTGAAGAATAAGATTGGGATTTTAATTATCTGCCTCTCCTAAACTGACCGCTTAGATCATACTCAATCAAACACGACCTAAGCGGGAGAGCATGAAAAAGGCGGTCATTTTCGATCCCAATATTTATCTAAGCACTCATTCAAAGATTTTCTGCGTAGCATTAGTGGGAATACACTCCAAGTACTTTTCTCAGGCTATATCTGGCTTTATAAAGGATAGGTTTACGTAGATACATTGTGTTCGATACATCGATCACACAGGTAGGTTAATTAACATCATCAGCAGTTTGACCTAAGTAGGTTACTCGTGCCGCGAGCGCTAACCGGGCGCCTACGGAGGAATCATCCAAACCGCACTCTTTAACGTCATATTAGTCTTAGTTTTACACAATACAGCTATTGTTCCATATACTCGACTTTTCATATCATCATCCCGGAAAGAGCTAGCCGCGATTTCTATACCTTGCCCTCCGCGATAACTTAATTACCGTTTCCCGTATGTTTCCAGCAGGCCGATGCTGTAACATAAACACGTAATAAAGTTGCGTTACAAAACTAATCACATTACCAACCTCTTACGTACACAAACTGGCTACGTATACGACACAGAAGGTTAACTTATGTTTGCATATTCTGTGGACAGCAGGAGCAGAGGTTTGATAGCTTTTGTCGTTGGGCAAACGTTTCCAAGCCATTGATATGAATCAGTTGAGCTACCTGTAGATTGTTTGCAACAGTCTGCAGTTAGCTCAATTGTTTCAATTGTAAATACTAATTATATTATAATTTTCTTTGTGAATAAACGCTTCTGCCATTTTTGTTATTAGAAATATTAATAATTATTACTTAGATTTCCATGCCTATATTGTACTAAAATAACAAGCTAAAAACGCAACAGATGAAAATAGGACTGCCTTACTTTAAAAAAAATATAGCTTGTATATTGACACCGGTTTGGATGTATGTATGGTTTTTAATATACTCCATTTCGGTCGTAAGCGGGTTAACAGCAAACCTTATTGGCGCATGCACAACTTGCTCCCCGATGCAATCAGCTCAGGGGGTTTCTAAAAATACCCCAAATTTTCAAATTTATTCTTGCATTTATAGGTTTTGCAATGGTTAATTACATGGCCCAACGTCTCGTGTGAAAAGCGCCTTGAACCCTGGAACGTATCTCTCTTTTTGGGCAGTCGTGTAAAATAATTGAGATTATTATCGAAAAATATCTGTCAAAGTCCACTTTCTCTGCTTCTGCAGGTCTGCAAACATTAATCCAACTTCAGCAAAAAAATGTGCATTCAAAATGGGCTCTAACTCTTAACTTTTAGATACATTTTATAGTGACAAAATGGCTTCGTTCAAGCTTGAAACGAGTAGCCCGGTGTCTATCACCTGATGCCATCAATATTGGGTTACAATTGGCGCTTTTAAGTGTAGGGTACACTTAAAATAGCCAATTGTAACCCAACTGTTGTTACTAGTGCTAAAAAATAAATAAATATGAAATGCATCTAAATGTTACGAGTAAAAGCCGATAGGTATTTATTTGAATGAACATTTTTGTGTTGCGTGGTAGCTATGCGCTTCTTATCTACTCTTGTCTGTTTGTGTTTTAATTGTATTGTTGTATATTTGACCATCTTTGTGCCACCACACTAGGCCCTGTCTGAAAATCAGCGCCGCTACTCGCTGTGGCTTGTAGCGGCAAAATACTGAGACAGGGACCTTTTTGGCCCCTTTATGTATTTTATTTTATTTTATTCCTTTTAATATGTGTATTGGGTCAAATAAATGGATTTTCTTTCTTTCTTTCTTCTTTCATTTGCGGCAAATTCAGGCTGTATCAATAGAAATAGAAAAACTTTATTTGTGTGACATATTATCAAACTTATTAATGCTAAAATTAACGAAACGGCCATAGCAGCGCTGGTTTTCAGCGGTGACGGGATATAAATCACCCCTATACCTTACCTACCTCATCGCAGTTCCCAACTAAAGCAAACTATCTGGATTGTACCTAAATCTTTCAGTCTATTCTGTGCCTACGCCTACCGTACGCTTCTCCTACACTCGTTCAATCACAACTCCCGAGTTTACAAACTTACCGTCTCTTCATGGATATTGTACATTCTAGTTCGTAAGTAGGTAAAAACTTGGCTTAAATAACTTAACGTTGAAGTGATTAAATAAGTTTTTACGTGAGAGCACTGAGGCAACGTCTCACCAAAAGTGACACAACAAAGCGAAGTTTGTAACAAACAAGTGACATAAATTTGTAGAAATGTCGGTGATATTGTGATATTGTGTGGGTTCTACATCACAAGCCTTTTTCGCGTTACGTACTTACCAAGGTTGATTTTTTGTTTTTATTAGATACTACTAGTTACAAATACTTAATACTATTTACAACTATAGGAACAAAGGAAATTCTGTTGTAGTATGTAAATTATTTTATCAGACGGATGTTTTAATTATGGAGTAAATAATTTGGCGTTTAACAAAAATGATAAATATTGCTACTCCATAAAAAAATTAAATGCTTTTGGTGGCTTTCGTATCACTGCGGCCATGATAGGTCTATTGTGATCACCACTTTATGTGTTCAGCCTCGAAGCAGCGGCGTTCACAGCTCGCCACTAACCCTTGCAGCTGCTAAGAACTGTAGGATTCTCTTCGGGGTGGAGTCTCTTAGGTCGTCTGGACTAAGCAGGTGCTTGCCCAGAAGGATGCTACGTTTTTGCATCCAGTGCTCCGCACTCTCCTAGAAGATGGAGAGGCGTTTCCTCCGCCTCCTCACAGAACCTGCAGGATTGTGTGTCGCTTAGCCCCAGTTTGAACATGTGCTTGTTGAGGCGACAGTGTCCAGTTAGGGCTCTTGTCATGATGCGAAGGTTGCTTCTGCTTAGCGCTAGGATTCGGTTGGTGTACCGTTTATCGAAGGCTTTTATCAATGATTTTGAGTGGCTCATGCCCGAGGAATTCTTCTATAGCTTGGACGATTCCTTGTAGCAGGAATCCAGGAGGGTTCTGAGAGCCAGGCTTTTCGGTATGCCACAGAACGGCTCGGGGCCCAGCTGAGTCCCCTTGGCCCCGGTAAGCGCGAGTTCGTTGGCACACTCATTACCGTTGATTCTCGCGTGTCCTGGTACCCATCTTAGAACGACTCTCTAGAACTTTATAGATGGCTAGGATGTTTCGCCGACAGGAGTGGGTCAATGGGATGTCATGTCGAAATAGCAAATACTACCTACCTACTAGTAAATACTATCTACCTGTATGCCACAATTAAAATTTCCAAATAAGGTGAGAGTTGTTCTCCTGTAACATAAATACATTGTAGCTACCAAAGGAGACAGAGTTCCAGCCCTATTTTTTAAATATATTTTTGAAAATAAGAGTTCTTGTATTTTTTATTTCCACTTATATTTGATAATCACACTTCAAAAGCACCCTCTTTTCCAACTAGTCGAAAAAATAAATAAATACTGCTGGACCATCCACACAGCATCATCTAGCCCCAAACTAAGCAAAGCTTGTGTTATGGGTACTATATGACTGTCATACATAATATAGATACAGATAGGTATATTTTATTAAATATATGGAAAATACCCAGAACACCCGGATCAAATATTTGCGGATCGTACAAACAATTGTCCCAGGGCGGGAATCGAACCCGCAACCTCCTGCGCAGACGAACCTTCGCCCGCCGCGCCACATCCGTCATCAATATATTTCAATTATTTCTAAAGATCTTAGCAATCCATTTTCGCCCATGTCTTCAAAGCACGAATACAAATTATAACAGAATCACGGTTCAAAACAAACAAACAAACAACTAACAAGTTGTTATCTCTGTTGAATTTGTTAACTACAATTATGAACAAAGCTACCACAGCGATTTACAACTGATAAGGGCCGGATCTGCCAACAATCAACTCAGTTAAATGTAATTTTATTAATTTAGATAAATGTTTAAAAGCCATTGTCTTGTCTTTTGTTTTTTCATGCAGTAAGGGCTTTTCAATGCGACCTTAAAAAAAAGTGGTTGGCATAGACTAGGATAGATGACGCTAGGACATGAAACTCAAGTGTCAAAAATCTGCCAAAAAAAGAGAGAAATTGAGCTGTCTCTGTTGTTCCAGACCAACGGAACTTTCTGCAGATCGTACACACGACGTTTGTTTCGAGGCGGGAATCGAACCCGCAACCTCCTGCGTCGCAGGCGGACCTTCGCCCGCTGCGCCACGGAAGTCGTCGAATAAAATAATAATAGATAGGTTAGTTCCTATAAATAGGTTACGAAATAGGTTACAATTTACAAAATTGATTAACTTTCTTTAACTTACGCGATCAGAACACATTAATATAATTATTCACCGGTATTTATCACGTTTATTTACCTATTTTTCCCGACGTTTCAACAGGTTTACACTCTGTCGTGGTCACGGGATGACGGAATGAGTCATCCCGTGAATAATTATAATAAGATTTACTTTTTAATTTTACTTTAGGAATGCTAATTCAATTTGTACATAGCGCTAGCTTTCACCCTATGATAACCTGTGTCGTGGGTAGCTAGCGTCTTTCATGCAAAAAAATCAAATTAGAACAAACACTAGAATATGGTACAACAAGTATGGTGTGAGACGATGTGTTGGTAGGTTGTATGGAATGGTTAATTTGTGGTCTCTCCCGAGTTAGCTCAACTGTTTTAATTGTAAATACTACATAGTTATTATTTGTTTCTTTTCGTCAGTTATAATTTTCCTTGTTAAGGTAGTTACGTAACATATTTCATTTAAATTAATAATCATTTAAAGTTTTTGTTTTTATAGTGCGTAAGCCTCACACTCTGGCAAATTTCTAAGAAATTAAATAACATCGCAAAAATTTACGACTTCGGCGGGACTTGAACCCGCATCCTTCCGTCAGTACCGGAATGTGCTAACCAACTACACCACGGTCAAGTGACGCTGGAGTCGAAAATCTTTGCGGCTTTCTACGGACTGTAGCGCCGTTAGCTCAACCTACAGAGGAAACATTAAAGTTTATCCATTCCTGTTCAAAGACTAAAGTAACGTTTAGTTAATATCATTTTTTTTAAATGACTACCTAATAAAGGTTCTATGATCGGCTGTACGTATGTTTTAAAAACATGATATCGTCGTTAGTGAAAATCCGCAAAAGCGAAAGCGAAAGCGCGACAAAGCCGTAAACTCAAACATTAGCAAGCTTGTGGACAGATAAATGAGATTATTCACTGTAAGCCGCGCCCCAACTTCAATGGCTATACAGCGTGTTCCATTCTCAGAGGATCCAACGAAGTGGAGTGTTTAGTGGTTCCAATTTCCATCGGAACGGTATCTGTAGTATGCTTTTTCCACAAAACTGGTTTCAACACGAGTTTTTTTTATAATTCACGAAAATGAAACCAATGTTCAAAAGTGCACTAAATTAGCTCTGACTTACCTACAAGAAAAAAATTAAGATACATGGGAGTCAAATCAATATTGATTGGAATTTTTGACCCTATATAGCATGAACATCTATGAATGGTCAAATATAGCCTACACACCAAAGTCGACGGATGGTAAAAAAATGATGACTCTCAAGCTCTGCAGCATCAATAAGCAGCGCACTCCCCACCAGTTGCGCCCGCGCCGTGAGTGCCAGGGGTGGGCCCTGGCACTCACGGCGCGGGCGCAACGCGCGCTTGCGAGATATTGTAATTTATTTAATAATAAATATAAAATGTAACAAGTATATATAGTGGTAACCAATAAGGTTTCAAAGATATTCAATACTAAAATGTAACAGGCCTGACTTCCTACTCGTTTTCCCCGCTCAAATTCAAATTCTAGTACAAATCAGATTCATTTAATGATCAAGCTATTTCATATTGCATTATATTGGATGTACTAAGTATCTTAATTGTTAATTTATATTTAAGAACATTTGTCATGGATATTTTATCATATTAGAAGATATTTTAATGTATTTAGTTGTGAAATGTTATGACGTTACGCCCTAGCCAGTTATTGGCGGTATCACTCGAAATGTAACGGCAGAATTGTTAGTGGTAATAGACGGTGAGCTGGCTGGCTCTGCCACTCTTTGATGAACCTGTAAGCTGGAAGCATCTCCTATTATGGTAAGATGTTTTACATTGTAGAACCTTTTTCTAGATGTGTCCTAGTTTGTTTTAGCACTGAAATTATTGAAGGTCACGATTAAATTATAAGGTTATCTATCCTTTTATAATGTTTCTATTTGTATGGTTTATTGCTTCTATTTTAAAAGGAACATTGTGAGTATTAGACACTTAAGTGATTATATAAATGTGCTGGTGGTTTCTTTTTCACTTCTTCCACCAGTGGACAAAAGATTGAAGTGAAGAGAATTTCAATAACACTTTATTTCTTATTTGATGGTAATTGATGGGTATACTTGTCTATGTGTTATCTTGTGAGCCTAAAGAAATAAAGGTATTGACTTCTGACTTCTGATTTCATTAATTCCAATTCCCAAAATGTGAGGTTGCATTGTAAGGTAGGTAATTCTATGATTCTATCGAAATAAGACCATTTTATAGGTAGGTAAAGCCTAAAATGCTATCATCAGAAGTGGGATAGCCTGGAACTGTTTCAAAATTCTAATACATTCTTGTACAAGTTTCAGGATGGATCCTGCAGCAGACCTTCAAGGACGAAGGTCTACTAAGGCGATTTTTGACTGACGCTGTGTCTTCCAATCTGCGACAAGATGGTGACGACGTGACGCTGCCAATGACCCGATCCCACGACGGCGGCGCTTCCATTTGGTGCGACCACATTGGGATTCTCATCAACGAAATTTGGACGAAGGAGCAGCGTGTCAGTTGGCACAAAGGTTCTGAAGTGTTCGTATACTTGGTACGACCACGTATAATCCTGACGTTGGACGATACTAACGGTATTTCATATAGCAACAAACTTTATTGTATCCTGCAGAACAGAAACCTGTTCAATAAGTTGGTAGCATATTCTATTTTCAAATTCATAAAAACCTACTTAACACTAATGAAACACGAAAGAATATTTGCCACTCTAGTAACGTTTGATCTATGTTTCTCGCTTTTGTTTTGGAATTCGAGTTGTTGGCGTTATTTCTAACTACCGGCAGTTAATAATTTTTGAAGCTTTTCTGCTTCTGTACGATTAGCCCAACAAATATTCAATACTTATTGTCATAACTGTCTTTGTAAGTGAATTTACCTAATTCCTAAGAGAAATATGCAGATAACAAGTAAGCGAAAAAAAAAGAAGATTATTCCGTTATAATTTATATTAACTTTTTGCTAAAACTCAAGTGTGTATACTACATACTAAGTGTGTATACTAATAAGTGTGTATACTAGCCTTAAAGACCTGCAGATCAAAGCGTTTCTGATAGCCGGTTGTAGGTACTAGAACCCGCTATGGTAACTTGTTTTAATTTTTACGTTAAATTCACCATTTTTACTGTGCAGGCCTGGCGTCATAAAAATGTAGATATTTCATTCTTATTGGTTATATTAATAAAACGTTGGTAGCCTCTGTAGCCAACGAGTTTTTTTTATAAGGTGTCTGAGAAACCGACAAGTAACAATTAGATCAGAGTAAAATCTCGAGTCTTGGGTTATATGTCAGTGATTTTAGCCTCAGTAGAATCGGAGCTTATAGGTAGGTACTCGATTTATTTAAAAAAAGACTATTTACAAAATAGATTACCAATCCCGCATTTTTAAGGCTTAACCTAAATTTAACCCTCTTTTGGTCATTTTGTTCAAATTTAAAGTTACCTATGGATACATGATGTTACCTATGGATTAGAGACCATTCCTCAGTGGATTTTATTTTGGATTTGTTGACATAGTTTGCAGCTCACTCTAAGCTCGACTATAGTGGTGTTTAAAATAGTTAATAAAATTACCCTCCCTGTGCGATTTGATGACTTTTGCATCAATTTTTTTTTATTTTAAGTAGTTAGATAATGAACGACACACACACAATAGATTTACCCTCACTCCGTATATATTGTGTGGGCTGATTGGCTCACATGTGTCATTGTGTCGTACCTATACACATAATGGTTATTCAATTTGTTTATAAAGTAAATAATAGGAAAACATTAGAACTAGCATATATACAATTGAAACAGTTGAGCTAACTGCATATTGTTGCAAACAATCTACAGGTAACTAAAGTAAAAGTTTTTGAATATCCTGATATTCACATGGTCACAAGAAAATTACAATCAAATAATAGAAATAAATTAAAACTAGTATTTACTGGTCACTTATATTAACTATTGATAATTGTAGGGTAAATAATAATAGTAGAACAAAAGAAGAAAAATTTTGTACAAAGGAATTTCAGTGGGCCTGAAACATATATATTTAAATTATACCTATTTAAAATGAAATTAAATGAGATGATATGAAATGAAATGAAATTATAAGAAATAAAATTATATTAAATGACATTAAATGAAATAATATGAAACGAAATTAAATTAAATGCAATTAAATGATATGAAATTAAATATGAAATGAAATGAAACAAATGAAATTAAATAAAATTGAATAAAATGAAATTAAATGAAATTAAATGAAATTAAATGAAAATTAAATGAAATGAAATTAAATTAAATCTTCATAAATTTCATTATACTGGCCAATCCACACATCATCTAGCCCCAAAGTAAGCAGAGCTTGTATGATTCGCTTAATATTTCATTTATTTCCAGTGTATGGATAGATTGCATTGGAAGGTACATGTTCATAAATTTGATAGCATTGAGATCTCATTTACTTTTAGGTATTATTGATCAATAATTCCAGAGCACCAAGCCACCAGTCTAAAGATGGCTCGACTGTTTTGATGATTTTTCAGGACTACATCTGTAAGCTCCGCTATTTTGTATTCTTTAATAATTTCAATGGATGTCGTTACAGACTATATTTTTATTATAACAATATCACACAAACTTCGTAATAGGAAACACAATAAGGTACAAGAAAAAAAAAACAGAGACAATTGAAATATTAAATAAAAATAATAAGTCAGTTTCAAATAATTAATTAATTACGTAATTAACTAAAAGGTATGTCAAAGTATGCTGCTGTATATGGGCATTGTCAAATAAACTTAAACAAAAATAAAATTAATGGAATAAATACAGAATCTGTTAAAAAATAAATGGTACTTAAATACACAATTTGTTACTTTTAAACATAATAAGAGATTATACCCAAATAAGATTGCTGTTAACCACGTACCTAATACCAAAACAAACATTTTATAGGGTTGGTTATAAAAGTGGTTTAAAAGGAATTTAGAAAACTTAAATTAATTGCTAATGTATGTATTTGTGTACTATGCTCTGCTCCATTATGGGGCCAATATCAAAATAAACTTATTTACACAAAAAAAATGCAATTTGAAGGCCAATTCAATGAATTAGTGAGAATATTTTTATTTGATCGAAATAGTTTTATTTTTATGTAGTCAGCTTGGCCGAGCGATTTTCGGAAGGTTCGGTAATCAATCAATAAATATAACCATACAACCATTAGATATAACTGTATTTATTAGTTGTAATTGTTTATTCTGTTACTGTAATTTTCCATGACTTCTGATAAATTGTGACATTACCAAAATTTACATCATGCTAAATAATTAACCTGGATTTATCCACTCCGATAACTTTGTACATAGAAGTTGAGGTTAATATACAGGCTAGAATAAATGACGTACTTGGTGATACTCGCCTAGAACCGCAGATGACTGCTCGATTTCTTACGAATGATATGAAATGGTACCCACCTATCTAGTATCTACCATTACCTTAGACTAAGTTATTCGTTTTAGTTTGTTTTAACTATTAAACATTTATGTGTCCATAGGACAAAAAGGTTGGTTTTAAGTAGGTACCTATGTTGAAAATTGAAAATAATACTTGAGAATAAAAGGAAAATAAAACACAGAAAATTTTAATAAAACGAAAACAAAAATACATTCCGTCCGCTGGCGATCGTTGACTTGGTGTATACTTTAGATATTTGCAGTGAGTATACATGTCGAGGTCTATCGATCAGAGGAATAAAAAGACAAAATTGCTTGACTCTAAATGAAAATGGTTCCTTCCGCTGTCGACCGTAGACTTAGCGTATACTTTGGATATTTGCAGCGGGTATATGGCCGAGGTCTTCTGGTCAGATGAAAAAAGAAATAGGTCCTCCCGCTAGTCGACCGTACACTTAGCGTATACTTTGGATATTGGTAGCGGGTATAGCGAGTATATGGCCGAGGTATACGGTAAGAGGAAAACTAAAAATGCTTAATGAATTAGGTCCTTCCGCTGGCGGCCCACGGACTTGGTGTATACTTTAGGTATTTGCAGCGGGTATAGCGAGTATACAATGTCGAGGTCCCTTGGTCAGAGGAAAACAGACTTGTGACTTAACTTTCTACGACTAACTTTGAATATAACTGTACAGATACAATAATGCGAGTCCCGGCGTTGGACTATAAAATAAATGAAAAATACTGTTCAATAACTTTGAAAACAAAAAATCAATAAAGGTACCTACATATAAAAGTGCTCGATTGTTATGTTACTATGATATAGAGTTGTAGAAAATGTGTAATAAAACGTGCAAATAAGATGCTCCGAGAACGAAGCATTTGTCAGAATGGCAGTGCGAGATATTGTAATTTATTTAATAATAAATATAAAATATAACAAGTATATATAGTGGTAACCAATAAGGTTTCAAAGATATTCAATACTAAAATGTAACAGGCCTGACTTCCTACTCGTTTTCCCCGCTCAAATTCAAATTCTAGTACAAATCAGATTCATTTAATGATCAAGCTATTTCATATTGCATTATATTGGATGTACTAAGTATCTTAATTGTTAATTTATATTTAAGAACATTTGTCATGGATATTTTATCATATTAGAAGATATTTTAATGTATTTAGTTGTGAAATGTTATGACGTTACGCCCTAGCCAGTTATTGGCGGTATCACTCGAAATGTAACGGCAGAATTGTTAGTGGTAATAGACGGTGAGCTGGCTGGCTCTGCCACTCTTTGATGAACCTGTAAGCTGGAAGCATCTCCTATTATGGTAAGATGTTTTACATTGTAGAACCTTTTTCTAGATGTGTCCTAGTTTGTTTTAGCACTGAAATTATTGAAGGTCACGATTAAATTATAAGGTTATCTATCCTTTTATAATGTTTCTATTTGTATGGTTTATTGCTTCTATTTTAAAAGGAACATTGTGAGTATTAGACACTTAAGTGATTATATAAATGTGCTGGTGGTTTCTTTTTCACTTCTTCCACCAGTGGACAAAAGATTGAAGTGAAGAGAATTTCAATAACACTTTATTTCTTATTTGATGGTAATTGATGGGTATACTTGTCTATGTGTTATCTTGTGAGCCTAAAGAAATAAAGGTATTGACTTCTGACTTCTGATTTCATTAATTCCAATTCCCAAAATGTGAGGTTGCATTGTAAGGTAGGTAATTCTATGATTCTATCGAAATAAGACCATTTTATAGGTAGGTAAAGCCTAAAATGCTATCACGCTCGTGCGTAGTTTTCGGAAAGATGCGGAACGCGCGGGTCTAGAACCGCACTCACCCTGGAAGATGTCCTTCGTTAAGGAATGAAACGTTGGTGTTCTTCCAACACAAATAAGGTTCGTAGTTAACCTGCTTACATCCGTTATAAAGTCGACGGACAAGTTGACAAAACACTGTCGGCTATCTACAATGTTCTTACACTGACATTTCGCACCAACCGCCACCGTCGGGCTGTGTCGCCGACTTTGGTGTGAAGTCGGCTAGTCTTTGGCGGCAGTATGCTATCGACTCCATTAGGATAACGTTTTTTTTCCAAAGGACTACAATGCTGTTGACCGCAGATGGCCATGACAGCGTTACCGGAGTTTTGTCGTTATAAAGTTAGGTTGGGGCAACACGCACAAGGGCCACCACTTAGGTGCGAGCCTCGGCTTGGACTGTTGCCAGATGTTACGAGAGGGAAGGGAGGTTTCGCCTAGGTGCACGAGTGCATTTATGGGCGGAAGCGGGGAATTCTTCTACCCCGCATCCGGCGGCGTCGATTTTTGGTCGGTTGTGGAGTGTGCGGAAGTGAATCACCGTCACCTCCGGGTTAGCGGCGGTGATTGGGTCAACGGGGTCACCGAGAACGTGTCTGGGTCTACGGAGGAGATAGGATAGAACACCCTGTACAATGTACATTTATAGTTTGGACCTCGAAGTTGAAGTGGCTTAATAGCATGTTACTTTACCGTGCTAAGTGCTCTGGTGAACGGGAACGGGTGGTCTATTCATAGCTTTAGTAAACATGATTACTAAACTTAAGATAAGCTGAAAACATTATAAGATGGTATTTTGTTAACATGAAGCTGAGGTAGGATCTTTTTGGTTCAAATATAATTAATACCTTTGTATATTTTATATGTCAGCCAATGAATTGATTTTCTTTATTTCGTTCGTAGGTTATTTAATTCGTCCTTTTTAATTCAACCTATCTCAAATTCAAACGACGGCGAGAAAGTGCTCAGATGGACAAGTATTTGTTAAGCAATGGGGAACAAAATGAGTTGCGCAAAAGAGAAGTCCCGTTGCTCAACTATTCGCAGTTGAGCAATTTTAGTTGCGCAAAGGGGAACACGCGCCTTTTTGGGCATTCGTGTCAAAATAACTTAGAGGAATGAGGTTTATGAAGATTCATAAAATATTTTTAGAATTTTTCAGAACGGTTTTCGGTATCTTAGCTTCCAAACTCTATTTTTTACAATATTAGCTTTTGCTGGTTGCTTTACACATATTTTCCGATGCAGGAGGTTGTGGGTTCGATTCCCACCCAGGGACAAAATATGTTTGTAAGGTCCGCAGATTGTTCCAGGTTGTTTCCAGCTGTTTTCTCTGTATAATAAAACATATATCTTTGTATTATATTTGTGGGTTCGATTCTCACCCAGGGACAAAATATGTTTGTAAGGTCCGCAGATTGTTCCAGGTTGTTTCCAGCTGTTTTCTCTGTATAATAAAATATATCTTTGTATTGTATTAACTACATCAGTTAGGTATCTAGAAATATAACACAATCTCTACTCAGCTTGGGGCTAGATGATGCTGTGAGTTAGATATTTGGTTGCTTTCAAATTGCTTTTATAGTGTAAATGAATACCTAAATTTTAAATTTTAAGAGCATTAATTAATGATATTTTATACGATAATTTATACCTAATAATAATAATGAATGACATATATAATATTTGCACACATGCTGGCGGGTCGAATAAATTGTCATCACATAGCTTCAAAATCTCGTTTTGTTTCGTTTTTATTTAGGAAACAAACAGTTATAATAATAAAGAATGCAATGGAGACATAGAATTAATACAAAAACCAATTTTTGCTTGGCATGTAATTATTGTATTCTGCAAATAAACGATGAAGCCTTTATTCACAAAGAAAATTATAATAGTATTTACAATTGAAACAATTGAGCTAACTGCAAACTGTTGCAAACAATCTACAGGTAGCTCAACTGATCCATATCAATACCAGTCGGAAGCGTCCCCAAGACAATAAACGATTCATTCTGATTGTGTGTGAATTCCAACATTATTTATTTTTTCACTTTACTTCTAGTATCTTTTACGTCAGAAACTTTTACGGATATTACGCGTGACATTTAGATATTATTTCCGTATTCTTTTGATGTTGCCAAGGACAGTCTCAGAGACGTAACTTTGTGGTACCAAGACGATCTCTATTTCCAATATAGAGGTTCATATTCTAGTTCCTTTGTGTTTAAGATGTTGCCGATATGGACGTCCCATCTCATAATGTCCCAGATCAAACATGCTCACTTCTGTAACATATTACTAAGAGATGAATAAGACGGATTTGTTATTGAAAACTGAGCTAGTTTTTTATAGACAGTCAACTTCAACTTCTTGTCTTATGGCTTCTGCAACTGGTTTAACACAATTCTGCCATTGTAGACACTCAATGACCACAATTTCTTTTTAAAATATAATTTGGCGTGTTTTAAAAAACTATAAACCAATTTCAAATCCCCAAAGTCTCTTTGACAGCGCTTTTAAAAGTTCCTCGAGAATCGAACTCATATTCCACCCTAAAATTAACCTTACATGACATAGACAAGACATCAATAAGTTTATGTTGTCAAAGTCGAATCAACGTCTTATTTGACGTCTTACAAATAAATATTTTCAGAGTTGCGATTGAAAAGCATTTATATAATATCAGACATAGATGTTACTAGAGGTGGTCGTTTTTACTAACATCGTTGTTGACCAACGATGTCAGTGTACGATGTTCCCATCGGATGGCGGATAGGTGAACAACGGATGCCTGCGACATCGAGATGCCGAACCGAGTAATGCCGATCGCCACCGACAACAAACGAACGTCACACCGACATCGGAAGAGCGTGGAGGTTAGTGGCGCGGCATCGGATGGCGAACAACGAAGTCAGCCGAGTAATGCCGATTGCCAAACTTAAGCAACGAACATCCATCCATACCTCACCGCCCGCATGCCTGCGTGTGTGTGAGCGAGAGGAGAGGATGCTAGAACATAGAACTGAACGTTTTATTATATCTAACTAGATATGGCATGAACCATGTACCAATGTTATTTATTATTAAAAAAAATACGATATCTAATTTTTTTATCAAATGTCTCGTTTTAATATATGTATTATGGTATTTTAGATTTACCCTACTAGGTACCAAGTTAGATATTGAATTATTTGTATTTGTTCAAATTCTGTAATTTAGGACCTACCCGTCTAAAACGCTCATGTCACTTCCAGTAAGTTTCTTATGCTCGTTATTCTTGTCGTTTGTTTGGATTTTTTTTCGAGGGAATATTACTTACAAAAAAATATTCCCTCAAGTAGGGACCTAATAGGTAGGTAGGTAGGTACCTACTAATTTAATTGTTTGGTTTGCTTTAGATAGGTTTAATAGGTCTAATAGGTAGGTAGGTTTAATAGGTCTAATAGGTAGGTAGGTAGGTAGGTACAGGTACCTACTAATTTAATTGTTTGGTTTGCTTTAGATAGGTTTAATAGGTCTAATAGGTAGGTAGGTATAGGTAGGTACCTACTAATTTAATTGTTTGGTTTGCTTTAGATAGGTTTAATAGGTCTAATAGGTAGGTACTACCTACACCTACCTAAATTACTAGGTACCTAGTAATTTACTTGTTTGGTTTGCTTTGGATAGGTTTAATAGGTCTAATAGGTAGGTAGTAGGTACTTGTGTTTTTGTTTTGTTTTCAAAAAACGTTGTACGGGAACATTGATTGAATTGGCAACTGGTAATTGTCTAGTTATCTACTGCGACACCCTAGTGTCAGTGTTGTGTTAGCAACCCGGCCGACATCGTTGGCGGCAACATCGACACCCTAGTGTCAGTGTTGTGTTAGCAACCCGGCCGACATCGTTGGCGGCCACATCGTTGTTCACAACGGATGCCATTCTGACAAAAACGATGCGCATCGTTGTGGAAATTCAACGACAACGCCCATCTCTAGATGTTACTCAACAAATTAGGGCGCTCTATGATATACCTTGAGTGCCACAAAGCATTGTAACTCCTTTATGCGCTCCTGCCTGGTAGCTCGTTAATCCAGTTCTTATTGTAGATTGTAGAAAGTTGGTATTGTTAGAAACTTGGGCTGGGTCGAACTGGAATTTTTTACCTTTGTTTTCTTTCTAATAAACCTTACTTTACTAATGTCGATCTGACTGTACAAAATCTATTGATCTATTTGTGGTGCGAAACGGAAACAAATTTTGGGTAGAAAAGCCGATTTTTTTTTATGTCGATTGAAATGCTCACATTTTTTTTAATGAATTTGTGGTGAGATCCTGCGTTGCGAAACACCGCTACACCAGCCATTCTCGAGTTGTAGCGAGACAAACGAACTCTAAATTATTTTTATATTTCATTATAAATAGAGATTTACGAAGATATCACCAAAATTGTTGTAGCTAGTCGTGATTTTTCAAAGGTATTATGTTGTTTTTTAAGTTTGACGGGATATATACTAAACCCTCGGGAATAATATTATGGGACCGATTCGGGATAATTTTCTATACAATAGCGAAAGAATTTTCATAATCTGTCGATATTTGACGGAGAAATCGACGAACATACATACAAAAATACATAAAGCCGGACATAAAACCTCCTTTTTTGTAAATTCCTATTATTATTATTCATTTACTTCAGATTAAAGAAAATCCAAACAATATTATTATAGGTCAGTACCTAAACTTAAAACTATACAAAACATGTTAAAAATAAATAAATTAAATGTCATCGTAAATTTAAGAATGAATGAAATAAAATGTTACACAAAATGAATATATGACAACCTCAGTGGCGCAGCGGGCGAGAGTCCGTATGCGACGCAAGACGTTGCGGGTTCAATTCCCGTCTCGGAACAAATTGGTGTACGATCTGCAGAAATTTCTTCTGTTGGTCTGGGTGTTTTCTATGTACAGTAAAAAAATATCTATCTTTGTATATAATGTATTAAATATATCAGTTTTCTAGTATCCATAACACAAGCTTTGAGTAGCTTACTTTGGGGCTAGATGGTGCTGTGTAGATTGTCCAGCATTGTTTATTTATATACACAAATTAGTTACCAGTTTTAGAAGTTTAGTTTTTGAAGTCCGTTAAAAAAGTTATTGAATATGCCTCGTTTAAGGACAACTAGCAACTTCGTTAGCGTGCCCTCTGTGGCACAGCGGGCGAAGGTCTGCCAGCGACGTAGGAGGTTGCGTGTTCGATTCCCGTCTCGACCAGGGCGTTCTGGATTTTTTCTATGTTTAATAAAAATTAATAATCTATGTTATGCATTGTATTAAGTATATCAGTTATCTGGCATCCGTAACACAAGCTCTGTTTAGCCTGGGGCTAGCAGATTTTGTGTGAATTGTCCGGCATTATTTATTAATTTATTTATCGATTGACCTCGATAGCTAGTTGTTTTCTCCAATCTATAACTGTTTTTGCTTACTCCGCACCTCACCGAAAAGCCATTTTGATAGATGAGGTATCAAAATACTCGTCTGGGCTCCCCTGTGGATTTTAGCTACGTTAGCTAAAATTGTGAAAAAGCGGGACCGAATCGGGTTTCTTCTTTATAGATTTAGTTGAATTATGTACTTGTTTAGGATTGAATAGGTCCTTGAGCAACAAAAAGGCTTACTTATAAATTTTACTGGTCGCCTAAGACCATCACATTAATATATAATAAATGCGAAAGTTTGGATGAATATCTATCCCGATCCTTTCAATAGTTTAGACGTGATCCATCTGGAAGGATGGATGTTTGTTACCTCTTCACGCCTAAACTACTGAAAGGATCGGGCTGAAATTTTGCATATACCTGTATGCAACATTTCAGCTCGATCCGTTTATACTTGCCTATGTTTAGCCTATGTTTGATTCCAGGATTATCCCTGGAATCAAACATAGGCTATTTATCTCATAAATCAGTTCCCATGGGATAGAAATCACTTTTAAACATTTCCATAGAAACAACGCGAGCGAAGCCACGGGCAGAAACTAGTTTAAAATTAAGAAAGTCTTGTCAACGATCTAAACTGGACTCAGAAAAAAAACAACACCTTGGAACTTTTCACCTGTATCATTATATTTTGCGTCATGCCACAAACACCAATCCACGCACGATCAGAATTGATTAAAATACCGGTTGTATTTTAATCAATTCTGATCGTACGTGGATTAAACCAACAAGTGTAAGTAAAGTAAACTGCAAGTATCTATATATATATGTAAGGTTATTTCACATAAATAACCTGGCACAAGCCTCATGGCGAGGGTTAGCAATTTCAAGTCAGTGTTTATGTTGCGGCCACCTAATAGGCAGGCTCGGCTAAGACTATATACACGGTTGGTTTTTTCTGCTCCAACCTATTGAAAACTCTATCAGGGTAGTTGGGAACTATTAAAACGTTTGTTTTTAAATAAGACAATAAGTCTGACCGGGACATTAATAAGTGGTTATAATAACAAAGCTCAGCCTACTCTCTCAGTAATTTGTAAAATATATATTATGTATCATAATTTTTATTATTTTAGAATCCCCCTTATTCTAACCCAAAATTCCCCCTTTTATCTTCCTAAACTACCTCTCAAACAATTATATAGATATTGAGTAATTAATTTAGAGATCTTTACTAATGTCAACCCCCGACATAAAGAGGGCATTTAAAATTGAGGGGTTTTTCCGTGCCTTCGTATCTCCCAAGCGGATGAACAACCAACCAACGAACCGATTTAGACGACACTTTTTTTTAACATTCGTGAGTGAATATCAAGTAAAAACAAGCTGACCAAAGGTTATGTTATGTAATGATCAGTTTCAGATTTCTTTAAAAATAGGTACGTTAAAATAGGTAGCTGTGTGGTGCCGGCTTAGAATTTACACCTCCCCAATTCTTCCCAGGGGGGTCGTAAGAGGCGACCAAAGGATATCAACCAGGATCGAGTAGCAGCGTCCTCTGCAGAACAATTCTACCACCAAACTGCGATCCCAAACCCGCATGCCCAGCGTGGGGATTATGGGCACTACCCCCCATGTGATAAAAGTCAATAAGGCATCAGGGGGAGGTCTGCGTCAGAACCAATACAGACTGTTGAGGTGAGGTTAGATACGTCAACATCTTGTTTATGGCTCTACGTGTATTTAGTCAATACTTGCGATGTGTTTTTGAAGTTGAAAGTGGTCGCCCCAACCCAACACACCATGTGTCCATTGCTAAAGGCCTAACACGATGCCCTAGATACGTCCAACGCTGTAGTTACTTTGATGCTTAAATGGTTTACAAATACAAACTGTGTTAGATTGCTGCAATGTGAGACGTGGTCACCGATTTGGATGAGAATGAATGAGAATATTTTATTTGTAACTCTATCAACAAACAAGATTTAAAAATAAAGTAAAAGAGTACAGCTTCAGTCGATTAGAGTCACAAAAAGGTCTCTGTCTCAGCATGAGCTAGTCGTAAACACGTTACAACCAACGCTGGTCTTCCGACAGAGCCGTTTGGTGACGCCACGGAAGATAACACATATTAAGACACTTAACAATAAAAAATATACTTAATAATTAAAAATAAACATAATCTACGGCAACAGTTGACAAATACAAGATATATACAATACAGATGTCATGAAATCATAAACATTACAAGAATTTAGGATGAGACGATTTGGGGTCCTAGTGCACACGTAACTTATAGAGATCTTACCAAGGTTCACATAGAGTCCGTCCAGTTTTGCCCCTAGACTTCATTAGTATAGTAATCATATAATACGAACTAAATTATTGGGAACAAATTAGAACTAATATCTGAGTATCTTTACAAGTATACAGGGTGGTTTTTTGAGAAGGGCGGTGATGCCATGTCCGAAACCACGAGAGTTAGAGAAAAGTCGTGAAAGGAGTCATGCCCTCGATTTATAAGAAAACAATAACTGCATATTTAGTTTTTTGAGAATATGTAGAATATATATCTATATATATAAAAGAAAGTCGTGTTAGTTACACCATTTATAACTCAAGAACGGCTGAACCGATTTGGCTGAAAATTGGTGGGGAGGCAGCTTAGAACCAGGAGACGGACATAGGCTATGTTTTATCCCGGAATTACCACGGGAACGGGAACTACGCAGGCGAAGCCGCGGGCAGCAACTAGTATATCTATATATATAAAAGAAAGTCGTGTTAGTTACACTATTTATAACTCAAGAACGGCTGAACCGATTTGGCTGAAAATTGGTGGGGAGGCAGCTTAGAACCAGGAGACGGACATAGGCTATGTTTTATCCCGGAATTACCACGGGAACGGGAACTACGCAAGCGAAGCCGCGGGCAGCAGCTAGTAGAATTATATATAGAATAGAATAGAACACTTATAGTCACAGGCTCGGCTTGAAATACTCCATATCTCGAAAACTACTCGTGTTAAACGTTCAGTTTCTGGTTCAAATGAAAGTAAAGGTCATTAACTATATTTTTGATGACAGCTGTCAAAATTGAAATGGCCATATGTCGGTAACTACCCGTGCTAGACTTTCAGTAGCACCAAGTGACAATCACACATTTATTCCCTTTGAATAATTGATTTCTTTGCGTAATCTGCTAAGAAGTCTGGGTAAAATATTTAGAGGAAAAATAGCCAGTGAAAAGGTTGCACTGCGAAAAGAAAGACAGAGCAAACATTTTGGAAAGATCTATGAATTTCATATTTTTAATACATTAAAAATGAATTTGAATTTCAATAATATTAAGAACACAAAAAAACTTCAGAATAAAGGGGACCTTTGGACAGCAGTGGGCAAGAATAGGCTAAATTTTATTATTATTTATATTATAAAATCTTCAGTAAAAGGAAATAGGATAAATATTCGACATTTTACATGACTTCTGGTCGCAAAGAAAGCTATCTATAGAAAGCATAGATCACATGACTGATAATACATAATATTTATACACCAGACCCAAAACAAATCCCTGCAGCCAAAATAAAACCGGCATCGCCCACTGCGCCATCAGTGGCGCAGTGGTCATCAATATCAATGTTTTCACCAAAAAGTCTGCAAAACTCCTGTTTCGACTTTTCCATTTTATATAATCCAGTCTTATCTCTACGTTAGGGTACTTTTTGCAATCACCCCGTTGTTGTTGAGTTTTTTTCTTTGGTTGTTTTCGGTGTGCGGTCTTCAGGTAGGAATTACGAAAGCTCCAAAAGGCTCGCTTTGACGTAACGGAAAAATAAATTGATTTGTGGTCTACTTACCGAAATGGAACCCGAATTAGTTTGTTAGTTGCTTTTCTACATTGACGTATGTAAGTCGACCTCTTTTATACAGCGTGATTTTGTGACAATGTCCGTTGTTGTAGTTGTTTATACTAAGATTTTGCACAACCTTAATAGGTAGTTTGTATGTAAATATTTCTAAGACTTTTATTTCATATTTCTAACTTTTGTACATACATTCATGCAAATATAGATTATGATTGATAGATTTATAGTTTTCTAATTTGTTGGATACATAAATAAATCATTTGCATCTTCAAGAATATAATCTGGCAAAGGAACCTTAGTCATAATTTGTAATAAAATGTCATGTTTGATTGTTTTTTAAATTTTAAATAAATAAATAATGCTGGACAATTTACACAGCATTATAGCTAGCCCCAAGCTAAGCAGAGCTTGTGTTATGGGTACTAGATAACTGATATACTTAATACAATACACTAAATATATGGATATTTTTTTATTATACATAGAAAACACCAACGGAATAATTTTCTGCAGAACGTACACAAATTTGTTCCGAGACGGGAATCGAACCCACAACATCCTGCGTCGCAGGCGGACCTTCGCCCGCTGCGCCACGGAGGTCGTCATTTTCTGTTTTGTATGCCAATGAAGAAAACTAATATTTGTTTATTCTTTCATCATTGGTACATCTTAATTTATTTTTCGTAACCAAATACTATACTAAAATTTTCTCTTTATTCCCTAACGGTTCTTAAAAAATGATGGTTTTAGTAATTTGTAATTTAGTTGCCCGGAAAAGGTGTTGATTTCAGTTATGCTATAAAACACAGTTATCTAAGACGATTTATAATGTGGATGTGATATATAATATAATATTAGGGTACATGCCTTTATTCACAAAGAAAATTACAATAAAATAATAGAAATAAATTAGAACTAGTGTTCACAATTGAAACAATATTATTATATTATATAGTTACTTAATCTGGACGCACCCTTAGAGAGCAATTACGAATCAAATGGCATCGGATAAGTAAAATATTACAAAAACATATTTGCCGTGAACTATTTTGATCACTGTAATCAACTTAAAACGGTTTCACTGTACTCCTATAAAACTAAACGGTCGCTTTTACTAAAAGCGGGTGTGGGTTGGAACTATATTTATAACCGACTAGGAAAAACCAGTAATTTCCTGACAAAATATTCTTTTACGAGCCGATAGTGCTGAGTTATGGCAGAGCTACCTTCTTGATTTATTTTTGGCACTTGCCTAATGTTATAGGGGAAATTTAGGACTATGGAAACACTTTTTTAACTAGCAGTTTAACATACTGGCTGGAAATTGTCGATCAACATTAAGCTGAGGTCGGGGGGGCAGGCACTTGTTATTTTAGGTAGAGTGTGTAATTAAAGGTAGAGTGAAAGATAATTTAAGGACGATTTAACTCGTGTTTGCCTTTATGTGTACCAATAAATTATTTTTTGTTTATTCCTTTCTTTACCACCGAAAATGTGAAAGCGGTCTCGATGGTAAAATTGGCAATGGGCCATTACATTGCATTTTTATTATATTGTAATTATAAATGGCGTGTCGCAATCTTAATACTCTGTTTATACAAAAGATAGACGGAAAAAAGAAGTTGGACTTTAGTAAATAAAAACATTATCAACAAATCCTAAATAGACTGTCTAACTGACGGCTTCCAGACCGAATCAGGCAGCAATTGATTAGACTTGATTCAATGATTTGACGTACTTTTCAACTAATCTAAGTTCAAAAGTAAAATGCCTTACCAATACATATGATAAAAAGAAAATCAAAAGTAATCCATGAAGCACTTGAGTTGACAAACTTTGGCCAATTTTATCAGCGATTGAAAAAGCCCATTTCATGGCTAAGGAACTATAGACAGGTATTTTGGCAAGAAGTATTTTGACACTGAAGTTAAGTTCGCAATCATCTTGATAAAATGAATGAATTACGTTGATTGCTCTGAAGGCTTTAAACTCTGCCTCTAATAAATGGGCAGCCATCTCTTTTGATGTGCTATCCTCACTTTTCGGGTATTTTCCGCCTCCGTTAATTTTAAGTGTGGTAACGAACGCCATTTTGAATGCGGTTGGTATAAGTATCTTTTACGCTTCATTATGTAGGTTTAGGACATGTTAACTGTTAAAATATGGATTAATATAACCATTTTGAGGTGTTGTTAAAGGTTTAAAGAATTTTATTTCTCATAAAAACATTACAGTTCACTTAAAATGAGATAAATTTATACAGTAACTGTGTACTAAAACTAACTTTAAGTAGGTAAACAGCTCCTGGGATTTGAGACTTAACTTAAATTACTAATCATAACTAATTATGTTATCTAATAGTGTTCTATTTTATGTAGTTATATTATTCTATCGAGTAGACATGTGCTTTCAACATAATATTATTTTTGTACATAGGAATGCTATCACATTCTTTTATTATATTTGGTAAATTATTAAAAATACGTGCTCCTTCTGTAAGAATCGTCTTTTTTCCGTAGTTCGTACGTGTATTGGGCAATTTTAGTTTAATTTTGTTCCTAAAACTATATTTACTTTTTTTTAATTGTAGGCTTAGATTTGATTTTATGGACTTTGAAGCAATGTTTTTTATTATGATATCACATTTGGGTTTGATTGAATGAAGATTGACGAAGGTTTGGAATTTTTTAGATACAATCTTGACGCTTACTATAAGATGTTTGTCAAAAAATCTTTAAGATTTTGTAGTTAGCTTACGAAGCTAAATTTAAACCTTATAACTAGCGTTATTATTTAGTACCTTGTACTATCTTGCTGTGCCTTAACCGGGTCCATATTTGAGACTGAATATCTTTAATAACTTATGTACAATATGGTCGCAATAAAACCACTGACGACAGACGACCTCCGTTTTTTTGACGACCTCCGTGGCGCAGCGGGCGAAGGTCCGTCTGCGACGCAGGAGGTTGCGGGTTCGATTCCCGCCTCGGAACAAATTTGTGTACGGTCTGCAGAAATTTGTTCCGTTGGTCTGGGTGTTTTCTATGTATAATAAAAATATCTATCTATGTAGTGTATTGTATTAAGTATATCAGTTATCTAGTACCCATAACACAAGCTCTGCTTAGCTTGGGGCTAGATAATGCTGTGTGAGTTGTCCAGCATTATTTATTTTTATTTTATTATTTACTGACACTGTCAAATGTTGACTCTCTGTACCCTAATTTCGACGAAATAAAAGAAGCTGAAAATCGGCCATATTATGACTCCTTGCCTTGCAGCAGAGAATTTCAGTCGGCCACATTGTGGCCTCTTGCCACGTGAGAAGTTAGAGAAAAAAGTAGACGTTACAGTTGATCAAACTGGCCTATCTAACTCAATGCATTCGTGAGATTAGCATTCAAACTAATTTCGTTTCTTTTCTTATTCAGAATGCAGCTAATGAGCTGTGAATGGTAATGAACATAAGTCACAAATGTACTAGATCGCCACGCTGTTACCTAAAAAAAAGCTTAGTAAGTGTAGTAAGTTTAACAAATATCAGTTTGTCAGAATGTCAGTTTTCTAACAGGAAAGTTCTCGGTAGAACCGATCCATTAATATAGGCTGTACTATTATGAAAAACAGTACTCAACAGATCTTCCATGCACCAATTTAAATCACGACCGCAATTTACATGAAATCAGCCTTGGCAATTTTCATGAAATTTTGCATAGTTTACGTAAATAAACTAAGAAAGTTCAATACATTAAGCTCCTTGCTCCCTAGTGAAGAGGAGCTACTTTTCAGAGTACGACGGCGATTCAGTAGTTCCCTACGAACTCAATTTTAGTTTTCGAATGATTTTGAATTAATTGTTGCATCAAAATGCAACAAATAGGTAATTCAAAATCAACGATAACACTTGCAGTATCAAAGTACTGCAAGTGTTATCTTTGACAAGTAGGAGGTAGTAAGCTGTCACGTTCTCGATAACTAATTCCATTTTGGTATTTCGCAAACTCATACCAGACGTACAGGAGCCGTATAATATCAAGTATTTCAAGCTATAACGAAAACGGTTGGGTTGGCAGCTATTTATGAATAAATTTCGAAATACTGGTTCGAGTCGGCACGGTCTGTTATCAATCGTCTACGAAGTTGGTCGGATACGTTCTGAAGTTCGAACTCAAATCAAGATTGCAGGCGACGTAAATTATAGCGTGTCTAACTGCTATCTGCAGGGAAAATAGATATAAAATTTACCTAGCTTACCTTACACGAACAAATATAGGTAACTATTAAAATAAATAATAGATTCAGGCGTTACTTTGCGGAAATCCATTGTATAATATTAGGATGAAACAATATTTAGTAACAATTCCGCAGGGAACTTAACTTTACGCAGGGAGCTCAGAGAGGCAACATCTCTGGTAGGACTCTGTCGTTGTTGCTTAGCGCTCTCTGTGTCAAGGTCGAGTATTGTTGAGGTGTCCTGATGATGTCTCGTGGAGAGACGAAACTAGTTGACGACTTACTTTTGATGAGTTTTTCATTGTGTGGTTGGTGTGGTCTTTTCTTTCGCAAATTAAGTTAGGTAGGAGGGTAATTTACTTAATTTTATTAATTTTATTAAAATGGCAGAAGCCCTTATTCACAAAGAAAATTATAATATAATTAGTATTTACAATTGAAACAATTGAGCTAACTGCAGACTGTTGCAAACAATCTACAGGTAGCTCAACTGATCCATATCAATACCAGTCGGAAGCGTCCCCAAGACGCTGGCTGCATTGCCCCGCTGTACGGCAATGCTGATGCGCTGTGCCAGATACTGACCAGCTCTCGTGTCACGCGTCGCTTCGACCAGACGCTCAGATAATTTTTTGAAAACCCGAAGAGCCTCGGTACCCCACGGACCTAGGGTCTCGACTCCAAGAGGAGCAAATGTGTAGGCTCTGTCGAGACCTGCATATTTGCGCCTCTTGAGATCTTCGGCCAAATCTGCCGCCGCGCCTGCCCTCACGGATGTCCTCGGAAGATGGGAAGGCGCATGTGTGTCGACGCATGTAGCGTCCCACACAATGGGCCTCCCCAACTCCCATGGGACTAGTGTCATACCGTCGGGCCTTTTACCATCGTCACGTAACAGACCATTCGGTTCGAGAATAGCTGGTACGTTAGCGGTGACAAAGGCCCGCCGGATGATGTCGTTAAGGCTGGCGTGGCGAGATATCCGACCGGCTGCCCTAGTACACGATAATCCGTGATGACCAAGCTGTTCGACAGCAGTACCGCACTGGCATTGATGAAGCGCGCAACACCTTGCACCCAACCGAAGACATGTTGCGATACGGAAAGTTACGGGATCCAATAAAGTACCAGTGTTATATGAAGGAAATGCTTGCAACCAATGTCCTGACTCCCATTTAGAAACGGCCAGGAGGCGGGCACGATCCGTAGAGCTGGAGCACGTTTGTAACAAACAATTCCGTGTCAACTCACACAGAGGCCCGTCCCATTGCCGTTGGGACAAAAGATTAATTTTGAGTCTATTGTTTACTTTCTCTGATTGTAAGTAGGAACAATTTGTGGGAGGGCGGGCGGTACACACAAATCACATTTTGTTGGATCTTGTCGGAAGAGGTTCTGCGCGGAATTGTTACTAAATATTGTTTCATCCTAATATTAGGTAACTATTAATAGGATAACAGGCTTGTTACTTGGGTTTTAGGGACTACCTCTAAGGGCGTCTGTTTTGCCGGTGTTGGTCTCGTCATGTCGCTTAGTTCTACGCAATACAACTCTGTGAGCGTATTTCCACCAGAATTTTATAGTAACGAGATACACCGGCCATATTTTTTTTTCTTCGTAACACTGTTGTCTAAGGGGTCGTGGTCATCAAAATGCAGCAATGTGATGAGAAATAAAAATAACAGAACGAAAAGAAACAATAAAACTTTTAACAAAAAAAATAACCGCCGAAAAAACTGAAAAGCAAAAAATAATAAACCTTTTTATTTAACCTTCATAACTAAGTTCTTAAACAAATGTAAGTATACCCAAGTAATTTTGAGTCTCTCTATTGAGTCGAGCCTTGGCAGGTATTTGAAGATGCGAGTCTGAACCAAGAAAGATAAACGCTGTTTTATTCCGAATTCTGAGAGCCGGTCAAAGTACCTATGAACAATGGATTGGTTGTATTGATTGTAAAAAAATAATAATAAACGCTTTATTTATATAATATTACGAAACCAAACTTAGCTCATTACATTAAGTAATCATAGCACTAATTTGCAGTAATTTGCTATCGGGTCCTTTGTTTTATTTTATACTAGCAGCGCCTTGCGGTTTCACCCGCGTAATTCCGTTCCCGTGGGATTTCTGGCATAAAATATAGCCTATGTGCTATTCCAAACTACAATCTATGTGCCAAATTTCATCCAGACCCGTTCATTAGTTTTTGCGTAGCAGCGCCTCGCGATTTCACCCACGTTATTCCCGTTCCCGTAGGAATTCTGTGATAAATATAGCCTATGCGTTATTCCAGACTACAATCTATCTCTGTCCCAAATTTCATTAACATCCGTTTTACAGTAGTTTTTACGTGAAAGAGTAACAAACATCCATCCATCCATACTTGCAAACTTTGTGTGTTTATAATATTATAATATATTATTTATAATATAATAGTTATTGATATTTGTATATATCTTTTTATTTCATACATAGAGTTTCAAATCATATTCTCCAAATCAAATCAGACACCATACAATAATCTTCACACATCCTCCTGCACTAGATGGCACCACATCCAATTAAAACTTCTGTTATGTGCAGGAAATTGATATAACTTTTAAATGGAAGAGAGTAGTGCTTACTCATCTTCAAGAATGGACTCGGCAATTTAATAGTGCGGTGTAATCAACTTGCAGAGAGGTTTTATGTAGCAAAGAGCCGGAACTATGAAAGTTGACTAAGGCCTTTTACTTTGCAGTTTTATCGTCATTATCCTCTTGTTTTCTGGAACCTGGCTGAAGATTTTTTTTGCGGCGGCGGCCACCATGTTTTTCGGTCATTTTTGTGAACCAGATGTGAAGGTCAAAGAAAAAGGGTTTAGACTATGTGGGCAAAGTATTAAGGTTTTACAAAGATAGATAGTAAGTGGTATAATTTTAACATTAGATATTCAGACATATATATTTATTTGGTCGTTCAGTTTAATTTAAATAACTTTGCAAATCAGACGTTTGACTTTAGTAGCACAAATTTTTGGTGTCACAAACAATTTGAACATTCGGAGTCAAAATACCTATGGTCGATTTAGAAAGGGTATGATAGAAATGCTTTCACACTATGCAAGTTGAGGGACAAAGTGAAGAGTAGATAGACAAAACCTGCGTTCAAAAAAACAAAAAAATATCGGTTATTTATCGCGTCGTACCATAACTAATTATATCCCCTATTTTTGAAAAAAAGGGACCTAGATAAATATTATTTTAATACAAATAATAGCAGACCATGGCGAAAATATGCTCAAATTACAAATCATTTTGGTATTACGTTTGTATAGGAAATTCATCCGTCGCCGGACCCTTAACTTTTACTTTTATTTAATTCTTGTGTTTGTGAAACCGATCCAAATAAATTTAATATATTCTATTCTTTAATCGTAATAATCGTCCGTGATGTGATAACTTCATTTCGCCGCCAGCCAGTCAGTCTCGGAAATAATTACTCCGCTGCAAATGTTCAAGAGAACGTTTAATTTTGTCTCTCACGGCAGTTTCTATTTCTTTTATTTGTCTTTCACTATTAAAGGTGTTTTCTGTCTCTTTCAGGATGTTTTAGATATATTGAATGAAATTTTGTAAAAATAAATTGGACAACAAAGTTTCATGCTTTTTTCTAAGCTCTACATTTTTTGCTCAATATTTTGTTTGTACAATATAATATTAAATAAAGCTATTAACTCCTGTAGTAGCGCATCAACATTGCCATACTTTTGTCTTGGGGACGCTTTCGACTGGTATTGATATGAATCAGTTAAAGTACCTGTAGATTGTTTGCAACAGTATGCAGTTAGCTCAATTGTTTCAATTGTAAATAGTTCTAATTTATTTCTATTTTGTGAATAATGATTATCACAGATAAAAAATTACTCCTATAATATCTGTGAGAATTGTCCAGCATTATTTATTTTTTAGATTTTTTTAAACGGTACTCAAAATAAACTATTAAAATTATATTGGTTTTTAACTAAAACGGTTTGTAACGGATGAGGGTGGATCATTATATCTGTCAATAAAAACCCACTCGCAATGACTTCCGTTACCCCGTGATCATGGCGATGGCCCGAAATATTGGGAAACTCAAAATAACACAAAACATAATATATAATATCAGTATTATAACCTGATATATCAATGACATTACGACACTGTTTTCTCTGTCGTTTCGACTAAAACAGAACTCTTAAGGACACAAGAACAATATTAAAAATTTAAAAACCTCTGCGACAGATTTTCATGAAACATGGCTAAGAACACTCGGAATAAAATTATCAATGACACAAAAAAACTAAAGAAAATCGGTTCATCCGTTTGGGAGCTACGATACCACAGACAGATACACAGACAGACACGTTAAACTTATAGCACCTCTCTTTTTGCGTCGGGGGTTAAAAAGGGATTCAAGGCAAAATAAACAGATGCCAAGCAATGCTTCATATTTTTATATTTTCCCAGCTTCTTCCCAACCATGTTGATGAAGTTATGTGGGCAAATTGATAATTATAATTTACCCAAGTAATATCTACCCAGCAATTTACTTGTGCTGTCCGTGGTCCGGCTCACCAATCTAATTTTGCCACCGGCGACTGAGTTCTTAGAGTAGTGATTTATGGCAGAGAAACCAGTATCTTACATCGAGTAGGTAAAACGGACTGTTTCTACTAAATAAGCAACTGAAATACCTAGGTAAGAACTGTATATTATGTTGACGCCGCCGGATCGTAGAATCAGCCTATTTGTAGAATGGCTATATAGGCCTTTATATTATGATGCTGAAATTCCGAGTTCCTCCTAGCCGAATTACGACCAAAGCGGCCAGTCTCATTGGAGGCTAGCCCGATGCGCAGGACATTTATAGTGCACAAGTGTGTGCGCACACAGGTGCACTCTCTATTCCCTCACTCTCATAATCCGATGAGACGGTAGACCGACACGACCGGGGAGAGGTCAAGCGCAGAATCAATGGCTTAACGTACTTTCCGAGGTATGGAGGTGTAACACCACCAACTTCGTGACTGCAACATTGAATTTTTAATAATAACTACAGCCCGACCCGGGATTTGATTCCAGGACCTCATAATCAGCGGTTGAACAAGCTGACCGCTAGACCAACGAGGCAATCAATAGTTTATATTATATATTCCCTAAATACGAATTGTGTGTTTTGTTTAGTTTATTTAGTGCAATTTGGTACACTGATTTGGTGTTTTAGAATACCAAAATTGGCCGAAACGAAACTTGCAATTGTGTATTGGAGAAAAAAATAGGCGGCCTGGACCGTGCACAAGAACTTGAAGGCCTATGCCCAGCTGTGGTGAAAGACAGGCTGCATTATGATGACACCTACACGGCAGAGGTAACATTTTCGTACCTTCTACATATAAAGAATAAAGAATAAAATAAATTTATTTGTGCAGTCAGACTTACAACATTAGAATGTGTCAATCAATATCTTCGAGAGAACATCATCTCATCTGTTGCTACTCGCTGTGGCTTGTAGCGGCATAATGCTGAGACAGAGACCTTTTTGGCCCCTTTTATGTAATTATTTGTTTGTATTTGGATCAAATAAATGGATTTTCATTTCATTCGATTCTTCTTCTTTCTTTCTATAGATCGATCAAAAATTTATTGATTACTTTAGAGTTTTGTCGACTAACTTCAAGCAATGAGATGATTAAATCGTTTTGTCGTTGATGGATAAGAAGTAACTATTTTGCAGTGCCTTTCGAAGGTGCAAATATTGACCAAGCAACCTATTGACCAAGCTACGTTCACCTACACCTAAGCATGCTGTATTAATGTCAATACAGGATTAATGTCCACGCAGGAAAAGAAGTTATGAAATTAAAAACTAGCCTATACCTTTTTAAACTTTCGCGATTTGTAAACATACTTAATGGTTTAATCGGGTATTTATCGCGTACCTTTTGTTTTTATATCCCCTACGTTTCTACCGCGTTACAGCGATCGTGGTCACGGGGCGACTGGATGTACTCGGAGTTACAGCCGAGAATTGACGGCAGTATCCACGACTACCCTCAATTCGTCTTCAGAATCAGGAATGTCCAAGTTCACACTACGACACACTACACTGATCGTATCCGATTGCAGTACAGTCGGATTACGACGCACACACATATTAATCACAGGATTCCACGAGGAAACAAAAGGTACGCGATAAATACCCGATTAAACCATTAAGTATAGCCTATACCTATTTGACCGGTAGATACCGAACCCTTTCGAATTTCTACTCTGTAGACCATTCATTTATATGCGCGAGACGTACCAAAGATAACTTTCCACTTTACCGGGAAAAGTTCCCTCAACCACGTAGTCATAACCTAGACGCAATTATTTTACAGAATAATAGCAAATGAGTTTGTCGAAAGAATTACTGGAAACTGGAAAAAAAAAGACTTGACAGTATTATTTGGGATTATTATCAACCGTCACCCAATCTGGGCACTTTAATCTCCTTTGGGAAAACTTTATTGCGACTTCTAATTTTTTTGACCTTGGTTGGTCCTATACAAGTTTTTGATCATCTGATACAGGATCGATTGGCTCTAAAAAAGCTTTTGTGTAAATGCCCATTTTCTTGCTAACTGTATTTTTTTGGAAAATCTGTGAATGTGGATGAAAATGTCATGAAAAATTATGGATAGGTCCTTAAGATCACTTTCCCGTAACTACAACGGTTAAGGTACCTCCCCTTACTGCCCAGTCCAAAAAATCCATTCTCTATATTTTCTGGTTGGGCATAAAACTTTATTCCGTTCGTCTACCTTTTTCTGTATTTTTCAACAAAAATCCTATTTCACAATGTCTACGTGACTCGACGGTCGTTATTTTGTATTAAAATATAAATTACCCACAATCTCCAAGACATAAGTTTATTAATGGTCATTTAATGAGTACTTATGTCTGTACTTACATTTAATTCTTTTCACCAAAAACACGTTTACAGACGTTACTTGAATTTTCATCGTTTCATTACACTTGGTCTGGGGCTCTCAATCTTTTTGGGTACAAAATGTGGTACACTCTTGTAGGGAACGACTTTTGTTAAACTGATCATAGGCTTTTGATGTGTTCAGTATGAATGTAAGCGGGCTTTTGTTGTACTGTCAATGCCAAATCTAGATTTACTAAGGGTCAATTTGCCAAAATAGTTTTTATTTGCACGCAAGCAGCATTGTACAAAAATTTGACATTGAGTTTATGTTCGTACTTGGACATTTTGGAGTAATTTTTGTATTTGCTATAACAATTGTGGTTTCTTCAAAGTTTTCAACAAACGTAAGATAAATTCGATGTTGATTTATATCTGGGAAACTAGATACCAGATCAAAAGAAGTAAAATTCTAAGAAATCCTACAATCTCTTTTCACTATGTAAGTCAGTACAAATCAAATCTAGGATACATTTTCCAAAATAATGAAGTACTACAAGCACAAAAATAACAATGAGAACAGAATGGACAAGAACCATTAAAATGTTGAGAAGCGCTGTCTCCACACCATTTGGATATAATTTACAGAAATAACATGAGCGTCCTTTACAGACCTGAGCTCTTGATAAATTAACATTTTGCTAATTACTTTTGCAGTAATTCAGTTGGTAATCCTATTAACATAGGAGTCATTATGGCATGCGCTTGGGGTTCACTCCACAGTGTAATCGATTTTAACTGCATCGTGCAGAATAACAAGTATGAAAGTAACCGAAGTTTGCTAAATGTTAGTAAAAGTTTTCTCGCCAACTAAACGTTTAAGCCTGAACTTAACTTTAATTAGTTCGTGTAAAGAATTCAAACTTTGAAATGCAACCAGGAACAAAATTGCTTAAAGTTTTTCACCAACGTCTGTAGGTAACCTACAGACGTTAGTGAAAAAACTTTACGGGTTGGAGTTCTATTTGTATCCATAAATAATTATTTGATCCCTCTAAGATCCAAGTTCACCAACAGATGGTTAAATTTTAAACAGTAGTTTTGCAGTTTTTGACACGAGTTTTCATACATTAAACGTCAAAGTTAACCGACGAAGCTGCCTAATTGAACGATTATCTGTTGGTGAACACCAGCATAAGCCAGTTTTCTTGCTACAATATATTGAATTTTGCGCTAACGGCTTTCAAAAATAGTATGCTCTGTCCTGCTCCTATGAACACGACATCCTATCCCTGTCCTATTCGCACAAATGACTGTAACGTGCATTTACACTGGTCATCGGCGCGAACTCGTCGATGGGCATCTCTGACCTGACACAGTGTGCGAAAGGGCGCGCTAGGATGAAATGCACAATGATTCATTAGTAAAACGGCCGCGTTAAAAAAATGGGTACAGAATTTAAGCTCAAGGGTTATTATAGAAAATTGAGTGTGTCTTTTCAAAATAATTTTATTCCAACTTTTGAATAACTAAATTAAGTCACAACGGACTTTATTTTAAAGTTTCCTTTCTTCTTATATATTTTTATTTTAAGTTAAAGTTGGACCACAATCGGTGTTGAAATACGAAAGCTTAGAAGATTGTATTTTTTAAATGTATTTTTTTTACACTTTTGGGTGTATACAAACAAAGAAAATGACAAGATAAATTTTATTCTTGGTTTTGGATGGTCAACATGAAACAGCGTAGTAACCCACGTTTGTATGGAAAGATGAGCGACTCGTTTAACCATAAGAGATAAAACGTTGGTGTTTTTCCAACACCAACAAGATTCGTAGTTAGCCCGCTTACATTCATAATAAAGTAATTTGTTTTGACTGTAACTCATTCATTAAATTAAAGTCCCACATCTTATGCAGCGTGAAAACCAGCAAAGAAAAAGTTGTGTAGCTGCAAGTCCTACAAGCTGTGCCCCATGCAGTTTGCATTTATGAAGAGTATTATATCGCTAACAAGCTCCCACGATGTCGGGAAGGTAACGATATTATCAATTTAACTGAAGGGTTGTTTTAGATTGCGTTTACGGACTAATTGAATGTTGGTAAATGTGGCCTTATTTGTATGGGGGCTCTGGAACATTCCATGAGTCTTTTAAGGACAACCTATATGACGCTGAGCGAAAGTCACCTGTGTTGAAGATGATTGCAAAGTTGATTCTCGCCAAGACACTAATATTATTTGTCCCGGACAAATACCACTTACCTTTAACCCATGTCATTTATCGTCCGGAGCTATGCAAAATTTCACTGATCCATTCAGTAGATTTGGCATGTACGAGTTCCAAACATCCATCCATTCAAACTATCACCTTTATATACAGTGTGGTATTCGTGTGTTATGCAATTCTGCAGAGTACGAAGCACGAACAAATGTTTCTATCTGTCCATTCGATCAAATTCTGCACAGAGCAATTTGTTACTTATTTGAATAGCCATAGGATTGCTTTGTGCAGACAACTGCGTCTATACTCATAGCTTTGCTGATTGAGGCTAGATAACAATTGAAGAGGAGTGGAGCCAGCCATTCCTTTGGGGTGCAATTGAGTGCGAATGCGAATAGATACCTAGGTATTCATAATAGATAGATCGTCTGTTTAGACTAAATCGATTAGAAGGAACTATACAATTACCAAATGAATGCAATTGAATTAAGTGGTCAATTAATTGGTTTAACACGGTAAAATAACATTATATATAGTTTATATATCATTATACATAGAATCAAAAATATTCTGTGCTCGCAAATCTTAGCTATAGGCTACTAATAATAATAATAATAAATATAATGCTGGACAATCCACACAGCACCATCTAGCCCCAAAGTAAGCTACTCAAAGCTTGTGTTATGGGTACTAGATAATTGATATATGTAATACATTATATACATAGATAGATATTTTTTTTATTAGACATAAAAACACCCAGACCAACGGAACAAATTTCTGCAGAGCGAACACAAATTTGTTCCGAGGCGGGAATCGAACCCGCAACCTCTTGCGTCGCAGGCAGACTCTCGCCCGCTGCGCCACTGAGGTCGTCACTAGAATCTTTTTGAAATTTAAATAAAAAGAATCTTGCAACACAAGATATTTTAAATTTTAGTCCTATAAGTTTTGTGAACAGACCGGACACATCTACAATCCCTTGGTGCGAATGATCCCATTCAGAAACAGAAAGTACTTGTAAAGTTTTTGTTTTTATAGTGCGTAAGCCTCACACTCTGGCAAATTTCTAAGAAATTAAACGGAAATTAAAATAACGGCGCTAGAGTCCGTAGAAAATCGCAAAGATTCTCGACTCCAGCGTCACTTGACCTCGTGGTGTAGTTGGTTAGCATATTCCGGTACTGACGGAAGGATGCGGGTTCAAGTCCCGCCGAAGTCGTAAATTTTTGCGATGTTATTTCTTAGATAGTACTTGGGCGATTCCGCCACCGCGGTTCGAATTGCTGATGCTCATCATAATTTTTTTTTCGTATTTCTGTAAACCATTATGTATTGTTAAAGTCACGTGAAGGTTAGCAAGATATGTTTTTTTTTCGATTCCTGTTAAATATCTGAAATGTGAAGTTAGCTAAGCATAATTAATTCATTTAAATTTTGTTTTATTATAAATTTTGTACAATGATGTCTCACAACAAACAACATTTTAATGGCAACTGCAATAGTTTTATACTTTTCTACAATTGGGTTGAAATAAGTTGAAATAAGATAATAAATGGTAGCTACATTGCCACTTCGCCTTTTGATTAAATTTTTGTCTTTGTCCTCCAGTCCTCTTTTAACCAGAGTAGGTACAGACCGGTGTTAGAAGGCGTGGGAGTGAGGAAATAGAGTGCACCTGTGTTTTCGCACTCACTTGTGCACTTATGTCTCCGTTGAGACTAGCCGCCTTTACTCCCCAATGGTTATCGGTTCTGCGAGCTATATGGCCTGTCAATCGCCACTTTAGCCTGCTATTTCGGAGAGCTATGTCGGTTACTCTGGTTCTTCTACGGATTTGCGTATTCCGGATCCTATCGCGCAATAACTTTACCGAGTAGTTTTATTTGAATTCTTGTATATAAATTCACGCAGCATCCGTTTTTTTCCGCGAGTAATATTCTAACACCCGGAATATATGTTTCTCGTATATGTAGAACAATTTATCACGAAGCAACATACTAGCGTGTTGCTGATTTATTACGTCTCTTATCTTTACTGCCTTCTTTATATTTGTTTTGTTATGGAATAGACACATTACTTTGATGGATACATTAGACCACATTAGCTGTGCGTAATAGTGGCCATGAAAATGGACTTATGTTTTCTTTACCACTTATTTTATTAGTTATTTTCTTTGTAGTTGTTAGCAGTTTTACTAGCTTTTAACTCTTATAGGTATTTTTTACTTCATAACTATGTGCTACAAAACTTTCAAATGTGATGAAAAAAGCCCTTGTTAGGGGAAGGGTTGTTCAGTCATGAACGTTTGTATGTGTCCTGAAGAGGAAATATTTAAAACTTAAATGTTAATTAATTATTATGTAAATTAAATGTAACTTAAATATAAATGTTGAGGTTTGTGATCCAAATTTATTACTATTCATGTATCTCATCAATTGGGAAGTTTTCACAGAATGCTAAAATGAGCAATTTCCGTCGCGAACGAGTCAACATAATATCATGATCATTATTCCGTTTTTAGGTATTTTTGAACGGAGTGAGCGAAGCGAACAAAGTTTTGTAGATATTTAATTTTGAATCGGTTATTAATTAGATTACCAAAAAGAAGGGATAATTGTGTAGTGTGAAAATGCTTCCCGTCATACTTTTTGAGTAGTAGTAGTTTAGAGTGAGTTTGAGTCGTTTTCGAGAATGGATCGATAGATTAATTGACACATGGATTAATAAGGTACAAAATAATTAACGGTAAAATATCCTATCATGCATGTTCAGCAGAAGACGCGTGTGGAGGAAGCAAGTGGTAAATCGCCTCTTAGTATTTTGTTCAAACTCCTCAGCATTTTCAAACGCTAAAGTTTACACAAAAACCAAATATGTAAAATTAATTTACATTTCAAATTATAGCCGTAGTACCCTTCAAAGATAAGACATGTACCCGAGAGCTCGTTAATCATGCAAATGGAGTAGCAGTCATAAACGCTACTCTCATTACTTAACGGGAAACGTTGCGTTGTATAAATAGGATTGCCTGGTTTGTTGTATCAAATGATTTAACTTATGTGAAAGCATGCTAACCCGTTGGTTCTGCGCCTGACCTCTTCCTGGTTGTTTCTGGTCCGTCGAATTATGAGAGTGAGGGAATAGAGAGTGCTGGTTGTTTCTGGTCCGTCGAATTATGAGAGTGAGGGAATAGAGAGTGCACCTATATATAAGAGTGTCTATATTTATCTTCTTAAGAGACCGGTGTCCTAAGGTACTAAAGTACCCTACCAAACATGCGCACATCCACACACACTTACACTGCATTGGCTACATACACACACATACACACACACCGACACACATTTAGGTCTGTCTGTATTTAATATTTTTATTTTCCTTTTGTTGCTTTAGTTATGTTCGATTTCTCAAAATTACCTAGAATAGATTATTGTTTTTTTTTCCTACCATGCTAGTAGTATGTTACTTACAAGCTGTACTCGATAGTATGAAGTCCGTGGAGTGGAGGCCCTGGAGACTGGTTGTTACAGGTTTTTCTAAAACCGATAGCAAGCTCCAGCCTCTCACAATACAGGTTATTATAGTTTCGCACTGTACTTATAACAACTAATTTTATGTAAAACCTTGTGTAGAGGAAATGAACAATTATTATTATTATTATATTATATTTGTGTACACACTTGTGCAGTTTGATCAACTTCCAATGTAAAACGTATCATTGTCGTCGCACGAGGGCTAAAACCTCATTCATAAAGGTGCGTAAAGTGGTGCGACGAGGTCGACGAGGTAGTGAAACAAAATACTGGCTGTTTTGCGGCGTTGCGAAAAATTTATTGCCTCCTTGAAAACCTAATTTTGGGTGATCGTGTTTTTTTCGAATACTGCATGAGGTCACTAGCTCTCGCGCTCAAAGCGATACACAAATGCATTTATATTTTATTAATAAAACGATTTTTTTGGTACTTTAGTACCTTGCCATGCTAAATATCTTTTATTGGCAGATTGAAAGCACTCATTCTACGAGTAAATTTTAAAGTACAATGGCACTAAGTTCTATATAGCCTATGTTTTATCCTAAAAATAAAATATTTTAAGGAATTGTTTTTCGGGATTGTTGATAAATTTTAAATACAGGAATAATATAACGTTATTGGCTTTTTTCTCCTTCTAATTTTTTTTTTGTTTTATTAACATAAAGGCATTTCATAACCTCGACATATAAATCATCAATAAAACAATGAAATCAATAAAAATGCTTTATTTCTGTAAATACAATCACTGTACACTTAGGAAAAGTCAAATTCTCAAAATGGACATGGAAATAAAGTGGTATTATTGATTTTTGTAATATTTCTCCAGAGCCGGGTATTTTAACAACCACCCTAAGTGCAAAACTTCTCCGAGTTCCTGGGTTCGTAAGTACATTCAATTTGTTACTTGACCAACACGTTTTTACTCACTTCCAATAAGATCAAAAATTCTCCACGTGTCGTCTCTATACAGTTCATAACAAGGCAATTTAGTACCACGCTTGTGACGCTTGTCCAAGAAAGGTCAACACGTGGGGGCACCATATTTTATAGGTTCCGTGAGCGAAAGTACTCTTAACATTTTCTGGAAAGTTTCAGTAGATATCCTTCAGTTTATTAAGGTACCAGGTTTAGAAACTTTTTGCAACTTTTTATCTGTGGTTAACGTGCAAATGAAATAAATAAATAAAATAAATAAATAAATAATGCTGGACATTTCACACAACATTATCTAGCCCCAAGCTAAGCAGAGCTTGTGTTATGGGTACTAGATAACTGATATACTTAATACAATACACTACATAGATAGATATTTTTTATTATACATAGAAAACACCCAGACCAACGGAACAAATTTCTGCAGATCGTACACAAATTTGTTCCGAGGCGGGGATCGAACCCGCAACCTCCTGCGTCGCAGGCGGACCTTCGCCCGCTGCAATAAAATGGTATATGAGTCACCCCTGGCCAACTGGTAATTAGGTAAAATAAAGTTATGTGGTAATTTGACGTAGTGTCAACAAGAAAATAATTATAATACCAACTATACAGGGTTATTGGTTATTCACTGAAACTGCGTGAACTGTAGGTTCTGCAAATCACCTGTGACACAAAATGAAAAAAAGCCGTTTATCTGGAACCCATAGAATTGTTACAGACCGATCTCCTACTCCCACACCCACTGTTGATTCAAGGCAGAGCTGTTTTTACATGCAAACCTCTAGACTCGGAATGCGTATGAATTCATACGCATAACTCCATACTACTATAGACACGAGTCTAAGGGTTAAGATTGAAAATAAATAAAGATTCTCTAAAGAATGATTATCGAACGGGGCAACTACTACCAGAATAAATTTAAGAATTAAGACCTGTCATCTTCACCAACGTGTTCGTGATGATGGGCAGAAACCCATTTGGAGGTTCTCTTCCTGTGTCAGTGTATTATCAAGAACCCTGTATAGAGCCTCTTTTACTATGGGTAGGAGAGAAAATTAAAACGCTCAATGTTTTTTAAGTAGGTTACCTATTAGGAAAATTGTAGAGCAAAATTACAAGGCTGTAATGGACACTTAGCGGTGAACGGATCGGGTCATAAATATGCATCAGAGTGGTAACGAGAGTCTAGTATGAGTTTGCACAATAACAAAACGCAAAAATTCGTTTTCACCACTCTCGCTCGAAAACGGTGACTTTGCTGCTCAAAAACAGTGAGAAAAATCGGGTTTGGCTCACATGTGGAATAAAGGATATTATTCAACTTGTTGATAAAATTAATTTGAATTTAGAACAATGCAACCCGCACAAAAAACAAAATTTCGCTCGTTCATAGTTTGAAATAGGTTTGTAGCATTTTTACCTCCAAGGTTGAGGACCAAAATGAGTTTCTGATATTCGACCTCTATTCTAAATTACAAAATATTTTCTCGCTAGTAGTGGTGAAAAGTTGTATGTTTAACTCGAGGGCAATTTTTTATTGTTTCGTGCCTTTTAAATCCCTCGCTACCTCAGCAGTCTACTTTAGTACAGTTTATTTTAGACTGCCTCGCTAGCTCGGGATTTAATATCGACACGTGCAACAAAAAATCGTTTATTAATCAAACAATCAAAAAATGACACAAACCACGTACACATCATCATTAACATAAGATCATTCGAAAACTACATTGGAGTTCAGCCAGTGGCATAGAATGAAACTAATTAGATCGCAGTCATACTATGAAAATCTCAGTAACCAGTAAGCTGCAAGGTTAAATGTATGGAGGAAAGAAAACTTTTATAGTTTTCGTAAACTATGCAAAACTAGTCCTAATGTAGTGGTACGCTGCCACATAAATAATTCTCAAGTTATCCTTGACTTATCTACGTAACCCATAAATAAAAGTTTAAAAGGCAAATAATTTTTTCGTTTTAAAGCAATTCATACGTCTGCAAGTCATTAAAATTTATTTCACGCTGATAAACAGACCCAAAAGCCAGAAAAAGCATAACACTTAAAACAATAACCTCTCCCAATAAATTTCGATTTTAAAGAGCTTTTTTTTGTAATATGAGAAATTCAGTCTCCACACGTGCAGCTTAAAACAAAACTTCGAACCATGGAATGTCGGCTATTCAAGTACACTTTTGACACAAAACAATAATAGTACATTTTACACCTAGGCGAGAAAGTGATCGATTCCTACCGAGTGTGTCGTTTTGGGCCCGAGGCGCAGCCGAGGGCCTTAAAACACACGAGGTAGGAATCGCACTTTCTGCCGAGTGATAAATAGTGCTTTATACTACACCTTCGAGGAAAATAAAAAGCAGAATTAAATATTAATTGAAATTTAGAAGAACTTACCGCGCACAATGATGTTGGTAAAACCTCATTGACCGCGCCAGCCTTCGGGTTCTTTTTTCAAAATATTGTTCGGAAATCGGAGGAGGCCTAATGGACTTGGAGTAAAAACTTTTTGTCGTTTGACCGAACGAAAATAACCATAGCTACCGGCCGATCTTTTAGGAAATTAAAAAAAAATAACACGTTAGAAATAGATTTCCATACACTTTTTCCTCCCGCTAAAACACGTGAGAAATGAAATTCCATAGAGTTTTTCCTCCCGGTTTCCTATAGACCTGCAAAGACATACTTTCTATTCTATTAATGGAAAAGGAATAGGCAACTTTCCGAGCAGGTGTAGTATAAAGTATATTCTTTATTGCTTTTTGCCTTTTTCTAACTCGGCGCGTTAGGATTTCTAAGCGTCGCACGCACATGGTCAACAAAAGGTATTTTCGTTATGAATGTTTTAGTTTTATTGAATGTTAATCGTAAGGAAATGGTTAGTAATTAAGTAATTAAGGCTTAGTTATAAATGCATGTAACATTATTCATCCTCGTTGGAGACGTCACAACGAAAATGAATATACACTAATTAAGGTCCTTTATCTGTATTACAAGATTCACATGCCATACAATTGGCGAGATTAAAGTATAATTATCACGATAGGTCAAAGTTATTGGCTTTCTATGCTGTGATAAATTATAACTAATGTTTCTATTATTTTCGTTATTTTTATGTGAAACGGCGGTGTTGGCGACGACTAGCGACATCTCATGGCGGGGCGTCAAATCAATCAAAGGGGGCGGAGATATTACGCCTTCTAAGGTCCCGAAGGCGGGTAACGACCAATGGAGACGCTGCGCAAGAGCAGATTTCCTGGAAATGCCATGGTGCCTGCAGGCAGAAAGGGGTGTAGAGGGGATTACGTAAATAGGCCAGCAGCGAGGATCTCCGGGCAGACGGGCAGAGAGAGACGAACGATACCCTAGCGAGATAGAGGTCTTGAGATCCTAGTGCGGTTCTGAGGTCATTAAGCTCCAGTGATAGCTTTCGGAATAGTGTGATTGAAATTCTATCTAGATATCTAACGTCAGTGTTGCCTTAAGACTGTATCTGTTGTTTAAGAGAGTGGTGTTAGTATTAGAGCTAGAATCTGTGGTGAACGTGTGTTCCTGTTTCGAGTATAAAAGCTAAGTTTATTGTTTAATTGTTGTACCTATACGATTGATATTGGTGATTCTTGAATATATATTATACTGCGAGTCCGAGAGGCCCATGTAACTTACAAAACCAGACCCTACTGTTGCTAAAATCAATCGTATTATTTTCTTTAATTGTTGTGTTTTCCTCAGGAAAATCCCGCCTATTTTTGAGGCCATTTCCCCGTAAAACTCTACTGAGTTAATAGAGCGACTGTGTCTCGCCTTTTGCATAAACTCTTCTTTTGGTTTTGAGTACAGGTTTTGGCGGGAGCCTTCTGCCCCGACAGGCCTGGAGGCGATGTTATAGATGGGAGCTTATTAACTGATAGCTTTGGTACAGTGCTTACACAGACACATAACAAAGCTCTCCGTTACAGCACATGGGTGGCAAAACCAATCAAAACTTATAAATGTTTGATCTTTTCACTGTAATATTTCCATGTGCATCCTAGAAATTAAGTTCTGACTATTTTACTGCCTGTTTACTGTATTTTGATGTATTTGTGTGTGTGTTTTACATGTATTAAACATTACTAAATTCCTACTATCAGTTTGTTTACATTTTATATTAATTTGTCCAACAAGTTAGAGATTTCATGAAGCTTATGCTATTCAATTAAAAGTCTAGGTAATCTAAAAGCTTTTTTTTAAAGAACATATCGCTATAAAGAAAGAATAAGCCTTACTCACAACCAAGTATAGACATTCAGTCTCAAATAACAGAGATGGATTGATACCTCACTTTAAAATGTTTTGACTATCTCATCATGAGCAATGTCTATGTTGAAATTGATTTGGTCTATTTCTATTAGGACCTAACACACATGTTGTCCACATAGAGAAGCATTGTGTCAGCAGTCGGGGATCCCCAATAATAAAAAATATAAATACACATAACACGTCCCGTTGACGTAGACTGCCTCTGGCGAAGCCCAAGCTAGAAGTACACAGGGGTCTGAACGAATAAGAACCAAATCAATAGGTCTTGTAACCAGACCACAGGTCAGTAATCTACCTGAGGCCCAGCTTTACTGTCTGTCAGCTTCCACAAGGGTTAGAACTGGACCTTATAACCTAAAACTCACTGCTCTATAAGGTATCGATCCATAAACTGTATTATTCGATAAGGTCATTATTTTCTAAGCTACAAGCTAAAAGATATGCTGTAGATGCTACTAGTACATACTATCTGGTGTTCATACAGACACGGAGGCCAGGGTCCGTTACACTAAGGACTCAGGTATCCCGAGAGTAGAATATGGCCACAAGCTTTTATGTTATTATATTACCTACTATTAAACACAATTTTAAGTTTTTCCCTATTTTTATTTTTCAATTCTGCTATTTTTTATTGCTGTTTTCTGTGTCTTTGATTTTGGAACGTTTAACTCTTTCTCCGAGAATCCTGAGGAGTTGTAGCCACAGAACAGATAAGTTTTTAGAGTTTGAGTTACTTAAGAACAATATAGCTCATAAAATAAAATTATTTTTTAATTATTAGCTAGAGTTAGAATTAAAACATTTCCCTCGGGAGTTCGGGCGTGGGCGCGCTAAACTACAAATTTACGGTTTTCGGATTTTTTCCTTTACTCGTGCTATGGGCTAAGGCCATAGCACGAGTAGAGGTTACAGAGTATTTGACGTTAATTTCAACTCGATACGTCCACGCGTTTTAGAGAAAAGGGGGTTGACAGACGGACAGACAAACAGACAGACGGACAACAAAGTGATCCTGTATGAGTTCCTTTTTTCCTTTTGAGATACGGAACCCAAAAAAGGACTGGAACTGACTAATTTCTCAGTCACGCCCAGATCGGTTTCGCACTGAGCAAAAACATGAAAGATGATGAAATCCTCAATCCTATAATATAAGTACGCTGGTTATATAAGCCGGATAAATCGGCACCATTCTGTCAGTCATTTGTGTGATCGACAGAAAGTCGCGATTGATCAATCTCATTTGTATCCGTCAGCCACGGTCATTAATTAAGCAATGCTTATACAGGGTTGGTTCAGAGGTCTGGTTTTTATAACTATATTATTCATTACAAATGTGAGTTTAAATTATAAAGTGAATTCAGACAGTAGATTTTGTAGTCAAATAGATATTTGTTCTATTTTTTACAAGGACCCGCTAGGCATGGGTTTGTCCGTCATGAAAAGTAGCAACTTAATGGACCGGACCGAATCGGTCCGGTCCATTAAGTTGTGTTTTGTGTGTAGAATTATATCCAAACTATCGTCTATAAATATGTTTCCTACTTTTTATAACATTATATTAATTCTGTTTGGTTATAAATTGATCGTGTACCGAATACTAATGGTGTAGTAGGTAGGTCAAGGTTATATATTGTGTACCGACATAATTTAAATATTATTAAATTTGTTTTAAAAGTTAGTAGGTATTTAATCCCTTATAAAATGTTACTAAGAACTAGTTACACTACTACCTATCTATTCTTTGTTGTCTAAATTGTAGCATGTATCAATTTATTTGGTAAAAAACTAATTCAAATAGACGTTTTTAGGGTTTTAAGATCGATTTCAAATTATTTCTGGTCTCGCTTTGTCTGTCCTTTTTTCCCTCTATAATATCTCGGCAACTACTGCAGCCTTTAACTTGAAATTTTAAATAATTATACATTTTGTAAGCCTGTAGGTACAGATTTAAAGAAAAAAAAAAGATAAATGAATATGAAATTTTTCAGTACAAGAGACCTTCACGGTCAAGTCGGATATCAAATGAAAGGTATCAATAAGTACATTTCAAAGCAGTTTTTCAAATTTCTGTAGGTTTCATACTTTTTGAAATATTTTGAAGATTGATGCTGATGATGCATTTAAAATATAAGTATGTAGCGTTGGTAGATAAATATCTATATTAAACAGAAATAATAAAGAAAGGCTGAAAAAAATAACACATTTTGAAAAATGGTCATAAAGGGGGGAATAACTTTTAAAAAGGGGGGCTACTACACCGAGTGGGGTATCAACTGAAAGGTATCGATTAGTACATTCAAAAACCGTTTTTAAATTTCTATAGAATATGTACCTTTTGAAATATTTCGAAAAAAGTCTAAAAATTTACCTTATCTCCAAAGTATGCAAAGCGATCCATCTAAAATGTAGATTAGTACTATTTTTAGGCATTCAATAAATAGCGAAGTCTCTAACCGGTATTTTTAGTTCGAAACTCTCGGCTGTCTTGTTTAATAATTTAAATAATAGATAAGTTGAACGATAAGTCTTCTTTACAGATAGTAAATATCTACTTTTGTTTTATGATGTAGCGATAGAAACGAGCAAGCCGGAAATTAGCTGCTACGCTGAGAGCAGGACGTGTTTTACAGTGTGGCTTATTTTCTCAAATAGAATATCGGTATAGATATACTTTTCAATTTATTGCCTTAGCCGTAAGTCTTTTATAGCGATCGCTATAAAAGACTAAGAACAAAACGAAGAATAAAACGAGACAATAGTGTCTCGTTTTTAAACTTCCGCGATTTGTTAACATAATTAATGATTATTTATGACCGTGACCATGATTGCTGTAACGCGGTAGAAACGTAGGGAAAATAATAACAAAAGGACCCGATAAATAATCATTAATTATAGTCTCGTTATCAAAAGTCACGATTTCGGAGCATGTCGTCGCAACATCCGCTTTGAAGTTTCAAAATAGTAATCAGTTATTTGGGCAGCAAAGCACCACCCAAGTTTCTGATCTAATACAACTTATACCTAACTTACGTTTTACTTTAAAATAACTTTTAAAATAAAAATTCGTTGAACCAATTCAAAATAACTAACACAACCAGTGACCACTAATTACGTTAAACCGAATTATTAAGACACCTCTTTTTTGGGCAAAAACGTAATAAATTAACCTATTTCTTTCTATAAAAAAAAGATCTTGTAACGTTACAACCAAGCCATCCATTAGATATCCAAAACAACTAAATAACCCACCCTGACTCAATATTGCTACTTTCCACAGTATATTGTTAAAATTACCACAAAAGCTGGAATTCCATTGTTACCCTGTATATTCTCCATTATCACGGCATTGTCCCGCTTACGACAAGAAATTATGATTAATTTGGTCACGAATGAATATTGTAGTTTAACCAACAATAGGGTAAAATGAAAGTCTTATTGTGTTTTCACACTGCGTTAAGTTCGTATCCGTATTTTGGTTTTTAAAATACTAGTTTGGGTTATTTAACTAGCAATATTATTTACGACCTCAGTGGTGCAGCGGGCGAGAGTCCGCCTGCGACGCAAGAGGTTGCGGGTTCGATTCCCGCCTCGGAACAAATTTGTGTACGATCTGCAGAAATTTGTTCCGTTGGTCTGGGTGTTTTCTATGTATCATAAAAAATATCTATCTATATATATAATGTATTAAATATATCAGGTATCTAGTACCCATAACACAAGATTTGAGTAGCTTACTTTGGGGCTAGATGGTGCTGTGTGGATTGTCCAGCATTATTTATAAAAAAATAGTACCTAAGTATTCTTCTTTGGTTCGAGGTCTAAGGATTGAAATACAACTAGCTATAATAAGAGTTGGCCTGGAAGAGGTTATTTCTGAGCGATTCTACCCATTGTACTTATGTATTTTTTCACCACTCTCGCTTGAAAACAGTGACTTTGCTGCCCAAAAATAGTGAGCAATATCGGGTTTTGGTCACATGTGAAATTAAGAATATTATACAACTTGTTGAAAACAGTAATTTGAATTCGGAACAACGCAACATTTCCAGAAAAAAATATTTTGTCCGTTTGTGGTTTGAAAGAGATTTGTAGCATTTTTACCCTCCAAGGTAAAACGTTGTTGACCATGAGTTTCTGACATTCGACCTCTTTTATAAACTACAAAATATTTTCTCGCTAGTCATGGTGAAAAATTGTATGTTTAACTCGAGGGCAATTATTTTTCGTTTCGTGCCTCGCTACCTCAGCAGACTAGGTACTTTAGAGCCACTCGCTACGCTCGTGACTCTATTCTAGACTGCTTCGCTAGCTCAGGATTTAATATCGTCACTCTCAACAAAAACTCGTTTTGCCCGCTTGTTGAACAAATAACTACTGTCATAATGTCTTATACACGGTTATTGGTAATTCACTGGCACTGCGTGAACTGTAGTTTCAGCATCATCACGAACACGGTTGTAAAGACGCCAGGTCTTAATTCTTAAGCTTGGTATCGGTAGTAGGTATTTCCTGGTTTAATAATGTCATCTCAGCCCGGAAGCTTAAACTTAGAATAAACTTTTTGACAACTCAGCGGTATTAGGCACCTGAAAGAAAACTTTTTCGTTTTGTATTGTCCGAACTCATACTGGCCTCTATACAGGTTCGGTACCTTTAAAAGTGGGTTCTGACCGGCGTTACAGGGTGTAGTGTATCGTGTTACACATCGAGCGTTTGTGCAGTCAGTACGGGCAAAGAAGGCGCTCGCAACGAGCAACGAGATGGATGGAGTTTATTCTGTCTTTGTATGCGCTGGATCTCAGATTGTGTCTGTCATTTATCCTGGTCCTGACTGAAAACCAGCGCTCTTTCACAAAATACCTACCCTAGGTTTTTGTGTTTGAGCAGCAAGCTGAGTCAGGACCTGTTAGACCTACACACACGCGCTCGTCGGCTTGGTGATTAGGCTACTTAATACCAACCCAATGCTTAGCTAGGTCCTTGTTATTATATAGGTACTATTAATATAGTAGGTACCTACGTATTGTGTTAGTATTGTTCACTTTTGTTTTTGTAGGTTTGTGTTACTAAGTAGTCTTTTATTTTATTAGTAGTGTAGTGTTTAAGAAAAATCGAGAACCAAGAATCGCCCATCGCCGGGACTAAGCTTGTCGTCAAAAAACAAGCAGAGCTCGAGCGAAGAATCCTGTGCGGTTTGTACGTGCCGACACCGGCAAGAATGCCGATGGAGACCGACCAAATCCGCAAGATTCTGGCGGGCCACAACCCAGACCTCAACATCAACTCGTGGAACCCGATCCGAGCAGAGAAGCGGAATGACCCGGAGGGATCCGGTACATATCTGCTACTCCTCGTTCCCGAGTCTGAGGTTGAGAAGTCCCGAGAAAAAGACCGACGCTTGTACTGGCTCCTTGGGAATATCTACCTCAAGATCATCCAGAAAGATGAACCCAAGGGCGAGCACAAAGACACCGATAAGACCAATCCCGGACCCAACTCTGGTCCAGAGCCCGGTCCCTCTTCGGGATCCCGGGCTGACCCTGATCCGCAGCCTGGCCCCAGTTCGGGGCACGCAGCGGATCCTTCTCCGGCCCCACCACAACCCCAGGGGCTGGACCTGATGGATGTCCAGGATCCACCAACTCCATTATCCGAGGAGCGCTTTCTCGATACGGAGGGGAGCGATGTCAGCGTTAGCGACATCGATTCCTCTCCTATCAAGCGCTCCTAAACCTCCAAAACCACACTCACCTTCTACACCTACTCCTGATCCACCACCTCCCGCCACACCCTACATCCAAGCGAACCTCCAGCATAGCCTCACGGCTACCGCGTCTATACGCAGAATGCTGGAGGAACATCCCGAAACCGTGGCCCTTATTCAAGAACCGTGGATCAGGAAAGGCCAAATCTGCGGCCTTAAATCACCAGGAAGCAAGCTTCTCGCAAACACCACTGTAAGCAACCTCAGAACTTGTATTATTGTTCCGCGAACCGCAAAAACACTTCTAATAACCGAACTCTGTTCCAGAGACCTAACAGCTGCTAGATTGTATCTTTCTCCCAGCAACATCAACCCCATACCGCAGTTAGTCCTAGCATCGGTCTACCTTCCAAGCGATGAAGCACTACCCACACCGGAGCTGGTGTCCCTGATCGAGTACTGTGAGAGAGAGAAGCTACAGCTCATCATTGGCACCGACTCCAATGCACACCACACACTGTGGAACAGCCCCAGATGCAACGACCGAGGAGAAGAACTGGTAAATTATCTTGTCTCTACTAACCTCCTACTACTTAACAGGGGCTCGGAACCTACCTTTGTAACATCCAGAGCCCAGACTATCATTGACTTAACACTATCAACCTCACAAGTCTCCCACTCCATCAAGGACTGGCATGTTTCTAACGAAGCCTCATGCTCAGATCACAGATGGATAAGGTTTAACTTGGAACTGTCAATACCGAAACCACAACCTAGGCGTATCCCACGTAAGACCGATAAGACTAAATTCCTCCAATTGGTAAAATCGGAACTTACTACTAAGCCTAACCCACCGAACCATATAACAGTAGGTGATATCGAGTACTACATAAACCAACTAACACATACTCTTACCAACAGCTATGAACAATCCTGCCCGCTAGTCTCACCTAAACCTGGGACGAACAGACAATGGTGGGGTCCGGAACTGCAAAGACTCCGACACAAAACAAGGAAATTGTTCAACAGAGCCATTAACACTAGACAAGACGCAGACTGGGCGAACTACCACAATACAAAAAGAACCTACAAAAAGAAAATTCGCCTCAGAAAAACAGAATGCTGGGAAAGGTTCTGTACCAACATTGAAAGCAAGAATCAGGCAACCCGGGTAAGAAATATTTTAGCAAACGGACCCGAAAACACTCTCGGATGCCTAATAAAACCTGATAATACCTACACCAAATCGGATGCAGAAACCAGCGAAGTGCTACTGAACACACACTTTCCAGGATGCCAGGTAACAAACACCTGCTCATGGGAGGAACCATCAGAGCAAACGCCTACCGACCTAGACTGGACCATGGCCCAAAGGATGATAAACCATGAAAAGGTTCTCTGGGCAATCAACAGCTTCCTTCCCTTCAAATCACCAGGACTGGATGGGATATTTCCAGGCATGCTTAGATGGTGCAGTGGCATACTAGTCGACCATCTAGTTACGATATTCAGAGGTTGTATCGCCAACAAATACATACCGCATAAATGGAGGGAAGTGAAGGTAGTATTCATACCAAAACCAGGAAGAAGTGATTATACCCAACCAAAATCTTTCAGGCCCATAAGCCTGACATCATTTCTTCTAAAAACACTAGAAAGACTTTGTGACAGAGAAATTAGAGACAATACACTCTCTCACAACCCACTACACCCACAACAACATGCCTACAGTAAAGGCAAATCAACAGAATCCGCCCTGCACAGCGTAGTCTCACGAATAGGAGGTGGATTGACGTCGAAACAGCCAACACTGGCGGCCTTTATAGATATTGAAGGAGCTTTTGACAAAACCAGATTCACCAGCATATATAGAGCACTCACTAGATATGGTGTCACGCCGACGTTGGCTGAGTGGATAAACAACATGCTCAAGTACAGAGCGATACAAGTAACCATCAATAACACCACAAGAGGCGTGGTTGCCAGGGGCTGTCCTCAGGGCGGCGTCCTGTCGCCCCTACTATGGAACATAGTTGTAGACGAACTCATACGCAAGCTCAACGGCCGCGGACTGGTCACAGTAGGATATGCGGATGACCTCGCGATCCTGGCGACTGGATGTTTCGAGAATACACTATGTGACCTGATCAAACTCGCCTTCAAAACCATCGAAGCATGGTGCAACGACCATGAACTCTCAGTGAACCCTACAAAAACAGAACTAATAATGTTCACTAACAAGCGACATCTAGGGAACATGAAACTCCCAAAACTGTTCAACACAGAGATAAAGCTAAAAACGGAGGTCAAGTATCTAGGGGTCATACTAGACAGCAAACTGCTGTGGAACAAACACCTTGACTACAAACTACAGCGAGCCACCGCTGCCCTCTACCAATGCAGCAGAATGCTAGGGAAAACATGGGGACTTTCACCAAAAATAACCATGTGGCTCTACACTGCTATCATAAGACCAACGTTATCATATGGAGCTATAGTCTGGTGGACAAGAACGGAGCTAAACACCGTGATAGCCAAACTACAGCGCTTCCAAAGAATGGCATGCTCAGCGATAACAGGCTGCATGAGAACTACACCTGGTGCTGCCCTAGACATCATTCTAGATCTAGTACCATTAGACCTGTACATACAACAAGAAGCGACGATGGCGGCGCTAAGACTGAACAACATGGGGCTCTGGGGAGTCACAGGCAGCCCACATGCTCAGATCATGGACAGGGCCATTTTATACGAACCTCTCATAGCCGCCCCCTGTGACAAAATGCCCAGTAAACCAATACTAGATAAACACTACCAGATACAACTATACGAGGACCATAAAGATGAATCAGGCTCCCATGAAGTCAGAATCTACACAGATGGGTCTAAAACAAATACGGGTACAGGTGCTGGGGTTCACTCAATGGACCTCAACATTAATATATCAATAACACTAGGTAAACACAGCTCCATATTCCAATGTGAATGCGTAGCAATAACACAGGCAGCCACAGCCGTGCAGAAAAGAGAAATGAGCGACCAACGTGTGCGCATTCTCTCCGACAGTGCTGCCATACTCAGGGCTCTGGAAGGAAACAGCTGTAACTCCAAGCTCGTGTACGAATGTCACTTGGCATTAGAGAGGATATCCACCAAGAACAGGATCATCCTTCAATGGATCAAGGGACATAGCGGATCTCTAGGTAACGACGCCGCCGATGAATTGGCACGGAGGGGATCGGACACCACCACAGAAGGTCCAGCACCTTTCCTACCGCTACCATTCTCACTACTCCAGACATGGACAAGGCTCAGAACTAGAGAGATGCATAAGGAACGATGGACACGCCTTTTAGAATGCAGACAAGCCAGAGCGGCGCTTCCATCAACATCACCGAGGCTGACAAAACGCCTACTAAACCTAAACAGAACGGACCTGCGTATCCTGGTAGGAACACTTACAGGACACTGCCCACTAAACAAACACCTATTTACCATCGGAGCGACGGATAGCCCTCTCTGCAGAGGGTGCCTCAGCGAAGACGAATCAGCTGCCCACGTAGTCCTGGAATGCGAGGGAGTAACAGCACAACGAACAGAAATCCTCAACTTGCCGAGGTCACTCCGCGAAGCCTGTGAAGATCCCAGGAAGATTCTGCGCTTCTGGACGGAGTTAGGCTGGCTATGCTAGCAAAAACATTTAACGCACAATGGACCAACTGCGAGTCTAAATGCGGAAATAGGAGTACTTTTACCAAGACCAAGACCAAGACCAAGTGTTTAAGACGACGCATTGAAGATATTGGCGTCAGGGATTTCAACTTTTTTCAGCAATTAGAAGACATTCGGAATATATTTTTTATGTTTTGAATTTTTCATGTTTTTTACTTTAAATTGGTAGTAGGTTTTCACGATTGGTTAACTTTCATAGCAGAAAAAAAAATTCCGAAATCTGCTCTATAAAAACATAGTTTTTCACTTTATAGGCAAACGGAACCGATTTATGCCTCTTAATTTTCTGTACAAATAAGTTTATACACCCTCTTCAAAATTGTGGTTGGATTTTTCATAATAATTTTCTTTCCTTCTTTCTTTTTTTCTTTTACACGGCGTCGATACACCACCGTTTGGTAACCAGTATTACGGGGTTATGATAGTCATGCTCGCTGCGACTGGCTACGCCACGTAACACCTGTCAGTATTCGACTGTTACCAGAATCTATTAAAGAACTCAACGGTTATTTATTTAAACAAAAATTAATTAAGTGGTTGCTTGAAAAATGTTTCTATAGTGTAAATGAATATATTAATTTTAACCCTTCAGTACTTTTTTTGAAAACTGCTCCTTATCAATCAAGACTCTCGCGTATTTAATTTATTATGTTTTGACCACGATTGTTAATAAATTTTCTGATTGTTATCTATTTATCTTCGATTGTATCCTTGATTATTTTCAATATTGATTATTATAAAGATTTGAATCACTGTGATTTAATATTTGCACACCTGCTTGCGGGTTGAATACATTTGACATCACTCTAGTCATAAGATCTGACATGTACCTGTAATAATGTATTCTGCAAATAAATGATTCGATTTGATTTCATTTAGATATGTCCAAATCGGATAAGAACTGGGCGCAGTGTGAACATACAATAAGGCTTCAGACTTACAAACACGAACACAAAGTTTTTGGGAGTTATTGGATGATAAAGTTATTATCTCGACCGCAATAATATTAAGCTTTTGGTAACGACTTCTAAATGCCAAATGTGAACGTTAGGTTTTAGGAGCATACAGTGCTTACAAGTTATCTGTTTATATGATGACAGTCATTAACAAGTCATTACATAATTAAAAAAACCAGACTCGGTCCCCACTATGCTGTCGTAAATGAATCGATGGAAGGGATAGATGGATTGATGGATGGATGGGAATTGAACTTTATAGGAGTCCAAACAAGTGTTCTAATAACTTAAAATTGCTTCAGCCGTTAGGATACTTCGTGGTAATACGACCTCATTATGTAGTCACTTATGTTATAGAGTATCAGATAGCCACGTCGGAACATAACCCGCCTCCCCGGATAAAAAAACCGTCGGTAGCAGCCAGCTTAGAAGGAGACCCTATAGAGTCAGAAACTTACTTCTGTGTATTTTAAGCACCTCTACTGTGTGAAACACAAACCCCCCCCTCATACGGGGGAGGAAAGTTTAGCTGTGGACTTAAATGTGTGCTGATGTGGACTAATTGCTACTAGCTGTGTGCCGGCTTCGAATTTGCACCACCCCAACTCTTCCCGCGGGTGTCGTAAGAGGCGACTAAGGGATATCCACCGGGGACGGGTAGCAGCGCCCCCTGCAGAACAATTCTACCACCGAACTGCGATCCCCAACCCGCATGCCCAGCGTGGGAATTATGGGCACTACCCCCATGTGATAAGCCGATAAGGCACTTATCAGGGGGAGGTCTGCGTCCAGTAGTGGACCAATACAGGCTTTTGAGGTTGAGGTTGAGATGGACTACTTTATATAGACCCCAAGAACGAATATTCAAGCTACTGTCATTATGTTTATCGTACATAATTACAGTATGTGTGTACCTACTCTACACATTAACAAACAGAATGCATTAAGCTAAGGGTCAGGTTAGGTTACGTCTTTCTGTCTAATCTAGGTGATTAGGGTACCTAGTTCACAGACACTTAGGTGTATAACGACCATAATTAAGTACTAAACGACCATAGCCAATGGATTAGGCGTACTATCATAACTCTATGGATTAGACGAAGTGTACCAAATAATAGGTTTGTTTCTTGCTAATTGTCTTGAAATGGAGGTAAAAAAGTGTCATATTAAACATAGAAAACTCCCAATACCTATGCAAATATTTGCTGATCAATAAATAAAGATAAAAAAACTTGCAACGGGAATCAAACCCGCATCCTGCGTCGCAGGCGGACCCTCGCTCACTGCGGCAATCAGAGCCGGATGTAGGTTAGGGAAAGTGTGGCAACAGCCCAGGTCCTCCGCAAAAAAAACTCTTAGCTTCAATAAAGATCGCAACAATAATCAATAATAGTAATAATCATTTATTTCATATGTTTCTAGAACTACAAGTCACTTATTATGCATAAGTAAGTGCACACGTACATATGTAGGATAGGTACTACCATACTAACAATTAATATTAAAAAATATAATTAAATATGAGCAAAAAATTATCATTATTAGAAAAGTAAGTACAGTTTCAATGATAGAAATATAAATAATAACAATCTAAAGTTTAACCTAATATAAGTTATAACTTATATTAGGTTAAACTTTAGATTGTACTTTACTTAACTTTAGATTGCAAGTGTCAACAATGCAATATAAGTTCAATGCAATATATTGCATTGAACTTATATTGCATTGCATACCTAAGTAATTTAAGTACTTATACATCAATAGGTAATGCGTCACTTTTACAGGCTAGGAACTTCTCGTAGCTGTAGAAGCTGTTGTCAGTGAGCCAGTGCTTTACCTTGCTCTTAAATGATGTCAGGCGAATAATGGAACTTGGTGGCCCGGGGCCTCTATACCTCTAAATCCGGCCCAGGCGCCAGGAAATTCATGTAATAAAATATCTACACAATAAACCCCAACAAAACTTAAAAGCCGCTCCGTTACACGCGTCCAACGTTAAAACACGCTACCAACGTAGCTTACAAAATGCCTGGAACAAAAACATGAAAATGCATGTTTCCTGCGGTATTTGCCTCACAATGAGCAACAAAAGCGATGGACCGCCGCATCTTTTGTGCCACAACAATGCACTTACTTCTCGCGTTACAGAGGTAATGAATGCAGAGGCGTAAGAGCGGTCGCAAACGGGCAGACGTCTAAGCACTTACTCCAAAGACTGCGACTTGATGTGTCTTCCGATAGAGGAGTAACCATTTTTTCCTCTCCTGTGTAGTTTGGATAGATAGATGGTTTATTTGGTTCACAAATGGACAGCACAAAATACAATCAAACATAGACAAGTATGTAGGTATATAAAAACATTTTTTTTCATGCGTCGACACACTTGCGCCTTCCCATCTTCCGAGGACATCCGTGAGGGCGGGGGCGGCGGCACATTTTCTCCCCTTGGAGTCGAGACCCTAGGTCCGCGGGGTACCGAGGCTCTTCGGGTTTAAAAAAAAATATCTGAGCGTCTGGTCGAAGTGACGTGTGACCCGAGAGCTGGTCAGTATCTGGCACAGCGCATCAGCATTGCCATACAGCGGGGCAATGCAGCCAGCGTCTTGGGGACGCTTCCGACTGGTATTGATATGGATCAGTTGATCTACCTGTAGCTTGTTTGCAACAGTTTGCAGTTAGCTCAATTGTTTCAATTGTAAATACTAGTTCTAATTTATTTCTATTGACCCTACATGAGTCAGAAGCTTGCTTCTATGAATTTTAAGCACCTCCACTGTGTGAAACACAAACCCCCCCTTATACGGGGGAAGAAAGTTTAGCTGTGGATTTAAATGTGTGCTGATGTGGACTACTTGCTTGCTACTAGCTGTGTGGTGCAGCACCCCCTGCAAAACAATTTTACCACTGAACTGCAATCCCCAACCCGCATGCCCAGCGTGGTGATTATGGATATTACCCCCCCATGTGATAAAAGCCAATAAGACGCTTATCAGGGGGAGGCCTGCGTCCAGCAGTGGACCAATATAGGCTGTTGAGGTAGTGGAATTTGGCCCCAGGTTATCTCGTATCATCTAGATAACGAAAACTATAAAAGTTTGTATTTTATTCCATTTAGCGCATCACATCACAGCGCATACTGGGCTGAGAGGAACGGTTTTTCATAGTATGACGACGACCCAATAATTTTCTTAGTCAATCAGTCATTCACAACAGAAAATATAATCAAGTAATACCAAAATTTTCAACTGCGATGGGACTTGAACCCGCATCCTTCCCTCAGTACGGGCATGTGCTAACCGTGTGCTAACTTTAGTTGAAAACTTTTGCGATAATATTTGATTTCTTAGAAATTACCCTGAGTGTGGAGTTACACACTATAATGACATAAAATCTTAGAAAATTATATTTTGATAGTGAAAATCACCGACCACATTACCTCAAAATCATTGACCACATTAAGATTTGTCCGTGAGTATACTTTATAGCTTTTAAAAAATGTAATATAATGAACAAAATCATTTTGAGTTCGCAAATGTGCGGCTCTACTAACAATAACGCCGCTTCAACTCGTCCGCTGTTTTTCCGGTGCTACACTGTTCACAGATTAAATTCCATCGTGGCCCGACGTTGACCTATAGAGCTATTCACGTTTAACTTGGACTATTGAAAAAGCTTGGGACGAGTTTTGCTCCAGCTCGAAAACGAACACCCTAAGTAAAGGTTTCTTGTTCGCTTCTTTACTTTAACTTAAACGATTGAAGTGAACAAAAAATCAAAGTGATCGTTTTATTTCTTAGTTTTACTTGTGATTTGAATTTTTTTGATGTGTCCAAGAGTCATGTAAGATCTAAAGGAAATAAAGCAGTTTAATATTAAAATTTATTATTATTATTATTAGCCGAGTTCATCCCACTGCTGGGCAAAGGCAAAATATTAAAATAATAGAATTAAATTAGAACTAGTATTTACAATTGAAACAATTGAGTTAACTGCAGACTGTTGCAATCAAGCTACAGGTAGCTCAACTGATCCATATAAAAAGTATAAAAGTATTTTATTATTACAATCCTTATTATCCTAAAGTAACATTAATTTATCAAACATAATCGATAGGTTCTATAAATAAGTTAAAAAATAGGTAACAATTTACTTAATTAATTGACTCTTTAATTTTACTTAAGGAATGCAAACTAAATTTGAAAAATTACGCTAGCTCCCACCCTACGATAACCTGTGTTGTGGGTAGCTAGCCTCTTTCGTGCAAAAAAATCAAGTTGGAACAAACACTAGAATATGGTACAACAAGTATGGTGTGAGACGATTTGTTGATATTATGTATATATTATATTGTAGTATGGATTGGTTGATTTGTGGTCTCTCCCGAGGTCACTAGTCTCGTAAGAGTCTAGGCAACCGAATAGATCACAGGGGTAGGAGGGAGGGGGAAAGGATGGGGGGGTGAGAACAGTTAATTTAAGACGAAGTTTTAAGTAAATCCTCAGTTTCTCGGTAGTTAAGGGTAATCAGACAATCTGTTATTATATCAATACCAGTCGGATGCGTCCTCAAGACGCTGGCTGCATTGCAATAATAAATTACAAAATCTAAAAGCCTTCTCTGTGTTTTTCTGCATTGCCCTCTGCTGGATTTAGTTTTCCTAAAAATCTAGGCTAATTAAGAAGTCGAGTACAGCTACAAATAAAACCCGACTTTGCAAATTATTCTTTGAAGCTAACAGTAACAACGTAACAAAAAATTGTACAAAGAAAAAACTTCCCTGTTTCTAGTACAAGCCATCTAACTTTACCCGTACCTTCTTACTCATAACTATGGTCCCTGCGCGATCAGAATGGGATAGAACCATTTCGAACTGAAACAAACTCGGTCATGCATTTACTTTGACAAGGTTTAATCCGATTTAGGCAGAGCGCGAGAAAAACAGCCGGTGAGAAAATAAACAATTATTAATACTTTTGGCTTGTGGTGCGACATTTGTTTATTTTTAAGCAATCATAGATAATAGAAGAAGAATTGAAAACTAGCCCGCAACTTCGTCTACCAAGCTAGGTAGGTGATACCATTGTAGCTTATGCAGTAGGTGTTGTAATGAAAGACATAGTTTAGAGCACTTTTTTCATAAATAAATGTTGCCAAAAGGCAATTAAAATAAGCTAGTACGAACAATCAACTTAGGCACACAAATAAACAGATTCCTTGTATAATGGGCTTCCATGGACAGCCATTAGCTAGTATCATTTATTCCTGTTCCTCAATAATAAGTCAAGTATAATAAGTATTTTCAAAAATGGTTCAACACTTTTCCGTTGGTAGTACTTTTTTGCAAGATTGACTTTTAATCGATAGAGGTATTAGGTATTAGAAATCGGGTACCTCTGGGAATGGTGCCCTCGGGGACTAACAGAAAAATTTGATGCGAAACAGCGCACAACAAAATCCGCGCTCTGATAAACTGAGAAGTCGCATCAAATTACTCTATTATCACAAAGACTTTTGATTTGATTTGACGACCTCCGTGGCGCAGCGGGCGAAAGTCTGCCTGCGACGCAGGAGGTTGCGGGTTCAATTCCCGCCTCGGAACTAATTTGTGTACTATCTGCAGAATTTTGTTCCGTTGGTCTGGGTGTTTTCTATGTATAGTAAAAAAAAATCTATCTATGTAGTGTATTAAGTATATCAGTTATCTAGTACCCATAACACAAGCTCTGCTTAGCTTGGGGCTAGATAATGCTGTGTGAATTGTCTAGCATTATTTATTTATTTATTATTATTATTATTTAAAGCTGTGTTATTATTATAAATGCGAAAGTGTAGATGCAGGTTTGGATGGTTTTTACCTCTTCACGCTAAAACTACAAACGTATCGGGCAAAAATTTAGCATGAAGGTAGTTGCAGGGGCTCGTCGAAGGTGTAAGACTTCAACTAGAACTGGTCAGGAATGATGTCAGTAAAACACTTCAGAACACTAAGTCGGTTTAATCAACCGTAAACACAACTAAGTACTTAATACAAAAAGTCACTGCACTGCACTTAACAATTCACTTTCGTTGACTTGTTCACTGTTTGATCGCTTAGACCTGAATGAATAATCTGCCAAAAAGCTCGGTTTTTATAGCTATGTGAGTCCTTTCTAGATAATTCTACGTTTTCCGGAAGCAATACCGATCTTTTTCTTTATTCTAGAATATTTTACTGTCCTTGTCTTTCTTATCGATTCGTTCAAGAACTAGGTACGGCGAGCCGGTTGCTAACAACTATTACGTAAGCTAGGGCCTGTTGTTGTCGGAAAGTAGTACTATTATCTATTCTGTTTACCTTAAATAATGTTCGATTTTGAACTCTCTCTAAAAACAAAACTTCAAGAAATATCCTAGCTATAATGAAGATATTGTCCTGCACAATTTTGAGCCTAATTCATGCGGCATAATGTCGTCGTTGTTAACCGTAGTTTTAGGCTTTGAATTATACATTCTTTTTTTGTTCCATAAATTATTTACCATAGAAACAACGCGTGCGAAGTCGCGGGCAGAAACTAGTATAGCAGTGTGACATAAAATGTTTGCTTCGACAAGGTTCCTTCCTTCCTATTCTAGTCGCGCGCGGCCAATACCTACTCAAAGGCCGCACCCAACTAACATAATTCAAGAACACTTGTAGCTCGAGAATATCTGACGGAATATTCTTGCGTGCTTTCATCCGGTAGAAATATATATGGGAAAAGTTTTGTAGATCAAGAGCTATTGCAGATCATTTTAGACCTTATTGCATTTGCGATGTCCAGTGGGTTATTCTATAATAGATGGACCTCGCTGTTTCGATATTGAGGGCAAACTTGTCGTTTGTGAATTCTAAATTGTTTCTATTTGTACTGTGAATGGTAAAGTACCGCAGTCTGTCAGTTTGTTTAGTACGTTTTCACGTCTAAACGGTTAAATGATTTAAGGAATTCTGATAATAGATTAAATAAATCCTGGAAATCTAAGTGTGACCACTGATAAAACATTGGAAATGTTGTATAAATACCACAAGTCAACTCAGCTAAGGCACGAAACATAAAAAGTTTACATCATGAGCCTTTTTGATATGTCAAAATGTGAAATTCTATGCACGTTTTTTATTTACTCATTTACATATTTATGAGATTGAAGAAATAGAGAGTGCACCTGTGTTTGCGCACACACTTGTGCACTACAATATGTCTTCCACATCTGGTTAGTCTCCGATGACTAGCCGCCGTGGTCGAAATTCTGTAAGATGACATTATTATTATTTTTTATTTTATACTTATTTTTTCGCCGTATGATTACAAGGCACACTTGGTTAGGTCAATAAATATTTCACATTACATATAGATATATTATTACATATGATATAGAGATAACTAATAAGAAATAATAAATAATCAAAGGAACACAAAACACAGAAATTAATACCTATTTCTCCTGTAAGTGGTCATTGCCAATAATCAAGATAATTAGAATAATTTTGCAATACCTATCGATGTATAAATACTAAAGTATTCAGTGCAATATTAATTCATCTAACATTGTTTAGATTAAACTTAAGATTGTTATAATTCTTATTTTTACTGTTGAAAATATACCCAATTTTCTAATAATGATAAATATTTTGCTCTAATTTAATTATCACAAGTCACTGTAATTAAAATAATAAATCACAATCTCATTAATTCAAAAAAACATTGAATTCAATAAGGTCCATAAAAATCTTCAAATCTCTGCTCCGTTACCTCGCTTCGCATCAATGGACAGGCAGCCCAATTTGGTTCCGTCGTACCTCCTACAGTATGGAATGTACAAAAATATGACGAATTTACTTTGTGGCAAATGTACAACAACCCTTGCATATCATTGTTTTTTTTTTAAAACAAACGAAGAAAAATGAAGAAAGCCGCGGCGTCGTAGCACCTGCTACGCGGTGCTACGGCAAGCCGTAGCAACTGCTACGAAATGTTAAAATAATGTTTTATATTCTTTACATTCGTTTGTTTGTGGGTTCTCCTTTTCTGTTTCTGTCTTTCTTTTGTTAATTGATGACCCCTGTGGCGCACTAGGCGAATTTTCACTTCCAACGCAGGAGGTTGCGGGTGCAATACCCGCCTCGGGACAAATATTTGTACGGTCTGTAGATATTTGCTCTGAGTATTCTGGGTGTTTTCTATGCATGATCAAAATATATGTTTATGCATGAAGTATAAGTATTAGTTATCCCATAACACCCATACCCATAACACAAGCTTTGCTTACTTTGGCCCTTGACGATGCTGTGTGCTCTGCATTAATTATTATCATTATTATTGATAAGAGGAGGTTCTTCTAAATACTGACTTTATTTGGTACCAGATGGTCATCTTCAGAACACATATGTACATGCCAAAATCACCATACTTGGCAGGATTGGGATGGATTGGTAATAGCAGTTTAGGTGTTAGAAATATACAGAAGTTCTATATGAGGTAAACTTTCATCAATCCACTCTGGCTACAAATTTATTGGCTTAACTTAGTAATCCTTTTTGCCAAGTTGCGCACAATGTATGAGTTGTACAGTAGTTGTATACATGCGCTATGTATTTGAGAAGTCTTGCTAAATGTGATTACTTTACCTCCATAAAGTTTGACAATATCATTCAAACATTAACCTAGTAACTAACGTACTCATTTTCGTAACAGAATAAATTTTACGACGACGAGAGAGAAGAATTACGTACTATAGAGAGAGATAGACCGTGACCACTCATCTATACCTACCGTAATTCCTCTCCCCGGTCGTTTTGATCTTTCAGTGAAGGCATAGAAAGTGCACCTGCGCACACACTCGTGCACTATGCTATTTAACATTTTGCGCACATGGCTAGTCTCCGTTGAGACTGGCCGATCTGGCCGAAATATGACTAGGAGGACATTATCATCATCATCGCCGTAATACCATCATTCTGATTTCTGAAACAAGATTAAAGGATAAGCCACATAACAAAAAGATATTTTGGCTGTAAGCGTTTTTACGAAATGGAACTTATTCAATGAACGCGAGGCTTGAGCATGATTCAATAAAGCATTTGTACCAAAAATATTTTATTAACATTTCTAAGCCAAGGAATCCTTCGCATAAATTCATTACTCAACAAAATCTGTTGCGACTTGCGAAAGTAATAATTTAAATGTGTTCAGAGCAACGATTATCTAAAAGATTTATTACCGACGGTACAGAATTACGAAGTTTCTGTGCTTTTTGGATTGTCACTTTTGTGATTTTTCATCACTGATTGAAGAGGTCTGTCGATGATAAAAAAATCACTCAAGTGACAATTCAACCCAAACAGAGGTCTGTTTGGGCTCAATCCACATGTAATCGTGAATGATGTGGCCGAAAATAACAACGGCCGGGAAAAGATAAACCTTCTGCATGATTCTTATTTTGAAGATAGTATATTAGGATAGTATATTGTACTCAATTTATTATTGGCAGTAAAAACATAAGAAGTTGTTAACATAAGTGAACATAAGTGAAACATAAGTGTTGTTGGTAGTTAGGTACTTATCAGTAGATAAGTACCTAACTACCTATATTATATCTTAATATAGGTACTATCTTCAAAATAAGAATTATGCATACATTGATTACTATCAATGTATGCATAATTCATTGATTACTATCAATGTTGATAATTTTGGAAGCTAAAGTAAGTGTTTCTTTGAGCTTCAAGTCTTCGCCATACTTTACAAAAAGCTGAAGACTACCGAAGCGCACAGTTAATTTGCTATCCCTACTTGAAAAACTCATAAAACTCAGCAAAATCTTTAACCCAATGCGCAACCTTCGTAGCTACTTCGCTTAAAATATGATATGGACTGCGGCATTGCAGGTTAAATTGAAATGTAGCTTTGAAATGTACCTTTTTGCGGGGTAAGCGGTGTAAAAGCAGATTGAAATGCTATGCAAGATGATTTGTGGGTACAAATTATATTACATAAAACTAGTTTCTGCCCGCGGCTTCGCAGGCGTTGTTTCTATGGAAACGTTCAAAGGTTATTTCTATCCCATGGGAACTGTTTTATGGGATAAAAATCCTCAAATTTGACACTTATCCTCATATTTTGGACAATTCACACAATATCTTTATAAATTGTAGTCTATGTGTTATTCTGATGTATAAGCTATATTATTGTAAGGTTTCATTAAAATCCATGCAGTAGTTTTTATGTGAAAGCGTAACAAACATCCATCCATCCATACTTACAAACTTTCGCGTTTATAATATTAGTAGGATAAAATCTGGCAATAGTTTTAGGGCCTATTCTAAAACAAAGTTAAAGTAATTATTGTATGGATCGACGACGGATCAATTTGTGTTTTCTTCTTATGTGAACCCATTATATGCCATGATTCTGCTGCTGGTGGAGGAAGTCCTCCATGTGCGTCGGTGCCAATAAAAGTGTTAATATGTTGTATAAGTAAAGTAAAGTAAAGTAAAGTATCGTTTATTGCATGAAATACATGTAGGTACCTACAGGTGTTTTTAATTCTAATATGTGAATCAATGTATTCCTACCGGTTTTACGGTGTGCAATGTCTGTGTACAAATACATATTAACATAAATAAATAATAAATAAATAATGCTGGACAATTCACACAGCATTATCTAGCCCCAAGCTAAGCAGAGCTTGTGTTATGGGTACTAGATAACTGATATACTTAATACAATATACTACATAGATAGATATTTTTATTATACATAGAAAACACCCAGACCAACGGAAAAAATTTCTGCAGATCGTACACAAATTTGTTCCGAGGCGGGAATCGAACCCGCAACCTCCTGCGTCGCAGGCGGACCTTCGCCCGCTGCGCCACGGAGGTCGTCAAACAACTTATTAAGCTTATAATAAAATGAAATAAAATTAAACGGAGCTTGAAAGTACATTCGAACCTGGATAGATTTTTACCATAAGGCAGCTTGACAACTCAAGTGGGTTGTCTCACTTGACATCTTCAAATAATGATCTCTTCAATAGTCAGGCTATTAGTAAAGTATGGTAAGATTCCGAAAATATTGTCAATTCTTCTTAAGAATCCAGATTTGGTTTTATCATAGACAAGGCCAGTTTTGTGAACCTATCAATAAAAAATAATAATAAATTAAAATAAATAAATATATAATGCTGGACAATTCACACAGCACTATCTAGCCCCAAGCTAAGTAGAGCTTGTGTTATAGGTACTAGATAACTTATATACTTAATACATTACACTACATAGATAGATATTTTTAGTATACATATAAAACACCCAGACCAACGGAACAAGTTTCTGCAGTTCGTACACAAAATTGTTCCGAGGCGGGATTCGAACCCGCAAACTCCTGCGTCGCTGGCGGAACTTCGCCCGCTGCGCCACGGAGGTCGTCAATTACGGCCAAATCTGGATCTCCGACATAAATATTGTATTCGACGATCTGTCCTTCCTCAGTTCGAATCCTTCCTCTGATTGGTTCTTGAAGTCGTCTCTTACGACATCTTCGGGCTGAGTTGGAGGAAACAGCCTGGTGACTGGTTGTCGATTCCACGCCAATCCCTCCTCAGGTATTACTTTCAGCCATAAATCTTAAATCCCGTCTTAAATATGTAATTTCTCTCTCAGTTTCCTTCAGAAATAACTAAACACAGCGGCAATAGCGTACCAATCATGACGTCACCGGACGTAGAACGGAAACCATTGTCACGTGACATGCTAGGAAATGAATCCACCGAGGGCTAATTGAAAATGTCGCCGCTTTGTTCCACGTGGAATGGAGTGGCGGCCGAAAAAGATGACGAGTGAAAATTCTGAATAAACAGTACAAAAATTTCTGATAGTCGGATGGTTAACTCTGTACCCAAAGGCTTTACTTACTTGTTTTGTTTCATTTCGTACAGTTAGTACCTACGCGCCGTTGAATTATCAGCGCAGCATTGGCACCCGTGTCAATGGAGCATTTATTAATGCTGAGCCGATGGTGACGTATTTGTGCTCTTGCTGTTAATTTTTATATTTCTTATTAGACGAGTATTGTGATAATGAAATTTTGCAAATAAAAAATAATCTCTGGTGATCTGCCAAACAGCTTAACTTCTGAAAATTGCAATCTAATATCAAACTTAATATCTAATATCGGTTCAAACTATTTCTACATACTTACCATAGCGAAACTTGAATGTGGTTTTCGGATTTTGGAACTTTTAAGAAGTACCTATAGAAGGCGTACCTTAAGAAAATATAATCAAAGGATTTAAGATGTAGAATAGAGCACATGCGACAGCATTTCAATGTAATGTAACGTTCTTGCGAATAATCGATGCTGTGTTCGATGTAATGCTCACGAAGAGTGAGCATTTACCTGTATCATTTCTTTCTACCTTGCGTGAATTTTCTCTTGTCCCGCGCACCTCATTCCCCGCCGTGCCCCGTCACCTGCTCGATAAACTGTTACACCAAAACGCTCGTTATTTTTAAAATCAGGTTGTAACAAAACATGTTCGAAGTGTGGTTCGATTTTTTTTTTTTATAAATTAATAAATAAATACTGCTGGACAATCCACACAGCATCATCTAGCCCCAAAGTAAGCTACTCAAAGCTTGTGTTATGTGTACTAGATAACTGATATATTTAATACATTATATAGGTACATAGATAGATATTTTTTTATTATACATAGAAAACACCCAGACCAACGGAACTTATTTCTGTAGATCGTACTCAAATTTGTTCGGAGGCGGGAATCGAACCCGCAACCTCTTGCGTCGCAGGCGGACCTTCGCCCGCCGCGCCACGGAGGTCGTCAAATTAAAATCAAATTAAAATCAATTAAAATCAAAATTTTTACTTTACTAGTTTCTGTAGTTACCTTTAGACTGATTTTGTCGCAAGTCACTCTAAGTGAATCGTAAGTAATTCCATATTACTTCCTTATTGCGTTCATTCGTAGATACTGTTTGTTGAGGAAAATGTACGGTTTTATTTGGATGTCAGAAAAAAGAAGAACTGTGCCGGAGGCTGTGTTCTGTTAGGAATGAGTTTTGAGCTATTTTCATCACAAAAATTATTTTGGTGGAGATGAGATTTGTCTAAAAATAATCTGGCGTTTAATTTTCAACTGCATTAAGATGAAGCAGTTATATGCACTAATAAAGTAAGATCTTACAAAACATTATAGGGCTCGTAGTTAACCTGCTTACATCCGCAATGAATGTGTAGTTATTACTTTAAAAAGTACTAAAAAAGCGACAATGCACTAAAGTGTACCTATGTATACTTTAGTAGGTACATTTTAGTACGTAGCCGCTTTTAAGTTGACTTATTCGTCTGTGAGGCGTTTTTTGTTATTAATAGTGTCACACCCCCCTCGGAAAGCAAGATAAGATGTTGGTCCTGCGCCTGACCTTTCCCCGGTCGTATCGGTCTGCCATCCCATCGAATTATTAGAGTGAGGGAATAGAGAGTGTTTGCGCGCACTCTTGTACATTATAATATGTACTGCGCTCCTGGCTAGTCTTCGTTGAGACTAGCCGCCGTGGCCGAAATTCGGCTAGGAGGGCTTCATCATCATCAGTAATAATTTATTCATTTATTTCAGAAGAAAATTAATGGATTTCAATGTACAGTACAATCATAAGGGATTAAAATTCTAATGCATCCGACTGTTATCTACATTATAGAATACAGTTTTTTTAGTAAACAAAAACATTTATAAGATGACTTTACTTAAACTGTCTCAATAACAGTAAATAACATGGTTACAGCAGAATGAATGGAATTTCATAGAATTGAACCAGACGGTTTCGAAAGCATTGTGGAAGGAAAGCTTTATTGAAAGACGGCTGTCTGTGAGTAGTATTGTTTGTAACGGGTAAGCTGTGGAAATGCTTCTAAGTTCTATAAACTAATTAATTAATACATATAATTATATCGCACGTGATACTGGGTTAGGCACGTTTGCCGAATGCCGAGTTAATTATATGGACTGTATGTAAGAATAAAAACTATTTAAAAAAAATACAACAGCATGGGCCACATGGGTACGTACCCATGTGGCCCAAGCCGTGTGGTGCAGGCTTAGAATTTGCACCAACCAACTCTTCCGGTTGGTGTCGTAAGAGGCGACTAAGGGATAACCACCAGGGGCGGGCAGCGGCGCCCCTGCATAACAATTCTACCACCGAACTGCGATCCCAACCCGCATACCCAGTGTGGGGATTATGGGCATTACCCCCATGAGATAAAAGCCAACAAAGTGCTTATCAGGGAAAGGCCTGCGTCCAGCAGTGGACCTAGACAGTCTGTTGAAGTTAAAGTTGAAGATGGGACCCCTGAGCGGAAGGGGAGAAACTCATGGTCAAGTTGCCCATTTTTTTAAATGGTTACGGGACATTTCCGATTCAAAATTGAGGAACGGTCCAGTTGTCTACTACGATTTAGAGGACAGACGAGTCGTCGCAGCTGACCCAGACTGAGATGGCAGAGCGAATTTAACGTGTTTATGGAAAATTGGTCCTAAATTTATTTTCCTTCTTCTTTCTTAGTGCTTTATCACTTCAAAGCCCACGACTCAAATGCTGATCGGCGCACACCGTCGTGTCGCAGTGCCCTTTCTACGACTCCCTGCAACTACCTTTTGGGTCGAGCAGGCTGGGCAGTGAACACCTTAAATGGCAATTTCAGTGCCCTCTCTGCGACTTCCTGCACTTGCCTTTTGGCTCGAACAGGCTGGGCAGTGAACACCTTAAATAGCAATTCCAGTTCCCTCTCTGTGACTCTCTGCACCTGCCTTTCGGGTCGAACGGGCTGGTCATTTAACACCTTAAGCTATGTGAGTAAAGCCATAGATAAAAGCTACACTATAGTGTTAAGCTAAAAAAAACGTAGCAGATTTTCAGCTAATACCGTTCGACGGCGTGTTGGCACGACCATCTGTATGTACACCAAACCGTAGCTTGCACAGGTGCGGGAATTAATCTTTACCGAGTTAGGAGGAGTTCACAAAGTGTTGTTTTACGACAGCCGAGTAGATGGAAAGATAATAAGGGACTACACGTCTGGTGAATAGGGTTTTTGTTACTTGATTAAAATAAGGTAACTTGCAATGAGTTCGTGGGATGGCATTGTAGAAAATTGGGCTTCTTTCGGTGGAAGGGTTAATCACACTAATATTATAAATGCAAAAGTTTCGATGTTTAGATGTATAGATGGAAGTTTTTTTTTTTTCATTGTGCGGGACGCTACATGCGTCGACACACTTGCGCCTTCCCATCTTCCGAGGACATCCGTGAGGCGCGGCGGCAGATTTGGCCAAAGATCTCAAGAGGCGCAAATATGCAGGTCTCGACAGAGCCGAGGCTCTTCAAGTTTAAAAAAAAATTGAGCGTCTGGTCGACGCGTGAGCCGAGAGCTGGTCAGTATCTGGCATAGCGCATCAGCATTGCCATACAGCGGGGCAATGCAGCCAGCGTCTTGGGGACGCTTCCGACTGGTATTGATATGGATCAATTGAGCTACCTGTAGATTATTTGCAACAGTCTGCGGTTAGCTCAATTGTTTCAATTGTGAATACTAATTCTAATATTTTTCTATTATTTTACTGTAATTATCTTTGGAAGTGTATTATTTGTATTTTATTTTGGTCTGAACATGCCAACACGGTCTGTGCGGGTCAGCGCGGCTTGCGAAGAGGTAACCATCTTCACGTCAAAACTACTGAACGGATCGGGCTGAATCTTTGCGGATAGAAATAACCATAAAACGTTTCCATAGAAACAACTTGCGAACCCGCTCGCCTGAAACTAGTATTTTATAGATTTCAGCAATTTAGTAACTACGGTTTATACAATACTTTATGGACACACAATAGAAATGACACATGTGGCGTTTAAATGAAACCTGCACAGAAATTTTAAAATACGGCTTTGTCTCGCTGCCCATAGAAAACGCGCCTTATACGTAATCCCATTTGATTCCTTCCTGCCAACTTATCAATTTGAAAACTCGCTCTGCTTAGCTTGGGGCTAGATGATGCTGTGTGGATTGTCCAGCATTATTTATTTAATTTATTCTCATGACTAAAAAAATGCGTTATAAAATCTACGGCTTAATACTGGTTGACTATTAGACGCAGGCCTCCCGCTGATAAGGACCTAATTGGCTTTTACTATTTGGTGGTAGGTAATACCCATAATCCCGACGCTGGGAATGCAGGCTTGGGATCGCAGTTCTGTATTAAATTGTTCTGCAAGAGGCGCTGCTGCCCGCCCCCGGAGGATGTCCCTTCGCAGATACCTGCGGAAAGAATTGCAAATTCTATGCCAGCACCAAAATGGCATTTTCATTTATAAAATGTAAAATATAATTCGAAAATGCATAGCCAAATTGAATACTCCACTTGTATTCCACTTCCATCGATTCACCGACAAAAAACCAGCGACAAAGTTTCAATGCAACTGTCTGACTACATTCAAACTGATTTATTTGTTATTTAAATGAGTCCATTGAGCAAACGCCTTTACAAAAGAACTCGTCTTCTATCTTCGCATTCCGTTACTAGACTTTGAATATAATAATTACATAGCTTTCCTGTCGCAGGCAACTTGAAGCGAAGGATAGGAATGGATAGTTTTAATTCCGCCTGCGACGCAGGAGGCTGCGGGTTAGATTCCCGCCTAGGCGAAAATGTTTGTACCATCTGCGGATTGTTCCAGGTGTTAAGTATAGTTAAAATAACTTTTCTGTAATGTATTGTATTAATTACTTATAGCAGTTATCTACAATAACTTCGCAGTAGAAAAGTCCTTCAGCCGCCGTTGCTATTGAAAAACTTGTTATAGATTGTAGTACTCTTCTATTTCTATTAATCTTCTATTTCTATAAATAAACTATTTCCATCTTACAGCCCGAGCCCAAGTATTATTTTCTTTCATACGCTCCATACGCCCACTTCATATATTATTCCAATCTATAATATTCAAATACCCACACATTTTAATATCAGTAAGAGAGATTATTCGTTAGTTTGTTTAGTATGGAATCTCCCGAACTATCCATCATAATCCAACAAATAACACCCACTGCTGATCCACCTTTACGTTTTCACTTCACCTCTACTGGTCTATTCAGATTTATTCGTGAGTGTATTAGTCATACTATAAATAAATAAATAATGCTGGACAATTCACACAGCATTATCTAGCACCAAGCTAAGCAGAGCTTGTGTTATGGGTAATAGATAACTGATATATTTATTACAATACACTACACAGATAGATATTTTTTTATCATACATAGAAAACATTCAGAACACCCTGAACAAATATCTGCCGATCATACAACCATTTGTCCCGAGGCGGGAATCAAACCCGCAACCTCCTGCGTCGCAGGCGGACCTTCACCCGCCGCGCCACTGAGGTTGTCTATACTGTACTGTATTTTAATAGTGTATTTTTTTTTAGTTTTTTATTCGTGATCAAAATGCAGCCTGCGCTACGAAAATAGTAGGAGTGGTATTAATCAGGGTCGAGCTGGTCTATTCAGAGGGGTGAGTCTATTTGACGTTACTAACGAGACGTGATCCTTTTAGTTTGGGAATTGCGTAGTTCCCTTTCCGCACGATAGAGGCGCGCTGTACCAAATTTATTTATTTATTTAGACGCACAAAAGATAAAATAATCACAGAGTATACAAAACTTTAATAAAATATTAATAATAATATTAATAATGCTGGACAATCTAGCCCCAAGCTAAGCAGAGCTTGTGTTATGGGTACTAGATTACTGATATACATAATAATAATATACTACATAGGTAGATATATTTTATCATACATAGAAACGACCAGAACACCCGGAACAAATATTTGTAGATCGTACAAACATTTGTCACTGATTAATGAAAAATGTTTTTGTACAATAGGCAAAACATTGTTGCAGCTGACACGGAATAAAATGGAGGGAAACAGTGAACTCGAATCAGCCTTCGACAAAGCTTGGGGCCTGGAATTTTCTAGAATGTTCATTATTAAAAAATTTCATGTTGTTGAAATCCGACATTCATCACAAAGTTCTTAAAGTAGGATAGAAAAAATATTATAATGCTAGACAATCCACGTAACACCATATTTGTTATATTTATTCAAAACATTCAGTAAAAAACCTGTAATGAAATTGTTCTCTCAATTAATAACTAATTTTTTTTTTTTTTTTTTTACTGTAGTCTAGCATACATTTCTAAATACACTAGAATAACATTACAATCTAGCCATAGATTTGACTAATGGGTAATTTTGTTTTAACTTAATTTTATACATAGGTACATTACACTAAGAACGTGTCCATCGGCACTTTTCTTATTGTCTCTATTTAAGGGGAAGACACTTGGTTCATGTGTTCTTTAAAATTAGCACTTATGCACTTTCACTATAACTATAACTACACTAACTCGAAAGGTTTAGTTCTTTTAAGCCTTCTCACTATGTCCGTGTTGTCCAGGAGCTGGATAGCCTCGACGTTCACATGATGATGAAGCCTCAGTTCATGAGCCTCTGCGTATTTTTGTATTATTCTATCGACGTATTCAATCTTCAGGTCCCGATGAAGATCGCCATTTCTTACATACCAGGGAGCGTTTACTATTGCCCTGAGTACTTTATTCTGGAATCTTTGTATAATGGCTACATTTGTCTTTTTGGTACAACCCCAGAGCTGTATACCATAGGTCCAAATTGGCATAAGGACTTGTTTATATAGTAAAACTTTATGTTGTACTGCTAGAGTAGAATTTCTTCCAATTAGCCAGTACATCTTTTTGTAGCGAATCTCTAGCTCTTCTTTTTTCTTTTTGACGTGAGCTTTCCAGCGTAGCTTGGCGTCAAGGGTCATGCCCAAATATTTCGCTGTGTTAGCATACGGTATTACGACTCCGTTGATGAATACGGAATGATAGTCTTCTCTTTTGTTTGTGAAGTTGATATGAATAGATTTAGATTCATTTAGTTTGATTCGCCAGGTTTTTGTCCAGTTGTGTATTTTATTCACTGCCACTTGGACTTTTTCGGCGGCTTCTGCTTGAGTTCTTCCTGTGGCTATTATAGCAGTGTCATCAGCAAATGTTGCGATGGTGCTGTTTTCAGGTTCTGGGAGGTCATAAGTGTATAAGAGGTAAAGGACCGGACCCAATACACTTCCTTGTGGCACCCCTGCTTTTATTTCCTTTATTTCAGAGAAGAATTCATCTTGTCTTATTCTAAAGGCTCTATTTGCTAAATATGATTTGATTATTTCAACGTATTCTATGGGTAGAATTCTTTTTAACTTAAGTACTAGGCCTTCATGCCATACTTTATCAAAGGCTTGTGCGACATCTAGGAAGATTGTAGAGCATACTTCTTTGTTTTCTAATGTTTTTTCGATTAACGTGGTAATTCTGTGGACTTGATCCACCGTGGAATGTCGTTCTCTGAATCCAAATTGATGTTCTGGGATAAGTTTTTTAGTTTCTAGTAATGGCTTAAGCCTTTTTAGAAATAGCTTTTCGAATAGCTTCGACATTATAGGCAACAGAGAAATTGGCCTGTAAGATGTTGCTTCCTGTGGTGGTTTTCCTGGTTTTGCTATCATTATTACTTCCGCAATTTTCCAAAGATCTGGTACGTATTTTAGTCTGAACGCAGCGTTGATAAGATTAGTCAGTTTAACCAAGGCTTTTCTTGGAAGGTTGTGCAGAACTGCTCCTGTGATTAAATCGAAACCAGGAGCTTTCTTTGCATTTATCTTTAGTTTTATTTCAATCCAGACCTCTCTAGGTGAAACAAGCTTAATGTCTAGATGTTCATTGCAAATTTCGGCTTCGTCAATGTTACAATTTTCTCGACCTTCGTGTGGGCTAAAGATTTTCTGTAGGTGTTCTGCAAACACTACGGCTTTTTGCTCGTTGCTTACGGCCCATTCTCCAGGTCCTTTTTTTATTGGTGGGATCTGGTTAATAGGTCGTTTCATGTTCTTAGTAGCTTTCCAGAGTGAGTAATCTGAGCTACGGTCATTGGTAAGGCTTTGTAGGTAAGTGTTTGTTGTGTCACTGTTGTGTTTTTGGATTTGCCGTTTCAGTTTCTTGGTAAGGAAATTAAGTTTATTTTTGTCTTGCGGAGATCTCGTCTGGTGCCAACGGTTTTTCTGTTTACGCTTTTCCTCTATAAGTTGTTTAATTTCTATGGGATAGACATTCTTAGTTCGTCTAGTTTTAATTGTAGGTGTATTTTCCCAAGCCGTTTGTTGTATGAGCTTTACATACTTTTCTAGATCATCGTCGAGTTGCTCCGGAGTTTTCAGTGGGACTTTCAGCTCTATTTTAGAGTCCAGATCAATTTTGAATTTCTCCCAGTCTGTATTTTTATTGACTAATGTTGGTTTTTTTTCAGTATTTAAAACACTTTCGCTCAATTCTAGGTGGATTGCGGAGTGATCGGAGTTCATGTCAAAACACTGCGTCGCACGTAGATAGTTTGAAGTTATGCTTTTGTACACAAAAAAATCTATGAGGTCAGGAATTTTTTGTGGATCAGTTGGCCAATAAGTGGGCGAGCCTGTTGAAATGATATCACATTTCTCTTCTCTCACAGCGCTCATTAACTCTCTGCCCTTTGTGTTGGTTAGTCTGGAGCCCCAGTATGTGTTTTTGGCGTTAAAGTCGCCCCCTAGAATAAATTTATCGCCTAGGGTTTGAAAAAAGGTCACATACGTTTCTTTTTTGATCGTGTATCTCGGAGGACAGTATATTGCTGCTACCGTAAGCTTGTATCTTTTTGTGTCGATACAAATTGCCACGGATTGAATGTCTGGCTCTTCATATTTATTTTTCTCGTGATGTTTGATGTTTTGCTTTACGATGACTGCACTGCCGCCTCTTCCTTTATTAGCTGGGTGTAGTGCATGATAGATTTTGTAACCTTTAAATTGGATTTGAGATTGAATTGTGAAATGTGTTTCGGATACGAGACACACGTCTATATTTTCAATATCTAGGACAACTTGTAGCTCACTTTGATGTTTTGATAGTCCATTACAGTTCCAAGCCATTATTCTAAGGTTTCCAATCATTTTGAATGCTTATTGATAGCAGTTTTGGTGCTATTCTCTATTTTCTTTAGACGCTCGTCAAAACCACTCATTAACTTTAAAATTTCGTCAAGTTTGTCATTCTGGCCGATGTTTTGCTCGGCGCGTTGGATTGTTACTGCTGGTTTTCCAGCAGTTGCTTGTGCAAAAGATATCTTTTTGTTTAAAGCTGGCGGTGGCAGCGCATGTGACGCGCGACTTGTAGCATTAGGCTGCAAGGGCGGCTCTCTGCCTCTCGAGGCTTGCTGTTGTCTCGTAGAAGATGGTTTCTTCATTACTTTGTCTCGCATTTTCTGCATTTCTTTGGCGACCATGCAGCCTCTGTAGCTGGCAGGATGGGGCTCCCCACAGTGCAGACATTTCGGTTTCTCTGCAATGAGCTTTGTGCAGTCCTTGGTAAGGTGTTTACCGGTGCATTTTACACACCTTGGCTCCTTGGCGCAGTACTTTTGTGTATGTCCGTACCCTTGACATCTTTTACACTGTGGGATCAGTTTGGAGGTTCGGAGAGGCTGTATCTCAACCACACATCCCAGAATGTATTTAATTTCATAGATCTTCTTTATGTTTTCATTATTATTGAAAGAGAGCGTGAACATGTTGAGTGGTTCTTTTGTTTTCCAGCTCAATTTATTCACTACCGATTCAATCATGAAGCCCTTATTTTTTAAGTCTTCAATTATTCTTTCTGTTTTACAGGTAGAAGGCAATTTCTTGACTACTACCCGTATGGGTCTTTCCTGTTTGTTTTCGTACGAATGCCAAAGGCAGTTATTATCCTGCAAGGCCTTGGTTATTGAACGATATGTGTCACCATTACAGGCGTTCACCTTAACGCTTTTACCATTCAACATTTTTAGGTTGAAGGTTTCAGCTGAATGTTCCGTGGATAGGAAGTCATAAAAGTTCTGGTAGTTCTCCACACCATCTACAATGATCGGTGGTGGTGGGGGAATTTTCTTTTCCTTTTCTTTTGTTGGTATGTTGGTCTCTGGTGAAAGCTCCGGCGACGAGTTCAGTTTTCGTTTCTTCTTAGACCTAACTCTCACCCAATTGGTTTCTTTGGCTAGCTCTTCCTCGTCCGTGCTGTATTCAATACGCGCGTTAGAGGTCTCCATGCATGGTGCTTTTGATGGATTGACGGTGGTATCTGCAACGCATTTCAGTTGCTGCTGTAGAATACTAATTTGGTTCTTGAGGTCTCCAACAAGGCTCTCAAGTTTCAATCTCTCTTGTTTTTCTTCTTGGTATCGTTGTACAACTTTGTTATGTTCTTCGGCCAAAAGTCGTTCTGTATCCGTTTTGATCGAGATAGAAATTTTCTGCGGTGTATTCATTGTTACGACATGCAATTAGCTTCGCCTTAACAATAAAATATGATGTCGACGGTCGACATGCCTAAACGTGATGATCTAGCAAGGTCATGGCGATCGGGCGTGCCGCGCGCGACGTTTGTTGTGATGCGTTAGCACTTTGCACTGATGGTACGCGCGGTTGCGTGTGACACAACTGATCTCGGAGAAAACTGAACGATCACTGAATACCCACACATTTTAATATCAGTAAGAGAGATTATTCGTTAGTTTGTTTAGTATGGAATCTACCGAACTATGCATCATAATCCAACCAATAACACCCACTGCTGATCCACCTTTACGTTTTCACTTCACCTCTACTGCTCTATTCAGATTTATTCGTGAGTGTTTCAGTCATACTGTAAATAAATGAATTATGCTGGACAATTCACACAGCTAAGCAATATCTAGCCCCAAGCTAAGCAGAGCTTTTGTTATGGGTAATAGATAACTGATATATTTATTGCAATACACTACACAGATAGATTTTTTTATTATACATAGAAAACATTCAGAACACCCTGAACAAATATCTGCCGATCATAAAACCATTTGTCCCGAGGCGGGAATCAAACCCGCAACCTCCTGCGTCGCAGGCGGACCTTCACCCGCCGCGCCACTGAGGTTGTCTATACTGTACTGTATTTTAATAGTGTATTTTTTTTAGTTTTTTATTCGTGATCAAAATGCAGCCTGCGCTACGAAAATAGAAGGAGTGGTATTAATCAGGGTCGAGCTGGTCTATTCAGAGGGGTGAGTCTATTTGACGTTACTAACGAGACGTGATCCTTTTAGTTTGGGAATTGCGTAGTTCCCTTTCCGCACGATAGAGGCGCGCTGTACCAAATTTATTTATTTATTTAGACGCACAAAAGATAAAATAATCACAGAGTATACAAAACTTTAATAAAATATTAATAATAATATTAATAATGCTGGACAATCTAGCCCCAAGCTAAGCAGAGCTTGTGTTATGGGTACTAGATTACTGATATACATAATAATAATATACTATATAGGTAGATATATTTTATCATACATAGAAACGACCAGAACACCCGGAACAAATATTTGTAGATCGTACAAACATTTGTCACTGATTAATGAAAAATGTTTTTGTACAATAGGCAAAACATTGTTGCAGCTGACACGGAATAAAATGGAGGGAAACAGTGAACTCGAATGCAGCCTTCGACAAAGCTTGGGGCCTGGAATTTTCTAGAATGTTCATTATTAAAAAATTTCATGTTGTTGAAATCCGACATTCATCACAAAGTTCTTAAAGTAGGATAGAAAAAATATTATAATGCTAGACAATCCACGTAACACCATATTTGTTATATTTATTCAAAACATTCAGTAAAAAACCTGTAATGAAATTGTTCTCTCAATTAATAACTAAATAAATAAGTATTTAGTATTTTTATTGCATGACAAAGTAGTAGAATAGGATAGAATAGAATATAAATTTATTTATTAAAAGACATCATACTAAACTTCGACTTAAATACATAATAAACCCAGTAACAAAATGGCTCTGCCTCAGCAGGAGTTGGTTGACTTGCAAGCAATACAGAGTTAATACAAAGTTTTTTACTTACAGAACTCTGTAATATTTTTATCATTGAATACTTATTGATTCACCCTATCAGCTGCAATTGATCCTTATCTAGAACCTAAAGGACTTAGATTAAGATAAGGATATATTAAACACAATAACAGAGATCTTTAAGAATATTAAGTTTAGGTACCTATAGATACCTACCTTATCAGGGGGAGACCTGCGTCCAGCAGTGGACCAATACAGGCTGTTGAGGTGAGATACTTACCGAATAATATAGGTCGTAAGTATCTACCCTTCTCGATGTACCTAATGATGTAACGTTATTTACTGAACAGTACAACCTTCGTTACTACGGAAAGATATACCGACGAAGATGATATGTGTGGCGCAGCGGTTCGATTGCCGCCTCGGAGCAAATGTTTGTATGATCTGCGGAAATGTGTTTTCTATGTAATGAAAAACATCGGTGCTTCTAATATATTTCAATACGAATGTTTTGATACGGAACCCTTGAAAAGTAACAACGATCTTCTCGCGGACGAGTTGACCACTACATTTTGTGGTAGATAGATGTTCCTTTTTATTTATCACCTGATAAAACAGATTTTACATAATATAATATATGACAACTGGGCCGAATCAAGAACCACGAGTTGTCCACTATGCTTTGGACAATATTACCCTAACCTAGGTGCATAAACTCTGCTTAACAGGGGGCTTGATGATGCTATGTGAATTGTCCAGCATTATTTTTATTTATTCATAACAGTTGTTTAGTTCAAATGGTAAAAGCTAAATCTTAATTACAAATTCACTCTTCATTATGTTATGGATTTTTCTGGTTTTAGCTTTTTCTATTAACTGTTATATATAATACTAGCTGCTGCCCGCGGCTTCGCCTGCGTAGTTCCCGTTCCCGTGGTAATTCCGGGATAAAACATAGCCTATGTCCGTCTCCTGGTTCTAAGCTGCCTCCCCACCAATTTTCAGCCAAATCGGTTCAGCCATTCTTGAGTTATAAATAGTGTAACTAACACGACTTTCTTTTATATATATAGATTTAAGTTCGTCCCTAAAAATAACAGTACAAGGCAATCAAATGTTTAAAAATTTAAGGTACCATCTAGTTTTACAATTCAAATCAAATCGAATCTTCCTTTACCTTTTACGTAAGTCCTATTGCTGTGTAAGATGGAATTTTATATTACCTTATTCCGAGACCCGGAGGAAATATTAAGGTGGTTTCGTGAGATTCGACAAACTCTAGGTAGGTTCTTTAAAGCTGCACTTTTGCTTGAAACGTCTTTTGAAGACAAAATATTATCTTTTCGTACGTGGCTTGCTTTTATCTTTGTCAATTGTTATTCTTTGTAAGATTTTTCTAGAAAGTAAATAAAAATAGCTTAGGTACGCTTGATGAATAAGAAGTAATGTTTTCTTACGAGTTTATACAAAATACAGATCAACAAAATACCAACGACTGAGTAATCCAAAAATACAAATACAAAATGGAGAATAAAAAATAGGCTTTCTTAAGTTTATAAAACATCAGATCAACAAAATACAAACGCTTCTGTAATCCAAAAATACCTACAGACTTTCTCACAGAATTTCAGTGAGGCACGTACGTAGCTGTGTGAACCTGGCAACCGACTTTGAGATATCTATCTTTTTATGGTCCTGTTCGATTGTACCGGGTTTGTACCCGATTGTACCGACAAAATTTTCGTTTGTACCCTAAGGGGGTAAAAGTTATGGGGAGGGGGAGGTTTTTCAATAGTCGATTTTGACTTAAGTGTGTAATATGAATTATTTTATCTCGGTATCTAATATTTCGTAGTATTAAGGCACAGATACCGTCAAACCTTGAAACTGTTAACATAATAAACGTGTAGTCACAGGTTTTCAGGAGGAAACAAACGAAACACATGGATATATACCTGAAAATGTGTTCAAAAATAGACATGTTTTGTAAATTGACAAAGTTTTTTCAGAACATCTTATAAACAGGGCTTAAAACTGACATGTTAAGATAAATCTTGATTATTTAAATGGTTTTCAGGCAAATCTGAAAGTTACAGATGAGTACAAACGAAACACTAAGACTTGAAACTTCAAAATTGTTCACAAGTTGACGTTTTCGAAAACTGACAAGTTTTTTTCAGAAAATTAGAGCAGTGGTTCTAGAAACGCCACTATTATAATAGACCTAGAATAACTTAACACGATTTCAGTTAAATCTGGACGGTACAAACGGGTACAAACGAAAAACATTCACATGAAACTTCGAAATTGTTCAAAAGTTGACGATTTTCGGAAACTGACAAGTTTTTTTCAGAAAATTAGAGCAGTGGTTCTAGAAACGCCACTATTATGATAGACCTAGAATTACTTAACACGATTTCAGTTAAATCTGGACGGTACAAACGGGTACAAACGAAAAACATTCACATGAAACTTAAAAATTGTTCAAAAGTTGACGATTTTCGGAAACTGACAAGTTTTTTTCAGAAAATTAGAGCAGTGGTTATAGAAACGCCACTATAATGATAGACCTAGAATCATTTAATACGATTTCAGTTAAATCTGGAAGGTACAAACGGGTACAAACGAAAAAAATTGACTTGAATCTCCGAAATTGATCAAAAGTTCCCGTTTTTGGATAATTAAGAAAGTTTCTTCAGAAAATCATACGTGAAGTTCTGGATAGGCACCAACAATGAAAGGCCTTGAACTAACACACGTGTTTTTAGCCAAATCTGAAAGGTACAAACGGGTACAAACGAAAAACATTCACATGAAACTTCGAAATTGTTCAAAAGTTGACGATTTTCGGAAACTGACAAGTTTTTTTCAGAAAATTAGAGCAGTGGTTCTAGAAACGCAACTATAATGATAGACCTAGAATTACTTAACACGATTTCAGTTAAATCTGGACGGTACAAACGGGTACAAACGAAAAACATTCACATGAAACTTAAAAATTGTTCAAAAGTTGACGATTTTCGGAAACTGACAAGTTTTTTTCAGAAAATTAGAGCAGTGGTTCTAGAAACGCAACTATAATGATAGACCTAGAATCTTTTAACACGATTTCAGTTAAATCTGGAAGGTACAAACGGGTACAAACGAAAAAAATTGACTTGAATCTCCGAAATTGATCAAAAGTTCCCGTTTTTGGATAATTGAGAAAGTTTCTTCAGAAAATCATACGTGAAGTTCTGGATAGGCACCAACAATAAAAGGCCTTGAACTAACACACGTGTTTTTAGCCAAATCTGAAAGGTACAAACGGGTACAAACGAAAAACATTCACATGAAACTTCAAAATTGTTCAAAAGTTGATGATTTTCGGAAACTGACAAGTTTTTTTCAGAAAATTAGAGCAGTGGTTCTAGAAACGCAACTATAATGATAGACCTAGAATCATTTAACACGATTTCAGTTACATCTAGAAGGTACAAACGGGTACAAACGAAAAAAATTGACTTGAATCTCCGAAATTGATCAAAAGTTCCCGTTTTTGGATAATTGAGAAAGTTTCTTCAGAAAATCATACGTGAAGTTCTCGATAGGCACCACCAATGAAAGACCTTGAACTAACACACGTGTTTTTAGCCAAATCTGAAAGGTACAAACGGGTACAAACGAAAAACATTCACATGAAACTTCGAAATTGTTCAAAAGTTGACGATTTTCGGAAACTGACAAGTTTTTTTCAGAAAATTAGAGCAGTGGTTCTAGAAACGCAACTATAATGATAGACCTAGAATCATTTAACACGATTTCAGTTAAATCTGGAAGGTACAAACGGGTACAAACGAAAAAAATTGACTTGAATCTCCGAAATTGATCAAAAGTTCCCGTTTTTGGATAATTGAGAAAGTTTCTTCAGAAAATCATACGTGAAGTTCTGGATAGGCACCAACAATAAAAGGCCTTGAACTAACACACGTGTTTTCAGCCAAATCTGAAAGGTACAAACGGGTACAAACGAAAAACATTCACATGAAACTTCAAAATTGTTCAAAAGTTGACGATTTTCGGAAACTGACAAGTTTTTTTCAGAAAATTAGAGCAGTGGTTCTAGAAACGCAACTATAATGATAGACCTAGAATTACTTAACACGATTTTAGTTAAATCTGGACGGTACAAACGGGTACAAACGAAAAACATTCACATAAATCTTCGAAATTGTTCAAAAGTTGACGATTTTCGGAAACTGACAAGTTTTTTTCAGAAAATTAGAGCAGTGGTTCTAGAAACGCAACTATAATGATAGACCTAGAATTACTTAACACGATTTCAGTTAAATCTGGAAGGTACAAACGGGTACAAACGAAAAAAATTGACTTGAATCACCGAAATTGATCAAAAGTTCCCGTTTTTAGATAATTGAGAAAGTTTCTTCAGAAAATCATACGTGAAGTTCTGGATAGGCACCAACAATGAAAGGCCTTGAACTAACACACGTGTTTTCAGCCAAATCTGAAAGGTACAAACGGGTACAAACGAAAAACATTCACATGAAACTTCGAAATTGTTCAAAAGTTGACGATTTTCGGAAACTGACAAGTTTTTTTCAGAAAATTAGAGCAGTGGTTCTAGAAACGCAACTATAATGATAGACCTAGAATTACTTAACACGATTTTAGTTAAATCTGGACGGTACAAACGGGTACAAACGAAAAACATTCACATGAAACTTAAAAATTGTTCAAAAGTTGACGATTTTCGGAAACTGACAAGTTTTTTTCAGAAAATTAGAGCAGTGGTTATAGAAACGCCACTATAATGATAGACCTAGAATCATTTAATACGATTTCAGTTAAATCTGGAAGGTACAAACGGGTACAAACGAAAAAAATTGACTTGAATCTCCGAAATTGATCAAAAGTTCCCGTTTTTGGATAATTAAGAAAGTTTCTTCAGAAAATCATACGTGAAGTTCTGGATAGGCACCAACAATGAAAGGCCTTGAACTAACACACGTGTTTTTAGCCAAATCTGAAAGGTACAAACGGGTACAAACGAAAAACATTCACATGAAACTTCGAAATTGTTCAAAAGTTGACGATTTTCGGAAACTGACAAGTTTTTTTCAGAAAATTAGAGCAGTGGTTCTAGAAACGCAACTATAATGATAGACCTAGAATTACTTAACACGATTTCAGTTAAATCTGGACGGTACAAACGGGTACAAACGAAAAACATTCACATGAAACTTAAAAATTGTTCAAAAGTTGACGATTTTCGGAAACTGACAAGTTTTTTTCAGAAAATTAGAGCAGTGGTTCTAGAAACGCAACTATAATGATAGACCTAGAATCTTTTAACACGATTTCAGTTAAATCTGGAAGGTACAAACGGGTACAAACGAAAAAAATTGACTTGAATCTCCGAAATTGATCAAAAGTTCCCGTTTTTGGATAATTGAGAAAGTTTCTTCAGAAAATCATACGTGAAGTTCTGGATAGGCACCAACAATGAAAGGCCTTGAACTAACACACGTGTTTTTAGCCAAATCTGAAAGGTACAAACGGGTACAAACGAAAAACATTCACATGAAACTTCAAAATTGTTCAAAAGTTGATGATTTTCGGAAACTGACAAGTTTTTTTCAGAAAATTAGAGCAGTGGTTCTAGAAACGCAACTATAATGATAGACCTAGAATCATTTAACACGATTTCAGTTAAATCTAGAAGGTACAAACGGGTACAAACGAAAAAAATTGACTTGAATCTCCGAAATTGATCAAAAGTTCCCGTTTTTGGATAATTGAGAAAGTTTCTTCAGAAAATCATACGTGAAGTTCTCGATAGGCACCACCAATGAAAGACCTTGAACTAACACACGTGTTTTTAGCCAAATCTGAAAGGTACAAACGGGTACAAACGAAAAACATTCACATGAAACTTCGAAATTGTTCAAAAGTTGACGATTTTCGGAAACTGACAAGTTTTTTTCAGAAAATTAGAGCAGTGGTTCTAGAAACGCAACTATAATGATAGACCTAGAATCATTTAACACGATTTCAGTTAAATCTGGAAGGTACAAACGGGTACAAACGAAAAAAATTGACTTGAATCTCCGAAATTGATCAAAAGTTCCCGTTTTTGGATAATTGAGAAAGTTTCTTCAGAAAATCATACGTGAAGTTCTGGATAGGCACCAACAATAAAAGGCCTTGAACTAACACACGTGTTTTCAGCCAAATCTGAAAGGTACAAACGGGTACAAACGAAAAACATTCACATGAAACTTCAAAATTGTTCAAAAGTTGACGATTTTCGGAAACTGACAAGTTTTTTTCAGAAAATTAGAGCAGTGGTTCTAGAAACGCAACTATAATTTTCAATTCAATTCAATTTATTTATTTCGGTTATTCACCATAAATGTTAGTACAAGAACTTATATACTATGTTAGTTACCATAAAACAGATTTCAATTATTCATGTCACATTAACTCCAGAATACATTCAATAAATTATCATTGCAAAATTAAATTAAAATAACAAACTCTAATAAGATTAAATTTAAGCATGTAAATGTCAATTAATATTCAGTCTAATAATAGTCAAATAATTAAAGCATGTAAAAGTCAACAAATTAATAAATAGTACCCTACTGAAATAATTTTAAATTAATTTTATTTTGCACAACGCATGGCGTTACAGGGCAGCACATGCGTCTCGGTCCAGTGTCTGAGTATAGGGCCATCCACCCGCTCAGCTACCGTGACTAGGAGGCTGTTGGGGCTGGCGCGCACCCGCCGCATCAAGGAGGCGACACGCTTGCGCATTATGGCGTGGAAATCATCCACTCGCGCCTCTTTGAACATACCTGATGCGCTGCAGTAGCGCGGCAGCCCCACCAGCATCCGGAACGCGTTATTGTACTGCACCCGGAGTGCGTTGTACGCCGCTCGAGTAACATTGATCCACAGGCTGCAGGTGTAAAACGATTGGCAGAAGGCCCTAAACAATGTAATTTTTACCTTTTCGGAGCATTTTGCAAACCTTCGGATCAACATGTTACTCCTCACAGCTAACGCCCTCCTCTCTCTCTCTAAATCCATGTCGTCCTTGAGGGTATCGGTGACCCAGTGCCCCAGGTACTTAAAGTGCGACACTTGTTTGAGCACGGTGCCATCCAGTGAGACGGATGGCACATGTGGGTAGTACTTGGTTCCCGCTTTAAATACCAATAGCTCGCTCTTTGTAGAGTTGTACCTGAGGCCATGTGTCACCGCATACCGCTCACATATGCCTACCAGCTTCCGGAGGGCGCTGATTGATGGGCTCAGTAACACCATGTCATCGGCATAGCTAATGTTATTTACCATTTTACCACCAACGGAGCAGCCCACCATGGCGCCACTGAGCTCATCAATCAGCCGATCTACGTACAGGCTGAAAAGCCGAGCAGAGCTCAACCCCCCCTGCCTTACCCCGCATTCCAACCTGTACGGCTCGGACAGCGAGCCTGCCCACCTGACAACATTGCTCTGATGACCGTACCAATATTTGAACAGCTCAATGAGTTCAGCGGGCATCGTTGTGTCTTCTGAGAGCTTCTTCCACAGGACACTATAGGAAACCAAATCGAAGGCTTTTGATAGGTCAAGGAAGCACGCATACACAGGCGTCTTCCTATCCGTGTAGTACCGGACTGTATGCTTGAGACACAGCACTGCCATTTCTGTAGAGAGCCCTGATCGAAATCCAAACTGAGCGTCATGCAGCACAAGATGTTTCTGTAGCTGTGTGTCAAGCATGCAATCCAGCACTTTAGCTATAGTAGTAGCCAACGAGATAGGCCTATAGTTACCTATATCCGACACATCTCCGGTCCGATTCTTAACTAATGGCACAACCACGGTCTTCATCATATCATCAGGCAGGTAGGCATGTACAACACACAGCGAGAACAGCATGGCCAGCACTCCAGGCAGATGTACCCCAGCAAACCGCAGGTGTTCAATACTAATGGAGTCGTGGCCAGGAGACTTGCCCCTCTTCATACCTTTCAGTACCGCCAACACTTCCTTAGCAGTGAACATATGCAACCCACCCGGTGATCCATCGACCCGAGGCACAGCATTCTGAAATGTTACGAGGGGTGATTGCACCCTGAAATGATCTTTAAACAGGCCCGCTATTTTCGCTGTTTCGCTAACACCAGCCACACTTACAGGAAAACCTGACTTGGGACTCAGTTTACTGGTTTGCTTCCAAAATTTACTAAACTGTTTATTGCTGTGATGACTAGCTAATATATCCATTTTTATTTGTTCGGAATGTTCCTGGCACCATTTTAGTTTTTGTTTAAAAGTTTTCCTAGTTCTTGTCATCACATCATACAAGTCCCCAGTCTTTGGTTTACCGAACAGAACCCAGTTCTGAAACCCAAGTCGAGCATCCGCATGTGCTTGTTTTACATATTTGTTCCACCCTATCACCTGCTTTTTCCTGATGGGAGTCACCCTACCAAAACTATGACTAGCCCCAGTTCTCAGAATGTTGACAATATTAGCATACATTTCATTAATTATAGTCCTATGTTCTAAGTTGGTACAAAGTCTATCACTACATTCCTGAAATTCTACTGGGAAGTGTATGTCCCTAAGTTTATTATTACAGTACTCTTTATATAACTCAATCTGTTCAGAATTCCTATCTCCCCATATCACGGTGTTACGTTCTATGCTACTGCTACTACATTTTGTTCTAAGTATGTCCAGGTTGCAAGTTATTTCTAGAGGAAAGTGATCAGACCAGTTGACATCATAGTGAATCTTAGCATCTATAACCGATCTCCACGCTGCTTCGGAAACTATACAATGATCTAACCAGCTTGTAGTACCATGAACATCACTCACAAATGTACAGGAGTCCGACTCCAAGCCCAGTAGCTCAATGTCCGCACACCGCCAGTCTTGCTCAACACAAAAATCACGTAGTTCATTGCCAAACAGCGCACCAGGCTTTGCATTAAAGTCCCCCAATATGAACACTGAGTCGACGTTACAGTCATCCACGATCGCAGCTACCTCACTCAAACACTCCGTAAACTCCGAGAGATTGTTATCCGCGTCAGTAGGCATGTGTAACGAAAACACTAACAACGTACGTTGTGATAAAACTATTTTAATAGCAGCAATGCGCACACTCTTGCATTGAATCACAGACACATTTTTGAAGACACTTTTCCGCCACAACAACGCAACGCCGCCATAAGGTCTTCCTCGGAGCAGCCCTGCGCTCGTATCCATCGATGTTTTGCCAAAAAACTCGAACTCGGGATCAATAGTGGCAAGAAACGATAAATTGTGTGCATACAACCATGTCTCTTGTAGCGCAATGATATCAGCTGATCGGCATAGAGTTCGCACACAATCAGCTGATCGAGTCACATTCTTACAATTGTAGCTCACAAGTTTATTGTTATTATTCTTGTTTGGGTGTACATACATTACGAAATGTCATGGTTCCTGTCATTCACACTAACTTGGTTCTCGCTGTTTTTGTCATACTCATTTCGATTGAAGTAAATAAACTTCCGAAATTGTATACCCTCCGGCCATAGACTATCGTCTAGAAAAAGTGACAACTTGTCGTGTGGTACAAAAATTTTGTAGGCATCATAGCGTTTTTGGGTCTTCATATTAATCTTCCTAATAGTGACTGTTACAGATGTTTTCTGTTTTATGTAGTGAATAATGTCTTTCTCCGTCGTCGCTTTATTCACGTTGTTAATGAAAACTGGCACAGTAATATCGGCGGCCTTGAAATTGACATCTGGTTGCGCGCTCCCTTTCGATCCCATCAGACGATTACGCAGACGCTTTCGTTGCACAGTAACCCACTCTTCAGAGTAAATTTCCTTTTTCCATTCTCCATCACTTTTTACAATTCCCGCTACCGTGTTTGTCTTGGGCCGCACACTAACACTAGTCGGGCTGTTTTGCTGTTGATTTGCCCTCTCACTCACACTCACATTGATCATGCGGTCTGTCCCGCTCGTGGCGCTTGCACCGTGTTTACGACGGTTATGATTAGGCGTAGGTACATTCGATACAGGTACATTCGATACAGGTTTATTCGGACATATCGCAGGATTCGTAGGGGAAAGGTATCCTCCTCTAGGGGATTTCGCACTATCATCCGATGAAATGATTATACTGTGGTGCGATGTACAACTATCTTTTATCGATTCCTTTTCGGCGACGTGCGGTAGGCCCATCGGGCCGCTGTCAAGACAGAAGCTATCGATTCCACCACCACCCCTTTTTCGGTTTATATTCAGATCAAAATGGTTCACAATAGAGGCTTGTTTGATGTTTTCCAGCTCATTCCGGATCTCACTTAGCTCTTTTGCAGTCACAAACGTGTCTTGAATGATTTTAACTTCGTTACGTAGAAGCTGTATCTCCTTTAGTGTTCTCGACACGTCAATGTGATCCAAAGTCACAGCTGGAAGTTTCCATAACTCCTTTGCCACGAATATGGGAACCAGCTCAGGATCCGTTTGTTTAAATAGGGATATCACGTCGTACATGCTCCTTTCAGATTTTCCAACTTTCTTTCTTGTTATTCTTCTAAGTAGTCTTCTAATATAATGATAGACCTAGAATTACTTAACACGATTTTAGTTAAATCTGGACGGTACAAACGGGTACAAACGAAAAACATTCACATAAATCTTCGAAATTGTTCAAAAGTTGACGATTTTCGGAAACTGACAAGTTTTTTTCAGAAAATTAGAGCAGTGGTTCTAGAAACGCAACTATAATGATAGACCTAGAATCTTTTAACACGATTTCAGTTAAATCTGGAAGGTACAAACGGGTACAAACGAAAAAAATTGACTTGAATCACCGAAATTGATCAAAAGTTCCCGTTTTTGGATAATTGAGAAAGTTTCTTCAGAAAATCATACGTGAAGTTCTGGATAGGCACCAACAATGAAAGGCCTTGAACTAACACACGTGTTTTCAGCCAAATCTGAAAGGTACAAACGGGTACAAACGAAAAACATTCACATGAAACTTCGAAATTGTTCAAAAGTTGACGATTTTCGGAAACTGACAAGTTTTTTTCAGAAAATTAGAGCAGTGGTTCTAGAAACGCAACTATAATGATAGACCTAGAATTACTTAACACGATTTTAGTTAAATCTGGACGGTACAAACGGGTACAAACGAAAAACATTCACATGAAACTTAAAAATTGTTCAAAAGTTGACGATTTTCGGAAACTGACAAGTTTTTTTCAGAAAATTAGAGCAGTGGTTCTAGAAACGCAACTATAATGATAGACCTAGAATTATTTAATACGATTTCAGTTAAATCTGGAAGGTACAAACGGGTACAAACGAAAAAAATTGACTTGAATCTCCGAAACTGATCAAAAGTTCCCGTTTTTGGATAATTGAGAAAGTTTCTTCAGAAACTCATACGTGCAGTTCTGGATAGGCACCAACAATGAAAGGCCTTGAACTAACACACGTGTTTTTAGCCAAATCTGAAAGGTACAAACGGGTACAAACGAAAAACATTCACATGAAACTTCGAAATTGTTCAAAAGTTGACGATTTTCGGAAACTGACAAGTTTTTTTCAGAAAATTAGAGCAGTGGTTCTAGAAACGCAACTATAATGATAGACCTAGAATTACTTAACACGATTTTAGTTAAATCTGGACGGTACAAACGGGTACAAACGAAAAACATTCACATAAATCTTCGAAATTGTTCAAAAGTTGACGATTTTCGGAAACTGACAAGTTTTTTTCAGAAAATTAGAGCAGTGGTTCTAGAAACGCAACTATAATGATAGACCTAGAATCATTTAACACGATTTCAGTTAAATCTGGAAGGTACAAACGGGTACAAACGAAAAAAATTGACTTGAATCTCCGAAACTGATCAAAAGTTCCCGTTTTTGGATAATTGAGAAAGTTTCTTCAGAAACTCATACGTGCAGTTCTGGATAGGCACCAACAATGAAAGGCCTTGAACTAACACACGTGTTTTTAGCCAAATCTGAAAGGTACAAACGGGTACAAACGAAAAACATTCACATGAAACTTCGAAATTGTTCAAAAGTTGACGATTTTCGGAAACTGACAAGTTTTTTTCAGAAAATTAGAGCAGTGGTTCTAGAAACGCAACTATAATGATAAACTTAGAATTACTTAACACGATTTCAATTAAATCTGGACGGTACAAACGGGTACAAAGGAAAAACATTCACATGAAACTTAAAAATTGTTCAAAAGTTGACGATTTTCGGAAACTGACAAGTTTTTTTCAGAAAATTAGAGCAGTGGTTCTAGAAACGCAACTATAATGATAGACCTAGAATTATTTAACACGATTTCAGTTAAATCTGGAAGGTACAAACGGGTACAAACGAAAAAAATTGACTTGAATCTCCGAAACTGATCAAAAGTTCCCGTTTTTGGATAATTGAGAAAGTTTCTTCAGAAAATCATACGTGAAGTTCTGGATAGGCACCAACAATGAAAGGCCTTGAACTAACACACGTGTTTTCAGCCAAATCTGAAAGGTACAAACGGGTACAAACGAAAAACATTCACATGAAACTTCGAAATTGTTCAAAAGTTGACGATTTTCGGAAACTGACAAGTTTTTTTCAGAAAATTAGAGCAGTGGTTCTAGAAACGCAACTATAATGATAGACCTAGAATTACTTAACACGATTTTAGTTAAATCTGGACGGTACAAACGGGTACAAACGAAAAACATTCACATAAATCTTCGAAATTGTTCAAAAGTTGACGATTTTCGGAAACTGACAAGTTTTTTTCAGAAAAATTAGAGCAGTGGTCATTTTCTGAAAAAAACTTGTCAGTTTCCGAAAATCGTCAACTTTTGAACAATTTCGAAGATTGATGTGAATGTTTTTCGTTTGTACCCGTTTGTACCGTCCAGATTTAACTAAAATCGTGTTAAGTAATTCTAGGTCTATCATTATAGTTGCGTTTCTAGAACCACTGCTCTACTTTTCTGAAAAAAACTTGTCAGTTTCCGAAAATCGTCAACTTTTGAACAATTTCGAAGTTTCATGTGAATGTTTTTCGTTTGTACCCGTTTGTACCTTTCAGATTTGGCTAAAAACACGTGTGTTAGTTCAAGGCCTTTCATTGTTGGTGCCTATCCAGAACTGCACGTATGAGTTTCTGAAGAAACTTTCTCAATTATCCAAAAACGGGAACTTTTGATCAGTTTCGGAGATTCAAGTCAATTTTTTTCGTTTGTACCCGTTTGTACCTTCCAGATTTAACTGAAATCGTATTAAATAATTCTAGGTCTATCATTATAGTTGCGTTTCTAGAACCACTGCTCTAATTTTCTGAAAAAAACTTGTCAGTTCCCGAAAATCGTCAACTTTTGAACAATTTTTAAGTTTCTTGTGAATGTTTTTCGTTTGTACCCGTTTGTACCGTCCAGATTTAACTGAAATCGTGTTAAGTAATTCTAGGTCTATCATTATAGTTGCGTTTCTAGAACCACTGCTCTAATTTTCTGAAAAAAACTTGTCAGTTTCCTAAATCGTCAACTTTTGAACAATTTCGAAGTTTCATGTGAATGTTTTTCGTTTGTACCCGTTTGTACCTTTCAGATTTGGCTAAAAACACGTGTGTTAGTTCAAGGCCTTTCATTGTTGGTGCCTATCCAGAACTGCACGTATGAGTTTCTGAAGAAACTTTCTCAATTATCCAAAAACGGGAACTTTTGATCAGTTTCGGAGATTCAAGTCAATTTTTTTCGTTTGTACCCGTTTGTACCTTCCAGATTTAACTGAAATCGTATTAAATAATTCTAGGTCTATCATTATAGTTGCGTTTCTAGAACCACTGCTCTAATTTTCTGAAAAAAACTTGTCAGTTTCCGAAAATCGTCAACTTTTGAACAATTTTTAAGTTTCATGTGAATGTTTTTCCTTTGTACCCGTTTGTACCGTCCAGATTTAACTGAAATCGTGTTAAGTAATTCTAGGTTTATCATTATAGTTGCGTTTCTAGAACCACTGCTCTAATTTTCTGAAAAAAACTTGTCAGTTTCCGAAAATCGTCAACTTTTGAACAATTTCGAAGTTTCATGTGAATGTTTTTCGTTTGTACCCGTTTGTACCTTTCAGATTTGGCTAAAAACACGTGTGTTAGTTCAAGGCCTTTCATTGTTGGTGCCTATCCAGAACTTCACGTACGATTTTCTGAAGAAACTTTCTTAATTATCCAAAAACGGGAACTTTTGATCAATTTCGGAGATTCAAGTCAATTTTTTTCGTTTGTACCCGTTTGTACCTTCCAGATTTAACTGAAATCGTATTAAATGATTCTAGGTCTATCATTATAGTGGCGTTTCTATAACCACTGCTCTAATTTTCTGAAAAAAACTTGTCAGTTTCCGAAAATCGTCAACTTTTGAACAATTTTTAAGTTTCATGTGAATGTTTTTCGTTTGTACCCGTTTGTACCGTCCAGATTTAACTGAAATCGTGTTAAGTAATTCTAGGTCTATCATAATAGTGGCGTTTCTAGAACCACTGCTCTAATTTTCTGAAAAAAACTTGTCAGTTTCCGAAAATCGTCAACTTTTGAACAATTTCGAAGTTTCATGTGAATGTTTTTCGTTTGTACCCGTTTGTACCGTCCAGATTTAACTGAAATCGTGTTTAGTAATTCTAGGTCTATCATAATAGTGGCGTTTCTAGAACCACTGCTCTAATTTTCTGAAAAAAACTTGTCAGTTTTCGAAAACGTCAACTTGTGAACAATTTTGAAGTTTCAAGTCTTAGTGTTTCGTTTGTACTCATCTGTAACTTTCAGATTTGCCTGAAAACCATTTAAATAATTCAAGATTTATCTTAACATGTCAGTTTTAAGCCCTGTTTTTAAGATGTTCTGAAAAAACCTTGTCAATTTACAAAACATGTCTATTTTTGAACACATTTTCAGGTATATATCCATGTGTTTCGTTTGTTTCCTCCTGAAAACCTGTGACTACACGTTTATTATGTTGCCAGTTTCAAGGTTTGACGGTATCTGTGCCTTAATACTACGAAATATTAAATACCGAGATAAAATAATTCATATTACACACTAAAGTCAAAATCGACTATTGAAAAACCTCCCCCTCCCCATTACTTTTACCCCCTTAGGGTACAAACGAAAATTTTGTCGGTACAATCGGGTACAAACCCGGTACAATCGAACAGGACCATAAAAAGATAGATATCTCAAAGTCGGTTGCCAGGTTCACACAGCTCACGTACGTACCTAAGAATTTGGATCACAGAATGAATTCAAATCCCATTTCTTAGAAATGACGATAATAAGACGAATATCGCGAAAGGTTTACCCGGTATACGATTTCACCCAACTCTTTTCACGTTTATATATAATAATAGGTCTTGAATTTATGATGATCATAATGACCATAGCCAAACTTTTGGCGCGGAGGCCAGTCTAAACGGAGACTAGCCAAAAGTCATGTGCGCAGGACCACTAAATTAATCGCTTCACCATATCAATTTCTTCTTCTTCTATTGTATTTGGCTCTGCATCATGGTTTGACACAATTCTGCCACAGTCAGTTTTCAATTGCTCAATTTTAAAACGATGTTACCTAAGTAGGCAAAAAATGCGACGGTACCATTGTCATAGTAAAACGATTGTTTGACAGAATTCGGTCCCAGGACATATTACTTGTCGACCTCCGTGGCGCAGCGGGCGAAGGTCCGCCTGCGACGCAGGAGGTTGCGGGTTCGATTCCCGCCTCGGAACAAATTGTGCACGATCTGCAGAAATTTGTTCCGTTGGTCTGGGTGTTTTCTATATATAATAAAAAATATCTATCTATGTAGTGTATTGTATTAAGTATATCAGTTATCTAGTACCCATAACACAAGCTCTGCTTAGCTTGGGGCTAGATAATGCTGTGTGAATAGTCCAGCATTATTTATTTATTTATTATGATGCACTAGAGTGTGCACAAACACAGATGCACTCTCTATTTCCTTCTTTCATAGTCCGATGATGGTGTACTTGACAGACATTACGGGGAGCCTTCCAGAAGCCTACGTCTTCATCAACAATGACTTTTAGAAGGGATTCCACGAATGATGGTTACATTATGTAGTGTTTTATTTTTCGGCACTTATGTGACACTGCGACGAAGGTATGAATAGCCTATATAATATGTTAAAATCTACACTAATTTTTTTTTTTTTTCGTTAGATTGAACTCCATGGTGCACTACATAACTGTGCCAAGATTGTTGGAGGTGAGAGATCCGTCTACGTCATAAAAAGTGTTTCCCAAGGTCATGGGACATAGAGGGCATCTTGCCCTCCAGAAATATTAAAGATGTTCGGCTCCCCATTTTTTTATAGATTTCATGGTCTTCCTCTTATTCAATATGCAATGTTTAGACAGATTTGATTCTAATAATTGACTCTAACGGCCGGTGCCATAAAAAATACAAATTGCTATTTTTTGGATTTTTGTGGAATATAACCTTGATAAAGCAAGTAATTTTCAATATTATGTGAACATAGTTTTACATATTTTTAAAAATAAAGGATTGTTTCCTTTCAGTAAAACTTATTATTATCTAATATTTCTAGTACTTGTCTTCCATGTCCCATGGCCGTAGGACACCCTGCATAGCTACTACCAATGACTATCATAATAAATACACAGGGAGCTAAATAAATAACTATAAGTCATGTGACAAAAATAGGTAACCACATGATCTTACTTCTTTGACCATAATGTGAACTCTTTTTGAAATAAACTTTAAAATTGTTTATTTGCATCGAAGTGCAAACGGAGGTCGTGTAAAATAGTCTGCAACGAATTTGATCTACGCCACTTAAATTAACTACGGCACGGCGTAGTGCTTGCGGTCTATTAGTGCTACGACCACTCAGCGATAACTCGAATTCAAATCGGTTATTAAGGGCGAAGGAAGTTTCAAGCCTTCATCGCTTTCATGGGCATTACGTGAGTAAATGTAATTATTTTGTGTCCCAGAGTACAAATAAATCAGGTCAAAACCAATAAAAACTAACCGTGACAGTAAACGTGTTCATCGTCGCTCAGCATTGCAAAAAACGTAGACTTCTGACGCAAATATTGTGGCTTAAATCTGATCGTACTGAACAGCCAAGGTAGCCTATCGATTTCAATTTTCAAATGATACAAATGATTCAAATGATATGAGACGAATTATGACGATTCCGCCTACTTGGCGTCTTTAGGTCCGAGGGTCGCTCTCAGTGCTTTTGGGTCAGAAAGATATCCGTTCAGCTTTACCTTTAGTAGCGCGCACGAACATCTCTTTTTAGCGTGGTAATGTAGAGCTGGTGTGCGATTGTCTTTTGTTTTCCATAGAAGTGGCTACATCAATGTCACAAATCTGCCAGCCAGCACAGTATACGAAGAACAAAAGACGGTCGCGTTAAGTCTGGTTGAGCTACATTATAATTATCTCTACCTATATGGCAAAGTATATAAATACCTAAACTGTACAGAAACCTGAATGATCAAACCTTAAAACAGAAAATAAAATATATTATTAATTTCAAAATGTTACAAAAGCCTAGACGATTTATTAATGATAAATTCTAGATAGTTTTTAATGTTGCATGTCATTTTTTTATTATTTTTGCTTACCGTAAGTAAACGGTCAAGCATGTTTTTCTCTATTAATTTATGTTACCTTTTTGTACACATGTTTTTTTGCAAAATGCAAATAAATATATTTATCTTTATCTTTAAAAGGCAGCTCCTAAATAACAGATACAGATGCCGTTGTGATGTATCGACTCTCGGTGCTGAGCCCACACGTGTTGTACGTGTGGGCTCAGCACAATGAATGAACCGTTCTGCGCAAAAAGTCGACATTCCTCCCATTCGTGTGACGGAGGTAGGTTTCAAGGGACGGGTACTCAAGGGAATTCGTCGTTTGGCCTAAATTGTAAGAGATTGAATAGAGTAAATAATATACATTTATTTCGACACAAGTATAATAGAAAACGTTTAAAACAAACAAACGAAACACAGAAACAGTAATATGAAGAGGTGGCACAAAAAAGGTTTAAGGTTTAAAGGTATTAAATAAATTCTATTGATTGCTTGAAAGTTGTAAGAGTTATAAATAATATTGTAAGTAATGCTGTTATAATTTTTGCTATTGTTACTATATGTTATAGTAGGTAAGTATTACACACGCACAAAATAGTATTCAAATGTTAATTTATTTCGTATACAGGGTTATTGGTAATTCACTAACACTGCGTAAACTGCAGGTTATGCCCATCACCACAAACACGTTTTTGAAGACACCAGGTTTAATTCTTAAAATTTTATGTAAAGCACCTCCCATACAAAATAATGTGCGAAGCCCAAATAATTACTTAAGACCGACCTCCCACTCATATTTAAATCCACATCATCATCATTGGCTTATTTAACATCTACGAAATATGATTTAAGTGGCATCAGTCTGGCTGAGAGTCAGCCGAACACACACACCCACTGATTTTTCAGGGCAGAGCCCTTTTTAGGGTTAGTTGAAAGAAAACCACTGTAAAGAACGTTTGTATAATGAAAGGGTGTACCTATCAACTAATACCATTTGCTTTCCATTAATTTTGAGAATTGGGACTTGGCGTCTTCACGGAAGTGCTCATGAGGGTGGTCAGAACCATAGTGTGAGTGAATTACCAATAACCCTGTATATTTTTTTGTAATCGCATCCTGTGATTGTTCTTGTTCTGGTCCAGGCAGAATAACAGCGCCTTTTGCATACAATGCTACAATGCATTATGCTGAGCCTAGGCCCATTTGCTACTGCAGCACACATTGGTATTATGTTATTTAATGTTATTTAGTTTTTTCAACTATGTTTTTATTGTGTTATGATGATTATGTATATAGGTAAATTTCATTTCAAAATAGTTTATTTATATGGTGTGTATTGTGGTGGCGAATAAATTATATGTCTATATCTAGTTGTAAAGATAAGTGAGTTTACCAAAATGCCATCATAATATTATAGTACGATGAAGAATTTTAGACGTTTATAAAAAGATTTCACTATAATGTGTTAATTTTTATTTATTTATTAATTAAGGAACATTTTCAGTCCTTAAGAACCAAAATAGACAAACTTAGAAGTTTGATCCAGTATTTAATTTTTGTAAAATTTTACACAAATTGATATATTCTTTTCTAATACTTACCTACAAGATGGCGAGCGATGTCCGTTAACATTAAAAAGCCTAAACTGATAAAATCAAAAGAGTTTTGTATGTTTTTCTTTACCTTGGACCAAAGGCTGTCTTTAATTTGATCACATTGCGAGCCCACAAGTGTACGGGAAGGACACTTTTGATCCGGTCCTTAAATTTTGTTTTTATACCCGTATCTACCCTCTAGATAGCTCTAGAAAGAAACATTTTATTTTCATAGACGTCGTATCTTTTTATACATGTATACCTTTTCAGGAAATCCATCGAATGGTCTGTATTTGTTTGTAATTTAGTCCGTTTATCCGTCAGCCCCTATGAGTAATGAAAGTTTTGGGTTCTATTGAATTTAGCGGGTTTGGATATTTGTAAGGAATGGAAAATAAATGGAGAAGAAGTTATGTTATGTTTTGGTTGAAAGTATCTCTGCCAGAGATAGACTAGGCGAGTGTGTAAGTGTGTGGACACAACATGAATGTATATGATGGGATGGGTATAAAATATATAAAATACCGTTACTTTACCTAAGTTATTTTTTTTTGATACCTATGTATATTAGGGTGGAGCGTCAATGTATGAAAGAAAAAAAAGTAACGTAATCGACTTCGAATACCAGCTAAAAGTTGCATAGGGGCAAGACAATAAAAAGTATATTTTTATTTTATTTTTTAAATATACTTTTTAGCCCTCTACCGTCGTTTGAAATTTGAAATATTTTCTTTTTACGCAACTTTCTAAAATCTGTCTACTACTAAACACAACTATAAATAACGATGTATTTTAAAGGGGTAGTGTAAATAAAACATCAATTAAATGATAACAAAAGTTTAATTTGAAAATACTCTGCTTCCAACAAATAAAAACAATATTGAAAAATTACGAAATTGTGCGTTTTTTAAGTTTTCTTTGAAACATTATAATATTTTATGGTTTCGAACGATAGCATTATCGCCCGCGATTGTATTTTACTTCGAATGAATTCATCTTTGGCTTCTCTGGCTTTCTCACCAGACACAGTCATCGATGCCTCAGTCACCATTTTAACACATCGCCCAACTGCTTGAGTATAACAAGGAAAGTCCAGAAACTCCAAGATAATATGTGGCTGTGCTTCAAGTAAATCTTCCAACTCTTTGTCACTGACTTTGTATAACATGGGAGGGGTGTGATTTGCGACTCACCCCATATAATCATATCAGTATAGTCCCTGGCATTAAAGTTCAACTTCGGAGTTTTGAATATTCGAACACCAGGCCTTAGATTTTTTCTAGCTGCGATTATTCGTCTCAAGCCCAGTTCTCTGATATAATTTTTTTCATCGAACAGCATAACCAATAACAGATATACGGGGTGAGCAAAAAATGCTCTTTCTAACCCAGGTACTTTCTTTTCTTTTGGACAATTACAAGTGTTAAAATCACAACATTAGCAAGCACAAATATCAAAAAGTCCTTTAATGTATTCAGTTTTCCATTGCTGTAGCTTTGATTAAAAGTTATCAATTTGTTTTGATTTTGGAAAGCGAATAAAATGTAAATAATTATTATAACAGCACTGTAATAATTGTTTTACAGGCTGTATGGTAACAACAAGCAAAGAAGCTTTCCTCCAAACTTTGATCAAATCATTTCCTGCAATCTCAAAAACTTCAGAAATGGCGGGTTATTAACCATTTTTCTCACTTTTCTATTTGTTCCTGATAAACAACAAATGTTTTAAAACATCAGCCATCGTTGGTTATATTGATTCACTAAACAAACAAGGAGATCCATACATAGGACAGTCTATTTCACTTCGAGTTCTTATTTTTGACGTTATTTTGTCTTTAGCACAATCAGATCACGCAACTACGAGCTTAACTTATTGAATACTAAACTAAATAAATAAAATAAATTCATAATACGAGAGTAGTTTGAAAAATATGTAACTCGAATTCGAAATAGATATTCTAATGTCAACAATTCAAGTTGCAAAGCTACGCACCGACTGTTATCAATCAATGAATTTTGTTTAAAATCGGCCCGTTTGTTAACGTATCGTTTGACTTCATAACAAGCTTAGAATGATTTACAAATTATTATATATGACGTATATTATATTTAGAGATACGAAAATAAATAATCAAAATAAAAAAGCAGTTAAATGTTTAATAACGATTTTTATTATTTAGTCCTATTTTTACACTATTTTGAAATTTTCAAAGGGCAGTAGAGGGCTGAAAAAGGGTTGCAATATTTTTTTTTTTTTTTTTTTCGTAACCTTCGTAATAAGATGCAACTTTTAGGCGGTATTCAAAAGAGCAAATGTAAAAAAAAAAATCTCGCTCCACCCTAATGTATATGCTGAATTTACGTGAACCTGTTTGTTCTTTTGAATATAAATATAGATTTTTAAACCGAAAATTGCTTCGAAGGATGAAATAGGATTATGGTGAAATAAAATGCACACAATAGATAAATACCAGAATGCTTCATAATCATAATAATTACAATTACTTTGAAAAATTACGAGGAAAACATATGAAAAAGCAAAAGTAATGTACCTAGCCCTGAAAAAACAAAAAAAATCTTTTTGTAGACACTATTGCATTTACAAAAAGTTTGGACTCCATTTCCATTTTACTGTCGTGAATGTAGTGCCCTAAAAATGCTCTCACAGCATTTGTATTGTATTTCCCGCGGCCAAAACCTCTCAGAACTTCTAAGAGACTGCCGGATCTCAAGAAAGTACTATACAAGTATTTTTATTCTGTCTCCAACGAAATTGATAATAACTTCGTTGGACCAAAACGCCCGAGGTTGTTCAACTTGTCAAATCAAAAATACAAAAACATTTTTGTTTTTCTCAAGTCTTAGCGATATAAAAAGAAACATTTTGCAACTAAATTTAAATAAAAAAGGGACGTCACGAAAAATGCATTAATTTGTATCAAGCAGCTGTCGCCTTGTTTCAGAAAAGTCTGACTTAATTATACGAAACATAATTTGAGTCCTTGAGACGAGGCTGGTGCCAAGTGCTTGGTATTAGTTGAACTTTACAAAATTAATAGAAGTTTAATATATTTGTAACGCAAAAAATTCTTATTAGTAAAGAACTTTATGGGCGATCATTAACCAACAGCACACATAATTATTATGTTCACTGCTGAATATCTTCCCAAAGAATGGGATTTGGCATAATTAAGCAATCACGCTTGGCAGGCGAATCAGTAACCAATGGAGGTGTGGAAATGGAGGAGGTGAAAATTTTCAAAACCAAAGGTTGCTCAATACTCAATACTCAATATATTTATTGTTGTCATTACATTGTTTGGTAGGTAATTATCTATAGGTAAGTATCACAATGTGAATCCTGTTGGGCGTAACAACAAGTGGAAGGCAGGCTGAGGTTGTTTATGATAAAAAAAAAATATATGTATATATATATATAATGCTCCCCAAGCTCCTGCAGAACACGCGATGAGTGGCAGCCTTTTGGTCTCACGTTGTTTTTTCTTTCTAATTTTTTTTCATTGTATTTTCTTGTGTGTTGTGAACCAATAAAAATTATCTTATCTTAATTTAAAATATACAGAAAGAAGGTGCTGCCCTTAAAGGCGTCTATTAGGATATCTACAGGCTGAGTTGTACGGGTCTATTCTTAGGTTGCGACCGTCCAGTGGCGGTTGCAACGTAAGAATGCAGTCATTATGGGCGATAATATCTTACACTAGCTTCCGCCCGCGGCTTCGCACGCGTATTTTAGGTATTTAAGTGGCCTATTATCTAAGTTAGGCTTTGCCTTAAAAGTACCTACGCCAATTTTTTTTTTATAAACAGTATCCTATGTCCGTCTCCTGGCTCTAAGCTACCTACCCACCAATTTTCAGCAATATCGGTAGAGCCGTTCTTGAGTTATAAATAGTGTAACTAACACGACTTTCTTTTATATATATAGATTATAGTAATCTACCTAGTAATTTGAAAATATGTGTGCGAATAAAAAATTGGAGGAATTATTAAGATACAAATTATAGCCCAAATTTTTTTGCCTTCGACGGGACTTGAACCCAGACTTGAAAAAGGATGCGGGTTCAAGTTCCGTCGAAGTAAAAACATTTTTTGGGATATAATTTAAGTACTTAGAAATTACCCTGAGTGTAAGGGTTTATATTGTACTATAAATAACAAATAACAAAACCCTTGGATATATTATACCCAACTGTATTAAAATAGAATGAATCTTTGTATCTTCTTTGTTCTTTTTAACCCCCAACGCAAAAAAAGAGGAGTTATAAGTTTAACGTGTCTGTCTGTGTATTTGTGGTATCGTAGCTCCCAAACGGATGAACCGATTTTCGTTTAGTTTTTTTTTGTGTCATAGATAATTTTATCCCGAGTGTTCTTAGCCATGTTTTATGATCTGTCGGGGGGTGTTTTAAATTTTTTGATTTGGTTTTTGTTATTTTTGCTCTTATCCAACTCTGGGTGGTTCGACATCACTTGTCATTTTCACTAACTCTCCTTTAATAGCCGTCATCTCTGTACTTAGGTCTGAGGGTTGAGTCTATTTGACGTTATTAAGAAGGCGTTGTCCTGACGTCTCTTTTTCCATACAATTTGGTACAGTGGTATAAGTCCACTGCTGGACATAGGAGACCTAATGAGCGCCATAGCGCCCTGTCTTCAGCTTACCGCATCCAGCATCTGCCTGCAGTCTTTCGCAGACCGTCATCCCACCTGGCCGGAGGGCGTCCTAAACTACGTTTGCCGAGTCGCGGTCTCCACTCAAGAACAAATTTACCCCAGCTTGCACGTATAAATCTATTTCATTCTTGGTATCTACCTTGTGACCAGTGAATGTTCTTTCTATTTTCCTATCTTTCGGCCGTACCCATTACCCGTCGTAATCCATTGACACGTGTTGCCTTGTGACCATTGATATAAGTAAAATTCTGTAGATATGGTACGTTCTCCCAGTGCTATCTCAACAAATAGCCTGTGTTGTGTTACAACTAAACGCAAAGACACGCTATTTCCAATCTATTGCAATATACATTACCTAATGAACAAAATTAATTTTTGTGGTGACACTGCATTATTTAGTTCAAAAGTGCAAATTTGGATTTTGATTTATGTGATTATTTTATATTATTTTTTTACTGTAAATATTCTGACACAAATGTATTTATTTTCGAATAAATAACATAACATAACAATGATGGAAAGACGTATCTAGACTGAAGTGCGATCGAGACAACAATACACGAGAAACACATACGCCGGCAGCGCCGCCGGTCCGACTGTGACTGAGGTGGGTAGACCTAATTAGACTCAATTTGATCGTTCCAATTTCGAGAAGCTAGTGCCCAATCTCCCGAATTTTACTTACATCGATGCTTGTGATGTATGTAGTTATGATATAGGCGTAGGCATCCCGTGGGTGTATTGATATGCGTTAGGTGAAGCCGTATGCAAATGAATACATTGTGGAAATCATAGTGCGTAGGTGAGCTTATATGGAAGCCGTGGGAGCTGATGCAAGGAATCTAGTTGCGTAATTCTATGGAAAAGTAATCACGAAATTGACAACCCACATGTTGTTAATTGACCAGCGCTAACACAAACGCGAAGTTTTATGAGTGAAAGCTAAAAAAAACAGTTCTTGGTATCACAGTAATTTTATGAATGCTAAAGTTCGTATGGATAGATTTAATAAATGAGACAATTCACACAGCATTATCTAGCCCCAAGCTAAGCAGAGCTTGTGTTATGGGTACTAGATAACTGATATACTTACAATACACTACATAGATAGATATTTTTTATTATAGATAGAAAACACCCAGACCAACGGAACAAATTTCTGCAGATCGTACACAAATTTGTTCCGAGGCGGGAATCAAACCCGCAACCTAATGCGTCGCAGGCGGACCTTCGCCCGCTGCGTCACGGAGGTCGTCATTTATCTTTGTTACTTCTTCAAGCCACAACTACTGAAGGGATCGAGTTAAAATTTTGCATAGATGCCTACATCTATGCAAAATTTTACCTCGCAGGTCTTAGGACCTATTCTGAGACCTGCAATAATACATAGGCCCTATTTATACATGTATTATTTCCCTTAGGACTTAAATAACCTTTAAACCAGAATGGAAGCAAAGTTTCCATAGAAACAACGGTGCGAAGTCGTGCGTATATAGGATACTTATTATATTAGTTATATTATAGCATATAATAGTTTTATAATTTGACCTTTTCTAAGTGTACATTTATTGTATTTATCGGAATAAAAAGTTTTTGATTTGATTTGATACTAGTACCTGATAATAATCAAGGCTACAACTCGCGACGGTTTAAAAATATCTGATGATTTTTTTGTTCGCTTACGTATAAACAAGCTATGTATATTTATATAGGTACTTATAACGTAATGACTCGATGTAGGTCAACCAGAAGTTTAGCCCAAGAGTTAAGATGCCTAGTTGTTTAGTCACACCAACAACTATTTTACTCCATACAACTATCTATTCTGTCGCCATGGACAATGCCTCACCCTGGACACTTGCCCATTTCTCTATACATAAGTCGCGTCTTAAATAATACAAGCGTAACTTTGTTGCGCTACACTATTATAATTTTTTTCTCCTCAATCTCACCTCACCTCAACAGCCTATATTGGTCCACTGCTGGACGCAGGCCTCCCCCTGATAAGCGCCTTATTGGCTTTTATCTCATGGGGGGTAATGCCCATAATCCCCACGCTGAGCATGCGGGTTGGGGATCGCAGTTTGGTGGTAGAATTGTTCTGCAGGGGGCGCTGCTGCCCGCCCCCGGTGGAAATCCCTTAGTCGCCTCTTACGATACCCGCGGGAAGAGTTGGAGTGGTGCGAATTCTAAGCCGGCACCACACAGCTATTTTTTTCTCACTAAAGGTGAAATTAAATCTCAAAACAGAAGAACTTTCGTATGTCCATAATCAAACAAACAAAATATCAAACACCATAAATAAATCTGAACTCCTATCCTATCATACTAATAATAGAAAGCCGAAAGTTTGTGAAATCCAAATTTATGTTACCTAGGATCTCCAAAACTACTGAACAGATCAAAATGAAAATTGGCGTACGCTTAGAGCTAAGCCTAACTTAGATAATAATCTACTTATTATACCAAAAATACGCGTGCGAAGCCGCGGGCAGAAGTTAGTCTGAAATAAATCACCAGCGGCGTCGTCTGTCAAAATCATTAACAATGCCTGCGCATTGTACCCCGTTCAATTAGAACGCAAACTAAACTAGAAGCCGGCGGGGTGAGGAAGCTCCGTCAGGTGGAGGGCGAGGAAAGTCCATTCTATACGTTAATATTATTATATATTCTCTGACAATGCTAAAGGCAACTTGTACATCTAACTTCGTAACAGAATTGTCGCGGACGTTCTAATGGAGCGAGCGACGACACCTTTTCTCACTCAGTTTGTTGAGTAAGCTCTGAAAAGCCAAGTAAGGGAAGAATTATTTTAGACCGGGCCGTGCCCGGGGCGTGCCGTGTACGTGGCCGGGATTTGAAACGTTACATACATTTTGTATGAAGTAGTTTATATTAAACAATGCGTCTACTGATATTTGCGATATTATTTGGTTTCTTAGAAATTACCCTGGGTGTGGGGGACGCACTATAATTATCTAAAAACCGTCTACTGATGTTCTCTTCGGCTCCGCTCCGGCCCGCCCCGGCCTCGGCTTCGGTTCGGACACGAACTGGTCTAGTATAAAAACATCATCTTTAACGCCAAGGCTGGTTCAAATCCAATTGCGAGAGAAATAAATAATTCTGGACAATTCACACAATATTCATTGACTAATAAAATCGCTAGCTTCTGCCCGTGGCTTTGCATGCCCTTTTCTAGTAACTTATGTCCGTGCCCGGGATACCGTATCCCTCCCTGCCGAATTTATTATCATAGATCCGTTCAGCCGTTTAGGCGTGAGAAGGTAACAGACAGACTGAGTTACTTTCGAATTTATAATATGGATCTGTTCCTAGAATATTTTTATCCAAACTAATCAAAACTTAAAACTTTTAAATCCATCATTGTTATTAACACTAAAGACATAAATAACGGGATATTGACCATAATTTGATTTCATGAAACTGTGCCGAAATATTGGAAAACTCAAAACTCAAATCATGGTAAATATTCAGTTATTTATGACTTTAGTAATCAAAACTTAACTCCGAAATCCAGATGACCTCATATTAAATCATCATCCTAGCAGGCCAAAAACATCTAATGCTGGACATAGGTCTATACGACGCCACAGATAGCGGTCCAGGGCCCGTGATTTGTTAGCAGTTCGTCCAAAATGCGATTCAATTACAATTTAAACGCGTTTCGTACAAAGCGCGTTTTATCCAACACGCGTTTCGTCCAATAAACGTTTTGCCCCACAAGCGTTTCGTCAAATAAGTAGGTACACATTTCGTCCAATTAGCGGTTCGTCAAGAATCTATACGCAGTTCGTCCACTTTTACTTTAAAATTCTGCAAAATAGTTTACATCTCATACATTTTTGAAAAATTACAGGTAATGTCAAATTACTTGTCATTTTTTACTTGTTACTCTTAAAAACGAATTCAAAGTTTCTGATTCGTTTTCGCTTTTTTTTTTACTTTTTTTACACTTAGTACACTTTTTGTAGACTTGATTCACGCTGGTCATTTCAGGGTGCATTAAGTACACTATTTAGTAGACTTTATTCACTCAGGTGATACCTAAGTGAATTAAGTGCACTACATGGTAGACTTAATTCACCCATGTGCTTACAAACTATCGTGTAATGAAACCTACGTGGAAACTTGAAAGTTGAAGATTTTTTTAATTTTTATTTTCTCGAAATGATGCGTTGACGCGTGCAATTTTTTTTTAAATGAAACATTAACGGCCACTTGCAAAACGAAACTTCGTTTTTACTTTACCGAGTAGGCCTTTTGTATCTCGGAATTTCATGTATCGACTGCCTGTGACCGGTACAATGTCGTCGGTCCGTCGATTGGATCTCTCAACAATTCGTTTCGCGTTGTATCACTTCGTTTCGCGTTGTATCACTTTGTTTCGCGTTGTATCATTTTGTTTCGCGTTGTATCGCGGTCGCCACTCGAGAACGTTTACTGCCTTGCGGTTAACAGTTTATCCGTTGACGAATAGACACATCTATTATATTTTATTATATTATATTCACTATTCACATCGCCACTATGTATAATGTGCTGAAAGATCCTCTCCTAAAATAATTGGTATTTATATATACATGTATTTCTGAAATTCACAATAAGTAGGTAAGTAAAAGACGCAAAAAAAATCGGGGCTCGATCCCGCAACCCTTTACATCTGGGTCGGCCAAGCGGTAACTGAACGTCATCAAGGTTATTATTAAGTTGACCTCTTTTTCATTCATACGTGAATGGAAAAGAAAAGTCGTCGACGGAAGTGGTTCGATACCCGAGTGCTTTGGGACCCCTAAACATCATATCGGAGATACCTTTGAAATGCCTATTCCACCCAAATATTTAATTTCCCATGGTCGCTATTACAGGTCCAATTCAAGCTATAACGAGCTCAATCTCTAGGGAATAGAGACGAAAACCGAGCATCACATCTAACACGTTTTTGCACTTTGTATTTCGTAAACGTGAACCTAATATTTGGTTAAGAAAACTGGTTTCAGGAAGCATTAGGTTTTCGATTCGACGACTATAACTAAAATTCGTCGCGTCATCCTGTTAAGAATAGTCACGATTGTATTACATGCTGATGATACTTCAGATTTTTTTTTAAATAAAACGATAAAACACTTTAGACGATGTAAATAATGCAATCTCAAAATAGTCCATAGTGTCAAATAAAAACCAAAACGAAATGTATTAGAAAGGGGGAAAACTGGACTCCAAAAAAATTAATTCCAGTTTTCCCCCTTAAGGGGGATTTGTCAAGGGGGAAAACTGGAATAACCCGTTTATTTCAGCTACTTCCTTAGTATTATGTCTTATGGTATACTGTGGGGGAACACTGCAGATATTAACACCGTATTTGTGCTGCAGAAGAGGGCTGTTCATGCAATCTGTAATATGAGTACCAGAGAATCCCTACGTGATAAATTCAAAGAAATAAACATAATGACAGTACCATGTCACTATACTTATAAAAACTTGCTGTGCACTCAGAAATATTAATCGTTTCCCTAAAAATAGCGATATAAAATATTTTTAATACTGGAAGTAATCAAAACATAAAAACTCGCTGTGCCCTCAACGAGGTTTCACAAAATTAAAAGTGAAATGTATACACTTCTACAAAAAAACTAGTGAGTTACAAAAATTATTCGTCGTTTCTTTACTTTAGTCTACATACCGAAGTGGCAGAAATCAAATACAATAGAACCTCGATTATCCGAACCCTCAAGTATCAGAACGCTGACTCAGTTTATTCGAACGCTCAATTATCCGAACGTTGGAGTGCATTTCTTGAATCTTAACCACTCTAAAACGCGTTGCGGCTTGTGCTCAAACACAGGTGCACTCTCTATTCCCTCACTCTCATAATTAGATGGGAACGCAGACCGACACGACCGGGTAGAAGTCGGGCACAGGACCAATGGCTTAAGGCACGGGGGTGAACACCGCCAACTTCTTGACTCCTGGCTGCTTCAGTGAATTTTTGCTGGCAAAATATTAATGGCACTTTTGCGGCCCGATCCGGGATTTGAACCCGGGACCTTGTTAACTGTGACTGAACACGCTACCGCTAGAACACACGCTAGGCAGTCAAGATTAAAATTATAATTGCCAGAGAACACATGAGGCCACATTTGTGCCTGAGACCGTGTTGAACGGCAAACATGCCCCGTAATTGAAAACCAGGTATCGGCCACACGACCAGTTTGTAGTTAATAGGACGTAGTGGATTAATTATCGGGGTCAAACTCAGCTTTGTGGGGTCAAACGTGTTCTATCTTTACTGTTGTGTTTGAGTACAATCTACGTCAAAAATAACAATAGTTCGAAAGGCAAAAATAAACTTACGTTTTCAGATCTGCCTAAACTTTCGGCTTTAATTATAGTAGGATGGGTATTCAATAGGTACCGTGATCTGTTTTAAATAGCTATATTTCTAGGTGACTGTACTCAAATATACTATTAAGAGAGCTAAGTGCGTCGGTGGCAGACCAAGTGTTGATCAGCGACGTAGGTACCCATCCGGGTCGCATCGCTGAAGCCTCGGCAGTGAAGGCGCTAAAAGATTCCAAAATACATACCTAGTACATTGGTAAAATGATGCCTGAAACATATTTTAATAGCAGCGCCTCGCGGTTTCACCTGTGTAATTTCCGTTCCCGTGGGAATTCCGGGATAAAATATAGCCTATGTGTTATTCCAGACTATAATCTATCTCTGTGTCAAATTTCATCCAGACCCGTTCAGTAATTTTTGCGTAGCAGCGCCTCGCGATTTCACCTGCGTAGTTCCCGCTCCCGTGGAAATTCTGGGATAAAATATAGCCTATGTGTTATTCCAGACTATAATCTATCTCTGTGCCAAATTTCATCTAGATCCGTTCTGTAGTTTTTACGTGAAAGAGTAACAAACATCCATCCATCCATCCATCTATCCATACTTACAAACTTTCGCGTTTTTAATATTAGTAGGATTGGCTGTTGTTTCCTAGTCGCTTTTTACCTGAATCGTGTTTTGTCACAATGTGATTTATGTATACTACATAAAAGTTCTATTACCTTTCCAGATTAAAAGAAAATAGTTAGATTTGTCACAAATCAATTTTTTACATAAATAAAATAAAAAGGTAATGATAGACAATTCACACAAATGTCTTTTACTATTTTTAAAGATACTATAAATTACAGTTGAACGGTCGTTTTTCAGCTTTAACTTTTTAATAATAGCATTTACGAGAAAATCTTTTACTAAGTGAATATTTTCTTTCATCTATAATTTCTCTACGCTATTAACCATAAAAGTGGTACTTGAAGAATAACAAAATAAGAACCATCCATTATTCTCAATGGCACTTAAGTTGGAAAAGTGCACATTTGGACTATTCAGGCTTCAAAACTGATAAGTGGTACTTAGAGGTAACGATTTAGGTTGATGCTTTATAGTCTACATTATTGAGACAAGAGGTTTAAAATGTATAAGAATTTACTTGTTTACTATTAGTGCAGATACTTTGAGGGTAAGAATTTGTTCAAAACATACCAAAATAGAAGACAGATATTGATAAACTGCCTCTGAATTTGTATTAACCCATGAGGTATATGTATTTAGGTTAAGACCCACGGGAGACGACATGAAAGGGACGGGAATGGCGCATTTATTGGCGTATACTCAAGAGTTTGGCGTATACGTTCAAAAGGTAGTACTTAGGACTAAAATGATCATGTTTATTCGATTTGTGGTTACTGATATCAAGTAATTCATTGATACCTAAAAAAAATCCGTATGGACTGGACACGGTCCCCGCTTTTTTACTTATTTGCGCAAAATGAAGAGGTAAAAGCCTATAAAATGTAGTTAAGAACACTCCCAGAATTCAGACAAGTGTTTTTATATGTACCTAGCTAGGGTCATTTACACTAACCCGACCCAAATCAGCCCACCTCCTATTATATCTTAATATTATGTTAAATGTAGTAATTTTCAAAAATCGATTTTGCAGTTTGTCATACCTATCATAAGCTTATTTTTAATGCCTCTGTAAAAGTTTTATTTTGTATAATGTAGGCAGAGATGTGAAGTCTTTATGCCTAGGTATCACAAACTGCAAAAAAGAATTTTGAAAATTCCTTCGTTTAACATATATTATGATAAAATAGGTGGTGGCGCTGATTTGGGTCATGTATGCGCCATATACCGTTTTGTTGCTTTTATGTAATAAAGAACCCCACCCAACCACATACTTATATACACGTGAAATATATATACCTCCTTTTTTGATATAAAAAGGCAAACATCCTATCTTTCAAAATGAACAACATGACAACTTGATGAAAAAATCGAAGTCCAGACCAAAAGCCATTAAAAATAGAAATGTGTCGACCAGTCCAATTCCCATAAATCGCTTAAGGGGCCAGCCCAACCCTTGTCCCAAAGCAGACAGTAATAGGCTATTAGTAGCCTTCAAGTTGACAGAGAAATAAAGACATTTTTTACGAAGCAGGTCCTAAATGCTTGATGAAGTGTTTACTTATGCAGTGAGCCCCGATAAGTCGTTCACTTATGGTTAAGAGGGTCACTACACTCTCAAGGCATACTCTTATATATCTTAACTAGCTTCTCCCCACGACTTCGCACGCGTTTTAGAAATTAAAAGAAGCCTATTGAGGTTCAGATCTTATGTGAAAATTGTAACCCGATCCATTTTTTCGCTTCTTTACTTTGGTCTACATACCGAAGCGCCAGAAATCAAAAATATCACTTTATTTCCGTGTCAGTGTTTAGTTTTACAATTTGACCTTTTATAAGTGTACATTTATTGTATTTATGGAAATAAACAGTTTATGATTTTGATTTTGATTTTGGAAGTTTTGGCGTTGTCTTCGGTCAAACATCTTCGCAACGGCACAAACTTTTCTTAGGCATATCTCACATTTATAGATCTGCCTATTTTTCTTAGTACATTAGGCGTAAGAAAACTGACTGAAATTCCAAAAAAATGAATTCCAGTTTTCCCCCTTAAGGGGGATTTGTCAAGGGGGAAAACTGGAATAACCCATGATTCCAATAATCAAAATTCGGCTTGTGTCTTAACCGAATTTCGATCACGGCGGCCAGTCTCATCGGAAACTAGTCAGATGCGCAAGGCGTATTATTTATGCACAGGTGTGTGCGCAAGTACAGGTGCACCTCTCTATTCCCCCACTCCCATAATCCTATGGGACGGCAGACCGACACGACCAGGGAGAGGTCAAGCGCAGGTCAGTGTGTTACTGTGAATTATTCTTGCTAGAAAACCCCAATAACAACTATTGGCCCAACCCGGGATTTGAACCCAGGACCTCATAATCAGCGGTTTCGCAAGCGGACCGCTAGACCAACGAGGCAGTCCTGTAATGCCGCAGGTAATGCCTTAGTGCACTTAAACAGTATGTAGCTGTGAGCATAATTTTGTTTTCTAATGCGCCCGTGACGGTTTTCATTGGACAGTATTTTTTTAGTATAAACCTCGCTCTACATCTGTCGTATTAGCTTGTTACCCCACATGGTGGGGGTCAGCTTTTCAAAAAAAAACTAAAAACCGAATTTAAAATTAACCTTTGCCACAGATTATATTAATACTATACTAGTACCTTTGCATTTGAAATTGAAAATTCTGCTTGGTAAGGTCTAAAAAACTAGGTCAAAAGGTGGCCTTATTCAAAACTAGTAAAACGACACAATATAAAACTCCTCTCATTATTCCAATACAACTCAACTTGCAACTCAGCACAAAAAAGTACATTCAAATTTGGTCTTAAACTTGTTATCTTTAAGTAGATACATTTTACATTGACAATATGCTTCCCACAAGCTTCAAACGCGAATTGTCTGTCATCTGATGCCATAAATATATAAAGCATAATTTGGCGTGTTTTAAGAAACTATGAATCGACTTCAAATTTACATGGGACCAACTTCAGGGTCCCTTGTAAATTTTTCCCTTTCCAATAAAAAAAGAATTATCAAAATCGGAGTACTCTGTAAGAAGTTATGCGTGGTACTACATAAAAAAAATTACACGTCGACTTAAGAAACTCCTCCGTTTTTCGTCGGTTGAAAATTCGTCATGTGTCAATGTCGGAAAGTAATTTTTGTGCAATTCTGCACAGTGCGCCATTTTGATATCGATCGAATTCCATCAGTTACCTATCTTAATTTATGCATAATAATACTAAGCTTTGCTAAGTGAAAAAGGAGGAAAACGAAATAGTGTTCGGTAATGCTCTTTTCCCTAGACATTTGCATAATAAAGGTGGAATCGAACGTTGGGCGGAATGGTTTTATGCTAACAAGATGCTGATGCCAACATTGAGCGCGGTTCTGTCGCCGTATGTGACTGTTTTGAGTTGATGACAATTTTACCCACACTCAACACTTTCTGGAGAATAAATTCCGAAGTGGGTCTCTGTCCTCGTCATAACAAAACATTTAATGTAATTTAAATTCGATCAAATTAAATCATATAATATTAAATTAAATAACATGAAATTAGATTAAATCAATTACATAGACATAACTTTGAATTGAATTGAATCAAACCAAATAAATAAATAATGCTTGAAAACTAAAGTTTTCAATCAGTGCGTCCTACCCGTCATGACTTACTGAGCTGAGAGGTGGACAGGACACTCACGGTAGGGCTGGTCCACCAGTTCAAAGTCGCTGAGCGAGCTACGGAAAGAGCTATGCTCGGAGTCTCTCTGAAGGATAAAATTCGTAACGAATACATCCGACAGAGAACCAAAGTTATCGACATAGCTCAAAAAATTAGCAAGCTGAAGTGACAGTGGGCCGGCCATATCTCGCGAAGAACCGACAACCGCTGGGGTAAACGTGTACTTGAGTGGAGATCACGACTCGGCAAACGTAGTGTAGGACGCCCTCCGGCCAGGTGGGATGACGATCTGCGAAAGACTGCAGGCAGGTGCTGGATGCGGGAAGCTGAAGACAGGGCGCTATGGCGCTCATTTGGGGAGGCCTATGTCCAACAGTGTAATATAGGCTGATGATGATGATGATGAAATAAATAAAATCAAAAGTTATTGTGGTCAGACGAAGGTAGTAAAAAGTTACTCGCCCCCTCTGGTCATTAAAAACCAATGACCAGAGGGGCGAGTTTATTTGATGAACGAGACGTGATCGTGACATCTTCTTTTTGTATGGGAATTTGCTTAGTTATACGTCCGCTCGATAGAGGCGCTGTACCATATTGTGTAGTATAAGTTTTAATATTTTAGAAAACCTTTCTTAAAAAAAAGCTATTAATGCATTATCATCCAAACTAACGTGTGTACAAAATTTCAGCTCAATCGGTTGAAGACATCTTCTTCAAAATTGAGTTGCAAGATTCCACCCGTACAAACATAGTTACATACATTGCAAGTGGAATAAAAGCTTTTAAAAACGAGACTTCAGAATCACGTCTCACTTTAAATAGGATCACACCGTAGATCACCCCTTAGCTTTATTAACAAGATAATCATTATTAATCACTCCAATCCTAATTTAACGAGCAAATTGCAAAATCAAACGCTCATCCAATCATATGTCCATGAAACATTAATTACACAGGTAGCTTTTAAACTCGACCTATTTGTGGTCATTCAGTCCGGAGGGATTTACCCTTTTAATACTTACGGACTTGTATGATAAAGGTCATTTTATATGACAAATAATTAACTTTTCAAAAAGGGTTATTGCAAAAAGTCTAAACTCATACAATGACGATGCAAATCATACGAAAGATTAGTAAAACCGTTTGTTTTTGTTTACGATTGCTTGTGTATTTTCTGTTTATCACTGTAGACCTTGTTATATCCCGAATCTAGGCGATCTAATGTACTTAATGGAGATAGAGAACTAATTTGCTGAACCTCAATAAAAAAATAAATAATCCTGGACAATTCACACAGCATTATCTAGCCCCAAGCTAAGCAGAGCTTGTGTTAATGGGTACTAAATAACTGATATACTTAATACAAATACACTACATATAGATTTTTTTCACACACACTACATAGATAAATATTTTTTATTATACATAGAAAACATCCAGGACACCCTGAACAAATATCTGTAGACCTTACAAACATTTTCTCTAGGCGGGAATCGAACCGCGCCGCGCCCGGAGCTCGTCAATAGTCGTCAAATAGTTTTGTTATGATGAAGACAGAGACCCACTTCGGAGTTTATTCTCCAGAAATTGGCGAGTGTGGGTAAAATTGTCATCAACTCAAAACAGTCAGGAAGAGATTATTTTTATGGATACCTATATATTATAGTCTGAAATAAATGAATTTTAATTTTATTTTATTTACAATCTCATCTGATGGTTAGTGATGATATGGTCTTCATGTATCACGAGGTATAGATGTTACCTGTTTATAATAAAAGGATCAAACAATGTTTTAGTTACAATTCCGCGCAAAAACCTCCTTCGACAAGATCTAACAAAATGTGATTTGCGTGTACCGCCCGCCCTCCCACCAATTGCTTCCACTTGCAATGTTGCCTCTCCGAGCTCCCTGCGACTGAGCTCGGAGAGGCAACATAGTAGAGTAGCACTCTGTCGTTGTTGTTTGGCGGTCTCAGTGTCAAAGTCGAGTATTGTTGTGGTGTCCTGATGATGTCTCGTGGAGAGACAAAACTAGTTGACGACTTAGTTTTGATGAGTTTTATCATCGTGTGGTTGGTGTGGTCTTTTCTTTTGCAAATTAAGTGTGTTCGTTCTTGGTGTTGGAGGGTAATTTACTGGGCAATTTTGTATTGCGTAAGTCTGTTGTTTACTTTCTCTGATTGCAAGTGGGAGCAATTTGTCGGAGGGCGGGCGGTACACGCAAATCACATTTTGTTGGATTTTGTCGGAGGAGGTTTTTGCGCGGAATTGTTACTAAATATTGTTTTATCCTAAAATTGTGCAATGGATTTCCGCAAAGTAACGCCTGAATCTATTAGTTACTTAATTACTATTGTTTTGAAGAGAAAGAGTGCGAGATTTGTTGGAATTGGCCGGAAAAAATATTGATAGGCAACCTGTTCCAATCAGAATCAGAAATAATGTATATTGTTCAGTGAGTTGTACAAAAAATATTTTAGGTATATAATGGTGTCGATCCAGATGTCGCCTAAACTAAGTTACCTATATACTTATCATAAAGCACTTAAAATATTGACATCCCTTTCACTGTGATCGAATTCCCCCTTAAGGCTAATTTTCAAGGGGAAAACTGAAATAACCCGAAATAAGAAGGATGGCATCAATCATGGTGCTGTTGAATTAGTTTAGTTTAGTTCTGACGACATCTGAATTAGACACCATTAGTGAACAGTTTCAAAAGCTTATCTTTAATAGACATACAATAACAGTTTTAAATAGGTACCTTCATAGCTAAGTATATTATTTATTAACAAGCCAGATTATTTATTTTATGAATTTAAAAATAGGACACAACATTGGGGAACCAGAATTTATCAAAGAATTCTTTGAGCAAAGAGAAAGCATTTGAGTCTAACCATCTTTTTAATTTATTTCTTGAAACTACTATCTAATGTTTTGAGTTCTATGGGAATATTATTAAACATTTTACAGGCTGTGAAGAAAGTGGTTTGACCTATACATTGACTTGAGACCTACAAATATTGAATTTATTTATACGAACAGATTTCTTAAAAAAAAAAACAACCTTCGGTCCACTACCTAAACTGTGATTTATTGCAATAAATCTGACCTTTAACGGTTTTAGGATTTAATTTTTTTTTATATTCATTCAGTTTTTAAAAATTATCTTAGCTTCTAGCGACGCGTGACCCGAGAGCTGGCGAGTATCTGGCACAGCGCATCAGCATTCCGATACAGCGGGGCAATGCAGCCAGCGCCTTGGGGACGCTTCCTACCGGTATTGATATGGATCAGTTGAGCTACCTGTAGATTGTTTGCAACAGTCTGCAGTTAGCTCAAGTGTTTCAATTATTTGATTGTCATTTTCTTTGTGAATAAATATATATTTCTTCCAAGTATTCAGTTATTATTATAATCCGTGATCGAAAGACAAGATAACAGAACATTTTTACTCGTAGTAAAAAATGTTCATTACTCCCCTTTTCATCCTGAACCCTGGAAATATGGTTGGTATTCCTTTTGAAATGAGAAATTTAAAAACGTGCCCGCAGAGATATAAAATAGCTCGGATAAAACGTACTCTCGATAGGACAGGTGTCGGTTAAACGTGAAGCTACGAAAATGTATACAATGTGAATAAAGAAAATTGAACAATTTTTTTTTCGACAACTATAGAACAGCCCGTCTTAGTCCCAGCTTTTTCAGCAAACTGGGAGGCGAAGGCCTTCAAAGTGTTCAAAGCTAAAAACACTCCTGGAATGTAGACGAATGTTTTGATACAAATGAGGCTTTTTTTACGTAATATATTTATGACTCTATCTTTTTGTACGTGAAAGCTAGGTGTCTATACAAGCTATAAAAGCTTACGATAACTTTTTTTCGTATTCGTGTTTTGCACACTCATACGTATACAGAAAATAATTTTACCCAGGAAATAGATTAAAATAGAATATACATTTATTTGTTAAGACTTACACATACTTAACTTAGATTAAAATACAAAGTGTAAACCCAGTAACAGGGCAGGTACTTATCAGATATAATTGGCTGTTTTTTTACAAAAACTCAAACTGATTTTTTTTTTTGATATTTATACTGTTTGTTTTTATTTTTCTAGCTGTGTGGTGCTGGCTTAGAATTTGCACCACCCCAACTCTTCCCGCGTCGTAAAAGGCGACCAAGTGATATCCACTAGGGGCGGGCAGCAGCGCCTCCTGCAGAACAATTCTACCACCGAAGTGCGATCCCCAACCCACATGCCCAGCGTAGGGATTATGGGCATTACCCCCATGTGATAAAAGCCAATAAGGCTCTTATCGGGGGAGGCCTGCGTCCAGCAGTGGAGCAGTACAGGCTGAGATGTTGAGGTTGAGATTGAAGAGGTTTTTATTTTACGGGTTAAATAGTAATTTTTTGAAAAAAGAAATATGCGACAATCTCGGGATCACTTCCTATCCAAAAATTTAAAAAAACATCAAAACCAGACGGCGAAGATATCGAGTAACAATATTATAAATGCAACAGTTTGGATGGATGTTTACCTCTTCACTCCAAAATTACTGAATGGATCAGGCTGAAATTTTGCATACAGGTAATTTTAATCCTGGAATCAACACAGGTTCCTTTTTACCCCATAAATCAGTTCCCATGAGATACAAATCACCTTTAAACGTTTCCATAGAAACAACACGTGCGAAGTCGAAAATCTATATAACTATAACTAGAAGTCGCGGGCATAAACTAGTATGTACATACATTTAAAAAATGCAGACAAATTGAAAGCCTCCTATTGTAATTCGTCGATTGAAAAGAAGCCTGTACACAGAACCACTTGTACACAGAATTTATGTGAGTGTGGCTAGAGTGTGGTCACGAGCAAAAGAAGAAGAAAGTTTATGCCGTCTTATTAGTTAACTAGCCTCCGCCCGCGGCATCACACGCGGTTTTTTGGAATAAAAAGTAGCCCATATGTTATTCCAGATCTGTGTGCAAACATTTTAGCCCGATCCATTAAGTAGTTTTTGCGTTGTCTTCGGCCAAACATCTTCACAACCGCAAAACGGCACAAACTTTATAATATTCGTAGTATTTTAATTGTTTTTTTTTTTCTGAAATTACCATATCCAACGCAATACTACATCGCAGTCGGAATATTCCGCAAAAACAGACGTTTCTAATCCTGGCCTTTTCCAATTCCCATTGAGGCGGATGGCGGATTTATTCGAAACAGAATAAAGTTTCGAGCACACCTAGCCCATAGTGTCGTATGTAATTTAGCAATGTTTACTTGCACTAAGCCGAAGTATATAGCCATAGTTCCAAGTAATATAAATAAATTAGAACTAGTATTAAATATCAATTGATCAATTAATTATTTGATTCAGTTTACTTAGATTTTAGATCTGAGTAAAAGATCTGTAGATAAGTTATGCTCTCCCAGCGCTGACTCAACAAATGGCTTTTGGATGTTATGTTGCAACTAAACGCAAAATAACGCTATTTTCAATCATTTGAAAGATACCTATATAATGAACAACAAATATTTAAAGACGTAAGACGTACCTAGACTGAAGTGCGACCGAGACAACAATACGCACGCAAAACACGAACGCCGGCAGTGGACCTAATTGGACCTAATTATAGCGTTCCAATTTCGAGAAGCTTGTACCCGAATTTTCCTTATATCGTTGTTCTACACATACAATTTTTTAGTCTTGAAGATACAAAAGGCATCACTAACTTTTTCAGTAGTTGGAAAATATCCCGCTTTCTACGAAAATGGAGAAATTGGTATTTCAAGTTATTTTGAAACATTACCGATTAATTTTGATGGTAATGGAATCTTTACACTGATCCCACCGACGCAGCCAGGCGGGTAGAAGCGACATTTATCGGTTATGAATATTAAGTAAAAGTAAAATAAATAAAATCAGTTTATTGCAGGCACAAAAAGACATTTTTGTCAACATTTTAGCGGCCTCCCCGACTTTGGTCGACTTTTCGATCTTGTGTCGATTTCGTAACCAGCCATGACATGCATAGTACTAAAATAAAAGGCAGTTTAAAATACGATTAGGTTTTACCTAACGTTTATTTCGAGAAAAAGTAGCCGTCATGCACGTAGGCTTTTCGATTCCAATCCAAAACAAACCGTTTGTGTTGCCCAAACTAGCCCAAAATGATAACAGATGCGGTTAACCCCTAATCAGGTCAGCAGGGTAAGTGGTCACTATATTTATAGGTGAGATTATAGCTTGGTGGTGCAGTGGTCGTTTACCTTTAAGGTTGGCGCAGTATGCTCACAGGTTTTACGACCTGTGTGGCGCAGCGGTCGAGGGTCAGGAGATTGCAGGAGGTTGCAGGTTCTATACCTGCCTCGGGACAAATGTTTGTAAGATTTGCAATATTTGTTCCGAGCATTTTGGGTGTTTTCCATGTATAGTAAAATATCTATGTAATGTATTAAGTTTATCAGTTATCTAGTACCCAAAATACAAGCTCTGCTTGTTGGCGGCTAGATGATGCTGTGTAGATGGTCCACCATTATAATTAATATCATGGAGGCCGATTAATAGCCCTCGATTCTAAACGAACTGAAACGTGTCATTTGTTCATGGAATTCAACTTCGAAACCCACAAACAAATAAATTACATGTTTCAACTTTGTTTCAACTGTAATTTGATCGCGATTGAGATCAACTTTGTAACCACAGGTTGTAACCTACCATTGAATTTGAAATTTGTTTATTAATGGTAGAAAATGCCTTCGGCATTATGCCTATTTTGTATGACTTTTTCGTATTCAGTAAATTTACCGTCGATATAATTTCAGTCCGTTTGCATCCACTGTTGTGTCATATTATAAATTCTCTGGTTGTGTAATAGTCCTCCACTTTCCATTCTGTCCTCTGCGAAGATATAATAACAATATCCAATAGTTCTTCCTTATTGGTGCTTCTGTTATTATCACTGAGATACCAGTGACCAGTGTAGTGTTATATGGCGAAAGGCACTATTTATATGCATGTGTTTTTAACAGAAGCGTTCATGAATGTAAATATTTATCGACGTTGCGGTTCATTTTCGTGTGTCTAACGATTTAAATAGGTATCTTTCGGTCGTCTAAAGAATATTATGTAAAAAATGCTCGCTCTCTTTCTTAACGTTTTTTAGTACTCGTCAACCATCCGTAGTTTCTAAGAAATTAAATAAAATCGCAAAATTTTTTGACTTCGGCGGGAATTTTTTTTGCGATATTATTTAATTTCTTATAAAGTAGCCACAGTGTGAGGCTTACGCACTATAAAAACAAAAACTTTACATCCGTAGTTTTTCCAGTAAAATAAAAAAATTCTTCACAAAATCATCATCACCATCATCATTCGCAACCCGCCTTTGTCCACTGCTGGGTATAGGCCTCCAAACTCCTGTGCCACTACACACGGTCCTGCGCCAATCCCACAAAATAATAAGAAATAAATACCTTTTACATTTTATACGTCCACCTTTTTTATAAAACATCAAATTACAGCTTTCCATAAATAAAAACCAACGTTTTCATTATATCGTATTTATTCTACCTCAATAATAGATTATCGTGAGATTCAGACGAAAGCCGCTTACGTTTTCGCAAAAATATATTTGATACGAATAATCCCCTAAGATATTATTGATACGTTTGAAGATTATATCGTAATAAAAGTTCGTATATTTTTTGTATACTGTAATCATTTTACTGATGAAAAAAAATGGGAATGGATTTTTAGTATTTGGCTACTTTATATTTTTAATATTCGTAATTTGAGTACCATGGCAGAAGTAGACGATTAATTTTACACTATTTTAAGTTTTGTGGGATAATTACTTATTCCACGGGAAAAATCCTTATTCTACTCAAAAAAATATGAGACCACCTCATGATCATTATCTTTAAAATAGCGAAAAATTTTCGAAATCGGTTCATAATTCACGAAAAAATCGACGAATTACCTACATAAAAAAACATACAGCCGAACAAACAACCTCCGCCTTTTTTCAAAGTTTCTGAAAATTTTACGTGTACTTACAATAATGCAATAAACATGTAACAGGTACTTAAGGTTGTATGTATATAATGTTAGGTGTTCATGGTCAATTTAAGTATGAATTCTTTCGGTTAACCAAGTAATAAATATACATTTTTTCAGTTATGATATTTTATTTATTAAAAAACAATAAAATTGCAACAATTATACTTATATCAATTTCCTAATAAATAAAGACGTCACCAGAAGGCATACTGCCCATAATGCTGGCAGGAGTGCATAAATAGTTAGTAATTTTTACAGTAATTTTAATTTTAATAGTAATTTTCTTTGTAAAGTTGTATCAAACATTACACTTTAATAAAAATGAAAAGTTCTAAGAGCAGGTAGCTTTATAACCCCTCTTTATAACTCAAGGCAGGTAGCAGTCAGAGCAAGTTAGAGGGAAAATTTATGGCTTCCCATATAGATGTCCATCCATCTTCCAGGCTGACACATTTCTATGTAACATTAATTTTACCACGTTTTGATAATTTATTGGTTATCTTGGGGTTCGTCATGTTAAATTACGTATTTAAGTGGCCTTATCGATTAGTTAGACGTTGAGCGATGGTCAGAAGTATACCTATAACTGGTCATCGAAAAATCGACCTGTCTTCAAATGTATTTATGGAATTCAAGTCAGCCATACTAAAGCAATAAGTAATAATAGTAAAGTAAAATAATTATTTGTTTTCAAGTGGGCAAAACATTTTTTTGTTTCGTACCTTTTAAATCCCTCGCTACCTCACCGTCGCAGGCGGACCTTCGCCCGCTGCGCCACGGAGGTCTATGAAGTTTGCATATTTCTGAATTCAAATTACTTTTTTCAACAAGTTGAATAATATACTTTATTCCACATGTGAGCAAAACCCGATTTTGTTCACTGTTTTGGCCAGCATATTCACCGTTTTCGAGCGAGAGTGGTGAATAGAATTTATTTTGTGTCACAATAATCACAATTTGGTACACAAAAATAAAAGTTACAACCGTGACATCAAAAAAGGTCGTCGCTCAGCATGATGCAGTAACAATAGTGCTACTGTGCGCTGAATCGATTTTGATAAAATTTAGAAAAGTGTTAGAAAGATATAAGTAGGCTTCTTTTAATCGCAGGCTTCGCGTGAAAAACAAGTTATAAAAAGGTGGTTTTAAAGATTAAGTTTACAAGAAGAAAATAAAAATATCGACAGATGACCAAAACTAAGCAAATGTTTGTTCGAGACACTTAGGCCGTGTATTTTTTGTTACGTCTTACTTAAAAATTATAGTAATATCTACTTATTCTGGCATTGACATGGATCAGTTGACCTACCTGTAGATTAAAACGGAAGGATGCGGGTTCAAGTCCCGCCGAAGTCGTAAATTTTTGCGATGTTATTTAATTTCTTACCTGTACATTGTTTGTATGCAGTTAGCTTAATTGTTTGTGTTAATTGAACTGCAAATACTAGTTCTAATTTATTTATAATTTTTGATTGTAATTTTCTTTGTGAATAAAGGTTATTGTTGCTCTTTCTATCAATGCCCTACTTTCAAACCCAATACGCCTAAAGACATTACTTCGAATGTTCACAAATGGTTCGTGATTACAGAATTACGTAACGCTACGCAGACTACGCTACGTAAGTACGTCGAGAGCCATTTCGAGAGGTTTTAATTGCTCAGTGGCTCGTTCTGACTTGACGGTATTTTGGGAATTGCCGCGATATGCCGCGACGCACATGGTGGCAATGAGTTTCTACCGACTTCGAATATGAATGTTAGCAAGCCGGTATGGGCTTTTGTATTTGAGCTTTGTTGTTTTTACGAATGTGATGAAAATTTTTGCTGCAAATTTATGCTATGGCGTAGCGATGCTGCCCTGGCGTAGCAGAAAGTCGTAGCACTAGCTTACTAGTGGTAATGTACTAGGTACGTGTACTACGTACGTAGCAGAAAATATTTTTGTACACAAAAACTTGGAAAAAATAAATAAATTACCATTACTCCTGTGACGACCTCAGTACGTAACTTACTATAATTGTGAGTGCCATTTTAGTTTTGGAATAAACTTTTACTTAACTTTACTTTACTATCTCTGGCGCAGCGGGCGAAGGTCTGCCTGGACCTGCGTGGGTTCGATTCCCGCCTCGAGACGAGTATTTATACGATCTTCAGAAATATATTCCGGGTGTTTTTGGTGTTTCTATCAAATCACACTAAAATAAATCTTTATTGACCAAAAAATACAGTCAAGTTACTATTGAAACAATTGATATAACTGCAGAAATCACCCTTATAATTAAAATGCGAAAATTTAGGGCGGATGCTTAGAGGTTTATTAATTCATCACGCCACAAGTACTGAACAGATCAAGCTGAATATTAGCATAGATATAGCTCTAACCCTGGAATAAAACATCGACTACCCTTTTTTATCCCTTAACTCAGTTCCCATGGGATAGAAGTAACCTTTAAACTTTCCTTAGCAACGTAATGAAGTTACGGGCAGAAACTAGTGAATAATAAATAATTAAATATGGTGTATTGTTATTTTGACCCACAGTTTCTCGCTACGAATTTAAAGTTGTTATTTCAACCCAAAATATATTGTCAATTCAACCCACGTTAAATATCTACTCATGTATTGTATTAAGTGTGTCCAGTCATCTAGTACACATATCAAAAGCTCTACTTCGATCTGGCTTAGCTAGATGATTTCGTGTGAATTATCCAGCATTAATTATATATTTCATTCAGAACAAGGTTCCTAGATAGTAATTTAAGTAATTTTGGCAGCGAGTTTCAACAGATTTCGAAAACGAATGCTAACGGTGGTTCGATCCGTACAGAATACAAGGATTTGTTTTACGAACCCAATGGAATTCGTTGCTACGGATTTATGCTACGGCGTAGCGATTCTCCGCTGTCGTAGCACTTGATCGTAGGCCTATTTCGTAGCACCTGTAATGCTTGCTACGAGATAGAGGCCTACGACCGAATGCTACGGTAGTCATCTATGGCAGGCATCTAAGTTTACATCGATTTTCACTGTACCTACACATTACTTGAAAAGATGAATCTCAAGATAGATCAATAGTGAAAAGTGTCTTCGTTTCGTTCGTGATACATCGTCGGTTATATCGTCACGTTCCATTCGGTAAAGTTTTGGTCAAACGAAGGACTATTGATTATTAAAAAGAAAAAAACTGTTTTGTTACTGTGCGCAAAAAAATCAATCATAAAAAAACGGATCAGGCTCAAAAGTGTAATGTTGTCCAGAAAGTTGGTTCAACACTTACAAAAAAATATCAAAGTTGAAATAACGGGAATTTTTTGGTGCAATTAGTTCAACTTGTTAAACTTATAGTTGAACTAATCGGAACAGGCGGTAATTGTGTATGTGTTGTTCTAGGTCTAAAACATTATAGGCTGTTTTAATCTCGGATTTAGAAAACTGTGTGGAAAGCCGCGGACTTAAACATGTAAACATGGCCCTTTTTGAGGATTTGGGAGGATAGCGATTTTATTTGTTGAAATTCAGTGGTTAAACGGCGTTACCAAAATTTCTCAGACCCATGTATGTACCTGAAAAACTTCATCATCGTCACCCTCAACCTATAATAATCCACTGCTGGACATAGGCCTCCCCTAATCAGCGCCATACCTCCCCTCTTCAGCACATCATAAAAGAAAGATCTCCATATGTCTGAAAACCAGCGCCGCTACTAGTTTCGGCTTGTAGCGGCATAACGCTGAGACAGGGACCTTTTTGGCGCGTATGTAACACACTATCTAATTTCTATCTGTTTTCTTTTTTTTTGTTTTTCTTTTCTCCATAATCATATGTTCATTGTATGTATATATGATTGTAATGTGCTGTGTTATGTATTGACCAAATAAATGTATTTTCTTTCTTTATTTCTTTCTTTCTTCTTTCCATATCAGGGTTAAAAGTCCCATAACCTAAAAAGTGATTTTTATTCGATTCTCATAATACATTTGCGAATCCAGAATCCAGTTACTGTGAAACACAGCATATGTCATGTTCTGATATCACTTTTGCATGTTCGTGTTACTGACAGACATTTTTATTGGAAGACATGTACGGTTAACGAGAAAAATTGTTGGAATAAAAGGTCTCGCAACCTCAACCTTAACAGCCTATATTGGTCCAATGCAATGGATGCAGGCTTCCCCCTGATAAGCGCCTTATTGGCTTTTATCTCGTGGGGGTAGCGCTTATAATTCATCCTTTCCCAATAGTTAATAATGTCTCGTAAATTGGGGTTTTTCCTAAAAAGAAAAACCCAAATATACCTTAGAAGTCTTAGAGCTGAATAGATGGGCACGGATCTTTCGCAAAAGAATAGAGGTAGCGAGGGGATGTCATGCCCAACTCTCAATTGTGGTTCTTACAATATGCGGTCTATGGCATGTTAGTTTGACGGCCCCAAAAGCATAGCGTCTACTTTTCATTCTGGTCGAACTATTTTAGACCAATATTTTTTTATGAAAATGCCTCATTACAAACAAAACAAAAGCTTGGAAGATTACTTTTTAGCTGACTGTACCCACGCTAGATATCTAGAACTTGTTTTGCAAGACATTTCCATCCAGAAAAAGGTATTGACCTCAATTCCCTAAATGGAAATCAAACCTGCATCTTGTGAAAACCTTATGAAAATCTTGTGAAAACCTGCATCTTGTGAAAATTAATATTTAAATAATATTTTCATCATTTTTATTTGAATAGATTCTGAGGGTAGGAGTTACGCATGACTGCTACTAAATAGATTAGAGAATAGTTAATATTTACCGAATCAGTGCCAGTACGTACCTACGGCTTTAAGAGAGATGATAGAACATAATGGAAACGTAAGGAAATAAAAACAATATTCTGGTTAGTCAAATCGCGAATATAATTAGTTGTTTGGTGCAAACACACTACCCATGAACCAAGTAAGTTTGACTTTTCTGTTTAAGGTGCAGCATATTGGCTATTAAGTAAGCTTGCTGAAGCTATGCAAGTCATCAAAAATAGATGAGACCAAAACGACCAAAGTATTCGTGTGGGTGTAAGGGTGCGAACACAACAGGTGCGGCATTCTCTCGCAGACGCCGTCGCCGTCGCACGTCGTGGCAGCGTACCGAATGTAAAATAAAATTTCAAATACGAAACTTTCTTTCTGAAATTCTAATACCTAAACTTTTTTAAAGTGAGTTTCTGCAGTGCCAGTGAATAAGTTTTTAGTGACAGGTTTATTGGAAATGGGATACGTTTTCGGATAAGGTAAGTTTGAAATTTGAATGGAGGTGGAATGGCTTGATTGGATTGTCCGAATTTCGTGATCGCACAGTCAAGCTGTTTAGCAAAATTTTGTTGAAAGAAGATAATCATGATTGTGCCTTATTTATGCTCATTTAAATCCATGCATATACTCAGGTGGACAATAACTGGAACGAATAAATTTTTATTCTAATTAGACCATTTTTTCACATATTATTTTGAATGATATTTCTTAATACCGAACACTTCGGTAAAAAACGTTATACCTACTAAGGTAGGAACAACGTTTTTTTAGGTACAAAATAAGTAGAGTAAACAAAATTCACTTGATTATGTTTGTACTCTTTCGATTATATTATCTAAGGGAATTGTTATTTCGTTTTCAAAATATTCTTGGTCATTTGAACCTTTCCAGCCTTTTAATTAAATTCAAAGAACTTGAATTTGAAAAGGTGCTGAGACAAAATCCAGCTTCAATAGGGACCTCAAAGAAGATTTCCTAATTAATAACGATGTCTTCCCAAGTTTATTGATAAATAAACTTCACAATGCCTATCTCAGCAATTTTAGGTTTTGAACAACATTTTTATTCAAGGAATATTATTAGTAACTGTAAAGGCTCATAAATTGTAAAGGTCGCAAGAGAATTATAAAATTTTTAAGATTAACGTTATACTATTTTATTACATAATATTATTTTTTATTTCACACCACACTACAAAACTCATCGCCTAATTGGTACATATTTACAATATTTTACAAATGAAAACTAAAAACTTATCTCTACAGAAATAACTTAAAGCAAGGTTACACATTTTGCGGGCTTATTCAGACAATGGGTTAGACAAAGACTATTGCAATCTGTTCATTCAAAAAACAAACCTTAGAGGAATGGTCGGTAGGTAGACAGTTTTGCTGGTCTAGGAGCTGAGATCTTATAACTGGTCAAATCCATATTTGTTACGTTCTATGATAGCAGATATTTTATAAAAAATTTACTGTGTTAGGTGATATGCATTGGTATGACAGAGTCCCATATCGAGCAGAGTCTGAGTCTAAAGTAGCACAAATTGGTTCATTTTATATGCCGTCTGCCAAACGTCTTTTATCATTAACTTAGATGACACACCTGGAGGCCTATGTCCAGCTGTGGGAGTCCATCGGCTCAGATGATGATAATGACACACCGTTGTTTGTCTAAATTTATGAGTATTTTGTCCAAATATAGCAATATCGCAATGACAATTGTTTTTATCAGAAAATAACCATTGTTTCGTTGGCAAACAAACCCCAGACGAGTCCAACAATGCTTATTTCGGTCTGTTTTGAAATGTGGACAGAATTTTTAGATTGCTATTTTATTTTATTTGTTTTTGGCGTAGGTACTGCCTGTGACTGTTTTATTTAAAACGGAGTCCAATTTTCTCAGTTCCAAGTCTAATAGGGACCAGCAGCCACGGATGATTTTCTCTAAGCCTACTAGGACGATATGTTAGTTCATCACAGGCGTTTAGTTATATAAATTGCCAAATTTTTCATGAAACATTTATGATTACTACCACTATTATGGCAATAGCCATAATATTAATTTAATAAGCCTATGAGTGTTGATGAAAGATGAACCCTTATTCACGTTAATTATTATTTATTGAAAAATTTATTAGATAACTAGGATTTTTTTATCATTTCGTGTATTAACAGTTTCCGTGATAGTTTTACTTATTTTTAACAAGTTATTACCTACCATAGCTTAAATTCTACTTACAAAATAAAGCTTAGGGTACTGCTAACGGTTATTTTGCAACTACAAATCACCGTAGACAATGTACAGACAAGATTTATTGGTTCGAAAATGTTTATAACTTTGGCTCAGTGCCTGTAACTTTGCCGTTATAAAAGCTTTTCACCGAGTTGGTAAACTATTGGGTTTTCTACAAGGTTTTAGTTTTTTTTCTGCTAAAATATAACTCGAATAAACATCGTTTAAAAATGACTTTGAGAAGACCAAAACAGGCTAGTTTTACAGTTTTATTTTGACTGTGAACTTTTGCTGGGCAAATTTTACAAAGTATCGAATAACCTTCTCACAGTCGGTGACACTGGTGTCAAGTTCAATGATTTATATTTTAATGATTAAAATAGGCTAAGTTCTGCGCAATACAGTTTGCTTCAAGTTGGGATAATAGAAGTGGGCCTTCAGTCCCTTTTGAGTACAGATTTGTACGTAGGCGAAACCTTCCCACTCCTTTTGCGAGAAGTGCCCTTATACGTGTTGCCCCAAACTAACGATTATTGGACGTAACTTCGTCTGCGTTCGTCTTAGTCCGGTAATGCTGAATTACCATCTGCGGTCAACAATATTCAAAATCCATTCGAAAAAACCACACACAAGTCCTGGCCACTGTAGTGTGAAGCATTTTTAAAAACCTTTCTAATCACGCGTTAACATCGGATATCGGTTGCGTAGTTTTTGTACAAAGCCAAAGAGGTTGCGGTTGGAAATGTTTGGCAATAAAAGCTGCTTGCTAGGTTCAGGCGCAAAAAAAAGGAATAGGTATATAATATAACAAATAGATCCAAGGCTGCTTGTCATTGGGTGACAAAGGTGCTCGCATACAATATAAACTCGGAAACGAATCATCACTACCTCAACTCGAGTCGTTCAATATTCTTTGTATGACCTTATTTAGGTACAATGCACACATAATCATCATGGTTTGCTTCTTCGACATTAGTATAAAAACTCTTGCAATATTTATTATTATATTTATATTATACAAACCATAAAGATCCCCGAAGGTGGGCCACTCCCTGGTGAAGGTCGCGGAAAACCGCTGCATGCAGGTAGCGCAGGACCGGTCATTGTGGCGATCTTTGAGGAGGGCCTATGCCCAGCATTGGACGTCTTTCGGCTGAAATGATGATCCAAAAAAAAACTGACATCATCTTCACCTACCTGAAATCACCCACTGCTGGGTATGCTTAACCCAGCACATGCACTTGTACACCTCTATAATTTTAAAGTTGTTTTTTAGTTAATTATTTAATAATTCATGATCATTTATTGCGATTTTATGAATACAGTCTTAGGTGTACACAATGCATAAAATCCTGTGAGGGCGCAACAATTATTTTGGGTCAATTATCAGAGTTATCAATCTAACTCTTGTTAGATTGATAACTCTGATACAACATGGAAATAATTAATTAAGAAATGTCATGATTAAGATTGGTTTTAATAAAAGGCTAGAATAAATATATTTCTTTTTGTTTAGATATAGAACTTTATTCACAAAAAAAAAATACAACAAAATAATATAAATAAATTAGAACTATTATTTACTATTGAAACAAGTGAGCTAACTGCAGACTTTTGCAAACAATCTACAGATAGCTCAACTTATCCATATCAATACCAGTCATCGCGTCCCCAAGACGCTGGCTGCATTGCCCTGCTGTACGGCAATGCTGATGCGTCTATTAATCTAAATTGAAATAAATAAAATTAAACTAAAAAGGGCAGAAGCCGTTATTCACAAAGAAAATTATAAATACTATAAAAACTATCGTAGTTTGACGAATTCATTATGGATGTAAGCGGGTTAACTACGAACCTTATTTGTGTCCCTCGGGATATATATATATATATATATAATGAACCTTTCACGGTAATTGTTGATCCAGTACGATTTCTTAAGAAATGTTGATCCACCTATTTCAAGTGTACATTCGACTCTAAACCTAGTAAATAGATATACTTTGATCCACATTTGAAGAGCACATGGCAACGCTAGATCTACATTAACTGGTTATCGAGATACTCGCATTCAAAATATCCCAAAATATCAAAATTTTGTTGATCCACTAACGGTCACAAATTTTACACTAAAACGTCTTTTTCACATCCGTTACATATTTAACTACGCGTAACATTAGCTTAGACAATGTTGATCCGCAGACTTTGGAGCCACAAATGACTACTTCGTCTGTTTTCAAAGCGGCAACGCCGCAACGCCGCGACTGTGAAACTGACAAATTACATGTTTAAGTAGTTCCGACCACTTTTGAGTAGAACATGTAGGTACCTATAGTTATTGGTTATGAGAGCGGACGTGAGGTGAATGAACCGTATGAAATTAACTTCGGCTGAATTAAGACATATTTGCTAATAATTCGGCAAAAATAAATTACATACGATCTTCACTGATCATACCCCAACTTAAGGTAGGTTCATCATCATCATCATCTACAGTCCACTGGTGCACATAGGCCACCCCTAGGGAGCGCCATAGCGCCTGTCTCCAGCTTGCCGCATCCAGCATCTACTTGCAGTCTTTCGCAGATCGTCATCCCACCTGGCTGGAGAGCATCCTACACTACGTTTGCCGAGTCACAGTCTCCACTCAAAGACACGTTTACCCCAGTGGTTGTCGGTTCTTCGCGAGATATGGTAGTTACCTTTGGTTCTCCCTCAGATGTTTTCGTTACGAATCCTATCCTTCATTTATTTTATTTATTTTTTTTATTTATTTATTTATTTATTTATTAAGTAATTATTTACATTGTCATTACAGTGAAGCACCAAATCGACAAAGAAATATAAAAGAGATACATTGAGAAAAACACACATAAGTAAAATTACACCAACAAGCTACTAACTATTACATAATTCTATTTTAAATATTCCTATGCGTCCTATCCAAAAAAATTAAAACCGCATCCCTGAATTTTGGCAAGGACATAGAGAATAAATCAACATCCTCATCTGCACATAAACAATTAATAGCTCGAAGGGCCCGTGTGAGCGGGGACTGGCTCAGGAGGTTAGTTCTTGCCTTCGGAATCGCAAGTAGTCTAGGTCTTCGACGTGCATACACATACTTGTTCGGTACGTGCAATCCTATGTTCATTAAAACCAGAGGGTTGTGTACCAAGCCTCTAATAAGACTAAAAATGTACATTATTAACGTTATTTCTCTTCTAATTTCAAGTTTAAAATAACCTACCATACCCAGAACTAATAAAGTAGGATACATTAGTGGGAAAAATGGGTAAACTCCGTATAACTTTAAATAAAGAAACCTTAAATATTTATTCTGAATTTTTTCCACCATACTGCTGTACTTTTTTTCGTGAGGGCTCCATATCATGGCTCCACACTCCAACCTACTTCTAACTAACGCATTATATAGTACCTTAATGGTGCCGATATTGCGAAAGTCGCCAGATTGTCGCAATACAAATCCCAGATTTCTGAAAGCCTTTTTACAAATATCGACTACATGGCTTCGGAAATTTAGTTCCGTGTCCATTTGAATGCCGAGGTCACGAACTGAATGCACTCGATCTATAGGACCTGAACCCAGCGAATAGTCATGTATAACAGGATTTTTTGCACGGCCGTAGGTAATAGTACAGCACTTGGATGCATTAAAAAAGAGCCTGTTATCATGACCCCACTGGGAAACACGGTCTATGTCACGTTGTAATCGCTCGCAGTCCGAGACCTGCTCTACCCGCATTAGCAGCTTTAGATCATCGGCAAACAAAAGACAAACGGAATCTTTAACGACATCAGGCAGGTCGTTTATCATTATTAAAAATTCAAGGGGTCCTAGGTTACTTCCTTGACTTACGCCTGAATTTGTGTAAAATGGTTCCGAAAGGTACCCACAGTAGTCCACGTATTGCATTCTACCTTTCATGTAGCTAGCAAAAAGTTTAAGCAGATCCATAGTAAATCCCATCGATGCCAGTTTGGCCAGTAGAACGTCATTATCAACGGTATCGAATGCTTTACGATAGTCGAAGTACGCTGCGTCCACCTGTTCTCCCGAGTCCACAGCTGGGACAGCATATGTCATAAAACATAGCATATTACTGTCCGTTCCTCGACTCGGCCTAAACCCGTGCTGAGCATCCGACAGTTGACAATTTACCTGACTGTAGATGCATCGATGTAATATAGACTGCAAAATCTTGGCGCAGGATGACAGTACAGCAATTGGCCGATAACCCCCAACATCTGTACTCGCGCTACCTTTTGGTACTGGGATCACACGAGTGATTTTCCATTCCTCAGGGTATGTGCACGATTCTAGGCTGAGATTATACAGATGCAATAGTGGACCTATGAACGCGTCTCTACAATCCTTAAACACAAAAGGTGGTATTCCGTCTGGGCCATATGACAATTTAGGTTTAAGATTTTTAAGGGATTTCATAAAGACTCCGAGCATAGATCTTTTCATAGCTCGCTGAGCGGCTTTGAACTGGTGGACCAGCCCTACCGTGAGTATCCACGGCTCAGTTCCGTAGGTCATGACGGTTATAGGAGGCACTGATTGAAAGCTTTATCATTCAAACATTGCGGTATGGATGACGAGAAGTTTCGACATAGTTTTCCATACACTGCCCACCCTAGCTGGATCATCTCCTTGGCCTCCTTCTCAAAACTATTTTTACATGACTGGAGGCCTGAATTTCCCCTGATTGCAGAATTTGCCCAAGATAAGTACACTCAGAAACAATTTCGATAAGGTGATGGTCTGTAGTTATTCAGGAGAGTTTTCTCAGTCTGTTCTTTAAGATGGGTATCTCTCCCATCTTAAACAAGATCCGCCTCGAGGTGGTTCGAGAAAAGGGTTCCTGGTGGAGGTTGTGTACTCCACACGGTCCACTACTGTGGGCCCTGATAGGTGTAACGTAGATATTTAGGCGAAAACAAAATGAAATTAAATAATTTATTTGATACATAACAATTACAAAAGCTATAAAGAAATAAAACGATACGTGCGAGTCGAACTCGCGCACTAAGGGTTCCGTTTAATTGTAAGACCTTGTTTCTTGCCAAATATCATGATTCTAGGTCAACATGAAGCAGGTACCTACCCTTTATTTTTTGGCCGAGGGAGAGAATCAAAAATTATATTTTTTTTAATAATAAACTACAAACTTACGGTTTTCAGATTTTTCTGGTTATTTCTGCTATATGACCTTGCATCTTACCAAATATTATGATTCTAGATAAGCAGGAAGTACCCTATAGGTTTTGGTCTATAGCTAGAATCAAGTTTTTTTTGTGAATTAATTACAAATTTCCTTTTTTCGGATTTTTTCCTTTATTTGGGCTACATCTTGCCAAATTTCATAATTCTAGGTCTACGGGAAGTACACTATAGGTTTTGGTCCATGGCGAGCATTAAAAGTAATTTTTTAAAGTGATTAAATTACAAATTTATGGTTTTCGGATTTTTTTCATTACTTGTGCTATAAGACCGTGCTCCTTACCAAATTTCATGATTCCAGGTCTATAGGTTTTGTGTGCTTGTGATTCCCTTGGAAATCTCAAAATATTCGGACATAAACGGCAGCAACTTTTGAATGCATTGACTTAGGAGTTTTATTTATATCACGGCTTCAAGAAGTTACGGACTTGAGTATTTGACGAAAATTTCAACTCGATACGTCCACGCGTTCCTGAGAAAAGAGGGTTGACAGACGGACAGACCGACAGACAGACAGACAGATGGACAACAAAGTGATCCTATAGGGGTTAATTTTTACCTTTTGAGGTACGGAACCCTAAAAACTAAACAAGGTACGAAATACCAAGAAATAAATCACAAAAAAAAAGACGGGTTGCACTCCGGGAGTGCCGGCAGAAGTGAAAACTTGATTATTAACGTTGAGCATGTTTGATATTTTGGAATGGTTAGGGAATAATTTTGCACCAATTGCTTTATGAAGGATTATACTTACACTTAGAAATAAATTATTGTATAAGTATCTTGTATTAGTTATTGCTGTAAATAAATGTTTTTTATCTTTATCTTTATCTTTATCTTTATCAGTATAAAAGTACTATCATTTATGTGGTAGAATACAATATTCATTTATTGCGCTATCGTACACAAACATGACAATTTATATTACATTAAAAATTTAACACTTTAAAACTATTACAATTATTTTACAATATTAAATAATATTACAATTATTTACAGCCGGTTGCGCGCAAACCATTACCCGCTACAAAAATCTGATTATTTTTAAAGTCCAAAAATAAATTCCGTTTCCCAGCAATTATTTTTGCGCAGTGTTACTTAGTTTCATGTACAGAATGCTTGGTTGACGGCTTCGTGAAGGGTCTGTTTACACCCGTTAAGCAGTACGATAGACTCGATCGAAACCTAACCTTAATTATAAAATTATATTAATGAATAAATGAAAATTTTTGTCCTTGTCTTTCTTTTCGATTCGTTCGAGAAATTAATTATCTATAGATACATAAGTAGGTAGGTATAAGCGAGCCGGACGCTAGCAACTATTACGTAAGCTAGGGCATATTGTTGTTGTCGGAAACTAGTACTATTATCTATTCTGTTTACCTAAAAATAATGTTCGATTTTGAACTCTATCTCAAAACAAAACTTCAAGAAATTTCCTAGCTATAATGAAGATATTGTCCTGCACAATTTTGAGCTTTATTCCTTCGGCATAATGTCGTCGTTGCTCCATCCGTCTTACGCTTTTTCGATCAGGTCACGTGTCCTGACGCGAGTTTAAGATTTTATACCCATTACAGAAAAAGTGCTCAACGCCGCTAAAGAAGTTTTCACTTCAAAAACTGTTTATTTGGTTATAGTTAATGGTTTAATCGGGTATTTATCGCGTACCTTTTGTTTTTATATCCCCTACGTTTCTACCGCGTTACAGCGATCGTGTCAGTCGCCCCGTGACCACGATCGCTGTAACGCGGTAGAAACGTAGGGAATATAAAAACAAAAGGTACGCGATAAATACCCGATTAAACCATTAACTATGTTTACAAATCACGAAAGTTTAATAAGTTTTATTTGGTTATAGGTTTCAGTTAGTAACACAAACAAACAAGATTCGTCAAGTGCAAGCGTAATTTGCACGCCGCCGATGGTTTTGAACGTTTGTTAATTATACAAATATGTGGGTACTTAAGGTACCGGTTCTACCTAAAAGTAGTAGCTACCGACCGACCTACATTTAAGATGGATCGCTGTGCATACTTCGGAGATTAGGGGGCTATGTTCAATTTATCGACTTTTCTCAATATATTAAAAAAAAAATGTTACCTACAGAAATTTCCAGAACGGTTCTAAAATGTACAAACCGATACCTTTCATTTGATACCCCCCCTTTTACCTATTTTAAGAAGTATAAAACCTGCAGAAATTTTAATACTCTACAAAACGATACCTTTAAAAAATGTCATTCTAATTTTTTTTTTATTTTCGTTTATTTTTCTTTATCTCTGTTAAGGTGCACAAATGTAATATTATTTTAAATTTCAAGTTAATAGCTGCGGTAGTTGCTGATGTATTAAAGGGAGAAAAGGATAGACAAAACGAGACCATGAGGGTTTCGAAACCGATCAAGAAACCCTAAAATAACAAAATAGTTACATAATCATCGCTAAAAAGTATTGACGGATCAACATTTGACCGTAGAAAATTGTACGCAATGGATTTTGAATACTTAAATAATGACTAGGGAACGCGATGTCACAATAAATAATAAATGTCATGGAACATGGCGTTACCTAGTCAGTACGATTCTACACGAGTCTACCCCTCCCCCAGACGGAGCGGCAACGTCGCAGCCATTTTCGACCAATGCTGCGTTCTGATTGGTTCATTTGAATCGGATCAACTTGTGCAAAATGGATTTGTATATTGGATCAACAAATGGTATCATAATGCCTAAGGCTACGGGAGGTCAAATGTTGATCTGGTCGGAGCCACACTTGTTCCTGGAAATGCATAATAGATCAACAAAAGAGGCTCGGATCAACATGTGTTTTTGGATCAACAAAGTACTCGCCGTGAGTCGCGCCTGATCAACATTTACCGTAATGGTATCTCTATCCCTTTTGGGATGAAACGTTGGTGTTCTTCCAACACAAATAAGGTTCGTAGTTAACCCGCTTACATCCGTAATTAAATATAATTAGTATTTACAATTGAGCTAACTGCAGACTTTTGCAAACAATCTACAGGTGGCTCAACTGATCCAAAAAAAAAAATATGTCGAGCATTGTCTATCCATCTATTTTTTTGCGTAAGTAGCCTCTCTTGTCTTGTGCTTAAAAAAAATAACATAACATTGTGAAAGTCCAGTAACAAGAAAATTCTGTGATTTTCCTCTTCACGGTTGGTTGAACTGTATTGTTTTCATGAGATTGGCTCAGCAAAGGAAAATTTAAAGTTGAATTATTGCATTGTTTTACATAAAGCAAAAACAATGAGGCTGTTGTGTCTGTATCATTTATTCTGTTTCGAATTTGGAATGAATGAGAATAGGTACTCGGAACTGATGTAGAATACCAATGGTATCCTATTCTTAAGCCTCTTAGGAATCTGTCTCGTAACAACTCTCCATATTAGCACACGTACCTACCTACATCAACTGCTGAATTTACATACTAGGGGGGTTTGTCATGACTGTACTACGGTAAACCGGAAGTGGAAATACCGGAGAACGGTATATCGAAAGTACACGAAACCTCAGATCGAAATACCGAAAGTACATGAGCCCGCATAACGGAATACCGAAAGCACACAACACCGATAAACTGTAGACCGGACGACCACAATCACGAATGCATGCTTTACATAGTTTGTATTATATAATCACCAGGCAAACAGGCAATCGCAATGGGGGCTTTATATCGTTTCTAACTTCTAACAATAATGCATTTCAGTGCACTATTACACATTTAAGTCAACATAAATAGTAACAAAATTTCAGCTTTAAAAGAAAACACTAGATTTGGAGTCGCCCATACATTTATTTGTTTCATTTACAGCGTTATATTGTTACAAAAAAAATACGATTGCTGTAACGCACAAAAATATAAATTAAAAGTAACTTCTAGTAGATTTTGGGTATTCACGCATGCATTGATAAAATATGATAAAATATGTTTGCCTTAAAAATGGCACTTGTGGGTTTGTTAATAAAGGAGATACCTAGGTATTTTCTGAATTTCAAAAGTTTTTCGGCTCTGGAGATCATTTTCCATTTTATGACTTATTACGTTTCCGCTTTTTGCGTCGATTTGGTTCGGAACTTCCATTGCTCGAGTTTCACTCGCTTTTGGCCGGTTTGTTCGCACACCTAACTCTGTGATTCGTCGGCGAAAGTCTCTCTATGCCATATAAATATAGAGTTTCTGTTAAATCGCCGCGTGAAACTTTCTCTTGGACACAACAATCCCTTACGGCCTTAAGCGTCAGTTGAAAAAGCAAAGGTAACGAGATTGTATAATACACAAGCTTTGCCCTTTGAGCGTCGCGACTCAGCATGATAAAAGGAAGTGTTTTTAGGGCTGAAGCATACCGTGAATGGGTATCCACTTGGCATTCTGCCAAATTTGGCACACTGTTCGGTATAATAGATAGATAATACTTTATTATACCGGCTTAGGGTACATCTGGTCCGAATCTCAAACTGATCCGCGGACGAGATGTCCACTTCACTTTTGTGTTGGTGTACATCTGGTCCGAATCTAAATTCTCTTGATTTTAGATTCGGATCAGTTGTACCCTCAACCAAAAGTGAAGTGGACATCTCGTCCGAATCTCTCCGTTACTTTTCAAGGTTTCTGAATTGAAATACATCCAGCACAAATGCTGCCAGATTTCTAATGGTAAATTATAGTACTTGTCAAGATCTACATTTAGGATGACAGCTATCCTCAAATCACGATATCTCAGGAACTGACCATCCCGGAGCACCAGTTTCTAAAGTGAAATTGTAGTACTCGTCGAGATCTACATTTTTGAGAAGGAAACATTATAGAAAAAAGCTTAGAATAGAGGAAGTATAAAGGCGGTCTTATCGCTGAGAGCAATATCTTCCAGGCAACTTTGGACTGGACTTGAAAAGAAAAAAATAGACGGTGGCACTGAATAAATGCATTTAGATATTTAAAGAAACCAAATACAATGAAGCAGTTTTTTGAAGATAGGGAGTTTTTATTTGATTTTTGATTGTGCTTTAGGTGCTTCAGGCTTTTACTTTAAAACTAACTCGGGCCATTGTTGATGTTTGTGTTTTATTGATTACCGTGCAGTTACCTTGTTGATCATGCCCTTGTTGACATCACATCACACTAATATTATAAATGCGAAAGTTTGGATGGATGGATGGATGTTTCTTACCTCTTCACGCCAAAACTACTGGACCGATCGGGCTGAAATTTTGCATACAGGTAATTCTAATCCTGGAATCAAACATAGGCTTTTTATCCCATAAATCAGTTCCCATGGGATAGAAATCACCTTTAAACGTTTCCATAGAAACAACGCGTGCAAAATTACATTCTAGAGCAAAAGTTCTGAAGATCTGCATTATTGTTGTAACGGCACTTCATTTTTGTTTGTCGGGCAAACAAAACCAAATTTTCTGAACAGATTGAGCTGAAATTTTGCATATCTGTATACATACATAAGTATTTGATTCTAGGTCTGGTTTTTATTCTTAAAAAACGTGCCAGCTGGCAGAAGGAAGTGTTATTAAGACATTAAGAGTTCTGTAGCATCCAAGACAAAGTGTTTATTACCCACAACTATCTACCTATTGCTACCAAGATATTAACTACTGAAATATCTAAATAGTTAATCGGCCATTGCAGCCAGCTGGCAGTCATCTCAGACTGGGAACACGTTCTCATCTAAAGTAAGTACAGGGTGTTTCAATCTTAAAAGAACAAACGAAAAAACCTGTTTGTGGAGTAGTCCCATGGAATTGACCGTGGTACATAGTACGAAAGCTTATCTTGTTTGTGTTTTTTGTACACTTTCAAAGGTAACTTGCTCTCGTAGAAACGACCTTATGAAACTAATAGTTACAGACCTAATTAAAAAGGGGTCACATCATTTTTTGATCCTAACTAATAGCTATATTCTATGTGCTTCTAACCTTATCGTTTGGTTTAGTGACCCAAAGTCGATCTTGACATAAGCTAAAATAACTTCTCCAGGCTTCACATAGACAGCCATTTAACAGCAAATTTAAAAGCAATTAAATAAAACAGCAGATGGAGGTCCACTACATCACATATAAAATAGCTACTTAATTTGTTGATCATCATCATCTTGATCATCAGCCTATTAGTTCACTGCTGGACATGTGCCTTACCAGCTCCTAAAGAGAACCATAACGCCCTGTCTTCAGCCTTCCGTATCCAACATCAGCCTGCAGTCTTTTGCAGGTCGTCATCCCACCTGCAGTCTAGGACGCCCGACTACTTTTATTGATCCTTTATAAATTTTAACACCCTGTATATGCTAGATACGTGTATAATCGAGTCCTAAAACGTATTTCTAGTGTAGTGCACCGATACAGCTGGAACGTTCGTATGACTTTGATCGACTGCTAGCTGGCAATTTAAACCTTTTTATTTACGTACTACTCTACCAATCGATAATAGATATTTATATTCTTATATATTATTATAATAGATATTTCATAGACATAGGTATTCATCTAGTTGTAAATAAGTTTTAATATTTAAAAAAAGTAATTTTTAATGCAAAGTCATCCAAACTAAAAGTGTATGCAAAATTTCAGCTCAATCGGTTAAAGATATCTGTTTCAAAATTGAGTTGCAAGATTCCACCGTACAAACATGGTTACATACATTGCAAGTTAAATAAAAGCTTGAAAAATACATCATTAACATTATAAATGCGAAAGTTTCTTTGTTAAGATGTTTGGATGATGTTTATTACCTTCGTTAAAAATACTGAACGGATCGGGCTGAAATTTTGCATAGTTGTAGACTTGGATTATTATAATTATAGCATCAGATCATCAGATGATGATGTCCTCCTAGCCGAATTTTCTGACACGGCGGCATACTAAAATATTATATAAACAAATATTCAACATGTCAATTATAAATGACTAAAGCCACTGCGCGGTGTTGTGACACGATTATTTTCACACCAAGCGCTTTGTCACAGAGAATCGCTTTGAACAAGATATTAGTTACCTCGGCTTGCCAATAATGTCTTGCCAGAAAGTCTGAATCGTCAACAAATAATTGAAAGAGATATAGGTTATCATATTTTTAACCCCCGACGCAAAATGAGAGGGGTTTTATAAGTTTAACGTGTCTGAGTATCTGTGTATATGTCTGTGGTATCGTAGCTAACAGATAAACCGATTTTCTTTTTTTTTGTGTCATAGAAAATTTTATCCCGAGTGTTCTTAGCTATGTTTCATGAAAATCTGTAGGGGGTTTTTAATTTTTGAAGTGAAAACTTCTTTAGCGGCGTTGAGCACTTTTTCTGTAATGGGTATAAAATCTTAAACTCGCGTCAGGACACGTGACCTGATCGAAAAAGCGTAAGACGGATGGAGCAACGACGACATTATGCCGAAGGAATAAAGCTCAAAATTGTGCAGGATCTTCATTATAGCTAGGAAATTTCTTGAAGTTTTGTTTTGAGATAGAGTTCAAAATCGAACATTATTTTTAGGTAAACAGAATAGATAATAGTACTAGTTTCCGACAACAACAATAGGCCCTAGCTTACGTAATAGTTGCTAGCGTCCGGCTCGCTTATACCTACCTACTTATGTATCTATAGATAATTAATTTCTCGAACGAATCGAAAAGAAAGACAAGGACAAAAATTTTCATTTACTCATTAATATAATTTTATAATTAAGGTTAGGTTTCGATCGAGTCTATCGTACTGCTTAACGGGTGTAAACAGACCCTTCACGAAGCCGTCAACCAAGCATTCTGTACATGAAACTAAGTAACACTGCGCAAAAATAATTGCTGGGAAACGGAATTTATTTTTGGACTTTAAAAATAATCAGATTTTTGTAGCGGGTAATGGTTTGCGCGCAACCGGCTGTAAATAATTGTAATATTATTTAATATTGTAAAATAATTGTAATAGTTTTAAAGTGTTAAATTTTTAATGTAATATAAATTGTCGTGTTTGTGTACGATAGCGCAATAAATGAATATTGTATTCTACCACATAAATGATAGTACTTTTATACTGATAAAGCAATTGGTGCAAAATTATTCCCTAACCATTCCAAAATATCAAACATGCTCAACGTTAATAATCAAGTTTTCACTTCTGCCGGCACTCCCGGAGTGCAACCCGTCTTTTTTTTTATTTTGTCCTTGTCTCTCATTTCCTTTTATGAAGTGGCATTTCACTTGGTATAAAACATCGTCAATTTATTATTATCAATAAGTTAAGGGACTATGAGTCATTAATTGGAATTTGACTATACAGTCCCGTATTTTTAAATTATTTTTACTACTTTTAATCAAATTAAATCTAAACCTAAATAATTTTACTGCCGCATCGGTCCATAAATTTACTTACAAGTAAAATAATTTGGATAACACAAAAAATATTTTGATAAACACAAGTTTTACTTACAGCGAGGAGTCACTGCATTTTCGGTAAATTTTAATTTTAAATAATAAGAAATCACCCAATTCGTTATAAGTATTCTGTAAACCTGTAGAAACCAAATTTGGAACTAAAGACTTTATAATTATTTATCTCATACTTTTTGGATGACACAATAATCATCATCATCATTAGCTTATGTTAGTCCACTGCTGGGCATAGGCCTCCCCTAATGAGCGCCATAGCGCCCTGTCTTAAGCTAGCCGCATATAGAGGTAGCATCTGCCTGCAGTCTTTCGCAGGTCGTCATTCCACCTTGCCGGAGGGCGTCCTACACTACGTTTGCCGAGTAGTGGTTTCCACTCAAGAACACGTTTACCCCAGCGGCCCACTGCCACTTCATCTTGCTAATTCTTAAAGCTATGTCGATAACTTTGGTTCTCTGACACAATAATGGCACCTATAAACAATTTTATCCCAAAAGTCATAAATAACGGGATATTTACCATGATTTGAGTTTTGAGCTTTCCAATATTTCGGCACAGTTTCATGCGCCATGATCACGGAATAACTGACGGCACTGCGAGTGAGTTGTTATTGGCAGATATATCGATCTACCCTCATTTTTTGTCTTTTGCTACGAACGTTACTACTTTAGTGTTAATAACCATGAAGGATTTAAAAGTTTAATTTTATCCCAAATGTTAATTCGAGCGGATATTTAAATCCGTGACTATGATTACAAAATTCAATTATTATATTGTTATTCAATTAATTAACATACGAGATGAGTATCGTAATGCCTATAACAACAAAATTTACATTTCAAATTTATCATTTCGGTCGGTTTATCGCAGTATAACGTCAAACTAGTTACTGCCCATGACTTTACTCGCGTGATTGGGACCATGTATTAGATGCTGTCATTAATATTTGTTCTTAATAATCGGAACAGTAGTTAATAGTTCAGAAGATCTAGAAACACAAGAACAAATTAAAATTTAAAAAACCCCCCGACAAATTAAATGAAACATGGCAAAGAACACTCGGGATAAAATGATCTATGACATTAAAAAAAAACTAAACGAAAATCGGTTTATCCGTTTGGGAGCTACGATAACTCAGATACACAGACAGACACGTTAAACTTATAACAGCCCTCTCTTTTTGCGTCGGGAGTTAAAAATGAAATTTCATCAGTTATCTTTTGGACCGATTCATACAACGTGCCACCTATGTGTACAAAGCCGGCCCCGAAAGTATGAAGATGGTTGGTTTTTTTATAAACAATATTTATTAGGGTCTAGTCTTCGATTGACCACAATCTCACCTAATGGTAAGTGACGATCAGATAGTCACTTACCAACAGGTGAGATTCTGGTCGACGATGTATCACGAAGGTCTATAAGAATAAAAATAATAAAATAGATTAATTTGTGCAGTCAGACTTAAAACCTATCTAAAGTTTAAAACAAAACAAAAAAACTTATAAATGTAAGCCCGAAGGCACAAAATGGCTTCTGCCTCGACATGGGTTGTCTAGAAGACACCTATTCTCGTCTTGAAGAGACCCGTGTCATAATTTCAGAAATACCTATATGTTTTTTTTGTTTTCGTAGTAAAAATTCTCGCTAACTTCGAACGCACCAAGCCCCATACCAAACTCAATTCTTATGACTAACATATTAACAAAAAAAAAAAACATATTAAAAAAAAAAAAAAAAAAATTAAGGACCTTAAATTATTTATTGTGATATCTGAAATAAATGAATTTTATTTATTTATTTATTATAAACTTGTGACATAACCTGATATTCAACCAAAAATGGTATTTTTTTATTAATGCTAAATTTTAATGATGCCTACATGCTTATCGTGTAGTACATGTACCTACCTCTTTTCAATGATTTTTAGTATTATTACTTGTTACAATGTTGGCAATGTTGTACAGGCATGTTTTAATATATAAGATAGCAAAACACTATCATTATTATCGATAGGTACCTACAGTTTTGTTATCCGAGATATTAAAATCAAAATCAAAGTTATAATATATTAAAAACATTTTTTAAAAACAAGCTTTTAATGCATTGACATCCAAATTAAACGGGTATAAAATTTCAGCTCAATCGCTTGAATATATCTGCTTCAAAATTGAGTTGCAAGATTCCACCCGTACAAACATACTTATATTGCAAGTTAAACAGAAGCTTTAAAATAGGAACTTAGTTTAGATAAATTCTTCAATGCTGGCGCGATAGTCTCTTGTTTTTTCATACAAATCCAGGCCTGTACAAGAAAAACAAAAGGTAATCGCAACTTAAAAATTTTTCAAGACTGGCCGCCGGTGGCTAAAATTCGGCCAGGACATCATAATTCTGTTGGTTTACGCGGCGAACTAAGCGAAGATTTGGTTCTTACAATGTAAACTTATAATTAATAGATTTGGTTCTTACATAAGATAATTAATAGATTTGGTTCTTACACTGTAAATTTATAAATCTTCTATACTAATATTATAAAGAGGAAATACTTGATTGTTTGTTTGTATTGAATAGGCTCTAAAAATCTTTTACCATTAGAAGCGTACATTTTTCTTGATGAATATAGGCTATTTTTACCGCGGGAAAATGCGTCATTCCAACGAGAAAACGGGTAATAGGACAACGGTTAGTAAGAATGCAGCTTGTCTTTAATAAATAAGTAAAGCTCCCAGTCGGAATGATTTTTCCTACATCTTCAAAAATCATGATCGGTTTTCAGCTAATTTATACAAAACTTCAACGATTTTATACACTAAGTACCTTCCCATGAATAACTCCATCAATTGGTGAAAACCGTATAAAAATCCACTTGGTAGTTTATGAGTTTATCGCGGTCAGACAGACTTTATCTTATAATTATATAGTGATTAACCGATTGACCATTAACTTACGCAGCCACTACAATAAATCTTTCACGAATAACTTATTATCCTTGCCAAAATCTTTACACCCGAACCTTAAATAAAATAAATAAATAATGCTGGACAATTCACACAGCATTATCTAGCCCCAAGCTAAGCAGAGCTTGTGTTATGGGTACTAGATAACTGATATACTTAATACAATACACTACATAGATAGATATATTTTATTATACATAGAAACATCCAGAACACCCGTATCCTATGACGATCATTTTTTCTTCGTATGATACTGGTTACCAAACTCTGGTATCATACGCGGCCGAAGGCAGATATTTTTTATTATACATAGAAAACACCCAGACCAACGCAACAAATTTCTGCAGATCGTACACAAATTTGTTCCGAGGCGGGAATTGAACCCGCAACCTCCTGCGTCGCAGGCGGATCTTCGCCCGCTGCGCCACGGAGGTCGTCTAAAAAATAAATCTGATGTCTTCTTTTGTCTGGTGATTAGAAATTGTACCTATAAAATAGCTGGCAGAATGGATTCGTTCGACCGTTAAAGTGCCAAGGCAATACAAAGAGCCTTTTAGTAGCGACGGATGGCGCCCACGGAAAATAGGCTGGGTAATCATAGCACGGAAACTTTATAAAGAATATGATGTTGTTGACGGTCAAAAAAAGGTAAGGTTAGGTAAGGTACGGAGATGAGAGTGGAAGAGAAATATTATATTGTGACGCCTACCACCGACCTGTGGACGGAGTGAATAAATGTGGTCGGTCATGAATAAGAACTTTGAAGCGTTGTTGGTTATAAATAAAGTAAAGTTGTTGTTATTGTCGAAAAAATAACCATTACGTAATAACTGCTTATTTCATAGTGATAAGGAGAGAACATCAGTTTTCCTGTGGCTAGAAATTAATCCTAAGAGTCCTATTTTTGCAAACTGTGCCCCGTTCAAGACTAAACTGATTGGAACCTCTAAAGCTCTTTTGTTATTATGTTGCGCTAGCCTCACACTCTACACACTAATTATTTGATTTCTGATTTTAAAATTCTTAATTACTGCACGTCCGAAAAGGATAAATAATAAAACAATTACTTGATTTTAAGACCTTCATGTTTATTATTCACACATTAAAATAAACTAATTTGACAGCACCAAAAATTATGCTATCTTTTTATGACTACAACGGCAACACTTTTAGTGCCGTCAAATAACTTTAGTTTTATTTTTGGCAACATATGATGGGTGAGTCTCTTTGAAGTACTGATACGTGATCGTGACCTCTTCTTTTTTTACGGGATTTGCGAACTTCCCTGTTCATACGATAGAGGCGCTGCTATACCAAATAGTATGGAAAAAGGAGGCATCTCGTTACAGATACAGATACAGATTTTATTAATAATACCATTATTACATGTCAACACTTAAATATAAAAATAATATTATCCCTATGATAAGGGCAAATTATAAAATTCATGTATGTCATACAGAACCAATTCTATAAGCCACTTTCTTAATTTTCTCTTAAAAATAGATATGGAAGCTGCATTGCGGATCCAGTCGGGCAGCCGATTATATACTGAAGGACCCATAACATATACCGACCTCTCAGATTTTTTTAGCTTGTGTTTAGGTGTGACCAGGTGGTAGTAGTATTTGTTACTACGCAGGGCGCGGGTGGCGTTTCGACCACGGGGCTGGAACAGGTCCACATTGTTGTGGGTGAAAAGAGCTACCTGGTAGATAAGTTCACCAGTGAGAGTGAGGATATTGTACTCCTTGAACAGCTCCCTGCATGAGACGTCGTTAGGGACACCTGCCATCGCTCGCAGAGCTCGCTTTTGCATTACGAAGGCCCGCTGTACGTCGGCGGCCCGCGCCCACAGCTCTACCCCGTAGGAGAGCGCGCTATGGACGGTCGCGTAGTAACAGGATCGGACTACGTCGCGCGACGCGGTGCTCGCTAGCCTTCGTAGTGCAAAGCAAGACCCTCCCAGCTTACCGCAGAGTTTTTCTATATGCTTGTCCCATACGAGGGAACTGTCCAGGTGGAAACCCAGTAATTTTATGGCGTGGACTTGTTCCAGCGCCGTGTTTCCAGCTGCTACATTAAGAGGGGGTGCTCTTCCGTTAAGGTTGAAGCTAATGAGGCAGGTTTTTTCTCTGTTTAGCGCAAGGCCGTTTGATCTAAACCACGATTCAAGTTGTCGGATAACCATGTTCAGTCTGCGCTCCAATTCCCCTTCCGTAGGTGCGGTTACTACCGCCGCTACATCATCCGCGTACATGTATATTTCTGCATTATCAATGGTGCCGGGTAGGTCGTTGAGGAGCAGGCTGAACAAGGTGTTCGACAAGCAGGATCCCTGGGGCACGCCCATCACATTCTCGAGGTCGGACGAGACGACACGGCCCCCGTCCCCTACCACTACTTGCGTTCTTTTAGACATAAAAGAGGTTAATAGGGATAAGGCGGGGCCACGTATGCCATGGAACTGGAGTTTGTTGACTGTAAGGCGGTGGTCGGCGGTGTCGAACGCGCGCGAGAGGTCGCAGCATAGCAGTGCTACTCGCTGGCCTGCCTCGCGCGCGCTCAGCACGCGCCAAACTATTTCTCGCACCAGGTCCGTCGTGGCGCGGCCCGCTCTGTACGCAAATTGCCGCTCTGAAAGGATGCTACGTTCGGCAGTGAACTTTAAGAGTCTGTTATTAAGGCCTACTTCCAGTACCTTGCTAATAGCAGGTACTAACGAAATAGGACGATACGATTTTGGATCGGATTTTTTGCCTTTGCCCTTATATAGGGGACTGATTTTAACTTTTTTCAGGCTTGCAGGATAGGTCCCTTGCCGCGCACAGCTATTACACAGAACACTAATGGGGCCCGCCATGTGTTTAGCGGCTAATTTCACAATCCTAGCCGAAATGCCGTACACATCGGAACTAGTTTTAGGGGCTATCTGTGTGTTAATGATTTTTAAAATCTCAGACGCTGTAAAAGGGCTAATCCGCAGCGATACGTCACTAGCGCTAGAGTCCGCCGCAAGAGTAGCCACCGCGCGCGGTACGTCGGCCGACGGGGCGCCGCACCTACTCGCTGCCGTCACGAATTCCCTATTAAGGGCGTTGACAAGTTCGACCTTAGTTGCGAACGGTTGACCATCAGCGTTCTTAATGTGGTCCGTGAAGTCGGTTCTTTCCCGCCCGTGGCGGCCGAGTTCAGTATTTATTATCTTCCACATTCTTTTGGATTTATTGGGGTCGCCGCGGATCTGATCTGAATAGAAACGGGTCCTTTTCACTTTTAACATAGAGTGGTATTTTATAGTAAGTTCATCAACAAACTTCCCTAGACTTTCATTGGCAGGGAAATTGTTCCTAAGTTGTAATGTGTCATACAGCAAGTATTTAAGATTCAAGACGTCAGAGTCTACCCAGTTCTTGGAGGTTGGACGTTCGGGCACGCGCTTTAGAGGAAAGCAGGTGTTGATGTTGCTGACTATCGCTGCCAGAATTCGTTCGGATAGAACGTTACAGTTATGACCAGATTCCGCGATTACCACGGGCCAGTCGATCGTCTCTAAGGCATTTACGAAATTGATGGAGTTCAATGTATTATAACACCTTTTCATGACAAAGGACTGGGGGCGCGGGGAGCTTCGCGAGACGGTAAGGAGCTGCGCGTGGTGGTCGCTCAGGAGCGGATCTAGGCCGGCGATGTTCACTACACGCTCGCGATTAAGGTTCGTGTAGGCGTGATCGATCAGCGTGCTACTCTCCGAAGTGAAGCGGGTTGGGAAATCTATAAGTTGAGTAAAGTTATGCAGACTCAAAAGATCGGTCAGCTTTTTGGTGACGGATGAACTTATAAGGGTGTTAATACTGATGTCACCCATCAATATTGCCTCCAGATTTTCGTCATTTATTTTAGTAAGTAATTTATCAAATAGTTTTAAATAATCCAAATGATTTGTTAAGTTCGAATGGTAAATTCCTATGACTAATAAATTTTCATCCAATAGATGCACTGCACAAACATCAAAAATCTGTTCTTGTGACAAGTTAGAGAAGTCTGGTCGGTTACTAACCTTAATGCCAGACCGGACGTAGATGCAGCTTCCTCCGTGCTCTATTTTAGGCCTACAATATGATGCGATTAGGTCGTAGTTACATAGTGTAACTGAATCTATTTCAAAAACTTTAAGGTGGTGCTCTGAAAGCACAAGTATATCACACGTAAGTTCTTTGGTCAGCGCCACCTCAAGTCTCTTCGTCTTATTGCGCAAACTCTGAACGTTGAGATGACAAAGAATCATTGTGTTATGTCCTGGTGGCGGGCGCGGCTGCGGCGGCCCTCGTACTGGTCGTGCCGGCGCGGGCTGGTTGGCGCAGGCGACGTGCGCCGGACGCGGCGGGGTGCGCGCGCCCGGCTCTGCTTCGAAACCACTCGCTGATTTCGGTACTGGGTGGCCAGTTTTCTGCAGCCATAAAAAAATCAAATAGGCTGCTGGGTACGGTTATGCCAAACGAAGAGTAGTGGCTGTGCGATAACTTTACCAACGTCAAATAGACCCACCTCTCAGAATTATCACCACTGTACCTCGATTCCATGTGGGCGCCACTATTACATACGCAGATATCTAATAAAGGTAGAGGTTGTAATTGTCTGAGAAGTGGGAGGTGGGATGACTTGGCCCGTAATTGTACTTCATCGTATAGCTCGGCCAATAAACTGGTTATTGGCGATTTTACGGTTCAACTTAGGAACCCATCCGTCTGAAACGAGACTGAATAGGTTAATTTAAGACCTTCAAGCTCTAATGATTTTGTAAATGTTTATTTTTATTTCTTTTTTAATTATTTTTATTCATTATTCACATTGTATGTATGTAAGTGGAATAAAGTTGTGCGCAGATCCCAGAATCAGACCTTTCGAGGGAGTCTTTAGAATAGGAAAGTTTATATCTAAAGTATCTAAGGAATAAAACAATAATAAATAAGAAATAGATAATGGATGTAAGTGGGTTAACTAGGAACCTTATTTGTGTTGGAAGAACACCAACGCTTCATCCCTTTACGAGGGACATCTTTAGGGTGAGTGCGGTTCTACAAAGCCTGTGTCTTGTCTAGGGAAAAATTCTTTGTTCCCCGCAAGATACGCGAGGCGATAGAGATAGAACGATGGCCCATCTTCAACAGAGACAGAGGTTGGAACCTACCACCCGCCTGGAAGCCGTGTCTTCATGAGAACTCGAACAGCAGTATGGAGCCGGGTGTAGAATTGTAGATACTGTTAGTTCCATATGTACCCAGGGAATACCAACACCCGACACAGTAGGATCTTTACGATAAGATGACTCTCACGCCCTACAGCATCTACAAGCAGCGCACCCCCACCACCCCCACCCCCGGCGCTCACGTCGCGGGCTCAACGCGCGCTAATGCGCAGTGCTGGGAGAGTTGCCGAACGCGCGCGTCTAGAACCGCACTCACCCTGAAGATGTCCCTCGTTAAGGGATGAAACGTTGTGTTCTTCCAACACAAATCAAGTTTGTAGTAAACACGCCTACATCCGAAATGAAATAAATAATGCTGGACAATCCACACAGCATCATCTAGACCAAAATAAGCAGAGCTTGTGTTATGGGTACTTCTTAGGTAACATGAATAAATTAATATTCTGTTATTTATAGAAAACGCCTGAAACATCCGGAACAAATATCTGCAGATCGTAGTAACATTTGTCCCGGGGCGGGAATTTAACCCGCAACTTCCTTCGCCCGCTGTGCCACAAAGATTGTCCGATATTGATAAATTGAATTGATATAAGAACATATTATAGAATCTCTAAGTATACTAAGTTAGGCTTAGTACTTTGATTAAAGGTTGGAGTTTGCATCAACAAAACAATACCCCACTCAGTGGGGTAGCCTCCCCTTTGGAAAAATAGTTCCCCCCCTTTTTGTCCATTTTTCAAAACGTGCTATTTTTATAGACTTCTCTATATTTATCCTGTAAAATATAGATCCATATCTACAAACGCTTCATGCAATTCAAATCAATCGCTCTGTAAACTTCGGAGATAGGGGGGGAATGGGTACTTTTTCGACTTGTTTCAAAATATTTCAAAAAGTATGAAAACTACAGAAATTTAAAAAACGTTTTTGAAATTTTCAAACCGATACCTTTTATTTGATACCCCACATGACCCTGTAGGTGTAGATATCTTTTAAAATTCATTTTTATTTATTTCATCTATTTTTCTTTAAATCTGTACAGGCGCACGAAATTTATTATCATTTTTAAATTTCAAGTTGATAGCTGCTGTAGTTGCTTAAGGAGGAAAAAAGGACAGACAAAGCGAGACCATAAGGGTTTCGAAACCGATCTTCGATCTCGAAACCCTAAAAACTGCTCAAGCTTTAAAGCATCAGCAGTTTTTTAAGTCTGTGGTATACCACAGTCGAAGTAAAGTCACCTAATCTGTGGCATAGTCCAAGAACTTGATTAAAGCTTTAAGTTCCCCAGCACCTAGGCTTAGCTCTGGCCCTCATTACGCCTACAGAAAGGGCGTTTAACCTCAACTGCGTCAAGTGTTGTTCAAAGTAGCAACTTAGGCCTTCTGACTGGAAGGTGAAAGGAAGTTAACTGCGTTTTATGAAATAAATTAGAAACTGGTAGGCACCACAGCCAAGTAAAAACATTGAACAAACAAAGTGGTTTTTATAAACTATACAGGATAGCCCGTCATAATCGCAACGATGCCATTACAATAGGGTATAATTTGCATGTGTGACTTAAAAAGAGCTAATTATTTTTTTACGCAGGTATTCTCTATTGATATAGAAATATATCGCCCTATTTATTTTTTATGTTTTACTGTGAAATTTAATCATTGAAAAGTAGACATTACAAATCTCAATCGCAAATTTCTAAATGTAACGTTGTTGGCAAGAGCGAACCGTGACGTCACACTGCACATTTTGTATTGTCATGAAGCTTTGGCGGAATATCGTTTTTGTATTATTTCGTGATTGTTTTGTGTTTTCTTTGAATTAAAATTTAGATTTTGATCATATATTTTTTTATAATATTATTTTGATTGAAAAATAACTGAAGAAACAGAGGCTCTTTTTTCATTTTGGTATGGTGCAAACCGGTACTAGCCAAGCGCGTTACCAAAGCGCGCCCATTGTACGTACATATGTACATATAAGGTTCAAGCGTACCTACTTGAACCTTATATTAATACTATTGTATCGATTAACCTTGCTCGTAAGCAAGGTTAATCGATACAATAGGAATAATATTGTCATTTCGAGGTCGTTACCATGACCACGAACGGTTTCTCGTCTTATTACCATTTATTAGTATTAGACGTTTCGCAGACGTCCCTGGGTTACGAATGTAACTTTTTTAAATCAAATTCTCTGAGTGGAAAGATTTGGGGAGGTCTTTGCCCAGATTTGGGGGAGGCCCTTGATGGAATAGGCTGAGGAAAAACAAAATTCTCTATCACCAATAATTAAGGTTAATCGAAAGCTTAATTAATTAAGCCACAAAATTAAGACGTCTAATTAATCTTGACGGGACGATTATAACACGTGATATTTGACTTTCACTAAATATATTGAACCAAGTATAAGTTTTCTTTCCCTAATGATGACTTTGCTTAATTCGACCACAGATTCGCGCAGAACATAATATAGTGCACAAGTGTGCACTCTCTATTCTCCACCTTCACAATTCGATGGAACTGCAGACCAACACGATCTCTGGGCACGATCAATGGCTTTCTGAGGCAGGGGGTGTACACTGCCAACATGATGACTCCGGGCTGTAACTGTGAATTTTTTTGCTATGAAAATCCCAATTTAACTGAGTTTGTATTTGGAAATAAAATAGAATAGAATAGCATTTATTTCGATACACACTCAAAGGTACATAGAAAATATACAAAACTAAACAAAGAACAAGTTATACTAAATTATAAGGTAGTAGGTAAGTACCTATAGCACAGCCTACATATATGACGTGGTTTTGACAGAGCAGACGTGCAGGGGCAATGGAATGGTCGGGGGAGGACGCTCCCGAGCTGCATACATCACCGCCTTAGTAACTCAGGAGCGTCCTCTACCCCCGACCCGTCCCTTGGCCCCCGCACGAGTGCCTATTGTATAAGTGTTTAAATACGTGATATATATTTAGAAAGCAGCTGCTGACCTTCCTCTATCGTCGATTTTTTTAACGTCGGCGCCATATTAGGCAGATTTTTGTTAAATTGTCTATATCAATAAAGATATCTTATCTGTTTACAAGTACTTAGGTACGATATCAGACAATACAATTTACTAAGAACGTGTGAATAATATTTAATACAGAATATATATAACGTATCTACCTAATTAGCACCATATCCCAATACCCAGACTCTCTCGTTAATTAAATGTCAATTGTCAATCAACTACAGTGATAGTGCACTCTTACACAATTACTTGTATACCGCAGAGAGATTCGTGGGCTTTGAATTTCAATAGGTAAGGTTAATTTATGCATACGGTACCAAGAACAATTCTGACTCTGGGGGATAACGCCCCTTGGCAGTTTCCTCCTATTTTGTTGTTAATTGCCAAAAAACCTCATAATTTTTCTTAGCTCATTATCTTCGCTTCCTTGTCTTGATGAGCATGTTTTTCTTCAAAAAAGGCTGCGGCCCACTCAACTCTCCGATATTTATTTTGTATTTTTTCTGAGCCGCCGCAAGCTCTCCAAAATTTTCAAGGCTTGCTCCGCTCGCTGTTATATATTTTTTCATACTCTTTAAACTAGTTTGTGACCACCCAAAAAAGTAACAAAAATTTCCATGTTCGCTCCGCTCTCCGTAATATCTTTTTCGGAATAATTTTGTTCACTGCCGAAAAAATTCACAAATTGCTGAAACTATCTCGTCCTCCCCTAATGAGCGCCATTGCGCCCCGTCTTCAGCTTGCCGCATCCAGCATCTACCTGCAGTCTTTCGCAGGTCATCATCCCACCTTGCCGGTGGGGTTTGGTTCTCTGTCGGATGTATTCGTTACGAATCCTATCCTTCAGAGAAACTCCGTGCGGAGCTCTTTCCATTGCTCGCTGAGCGACTTCGAACTGGTCGACCAACCCTAAACGTGGGTGTCCACGTCTCAGCTCCATAGGTCATGACGAAGGACGCACTGATTGACATCTGTCGTTTTCAATCGTTGCGGTAGGCATGAATAATTTGGCCAAATTGAAAATCATTGCCAGAAAATCTAAATTTTTCGCCCGCATCAAAACCAATTCGATAGTACATTTCGCTGGGTTCCAAATTAATTAACGCTCTCAAGTTTGTACACTGTTAATTATTTTTAGCTTTTAGTAATTGAATTTGATTTCGGTGTCAAGTTTTTCGTCAATAAAGAGTAATTGAGTAATGTTTACGCATTGCACGCTCTCATTTAATTAATCATCTTTATAGTAATTTAAAATAAAATTGGTTTGGAAAACACTAATCTGCTACGAGATATTCGGTGGATCGTAATGTTTCAAAGCTGTGACTTACCCTCTGTTGATGGTGTTATTTTCAGAAGACAGGGGGTATAATTTTGTTTATTTTTTTAAATATCCTGCGTTTTACAAAATAGCTAGAAACAGAAAAATAGTGGTAAAAGTCTTTAATTTCTTCAAAATGAGAATTCATTCGAAGTTAGTTTTAGCATGAGTTATACAAATAGTTAAAATAGTAGCAAAACTTATTCTGCTTATCTGAAATCAATCAACATGCCATTGCACTCCAAAATGAAAACAAATAATTTCGCGCTACTCATGATACCTTAAATCAAACAGCTTTCGCACCAATCCTAAACAAAACTAGAATTCCAGTTATTATTAATGTTTTATTTCGTCATCATCGTCATCATGTCGGCCTTTTGGGGATCCACTCTTGGCCTTCCCTTCTTTTCCAGTCCCCGCGATCTTGGATCCTATCAGGCCATGTCGTTGGATATCGTCCACCCAATCGATGTAAGTAAAGGTTTGATGGTCGCTCTCGTCCTAGGATCCTAGAATGTCTGCAGACACTCTGCTTTGGGTCTCCATTCCAGGACTCTCCCAATGTGACGCTTGTTTACTGTATCGCATGGTGATTTATTTAGATATTAGTAAGTAATTAAACCAAACTAATTTGTATCGTTATGTAAGGGATAGCAATTTTAATGCTGTTAAATAAGTTAATTTTGCTTTTGGCGACATCTGATTTGGTACCAATGTCACACGCAACGAATACTGCCGTAACTAAACAAATTTATATTCATTCACTAGCCACTTACGTCTATTTCTGTCTGCGATGGGTGTTGATTGCCGCACTCACGTTGCTTCGTTACTCCCCGGAATGTCGTTCAGACGACAAATTGCTTCATCTGACGTACGTGGCTTCGTAGTATAAAAAGAAATGGCTGGTACGCTTTATACAATGTTGGAATAGCTTTCGTAGAATCCTCGAACGAGTTTGCGGATTAATCCCAAAGATCGGGACTCTTTTCCCAACGTGTCGTCATCTCTAACCTCTCCCTGGACAGGCGTCCAAAATTTAAACTATCTGAATTTACCGTAAAGTTAATAAATGGATTTTCTTTCTTTCTTTCTTTCTTTCTAAAGTAGCAAGCGTCTAAATTTTGGACGATTTTTGGCAGTCTTTTGTTTCGTCGACATATATTAGGGTGCGGAGGGTCAACTATAAGCCAAGTCAATCGTTCTATGGTGCCATTACACATTCAAGCCGACGTCAAGCCAATAACCTAACCAAATTTAGAAGAAATTAAAAAAAAAAGCAAATTCAAAGTTGGTTTCAGAGGTGTGCGTCATTGTTTTTTATCGTTTTTTCTTTGTAGGTACTTATTGCGTAAAAAAATTGTTTGGAAACGTATTCTTTTTTGTTTATATTGTAACGATAGGCTATTCAACTTTAAAATAAAAATCAAACTCTACATCAAAAATGTAAAACTAACGTCGTCTTTAACCAAAAGTATTTGCAATTTATCACACGAGTCAAAGCATCGTCATTACCAATCTACGCCCCGGTGAGCGGTGAGAAAAAGGATCGTGGACAAACAAGCCTAAGTGAACATGATGAAATGGGAATTAAACAATTACCAACTGGCAGGTTACGAAAAATAAAATGTATACGTTTTCCAGTGTGCATTAAATCTCGTACGCTGCAAAAGCCATTATTAAGCCAGTGTAAGGTCTTACAGCTTTAAAATGATAAGATGTTTATATTTGATAAATGGATTTTATTCCAACACTCTACGAGCTAATGATGATAATGATATTATGAGACACGCGCCCGGTATGAAAGGCTAACATGTACTGATGAGAGCGCGCGCGTTCATATTGCTGCAATGAAGTAAAAATGCTGACGCGAGAGGATGGTGCGGTTTCACCGTACATATTCCCGACAGCGAGATGAGAAGATGCTGGTTAAATTGATATAAACTTAATAATGACCTATACGAGTAATGATAAGAAATGATACGCTAACTAATGATACTAAATGCTAATGATACATGATGATAGAACAATAGGTCCTTAAGAAATTTCATTATGATAAAACAATATTTTTGTTAGTAAGACTACAGCTAAGTTAAAGTAACGTAATCTATTCAAGTCCTACATCTTGGTTTCACTGATATTGATCGCGCGAAAAATAGGCGACGACGCCTTATCTAAACGATCACTTTGCTTTTTGATACCACTAAACTTGCTTATTTCACTATACTCTACATTTTGCTCGACACTTGCACTACCACTAACACAAGCATCACTGATAACGCTGCTGAAACGCGGCGCGGCGGCCGGCAGTGACAGAGGCTGCGCCTCCACCGCCCGGGCCGCCGCCGCCGCCGGAGCGCGCGCGGGCGCGTGCTGGCCAACGCGCCAGCGCGCCTGGCCGCAGCGCGCGCGCCTCCACGCGCATACTGCTCCCACTGCGATCCCCGTGCCCACGATCAAGTAGATCACGGTGTATTGATGTACATCGTGATAAGTGATATTCTCCGTAATGCTCTCCTCCTTCTTCATCTGATCTATTTGTTCTTTGATTTTAGCCAAGTAGGCTTTCTCTTCTTTGTCTTCAGAGGTCCAGTTGGCAGTGATAGGAACGGTTATGTTAATGATATGATTGATCGGTGCAATTGATATCTCAGGAACGTAAATCTCAGAGTGCACCTTGATGTTTGATGATGGTCGCCGAGGTGAGTAGATGGTGAAGTCCTCTCCCTTTATTATGCAACCTTGACCGAGACTCATGATGCCGGCCCGGCTTATCTGTTCAGTTGATATTTGATCCTCGCATATGACTCGTAGTAAACAAACGTCACAGCAAAAATAGTAGTATGTATTGGGCGTGTGCAATTCTCTCCACATATTTCTGCATTTTCTTGACTGAGTTAGGCAAGTACTTGTGCCCGGATCCTTGACACATAGGCTCATGTCGGATATGATCTTAAAAATGGGACCTTGAATGTTACACAAATAGGTATTTCTGTTTGTGTTAAGGCATGATTTGATATCTGTTATAGGTACGTATGTATCTTTTTGTATGTTGATGGCTAAATTTTCTGCTACTGGAATGATGCTGATAGTGTTATCTCCAACCATCCGTGGGATAGGAAGAACTTGATAGGCTTCGAAGATTTCCCTGCTAACGAGAGGAATTTTCACTTCAAAGATAAGGTATGATTTCGTCATTCGTGCTTTGATTCGCAGAAGATGATATATGCTCCACAAGTCTGTTTGTATGTTACTTATAGGTAGACACAGATCTTGTTGTAGTTGACCGGAAATGATATTTAGCTGCTGTTGAAGTTGTTCCGGCGTAAGTAGATGTATGCTAAATTTACCGTTGTTTACGCTGGTAATGATATCCAATAATGATTCTTGTATGTTGCTTAGTTTAGACAACATATTGTTTGCAATGATAGCTGATAAGATAAACTCGTTTTTAAGTTCGAGCTGTTGTACTTCCGATGTTATTTGATTAGCCGAGCTTTCTAATCTTTGAAAGTGCATGTCGATTAGAGTATGCTGTTTATTGATAGATAGTTCCATTCTTTTGATAAGATTGTACTCCGATTCGACTATAGATGTTTGATTTTTCCATAACATCGCTAAATGTTTGTTATTTGTGTGTATGATATCGATGTCTTTTTGATATTGCTGTGCGAACTCGTCGTCAAGTACTCCGAACAGCTGGTGAGCGATGTACCCGACGCCGTTGATAAGGCCTCTCTTCTTTCGATGAAGGTCGCGTGCTGAGAACTGCTGATTCAGTAACTTCTGATCGTAGTAGCGTAGTTCTGAAAAGCCGTGTTGTAATTGTGTTAGGACAATCTTACAATGTGATGGTGCATTGCCCTTTGTGTTATCGCATGTGTTTACAAGGTTGTTGAAGAACTTATCCATTGCTGCGAAACCTTCCCAATAGGGATGCATATCGTAATAGACAATGATTTTCCAATCGTCCCTGATTACCTGGATATTTGACATCTTGTCGAAATATAGCCCTTTCGTGCTGCTCAATGCTGTGATATTATGCGATCCGAATGCTGTTGTAAGTAGATTCAAGACCACAAAAATTGATAGAAGGATTGACGCCATAGTTGATCGTGATTTAGGCGTCTTGATATTGGCGGGCTTTTCCGATTTCGTGTCTTGTTCCGGGGCGTGAACGATTGTTGATAATTTGATGATTGGCCGTTTAATAATGCCGTTTTTGGTTTTAAGTGATACGACGCGAACACACTTGTCTTTTCCGGGGTGTAGCTCTACAACCCTACCTAACGCCCATTTGCCGGCGGGAAGGTTGGCGTCATTGATGATAACAATGTCGTTGATTTTGATATTTGGCTGTTGTTGTTTCCATTTGCTTCTGATAGAGAGCTGACTCAAATACTCCGACCGCCATCTTTTCCACACGTCATCGAAAATCTTCTGCGTGAGTTGCCATCTCGTGCGTAGATCTTTCTCTGTTTCTATGATGGTTAGGGTTGGCCCACTCGATAGAAAATGTGCCGGTGTGAGGCAGTCCAATTCGTCAGGGTCTTCTGATAATGCGCAGAGTGGCCTGCTATTCAAACACGCCTCTAGCTGGGATAAGATGGTCGAAAACTCTTCAAAGGTGAGTTTTTGTTCTCCAATCACTCTCTTCATATGATACTTGAGGCTTTTCACAGAGCTCTCCCACAAACCTCCTGCGCTAGGGTAAGATGGCGCGTTGAAGTGCCATTGAATCTGCATGCTTGATAATTCATTGATAAATGTTTCGTCTGATAAAGTTTGTTTGATATTGATAAATTCTTTTTCTAGAATATTATTGGCGCCGACAAAATTTGTCCCGTTGTCACTATAGATGTGCCCGGGCGCTCCCCGTCTAGCAGCCATCCTGCGCAGCGCGGCCAAAAAAGCCGAAGCTGTGAGGTCTGATACCAACTCCAAGTGGACGGCCTTCGTCACCATACAGACGAAGACCGCTACATACCCCTTGGTAGTTTTCGCTCCTCTTCCTTTGTTATATTTAACATCGACATAACCTGTAAAATCCACTCCAACATGATAATAAGGACGCGAGGGATTTGTCCTTGATGCCGGCAGGTCTGCCATGATTTGGTATTGTTTGTAGGGATCATTTCGTCTGCATTTGACACAGGTACGTAAAGTCTTTTTTACAGTACGATTTCCTCCTAAAATCCAGTACCTCTGTCTGAGGTGTGATGACGTCAGGCGCGATCCTCCGTGAAATGTTTGCTGATGTGCTTGATCGATCAATAATGATGTTAATCGGGCATTGTTAGGTATTATGAGAGGGTGTTTTCTGTGGTAGCTGATGTTTGCGTTCCGAAGCCTCCCTCCAACCCTTAACAATCCGTCTTGATCTACAAAAGGCGAGAGATTCAGTAACCGACTCTTTTTTGATATAGGTTTGTTTGCTTGTAAGTCAGTCATTTCTTCCGAAAACTCTGCTTCTTGAATGTTTTTGATAATTTTGTTATGAGCTTTTTTTAACTCTGATAGTGATAAGCACGCTGAGGTGACGTCACTGTGACGAGCCACTCGAAGTATCCACGCCACGACGCGCACAACTCGCGTAAAACTGCTTGACTTGCTCAATAAGTCTTGAATGATATCGCTAGTATGTTTATTTTGTGTTGATACGTTTGTTTGTATTTTAATCTCTTCGTTTGTAGTGTAAGTTGGTTTGACAATTTCACTTTTTGCGTCAAACGAAGAAAGCCATACCGGACCATTCCACCACAATGATAATTCCGTCAACTTTTCTGCTGATATTCCTCTGCTGGCACAATCCGCGGGGTTGTCAGATGATTTTACATAGCGCCAGTTTTCAGCTGGCACAACCTTGACTACCTGTCTCACTCTGTTAGCCACGTAAGGTTTCCACCTACTAGCGTCCCCATTGAGCCATCCAAGTACAGCCGTCGAATCTGTCCAGCAATAAACTTTTACTTTATAATCCGGCAGACATTTTAATGCTTTAGTGATAAGTTTTGATAGAAGCTGAGACCCAGCCAGCTCCAGTCTGGGCAGGGATAAATTTTTATTTTCAGCCACTATTTTGGCTTTTCCTGTGACCAACCTTACTTCATTTTGATTTTTGATTTTGCAGTAGATCACACAGGAAATTGCTTTTTGGGATGCATCGCAAAATCCGTACATCTCAATTTCTTTGTCTTTGCTTGTCTTCAACCATCTAGGTACCTTCACTCTATTGATATTGATAAGGTCTTTCCTGATTTTCTCCCACTCATTCTTGATTTCTTCAGATGTTTCTTCATCCCATCCTGTATTAGATGTCCATACTTGCTGAAAGAGTAGTTTCAGTTTTGTAGTGATAGGTGAAAGCCATCCTAGCGGGTCAAAGATTTTTGATATGTTAGAGAGTAAAACCCTTTTCGTCAGTTTGGCAGTGCTCTCGTTGACGTCGACCTTTAGCTGGAATGTGAAGTGATCATCTTGTGGATGCCATGTTAAGCCCAAAGTCTTCGTAGTACTCTCTGTTGATCGGAACTGATATGACTTTTGTTCGTCATCTTGATTTTGCTGTAAATGATTGGTAATTTCAGGTTGATTGGAGCCCCATTTTCGCAAATTGAACCCCCCTGACTTCAGTAACTGAATCAAATCAGTTTGTAGTTTTTTAGTGGCTTCGATGGTTTGTTCTCCGCTAAGGAGATCGTCCATATAGAAGTCTTCTTCCAGCGCCTTGGCGGCTCTACTGGACTGATACTTGTTCCCTTCAATTTTGGCTAAATGCTTTAAGGTCTTCATAGCCAAAAAAGGCGCGGCGGCATTTCCGTAAGTAACCGTCAATAGTACATACTCACGCCACCGACTTTGATCATTTTCATCCATCCAGATGATTTTCTGATATAATTGATCGTCTTCATGTACCATAATCTGACGAAACATCTTTTCGATGTCTGCAATTATAACAAACTCGTACTGGCGCCACTTCAAAATCAATTCGAATAGATCTTGTTGCAGGTTGGGCCCACGGCATGTCAAATCGTTCAGACTGTTACCCGTAGATGTCTTCGCAGAGGCGTTGAAGACCACTCGAAGAGCTGTTGTTGTAGAGTCGGTGCGTAGAATGGGGTGATGAGGTAGGTAACATCCCTTTGATGCTATCTCATTACACTGACGCATATGACCCAAACTGATATATTCGTTGATAAATGATGTGTACTCCTGGGCAATTTTTGGCTGTTTAACGAAGCGTTTTTTAAGTTGCCGAAATTGCGCGACAGCAGCAGGTTTTGATTCTCCCAACTTCTCTGATAAATCGGATTTAAAGGGTAGGCGCACTATAAAACGCCCATCTTCTTTCCGTTCTGTAGTTTGGTCGTAATACTCCAAACACTTTTCTGATATGTTTTGCTCGTCCGGGATACTTTCGATTGTCCAAAATCTCTGTAAATCCTCGGTATCATTGATAATAACGTTACACTGATAGCTTTTGTGTACGTTTCCGCTTAAAATCCACCCAAATCGAGTCTCCTGCGCGATTGGGCAGTTTTCGATCTTGATAATACCACCCTGTATAATCTCCGCGTAAACTTCAGCTCCAAAAAGTATGTCAATTGGGCTGCTGATATGATAAGTGTCGTCCGCGAGAGGTATGTTATTCAGGTAGGTCCAGTTAGGCTTAGGAAATGATTGATTTGGCAAATTATTGATAAGTGATTTCATGATATAAACTTCCGTTTGAAGTTCCATAGGTCGCTGGTTCATCCGGCTCGAAGGACCATAAAGTTGTAAGGTCTTACAGCTTTAAAATGATAAGATGTTTATATTTGATAAATGGATTTTATTCCAACACTCTACGAGCTAATGATGATAATGATATTATGAGACACGCGCCCGGTATGAAAGGCTAACATGTACTGATGAGAGCGCGCGCGTTCATATTGCTGCAATGAAGTAAAAATGCTGACGCGAGAGGATGGTGCGGTTTCACCGTACAGCCAGTAAAGGGTAATGTGATGTGATGACAGCTGTCTTATCTTTGTATTTAGTTATAACTAGCTGTACCCGCGACTTCGTTCGCGATAGCCTTACCGGCCGACTAATTAAGTTCACATTTAACCATAGTCTCTCATATTATGAAAAGCCGCCGTGCAAAAAATCGTGTAGGGTCTACGGGGGATAGCATATTGTCATCTTCAATCCCATTCTTTATCCACACGACTTTTAGCTACGACTCGGCCAGCGTCAGTGTTAAGAAGTGTCCTACTTATTCTAATTAATTAATTCTTAATTGGTTTCATTCCAACTCATTTAGCACTTTCGGCGTCATGCGCGGTGAAGAAATTTTACTTTTATCCCCTCTCCCAGGGGAACCTGACTGAATTCCGGGATAAAAAGTATCCTATGTCCTTTCTCGTGGTATGACCTAAAATCATACAGAGTTTTATTTCAAAACCTTTAGTAGTTTCGGCGTGATGCGCGGTGAAGGAATTTAACTTTCATCCCCTCTCCCAGGGAAACCTTGCTGAATTCCGGGATAAAAAGTATCCTATGTCCTTCCTCGTAGTATGACCTAAAATCATGCCGAGTTTCATTTCAATACCTTCAGTAGTTTCGGCGTGATACGCGTTTAAGAAACAGACAGACAGACAGACATGAATGAAAAAAATTGCAGTTTTGGCTTCAGGATCGATAATAGAGTGCCCTCCAAAAAAAATTTTCAAAATATCTTCAATGTACAGAATTGGACCTGTTACAGTTTTATTATAAGTATAGATTAATTTCCAGTAGGGTAACTTTTTTCCAAAATCTTTGGAACGATCTATCTGCTAGCCCCTAAGCTGTGATAAATGAGTGAATGAACTTAGGGAAAGTACTTTACCATTTGGGGGAAGTAATACGTTTCTTTGGATTCCATGCATAAGAATGGGTAATGGCACATTTTGCTAAAAATAGAATACTGTTGAAACGCTACCTACGACAGAAACGTTCATAAAAATAAAACATGGTAATTGCATGACTGACCGAAAAATACACGGTTTTCCGGCATTTGGTTCACATAATGGAAATAAAGTTATCCCTGATGCGCAGAGTGCGTGACAGCCCCAAAACCATCCTTCAAACTATAGCTGGTAGAATCACCACTCCCACGTGGCATGGTTTCGTGAGGAGATTGATCTACAATTTTATTTTATTTTATTTATACAGGGTTATTGGTAATTCACTGACTCTGCGTAAACTGCAGGTTCTGCCCATCATCACGAACACGTTGGTGAAGACGCCAGGTTCTTAATTTCAGATTTCAGATTCTTAATTTTTTGTTACTCGCCTCCTTTACAAAATAAAGTCCGAAACCCAAATAATTACTAAATACCGATTATATATTGATTTAAATACGGGTGGGAACCCGTATTTAAATCCACATCATCATCATTGGCTTATTTTACATCTACGAAAGATGATTCAAGTGGCATCAGCCTGACTGGGAGTCAGCCAAACACACACACCCTCTGATAATTCAGGGCTGAGCCGTTTTTAGGTTTAGTTTAAAAAAAACCCTATAACGAACGATTTTTAATGGAAGGAGGTACATACTAATATAATTCCCTTTCCACTAATATTAAGAACTAAGACCTGGCGTCTTCACGGATATGTTCATGATGGTGGGCCGAACCTGCAGTTTACATAGTGTCAGTGAATTACCAATAACCCCTTATAGTACGTAGTATAATGTCAAATTACTACAATTCTAAATATAAGGCTGTTTATATTTAGAAACAAATTATGGATCCTTTTGCTATACGAATAAAAATATTTTTATTTTATTTAATTTTTATTTGTTTGTGTAAAATCTTTTACATTTTTTAATGTCTAACTAGAGCATGCATGTGTTAAATATACAACTTTTTAATTAGTTGCTAACAGTCTGATTCCCCTTCAGCACTTTAACAATCTAATATAAGAAAATTCAGAAGAAATAATACAAGAAAAGGCGTGAATTTTCTCAAGCTCAAGCTCTCAAGTTGTCATTACAGACATTAAAGACGAACTTAATTAACCACCCACAGGATTCAGTTCTATTTTCATCAGAATAAAGGTCAAATTATAAAAGCACGGGCTGGTTTTTAAATGCAAGTACCTACCTAAGTACCTGTTAATTTGACTTGAAAGACAAATTAATAAAATCTCTTTATACAGTCAGTATAAAGTACTTCTTTTGTTATATGGTAGATTGCCTAAATTTGTCATACCATGGGACTTTCTTGGGCTTCGCCAAAATGAACATGTTGTGCGATTATTGTACCTACAAGGCCAAAAGAACAATATTATTCAAGAACAATACAAAATGTTTTGTTATTATAGGGCTTACCAACTACACCACGAGGTCAAGTGACGTAGGAGTCGAAAATCTCTGCGACTTCCTACGGACTAGTTGGTCAGCACATTCCGGATGAACGAATGAATGACGAAAGGATGCGGGTTCAAGTCCCGTCGAAGTCGAAATTTTTTCCACAAACACACACCTTTCGTCAAGTCAAACGAACTAAATGTAACTTTAGTCTTTGAACAGGATTGGATAAACGTCAATGTTTCCCCTGTAGGTGGAACTAACGGCGCTGCTAGAGTCCGTATGAAGTTGCAGAGATTTTCGACTCCCACGTCACTTGACCTCGTGGTGTACTTGGTTAGCCGGTACTGATGGAAGGATGCGGGTTCAAGTCCCGTCGATCTCGTAACGTTTAGCGATCTTCTTTGATTTCTTAGAATACAAATGTTGATTAACAACAATACCACTTTGCTGAAGACCTCTCTAAAAGGCACTCTAATAGGCATCCGATAGAATTACTGCTTTCTTACGTAAGCAACCTGCTTCAGGTAGCTTACGTAAGAAAGCAGTAATTCCAACCTAAGCAAAGAGGTTAAATAATATTCCTAAAATTTACGACCTCGACGAGACTTGAACCGGCGGCGGGTTCAAGTCCCTTCTTTCGTACCTTCTCAACGTACCTTCCTCAGTACGTTGAGGTCATAAATTTTTGGGATATCATTTATTTTATTAGAACTTTCCCTGAGTGTGAGAACAGATTAACTTTTATAGTAGGTACTTACGTAGTGTGTGGTGCTTACCGCACTATAAAAACATAAAACCTCACCAAAGAGGTTGGTGGTTCTAAATTGGAACAAAATCGAGAAACATGTCGATTTATTTTTGCTCCGTCTTGAGAGCGAAATGAAATCGACATGTTTAGTAAGGTCGAAGCGACGCGTGATCCGTGAGCTGGTGTGTATCAGCATTGCCATACAGGGGGGCAATGCAGTCAGCATCTTGGGGACGCTTCCGACTGGTATTGATATGGATCAGTTGAGCTACCTGTAGATTGTAGCTAAATTGTAAACACTAATACTAATATATTTGTAATATTTGATTTCATTTTTTTTTGTAAATAAAGATTTATAATTGAACAAGGTTCGGTAATTTTTGAAAAGGTTTGATCGAAGCTTTACAGGCTCGTATATAAAAAGCTGACGCAGTCATCCATTCGTCTGAGCAACGCTTATGCCATCGAAAAGCGTTGCTCAAGCATAGACTGAGCAATTATTTATAATACGGGCCTAAGTCTGCTAACGCACCTTTTCGAAAACCCTCCCTCAGTATTACCAAAAAACATATTATTTATTTTTCAATCGGCCAGTAACTTTTAATTGGCCCTGTTTACCTTTTAATGGTAACGTCGATGGCCTTGATAAAGGTTAATTGATACATTTGAAACGGTAATTGGTGTAGATTACATTGTTAACAAGAACAGGAATTAAGGTATAACCTACTCCGGAAGGAAATAAGACTCTACTTACCATAAAAAATGTCACCTTTTTAACAAACGATACTAAATGTACCTATCAAGAAGGCGAGTCGGTCTTTTGGAGCTTTGTATTTACTTTTATAATATTGAAAATGGCTTGGGTTATACATAAATAAATAAATAATGCTGGACAATTCACACAGCATCATCTAGCCCCAAAGTAAGACTCAAAGCTTGTGTTATGGGTAATAGATAACTGATATATTTTATTCATTAAATATACATAGATAGATATTACATAGAAAACATCCAGACCAACGAAACAAATTTCTGCAGAGCGTACACAAATTTGTTCCGAGGCGGGAACCGAACCCGCAACCTCTTGCATAGCAGGCGAACCTTCGCCCGCCGCGCCACGGAGGTCGTCAAAATACTTTTCACACTAAAGTCATTTACAACGGGATATTTGCCATGATTGGGGTTTTGAGCTTTCCAATATTTCGGCACAGTTTCATGCGCCATGATCACAGAATAAAGTTATTACGTGATCATGGCGCATGAAACTACGCCGAAATATTGGAAAGTTCAAAAAACAAATCATGGTAAATATCCCGTTTAGTGTTAATACATATTAGTGAAAATAAGTAATAAAGTGGTAATACATAACCATGATGGATTTAAAACTTTTAAAGTAATTTGAGTTTTTAATTTGAATCTATTCAGAATATCGTCGAGTGATTTAGAAAATTCTAAAATTGTGATTTTCCTCGTAGTTCGTTATTTCTAAGTCCTAACTCGTGTGACTCTTTTGCTTTGTACGTAAGCAGTATAGAATGACTATAGGAAATTCTCCTATTGAGGAAGAAAGGCGGCTGAGCAAGGGAAGATATATTTTGAATTGGCTTCCGTTTTGTTCTCAAATAAATAGATACAACTAAAAATATATAATATATAATATTGTATAAGGTCTATTGTCTAGGGTACAATAGAAAAAAATTACGTCTTATGGTCATCGAATGCGTAATGTGTTTGTAACTCATTCCTTCAACTTCAATTATTACGCAATGTATGACAATGCGATGTCATTCTTCTTTATTCTATCCTATAGACAATAATCCCCATGCTAGGCCTACAGATTTATAAATACAACTAGCTGCATTCTTACTACCCGTTGTCCTATTACCCGTTTTCCCGTAGGAATGAAGCATTTGCCCGCGGTAAAGAGTAGCCCATGTTCATCAAGAATAATGTGGGCTTCTAATGGTTAAAGAATTTTTCATTTCGGTCCAGTAGTTTCGGAGCCTATTCAATACCAACAAACAATTAAATCTTTCCTCTTTATAATATTAGTCGTAGACAATAAAATATCAGTCGTAGACGTTGTAGTAGACAATGGAAAAAATCTGCTCTATCTTTTCATTTGTTTTGGCGTTTATCCACAAACACACAAAAAGATCTTCACAAACTTTCGCCTTTATTAAATTAGTTAGATGAGTTGACATTTTGTTACACACCCAACTTTGTTATTTCAATTCCCAACAGATTAAAGTCCGAGCTCATTGTTTGAGAATTTTCAAATAATTACAAAAGTCGCAAAAAATCCGACCGTGGAAAATTAAAAACATCCAACTCAGCTAATCCTGTAAATCCGCGACCTTTCACGCTCAAAAATCAACCCTTAGGGTTGAACTACACTTCACAAAACAAGTTGTTGAACATTGACGAGTTGTTTTCGAATATTACTAACCGCTGAATACTAAATGATAAATAATAAAGGGCAGAAGCCTTTATTCACAAAGAAAATTACAATAAAATAATAGAAATAAATTAGAACTAGTATTTACAATTGAAACAATTGAGCTAACTGCAGACTGTTGCAAACAATCTACAGGTAGTAACTGACATCCGTGAGGGCAGGCGCGGCGGTAGATTTGGCCGAAGATCTCAAGAGGCGCATATATGCAGGTCTCGACAGAGCCTACACATTTGCTCCTCTTAGAGTCGAGACCCTAGGTCCGTGGGGTACCGAGGCTTTCGGGTTTTTAAAAAAATATCTGAGCGTCTGGTCGAAGCGACGCGTGACCCGAGAGCTGGTCAGTATCTGGCACAGCGCATCAGCATTGCCATATAGCGGGGCAATTACATTACCAACTAATTACACAGTAACAATTTAATTTATTGCTGTGTAACTAGGTGGTAATGGTCTTACGTCAATCTATATAGATATCTCTAGTCTACCATGGCCAGGTTGACAGCATTAACATGCTAAATGTGAAATTATGAGGAAAATAAAAATAAGCTAAAGTTAAACAAATCCAAAACAAAACTTACTAACTACTCAAACGCAACTCAGATATAAGCTCGTCTCAAGTGACGAATTTTTGACATATTTTCATTGAAAACTGTCAAAAAACCGGCACTGACGAGTTTTAGACAGAACTTCATTGAAAACTGTAAAAAATCGCAGCTTGATATGAGCAGATATATATATTAAATTTGCCTGTAGTTCTACTGGTAGAACTACGAGAAAAAAATGCAAATGGTTGGTCCTAAGTAAATCAGTTATCTAGTAAGTACCCATAACAAAGCTCTGCTTAGCTTCGGCCTTGGTGATGATGTGTGAATTCATCATCATCAGCCTATATAAGTCCACTGCTGGACGTAGGCTCCTATTTTAATTTTTCAGCATTGTTTATTTATATATAAGGTCATCAAAATCGCCCTACCTATTTAACATATTTTAACTCGACCAATACTTTCCGTGCTGTAAACATGTTGAGTAGTACCTACCTATCTAGCTACCAGAGATAAAACCACTATAAACCTATTCTACTTAATTGGTAGGTCTGTCAATGAATAAAATTCCTGCAAATTTCTTTTGGCTTAGCTTCAATCAAATATAGACTTTATTTCAATGACGAATGAACCATTTAACCCGCAAAACAAAAGTTGTCGAAAATCGTAATTCGTCCGTCGAACCCAGCTGTCATCGCGAAAAAAGTTACATAACCTCACGTCCGTCCGAGGAGGCATCCAGCCTCCGAATGAAGCTAGTGGAAGCTATTTTGAGCATATATTGAAAGGGATGTTTGAGTAATAAGGTTGAAATTCTATTGGCAAAATATTATAATTTTTGCAATTACTTCGCTAAACGCCTTACAAAAATGTGTTTTTTGGGTTTTATTATGTTAATGGTTTTATTTATTTAAAACTTTTTACATATTTCTTTTGTTGATAAAATTTCCTTTCATATAATATTAAAATAATTAATGGTTGTCACTCAAAATATTGAGCATTTCGAGACGAAAAATTTTTTTCTTGTTCTTTCTTGTGATTTTTTTTTTCAAGATCCTAGATCGTTTTATAAAATATTTTTGTATAAGTCTTTTTTCCATACATTTGACTATACACTGTTTTTTTTTTGGGCTTGTAATATGTCGGAGAACGGCTAACGGTGCGACGAAAAATTGTACTTTCTACGGTGTCGCTGTTTGGGTAGCGTCTTAAATCTCAGTTGCGTGTGGGTATTCGTGGGTAAGTATATCATATTCATAACTTTCACTATTCAGAATTCAAATTTCAAAAAGTTGCATTTTGTTGCAGAGGCAAAGAGTAAACGTTTACAGCTCGTTCCGTTTTTGAATGTGTTTGGTCACCGAGTTCTGTTATACAAGTTATAACAGGTATAACGGGGCTCTATAGGTTTGATACAGCGGTGCGTCAGTCATATGTGTGTGGAATGTAAAGTGTTCCAGGTATTTTACGATTTAATCTTTTGCAAACGAGAGTGAAAAAGTTAAAATGCGACTCTGGTGGATATGTGCGGTGAAACCCGCAAACTTTGTAGCACAAAAGCAGGCATAGGATCATCAATCAGAGGAGTGAGATAGTATATTTTTTACCATATGCTGTCTGTGCCTTTACAGAACAATAGCTGATGGAGGAAATTGTATTTTCTGGGTTCAAGTTCCAGAAATTTTGCGCCGCAGACTTTGAAATTCTTATTTTTGGTAATTCCACGCTTTTATTTGCTGTTTGGTAGTTTGTTAGTTAGTCAACGATTATGGGACTTTATAGTCGTGCATGTTTTATAACACAAGCTAACACTTTCATGGCCCGAGACGCAGATGCCTGTCTACTCCTCCGTGTCGTGGCTGGGCAGAGAATGCGTTAATTTAATTCTGCGGCTTATACAACTGAGTGTTGCAACTATGTATTTGCGTTAAAATTAATAACCCTCCTACGATGATAGTCGGGTAAAGATGACAATAATGACCCTTTTCAGAAAAAAAAGACATTGTTTTTGAGGATTTTCGCAAAGCGCCGCGCCGCCCCCCTGACAGTGCGCAAACAAAGATCCTATGACTACTGCGCAACCTTTTTTTCAAGCTAATACCTGTATTTTCGCGAAAAAATTACGTCATCAGCGTCACAGACTTGATGATAGTCCAAACATGGAATATTGTCAAGTTTGATTGTTTAGATGGCGACCTCCGTGGCGCAGCGGGCGAAGGTCCGCCTGCGACGCAGGAGGTTGCGGGTTCGATTCCCGCCTCGGAACAAATTTGTGTACGATCTGCAGAAATTTGTTCCGTTGGTCTGGGTGTTTTCTATGTATAATAAAAATATCTATCTATGTAGTATATTGTATTAAGTATATCAGTTATCTAGTACCCATAACACAAGCTCTGCTTAGCTTGGGGCTAGATAATGCTGTGTGAATTCTCCAGCATTATTATTATTATTATTAGATGTTTGTAACCTCTGCACACCAAAACAACTGAACGGATTGGGGAGAAATCGCATAGACGTAGTTCTGACCTGGAATAACATATAAACTATTTTTTATACCGGAAAAAAGCTAGCGAAGCCGCGGGCTGAAGCTAGGGTACCATTAAATTCTTTTAAAAACAGTGACAGTTCGGAACATAACAAAACCCACTTGATGAATAACCGCAAACTGAAACTCACGTAACGTAACGAACACGGGTGTAAAAAAGTCCGCATTCAACTTTTTTCCCGTTAAAGCTTCCTGAAACAAAAGGTTGATAAGTGAGTTCTTGGATTTCGGTGCGGTCAGAAAGGATTAGCAGGTACCTAGAAGGGGCGATCATTTATCACAAGCCCAGGGGTCTGACTGACGCAAGGGAGGGTCTGAAACCGACTTGGTTAACTGGTAAAGTTTGTCTAAATGACTTCAAAATGTAGAGGTAGAGCGAAGTTTTAAACCAAGTCATCCCATGCCACTTTCTACCAATGTCGCAACAACTCGAAAAGGTGTTGATTTAGTTTTAGTTACAAAACTAAATCATACCTTTTCGAGTTCTAGCCCGTCGCGACATTGGTAAATGAATAAAATAAAATAAAAATAAAGAGTGCATGACAATTCACACAGCATTATCTACCCCCAAGCTAAACGCTAGTGTTATGGGTACTAGATAACTGATATAAATGATACAATACACTACATATATAGATTTATTTTTTAACATATAAAAAACATCCAGAACACCCTGAACAAATATCTGCAGATCGTACAAGCATTTTTCCCGAGGCGGGAATCGAACCCGCAACCTCCTGCGTCGCAGGCGGACCTTCGCCCGCTTCGCCACTGAGGTCGTCGGTAGATTGTGGATGTACCTATACAAGGAGTATTATTGGGATTTTTGAAGCAAGATAATTTCACAGTAGCAGTACGGAGTAAGGGAGTAAGCGTTGCGTAGATGTTACAATCCCGTGCCTTTGAAAGCACGATCAGCCGGTAGTCCTGACCCCTGACCTTTCCTCGGTCTTGTTGGCCTGCCGTCCTATCGGATTATGAGAGTGAAGGAATAGAGAATGACCTGTGTTTGCGCATACACTTGTGCACTAAAATAATGTCCTGCGCACATGGCTAGTCTCAATTTAGACTGGCCGCCGTAGCCGGAATTTATCTTATTCCTTATCTTCATTTAAAGGGCATCATATCTAGGGAGTTTCTAGATATATACATATGAGATAAAATATGTTAACATCTCTATACAGATATTAATAACATCGCAAAAATTTACGACTTCGGCGTTACTTGAACCCGCATCCTTCCGTCATTACCGGAATGTGCTAACCAACTACACCACGAGGTCAAGTGACACTGGAGTCGAAAATCTTTGCGACTTTCTACGGACTGTAGCGCCGTTAGCTCCACCTACAGCGGAAACATTAAAGTTTATCCATTCCTGTTCAAAGACTAAAAAGTTAAAGTTACGTTTAGTTCATTTGACGAGAGGTGTCACGTTGCTCAAAATCTAAAGTTTTTGTTTTTATAGTGCGTAAGCCTCACACTCTGGCAAATTTCTAAGAAATTAAATAACATCGCAAAAATTTACGACTTCGGCGGGACTTGAACCCGCATCATTCCGTCAGTACCGGAATGTGCTAACTAACTACACCACGAGGTCAAGTGACGCTGGATACGAAAATCTTTGCGACTTTCTACGGACTGTAGCGCCGTTAGCTCCACCTACAGGGGAAACATTAAAGTTTATCCATTCCTGTTCAAAGACTAAAGTTACGTTTAGTTCGTTTGAAGAGAGGTGTCGCGTTGCTCAAAATCTAAAGTTTTTGTTTTTATAGTGCGTAAGCCTCACACTCTGGCAAATTTCTAAGAAATTAAATAACATCGCAAAAATTTACGACTTCGGCGGGACTTGAACCCGCATCATTCCGTCAGTACCGGAATGTGCTAACCAACTACACCACGAGGTCAAGTGACGCTGGATACGAAAATCTTTGCGACTTTCTACGGACTGTAGCGCCGTTAGCTCCACCTACAGCGGAAACATTAAAGTTTATCCATTCCTGTTCAAAGACTAAAGTTACGTTTAGTTCGTTTGAAGAGAGGTGTCGCGTTGCTCAAAATCTAAAGTTTTTGTTTTTATAGTGCGTAAGCCTCACACTCTGGCAAATTTCTAAGAAATCTCTATACAGACTTGATTTTTAGACGGGACAGTAGTAGGCTACAGGAAAATGGTCTAAGGAGACTATAGTAAATGTATATCTTTACTGGGGTAGAACAAAAACCACCCTGTAGTATAACTAAAGACCGAAAAGCATTCCAGACAGCGGTTACAGTGACTATTCCCAATCACCCAACGATCAGGTAGCGTTACGACCGCACGAACTTCACTGAATGGCGTAATGAAATTGGGGCCTTTACCGCAAAACCAATTATGCTAACTACTGTGTGCTTAGTAGATTATGGAGGTGGAGATCTTAGATCCGAGGGATCTTCTCCATCGAAGTGTCTTGATCCGAATCGATGTCCCACAAATATCGCTACGTTATTGCCCTGGAAGTAACACATTTGCAGTAATTTTGGTGTGAAGAAGTAACAAACCTACATATTTTATTTGTATCTTTTGTTTATATTAGAGATTGCTTAATTATTACTTAAAGATTATCTCTATTCCATGGAAACTGGTTTATGGAATAAAAAGCATTTGTGTTATTCCAGGTACATCTATACAAAATATCAGCCCAGTTCGGTAGTTTTTCCGTGAAGCAAACATATTTTCATCCATCCAAACATATAATTATATTACCTATAATATTAGTGTTAACTTTACTATAATATTATAAAGAGGAAAGATTTGATTGTTTGTTTGTATTGAATATGCTCCGAAACTACTGGAGCGATTTGAAAATTCTTTTACCATTAGAAGCCCACATAATTCCTGATGAACAAAGGCTACTTTTTACTGCGGGAAAATGCTTTATTTCTGCGGAAAAACGGGTAATAGGAGAACGGGTAGTAAGAATGCAGCTAGTAGTATATATTTCTCAAAAAAATCCGTTCTTACTCCCAATGCCGCAACCAAACGCCAAAGGGTTCTTAACCCTCAAGTCTTGTAGAACTTACAGTAAAGTGGTATGACGAGACTTTGGCCGACGTTACGTTACACTCATGGAGGTGGTCCCTAACCGAAATGTTTACCCTGCCTTTGGTGTTTCCAAATTCATTTTGGTTGATTGGTTTGATTCGGTGGTAACGTAAAAATATCACAGTTTCACTGCTAGATTTTCAATGAATACCTTGCCCGTTTTTATAAGAGTTATGTTTTCCGAACTTTTATATCTGATACTCTTTATACAGAGCATCTAAACTACCTTAGCGGTTTGGTAAAAGACGTATCAAAGTACTCATCGGGACTCTTAACGCATTCACTGCCCAGCCTCGACACGGGGAGTAGACTTGCAGCTGCGTCTTGGGCTATGATAGTGTTAGTTTAGTATATCGCATTCACTGCCCAGCCTCGGTAGTGCGACCCGCAGGGGCGTGCCTCCGCGACACGAGGGAGTAGACTGGCATCTTCGTCTTTCGCCATGATATTGTATCACTGGAATCCATATTCTTAATTACATTTTGTAAGCCTAGAAACCCTAACTAAGAGAATGGTCCACATCGAGTTTTTATAGATTTCAATTATTAACTAGTTCGCTGATTACTTGCAGCACTTCACCGAGTTGAATTGGAGAAAAACGAATCTAGAAGCAATTCAGCCAACTGCCAGTTAATAATCGATCATGCATTGCTAGTTAGCAAGTTCAAAAACGTCCATCATTCACCAGCCCCATCATCAGTGGTTATTAAGTCAAAGAACGCCACAGAAAGTCGGCGGTTAATTGCTATAATTACAGCTCCGCTAATGCTTTTACGAGTAGGACTATACCGGTTTTTAACCAGGGGCTATTCTATGATGATTTGTACAAAGGTTCCAGGTTGGTACCTCAACCTGAACAGCCTGTATTGGTCCACTACTGGACGCAGGCCTCCCCCTGATAAGCGCTTTATTGGCTCTTATCACATGAGGGGTAGTACCCCGCGGGAAGAGATGGGGCAGGTACCAGGTTGGTAGCGGCTGTCAAAATATGACATCGCAAAGGGCATTTTTCAACAATGACTTGGTTAACAGAAACACATTGTAACTTCAACCGTTTTCCTTGGCACGCTCTACAGCTTAAACTAAACGGTTAGATGGATTTCGACATGTGTGTCTTAGGAATCGTTAAAAAAGGGGATGATGAGGTAAATTATACGATCTTTATGATCACTCATCAGCAGGGATATTTTAATTCACCGATTCGATCCGAATTGAATCCGACGGATCTATAAAACGCTATTTTGTTTTCACCTCGGGTTGATGATTAGCAGAACTGATATCAAAAATAAACTCCACGTTTTTAAAAAGTTGTGTCTAAAATTCTTTATTCTATTTTACAGCGTAAGCTTGTTTTTGCCTTTTCAGTTACCTTCAGATAATACAACGCAGTCGGAATACATTTATTATAATTTTATTCGTTGGCTCCACTGGCTCGGTCATATTGCTGAGATATAAAGGCCGGGATATAGTCTGCAACAAAAATGTTTTTTGAGATTTCCGGGAAATATCAGCACACCAACGTGCACGGTGCCTCCACCCCTCCGGGGGTTTTCCCATTATCACCACGCTTGACAAGCATATTGGTGAGCGCAGTTGGGGTGTTAAAAATACTCAGAAGTAAGCTGCTGTCTTTCGTCTGGTGGGTTCCCTTAGTTGACTCATGATTATCCACGGGTTGAGTGGTAGGGGTCGATTCTCACGCCACGACCGCCACGGTCAAGGCCGGAACATTGTAGCTACACATATTCCAAAAACTATATCGCGGCTTCACACCCGAAACGTTAGAAGGTGATTTTTATCCCATAGGAACTAATTTATGAGATAAAAAGTAAACCTATATTTGATTCCAGGATTAGAATTACCTGTATGCAAAATTACAGGCCGATCCATTCAGTAGTTTTGGCGTGAAGAGGTATAAAAACATCCATCCAACGTCCATACATCTAAACATCAAAACTTTTGAATATATTTTTATAATTTTATTGTGATTCTAAGGTTTGTGATACATAGTGAGTCCTCACACTCGGGGTAATTTCCTTATGTGATTAAAATCGCAACTTAATAATATCCTAATATTATTTCAATTTCAACGGGAAAAAAAACTTGGGACAAGATTTATTTTTTTAGAAAGTACCCCAAAGCAGTGCGTTAGCCCTCACAGGGCTTACGCACAATAATAACAAAAACCCAGAAGAAGAAAGCTTACAATGATTATAGACACAAACGAGGTAAATCCTAAAAATTGCGACAAACTTAAGCTGATAGTACAATACTTCAAATGACGTGGAAAGAAGCTCTCATGTAAAAATATTACCTAAAATGGTGTGTTATGTGTATAAACACCAGTAGCAAGAAAATTTATACCGCATAAGTCTCATTTCACTGGTAAGTAATAAAACTAGATTTGTAATTTTGCGTAAAACAGTCATCAAAACTCGTGGATAATTTGAAAATTTTTCAACCATTTTTGTGAAAATTTTGCTATGCACGGGGGAAAAAGATACCCCGCTTTTGTAACTAAGCAATGAAAATAGTAGGGAACAGGGTCACACGAGTTAGGACTTATAGAAATAACGAACTACGAGGAAAAGATCAATTTTAGAATTTTCTAAATCACTCGACGATATTCTGAATAGATTCAAATTATAAACTCAAATTACTTAAAACTTTTTAATCCATCATGGTTATTAACACTAAACGGGATATTTACCATGATTTGTGGTTTTAGATTTTCAATATTTCGGCACAGTTACATGCACCATGATCACAAAATAAATCATGAGTTGGACTGTATTTACGTGCTGTCAAAACACACATAGATCTGATTTTACACAAATTGTCAAAATGTTGAATGGCACTATCCCTCTGCTGAGACAGCAGCGAGTTTTTACTATATGTCAAAAACCTTATAACCACCATGATTTACGAGGTATTCCTCGTAGCGCACCCAGATGAAGCGCACCAAAGTACTTCCACATAGCGCACCCGTTTTGGTGCGGTATAATTACATCTCGTTTATAGCAGGATATTTTGAGAGCATAATATGGACACTAGTCATAATATATATTAAGCCTAGTTGCTCTCAGATATTAATACTTAGTGTACCCGCGTGGAATAATCGGAAGGAACCAATTTCCACGGGCTATTAGCACCGGATGGACGCTCGAAATAGTGATCTTAGAAGATAATGGACGTACCTACATAACAGAAATAGAATAATACTAAACATAAGATACTAAATTTGTATTAATCACATGTATCCCCATTTTTATTTATAAATTTATTTACCAACGTAAAATAATATCTCAGATATATATATTTTTATTTTAAAATGTTTTACTCGAAAAACGTTGTGAAACTATTTAAGACCGATGAATCAACATTTTATGATTACTATTTTATTACGATTAGCGTAAAATATTATTATTATTACTTAACTAGATGATTTCGCATAAACATGAAAAAAAGAATACCTACCTTACTTAGCCATTGGTTCATAATCTTAACCATTTTATGGATTATTTCGTCGATGCATCGTTGTAATTGACTAGGTAAATATCAAAATTACATAAGTCCACTGACATCGAAATTTAACTTTTTGATTTGGTTATAGTTTCCTTTTGAATGTCAATTTACCAGCACACTTCAAAAGTCCACAACTGCCAGTTTTTAAAATGTGTATTTTTTTCAAAATCTAAAATCTGGATTTCACCATGAAGTACAAAAAGATAGGTTATATTTCAAATTGACATTATGTTCATTACGTTCAATTGCAGATATCCCTTTACTCACAATATTTTTGAAACAACCTAAGTCCATCGGATTTTTATCAATTGTCAATGAGTCCAAACCATTTTACCTTTTCTTCTAGTTCCTATGAATGTTATTCTCAAAATCTTCACTAAAAAAAATACAAGGGTTTGGTATTTATTCAGATGTCGCCAAAACTAAACTTAACTAATTTGACAGGTCAAAAAATGATCCATCATGTTTATTTCGATTGTTGTGAAAGGGAAGGGAACATTTTTAGTGCTGTTCAAAATCAAAATCAAATCAAAAACTCTTTATTTCCATAAATACAACAAATGTCCACTTAGAAAAAGTCAAATTGTAAAACTAAACACTGACACGGAAATAAAGTGATATTTTTAAAACTGTGAAACTATATGTTTACTTTAGTTTCGACGAACTCTGAGTCGACACCAACTACTTAACCTTACTAACTAACTATTTAACCTAATTTTAGCAAAATATTCAAATCAAATCAAATCAAAAACTCTTTATTTCCATAAATACAATAAATGTACACTTAGAAAAGGTCAAATTATAAAACTATACACTGACACGGAAATAAAGTGATATTTTTGATTTCTGTCGCTTCGGTATGTAGACCAAAGTAAAGAAGCGACGAAGAAACCTTTAGCCTGTTAGTTGTTATTCTTCGAGTTGGAGCAAAACCCGTTCCAAGCTTTTTTATCTTCTAGATAATCTGATATTTTATAGTAAGCCTTTTTGCACAGCAAGGTTTTGACAATTTGTTTGAATTTATTTACTGATAATTGTTGCAACTCACTAGGAGTTTTGTTGTAGAAGCGTATACATTGCCCTTTAAAAGATACATTAATTTTGTGTAGCCTAGTTGTGGGCACAGCGAGTTTATGTTTATTTCTGGTATTAAAGTTATGTTTATCACAATTTTTAGGGAACAGATTTTTATTTCTATGAGTGTACAACAAGTTTTCATAAATATATTGACATGGTACTGTCATTATATTTATTTCTTTGAATTTATCACGTAGGGATTCTCTGGGACCCATATTATAGATTGCACGAACAGCCCTCTTCTGCAGCACAAATATGGTGTTAATATCTGCAGCGTTCCCCCACAGCAGTATGCCATAAGACATAATACTATGGAAGTAGCTGAAATAAACAAGTCTAGATGTATCCACGTCTGTAAGATGACTGATTTTTTTGACTGCATACGCTGCAGAACTAAGTCTCTTCGATAGCTTATCTATGTGTGGGCCCCATTGAAGTTTACTATCTAAGGTTATTCCTAAGAATACTGTACTGTTTACAATTTCTAACGTTTCTCCTTTTACATTTACATCAATCTTAACATGTTTTACATTAGGTAGAGCAAATTTTATACATTTCGTTTTAGTTTCATTAAGCAAAAGATTATTGACATTAAACCAGTGTACTACTTTTGAGATTGCATTATTCACATCGTCAAATTTTATGTTTCGTCGTTTCATTTTAAAAATTAATGAAGTATCGTCAGCAAACAATACAATCTCATGATTATTCTTGACTAGGTGAGGCAGGTCGTTAATATAAACTAAAAATAGGAAAGGACCGAGGATAGAACCCTGCGGTACACCCATTGTAACTACAGACCCCGAAGACCGTTTCCCATTAATGTCAACTCTTTGTATCCTATCACTCAAGTAAGATGTAAGAAGATCCAAAGAAGTGTCTCTTATTCCATAGTGATGTAATTTCCTGATTAATGTTTCATGGTGTACGCAATCGAACGCTTTTGACAAGTCGCAAAAAACGCCTAAAGCATCTTGCGACTTCTCCCAAGCATCAAAAATATGCGATACTAACTCTACACCGGCATCAGTAGTTGATCTATTACATAGCACAATATGTGAAACACAACATCCATTCGCCTTTTACATGCAGTGGATTTATGACGGTTTGAAAATTTACGTGCTCGTACACGGACTTAACACGAGAGTGACATGACGTCTAGTGCCAAAAATACTAAAAAGCTAAATAGCACACACGCCGCGCCGTGGTGCAAACATTTAGACTAAATGTCACTTGTCACTGACTTTGTGAACGCCGCTTTGGTTGTGATTGTTGTTTTATGCAACCACAAAGGATAACTTTCATGTCTGTCAGCTCCAGTTGACCCAATAACCAACGTTCACAAAAGAGTTTTTGTTCGTTTTAATTTAGTTTTTTTTTTATAAAAATATATTTATAAAGTTTATCACTATTTTGATATGACACTGGCAGATTTGTGGCAGCACAGACACAGCGAGCCATTAAATAAGAAGTTGAAGTTTACAGAGTAAATGCTTTTGAACCGGCGAGGCGGGAATGCATTTGAAGTGTTTCTATGAAGTTATCTCGTACTCTTTATTACATCAAAGCATCTAAACGACTGAAGCTATTTTGATATGTGAGGTATAAGTGTATATTTATTAGTTGTAATTGTTTTATGCTGTTACTGTATTTTTTATGATTTCTGGTAAATAAAATATCCAATAAAATATTGAACTATCAGTCTGGAATCTTTTTTGGTTATTCTAATATACACTACAATTTGCAGCCCTTTTATTTAGCAAAACCAATTCTAAAAAAGCGGGAACTGAGTCGGATTTATCATTATTAATAGTTCCAATTAATTTTATTATTACTTGTTTTTATGATTTTATTCACAAAGAAAATTACGATCAAATTATAGAAATAAATTACAGCTAGTATTTACAATTGAAACAGTTGAGTTAAATACACAATCTGAGCGTCTGGTCGAAGCAACACGTGACTCGAGAATACCAGCTCTCGAGTATCTGGCACAGCGCATCAGCATTGCCATACAGCGGGGCAATGCAGCCAGCGTCTTGGGGACGCGACGACTCGTATTAATATGGATCAGTTGAGCTACCTGTAGATTGTTTGCAACAGTCTGCAGCTAACTCAACTGTTTCAATTATTACTTGTTGTATTATCAGAAAATAGCCTACATAAGGAATATAACCTACTAATAGGTGACTAATTGTGTATCTTTTTCTGTATCTTAACTAACAAATGTTTATGAGGAATAAATAATATTAAATTGTAAACCATTTATTTTATACCTAAAAATACTAACTCAGAATGTTGCAACGCCCTTACAGGGTTCATGTAGATTCTACCTAAAAATGTTAACACCTTGTAATGGACATGAATGCAATAAATAAATACATAAATAAATTGGGAAAAGGCAAATTTAGAAGTTCTTTAAATCCATTGAACTCTGTAAAGCAACTTCGAATAGTCTTTTCTAAACTTCTTATCCTGTGAATTTAAATAAATAAATGTTTATTTCAGAACGTCTTTATAAGTAACAGTAGTACAGTGTTTAAGACCTAATTAACCAGTCATAGTTTCAACACCTCGCTCGAAAGAAAAGAAAAGAATAGAGATTTATTTAGCACGCAAAACACTGAAGGAATGTAAAAAAAAAACAAAAAAAAAAGTTACACTAAACAAAACAATAGAGACCGCATGAAACAAACATCATACTAACCAATGCTTTAAAAAATATATTAAAAAAATAACTCTACCTGTAGAGTCTGATGAAAAAAGTTGGCCTTTCCCTAGTGCATGGCTAAACAGGTCCAGCCTCAGCTTAATGCCGCTACCGCCAGAGGACGGAAAAACAACGCTGGTTTTCAGTCTGAACCACTGGGTGCGAGTGTTTGTGTGTAGTCGTAAAACAAGCCAGTTGTTGAGTAAGCGCTGGGAGAACGTACCATATCTACAGATTTTACTTATATCTATGATAGTCAAACTTTGTATCGCCCAAAAGTTTAATGCCCGGCAAGGGTTGAAGCTACAGCCATAACACTTAACTTGACGACGTCACGAAGTAGATATACGGCATGAATAACTTAAGTCCCTTTTGCAAGCACTCATTATTGCCAAGTACACTTAATCTACTTTAGCATTTTTATAGAGTTGGCAAACAAAGTAAAAGGAGATTAACTATTAAAAAACCGGTGTGGCTTGAAGATTTCTTTAAGTCCGAAAGACGACGTTCTGGTGTTCTGTTTATTTTCTATGTTTAATGAAAAATGTCTATCTATGTAAAGTATTGTATTATGAATTTCAGTCAACTAGTACCCATAACACAAGCTCTGCTTAGCTTGGGGCTAGATGATGCTGTGTGGATTGTCCGGCAATATTCATTAATTTATTTATGTTACGTTCGCGAACAAAGTAAAAGGATAATTACTATAAAAAACTGTCGCGACTTGATTATATATTTCAGTCCGAAAGAAGATTACCAAAAGAACTCTTCTGGGCCAAAAGACAATAAATATTTAACACTAGCTGCATTCTTACTACCCGTTGTCTTATTTACCCGTCTTCCCGTAGGAATGAAGCATTTTCCCGCCGTAAAAAGTAGCCTATGTTCCTCAGGAATAATGTGGGCATTTAATGGTAAAAGAATTTTTCAAATCGGTCCATAGTTTCGGAGCCTATTCAATACAAACAAACAATCAAATCTTTCCTCTTTATAATATTAGTATAGATAACATATATAACATAAAAATAACTTATCGTGACACAACTACTTAAAATGTTACACTGTACCAGAAAAGTAGTTTTCCTTAAATAATAAAACATTTTCTATGAACCCATGTGTTAACATATTTCGATTTAGTGCTACTTTTGGAGCAATTAATAATATAAGAGCTTTATTACTAAAAATCAACATCATCATCATCATCATCAACCTAAATTAGTCCACTGCTGGACATAGGCCTCCCCTAATGAGCGCCATAGCGCCCTGTCTTCAGCTTGCCGCATCCAGCATCTGCCTGCAGTCTTTCGCAGATCGTCATCCCACCTGGCCGGAGGGCGTCCTACACTACGTTTGCCGAGTCGTGGTCTCCACTCAAGAACACGTTTGCCCCAGCGGTTGTCGGTTCTTCGCGAGATATGAAATAAAAATCAACATATTAACCAAAAGCTACATTATATCATACTTTATTGTAACATGGACAATAGAAAATGGTCTGCGATTAGTGGAAAACTACTTTTCTGGTTATATAGTTCCTTGCAGAACGCAGAAAATATTAAAAACCGCTAAAATTACATTTCGCGCGAATCTATGTATGTCAGATTCCGTGTCGATGACTCGGCGGCGGAGAGTCTGAATAGCCCCCAAGACTGGAAACGAAGGATAAAACTTATACAGCTTTATTACAAAAAAAGTTAGACAGATTGTTGAGCGTGATAGAATTTTGGGATTTACCTACCTATAAAATGGTCTTATTTCGATAGAATCATGGAAATACCTACCTTACAATGCAACCTCACATTTTGGGAATTGAAATTAATGAAATCAGAAGTCAGAAGTCAAAACCTTTATTTCTTTAGGCTCACAAGATAACACATAGACAAGTATACCCATCAATTACTATCAAATAAGAAATAAAGTGTTATTGAAATTCTCTTCACTTCAATCTTTTGTCCACTGGTGGAAGAAGTGAAAAAGAAACCACCAGCACATTTATATAATCACTTAAGTGTCTAATACTTACAATGTTCCTTTTAAAATAAAAGCAATAAACCATACAAATAGAAACATTGTAAAAGGATAGATAACCTTATAATTTAATCTAGACCTTCAATAATTTCAGTGCTAAAACAAACTAGGACACATCTAGAAAAAGGTTATACAATGTAAAACATCTTACCATAATAAGAGATGCTTCCAGCTTACAGGGTCATCAAAGAGTGGCAGAGCCAGCCAGCTCACCGTCTATTACAACTAACTATTCCGCCGTTACATTTCGAGTGATACGGCCAATAACCGGCTAGGGCGTTTCGTCATAACATTTCACAACTAAATACATTAATATATCTTCTAATATGATAACATGTCCATGATAAAATGTTCTTAAATATAAATTAACAATTAAGATACTTAGTACATCCAATATATTGCAATATGAAATAGCTTGATGATTAAATGAATCTGATTTGTACTAGAATTTGAATTTGAGCGGGGAAAACGAGTAGGAAGTCAGGCCTGTTACATTTTAGTATTCAATATCTTTGAAACCTTATTGTTTACCACTACATATAATTGTTAATTCATATAATTCATTATTAAATAAATAACAATATCTCGCAAATAGCTTATTCATTTGATGAAACTGATTTGTCCTAATATTTGAATTTGAGTGGGGAAAGCAAGTCGGAAGTCAGGCCTTTTACATTTTAGTATCGAATATCTTTGAAACCTTATTGGTTACCACTTTATATACTTGTTATATTTTATATTTATTATTAAATAAATAACAATATCACGCAAGCGCGTGTTTAACAAAAGCCTTACCACAAAACTGCGTTTTACGACGGTTTATAGTTAGACACGGCTTAGACATAGTTTAAACGAGAGGTAAACCAAACCCATGTACAACTGCTTAAACACTGTTTAGCTAAATAAATAAATAATAAAATAAATAATGCTGGACAATTCACACAGCATTATCTAGCCCCAAGCTAAGCAGAGCTTGTGTTATGGGTACTAGATAACTGATATACATAATACAATACACTACATAGATAGATATTTTTTTATTATACATAGAAAACACCCAGACCAACGGAACAAATTTCTGCAGATCGTACACAAATTTGTTCCGAGGCGGGATTCGAACCCGCAACCTCCTGCGTCACAGGCGGACCTTCGCCCGCTGCGCCACGGAGGTCGTCAAATGCTTGTTAGACCAGTGCTTACATTGGTTTTTGTAGTACCGCTGATAAACTTTATAAGGGTAACGTAAAGTACTTACTTCTTATTTAAAATGGTCGGAATAATCGTAAATAGCGAAATATTTTTATTCACGAGTGGCTGTCTTATAAGCTAACCTTAGCAGAAATCGTAAAACAAAGTAAAGCAATATACAATTTAAAGACCTTTATGCCGTTAAATTAATATTAGAGCTGCTGGTTTAATAAGAATTTGCGTAGGCCATTTTTGTTTTGTAATTTTTGGGATGGAAAGAGATCAGAGCATGTTTTTAATATTCTTCGAGTAATAGGCATTTTTTGTCGAGAAATTTCTACGATCTTTTAAATTATTTCAAGTCTTTGTCAGATTGTTGTCACGCCACGCCACGGGGAATCATTGTTTTCTCAAAAAGGTATTTTGTTTGTACTTTAGGGTAAGATTCTGTCATTTTGTATATTTATTAACAAAAAAGTTAACACCTATAGGTAGGTATACATTAGATTTTACGAGTTCTAAGTGTTCAATAAATAAACAATAAGGAGGTTGCGGGTTCGATCCCCGCCTCGGAACAAATTTGTGTACGATCTGCAGAAATTTGTTCATTTGGTCTGGGTGTTTTCTATGCATAATAAAAATATCTATATAAGTAATGTATTGTATTAAGTATATCAGTTATCTAGTACCCATAACACAAGCTCTGCTTATCTTGGGGCTAGATAATGCTGTGTGAATTGTCCAGCATTATTTATTTATTTATTTATTATTTAAATATGTGATATAAATAAAGAAGGTAGGTAGGTATTTGATTAATTAGTTCTAGTAGGTAGGTAATTTTCAACAGATAATATGATTTGATAGTATTTTCCTATGATTTGATTTTAATATAAATTTGCTTCACAACTCATTTTTACTCTTTTCTATGGCAAATACAACCTTCCAAAATGATGTTGAGCAGATGTTGACTGTCCGGACTCTGTATTGGTCAAACTAGACAACAAAGAAAAGAAGGCCTGCAACCCAAAACCAACGCAAGGCAAAATAGTTTCAAACTGGAAAGGCAGATCCCCAGGCGATGGTACATTGCGTGCCATTTTGTGAAAGGAAAGGTATAGGATTGCGCGTTCATAGAAGCGGACGAGCATACGGGTGTAAGCGCAATAATGATTTTTTTGCTTTTTTACAAGATAATAAAGACACTGTATTAAGGAACCAAAGAGTAAATAATAACCTGCGAATCAAAACAAAAATCTTTTCTATAGACCGCGGGGTTCCTGAGATCTCATTTGACGACCTCCGTGGCGCAGCGGGCAAAGGTCCGCCTGCGACGCAGGAGGTTGTGGGTTCGATTCCCGCCTCGGAACAAATTTGTGTACGATCTGCAGAAATTTGTTCCGTTGGTCTGGGTGTTTTCTATGTATAATAAAAAAAATATCTATCTATGTAGTTTATTGTATTAAGTATATCAGTTATCTAGTACCCATAACACAAGCTCTGCTTAGCTTGGGGCTAGATAATGCTGTGTAGTGTGTGAATTGTCCAGCTTTATTTTCACTTCACACGCGTTGCTTATATGGAAACGTTATTATATGGTTATTACAATCCCATGGGAACTGATATATGGGAAAAAAGTAGCCTATGTTTTGTTCAAGGACTCCTAGAAGGTTCCTAGAACTCCCTAAATGCAAAATTTCATATCGATCCATTTATAATTTACTAGTTTCTGCCCGCGGCATAGCACGCGTTGTATGAACACCATCATTTTATGTGGTGAACCTAACAGGTTCGGTAGTCAATTTAGCGATCTCAGAATTTACGGGATCCCCGTGGTAAAAATTACAATACAAAAATTCTATTGAAATGACTCGTGTTTTGATTCGTACGTTTAAAAATATACGGCATAAAAGTGAATTGTAGGTTAAATATGGGAGGTTTGCTTACAAACATTTCACAACAAATTTGGCTGGAGTATATGATGTTTTGCTATGTACTTTGTAAACTAAAGTGTGTTCACCAAAAGCGTTATACGTTGTGTTTTGGAGTGGTGATTGAATTTGAATTTTAAGTAACAAAATACAAGATAGAACATAGGAGGTTGACATAAAAGGTAGGTAGAAGGTGGAATACCTACAAGGTAGACATAGAAGCAAAATTAATGTTATGTTGTCTTGTTTTTAAAATGGTACATACAAACTCAGAAATTCAAGGAAAGTCATGTGTGTTGATAAATGAGACCTTGCCTTCACACAAATAGCTGGTTTTACGCGATCCCTGGTGAAAAATGAGGTAGCTTTTGTTCTGAATTACCCAAAATGTGTGAACAAAATGTAGAATGTACCTAGTCCAAGAGTAAACAGAAAGTATATTTGAAGATTTGCTTTTTTTTCTTCAAAATAGTAGACTAGCATTTATTAATTGTTTAATTGTCACAATTTGTGGAGATAAAAGCGGCCGAGCACTTTTGTTTTAAAAATTTCTATTGTTCGAGTTGCTGGCCGCGTATTTCTCATAAATTAGTCCGTGAACATTTGACAAAAGTAATGCACCACTACCCTCTATTATATTAATTATTATCTTAAACATTATATTCCTAATAATTATCTGTTAGTTAACTCTATCATTCTTATTGTTTAAAGTAATAGCCTATCAAGTGTATTAGTATCCAAAAGTATACATGTTCTCTTTTATGTTGGCAGCTATTGCTGAATTTTATAAATGAATGTTCCTGATGCATGTTGTTGATGATGAATGTTGTTGAATGCCTTAGATCGGATGCAATTAATGCAATCATCTCAATTTTTTAAATAAGCCAAGTATAAGTTAAAAAACAGGTCCAAAGTTATGTTTACAAGTATTAGAATTAAATCTACACTTGTCCTCTGTAATATTATATTTTATTGTTACAAAAAAAATTTAATTGAAAAACTGAGATTGTCACAACTGTTGATAAAATATTTTTTTCAATTTGAATATTTTGAAAAATGTTATTCACGAGTAAAACCATTTTTATTACATTATTATTTATTCCGCAAAACTTAAAAACCGTGTAAAAATAAGGGAATCGATGTCTGTTTTTAGTTTAAAACAAACAAATTCTTTGACTTTAAAGTTAAAACAAACGGGCGAAGATTCTCCTCCAAAAACGTTTGAAAAGAAGTAATTTAAGCAACACTATTATATAACAATGTATCTACTTGCCTTTTCCACAGTAAATAAACTTTGCCTAAGTCTATGTAAAAAATAGGTGCCCTCTGCCATACACTACAACTAAACACATAATTTGGTGATATTGACATGCAGTCTGACAGTCTTAGTTGGTGACGGCCCAGACTCTGTTTTGTGAACCAATAAATAAATATTTAACTGAATTTTTTTTTACTGATTTTATTTACAAAAACCATTGGGCACGACTTTTATTATTTCCGAAAACATCATGGTGGTGATTAGTAAAGTAGAAGTGGCAAAGTAGGCTTTGATTCCAATAAAGGTTTGATTCCGCTAATTCAGGGGTGAATTTTTAACGAGGCTTTTCCGCCTTCAGTACAGTCAACCAAATGCATTACCCAATACTACGTTGAACTTAAAACTTGGTAATCAATAATTGGTTAGCTTTGGTTAAATTCGTCACCGCCTAGCACAAAATTCACTTAATAATTAACGTTATAAAGAGAGTTATTTATTGGATTAAAACGCTGACTGTATCTACCTACTTGCCTTCCTGTAATTGGTTGCTTTAAATCATAATGAATCAGTAACGGTTGTGAGAAGAACCGAGATTGGTTCACGATTAATGAATTTATGAAATGCTATCACACTATCAAACTAGTTGAAAATGCGAAAGATTGGGTGTTTAGATGGATGGATGGATGTTGATTACGTCTTCTCGCTGAAACTACTGAATGGATCGGGCTGAAATTTTGCATAGATGTAGTTCCAGGCCTGTTATAAAACGTAGGCTACGTTTTATTCCATAAATCAATAACGAAGCCATGGGTACACTATGATAGCTTTCCTATAAAAAAAAACTGTCGTAGTTTGATAGATTCATTATGAAAATAAGTGGGTGAAGAACGAACCTCTAAATAAAATCTTGTCATTTATTTAGTTTCGATCCTATGTTTATACTTCTTCTTCTTTATTTTACCCATCCACACCACAGCCCAGGCAGTCAGCCATAGATTATAAAAACTGTTTAATCTTTAATAAATTAGGCCGGCTACAGACGCTGAGACACGCTCTAGCCGACCAAGAAGAAATAAAAAAATCTATAGTTTGCCTAATCTTAGAACATAACTTTATACGTATCTTTTTCTGTTTTCTTTTCTTTTTTCTCTCATTGTTTCCTGTGTTGTATGTAACCTCTCTATCTACTCTTGTCTGTTTGTGTTTTAATTGTATTGTTGTATATTTGACCATCTTTGTGCCACCACACGAGGCCCTGTCTGAAAATCAGCGCCGCTACTCGCTGTGGCTTGTAGCGGCACAATGCTGAGACAGGGACCTTTTTGGCCCCTTTTATGTATTTTATTTTATTTTATTACTTTTAATATGTGTATTGGGTCAAATAAATGGATTTTCTTTCTTTTCTTCTTCTAACCTTGTTTGTGCTTGTCGATTTATATCTTTACTTAAATAATGCTAACAATGATGTCTGAAACTCAACGCAAAACATATGAAACGACTTCATAGGAGTATATACCATACGTTTTTGGAACGGCGTAAGCGCAAAAATCAAGTTTTTGCTTCTTTACAAGTAAACTAAACAACTTATGAAGAAACTGGTACAAGGAACCAAAAATTAATAATAACCTACGAATCATAACATAAGTCATTTCAATAGACCGCAGGGTTCCTGAGATCTCGACCAAATTATGTGCGAAACAGTGCACAGTGCAGCAGCCGCGGCCTTACCGCAGGGGTATTTTAATTCACCTATTCGTTTCCGAATCGAATCCGACGGATCTTTGAAACGCTATGTTGTTTTTGCCTCGGGATGATGATCGAAAATTCGAAGCGAATCTGTTGACTAATGGCCATGTCTATGAGGAGAAGCTCTTTATGTCGATCACCAACCCGAGGCGAAAACAAAATGGCGTTTTAAAGATCCGTCGGATTCGATTCGGAAACGAATCGAATGAATGAAAATACCCCTGCTGCACTGTGCGCGGTCACGCGTTTATTTATTAATTTTATTTATTTATTTATTAAAAAGTACACCTAGTTGTTTATGTATATTTATATGGTAACGTTTAATGGTTATTTATATACCATGGGAACTGATTTATGGGTTAAAAAGTACCACCTAAAACTACCTGATTGCAAAATATCAGATCGGGCGGTAACAAACATCAATCCATCCGTACATCTAAACCTCCAAACTTTCGCATTTATAATATTAGTGGGATATGATAGTATTTAAGTTTTTTTTTTTCGATGGTCTGTTTACAAGCATTTCAAATCAAATTTGACTGAAGAATAGGTACTTTACCGTGTCATAATAAAATAGACTTAATTGAGAGCCCGATCTTGCTAATCGACAAGTCAATTCATCGACATGGTACTAAGGTATACAGATAGATAGAAGATATTATTATTTTATTACACACTTAAATCGATAGAAAAAATACAACTTAAAAACTATGTGACAAATGGCGGTCATATCGCTAAAGAGCAATCTCTACCAGACAACTGTGTACCTATAGTAGTCACATTAGGTCCATAGATGGAAGAAATTCAACCGAGCATGCCTCATTTCCGCTATCTCGAAGCATTTTGTACTACAAAGATAAAAAAGCTTTTAAAACCCCTAAAAGGTTTTCGGGCTGGAATCCGTGCGGACAGGTTTTTAGCAATGGAGCCAAGTGTTGTAGCAATAAATCTGCAAAGCTATGTATTTTTAAACTTTGAGGTTTAGCGGGTGCGGATGTTTTTAACCAAATTCGAAAAAAGCTGGCACATCATCATTATTATTGGCCTTTAACATTGATGAAGGATATATTAAATATATTCTGTTGTGTTTGTTTATCGGCACTTAAGCAATTTATATTTTTTTATAATTAATTTGTATTTAGCCAATTTCCTCCCACTGCTAGGCTAGGCAAAGGGTGCAGGGGAGGCACCCATCTAAACTTCGCGGTCTTCTGCAGACCCCCGCCACTCCGGGTCAAAGCTACCAGATCGTCCCGCCACCGACGTAGCCGACCTCGGCGTCGCATCTCATCTTCTGGGTGCCAAGGTGTTATAGCATGTACTTTTACAAATAAAAATTCTTTATTTATTTTAACTTAAAATCGACATATATTATTTTTTAATTAGGTCTATGTTTAAAACTTTTTTCATATATTTACAGCTTCGCAAGCGTTTCTCAGGAGCTAAAAAATCTACCTACATGCTACCATAATAATTTAACTTGGGCCACTCAGTAAAAACACCGCCTCGGTAGGTGTAAAAGCGATTTGACTTATTTTTCTTTTTATCTTGCACGTGGTTGTCTTGAAGGTTACCATAAATTACAATGTTGGTTCTGAGATTCTTATTTGTTGGGTCCAATGCTTTGAAAATTATACGAATTAACTGATTTGCTTTTTATGCTAATATCTAGAAGAATAGGTTCGGTTCCCGCCCCGGGACAAATATTTGCATGAATAGCAAATATTTTCTGGAACTATAATTAGGAACTAACTTTATGAAAAAAAAACACGTTAATCACGAATGTCTACAATTGATATACATATGTACTTAGTGTCGTATAAATACTCGGGATGTAAGGATATCTCACACTTCCTAACCTGTTCAAGCCTAATTTAAAAGTAATGTGTTGGAATAAATAAACTCACATACATTACTCTGTAATAGTTATTTGTTCAACAAGTGGGCAAAATTATTTTTTGTTTAGCGTGCCGATATTCAATCCCGAGTTAGCGAAGCAGTCTAGAATAGAGTCACGAGCATAGCGAGTAGACTGCTGAGGTAGCGAGGGATTTACGAGGCACGAAACGAAAAATATTTGCCCTCTAGTTAAACATACAACTTTTCACCACGACTAGCCAGAAAATATTTTGTAGTTTATAAAAGAGGTCGAATGTCAGAAACTCATTTTGGTCAACAACCATGGATCGAAAAATGCTACAAACCCTTTCCGTCCATGAACGGATGAAATTATTTTTTCTATGAAGGTTACATTTTTATTTTATTTTATTTATTTAACACACAAAACACATTACAATGCCAGCTAAAATTAACATACAGAAAAATTGTTTTAATCTACATTGTAGCGTAAAAATATGTGTGTACAGCTAAGTATAATGATGAATTTTATTATTCGTACTAAATGGATTTACAATAAAAAGAATAAACTAGTTTGTAAGGGACACTGGTGATAAAACTTAATTTTATACAACACAACCAACTCTACAGCCAGGCAACATCTTCCTAGTGCACATGCACAGAGTTGAGGCATAGTACGCATGTACGCCGCCATGCACACTGCCTAGCTATACCTGGCAGTACCCTATTTTGTTCCTTCACCAGGTTGAGTGCTCCAGCGTGGAGGACCAGCTTTATCAGGATCATTGAAATGGAGGATACATTTAAGTTCTCTAATGAAATGGTGAATTCTGGGGTTAAAAATGTCAATTTCAGTATGTTTTATAGATATCTCATTGTACTGACGCGCCATTCTAGTGAGAGGATTGTAATAAGAGATGTTATTCTTATAAGTGCGTAACGCAAAAAGGTTGCTCTTGTTTGACCTTCTTGCACTAAATTTTGTATTAATGCAAAATTGAGACAGTAGGTCTGGGGAATCGATTAAAGAATGAATTATTTTGTATAAGTATATTAGATCAAAATATGCACGACGGGTTTCAAGTGAAGTTACATTAAATATTTTTAGCCTCTTTTCGTATGTTAAATCAGATCGACCTGGGCGATGACGATATTTTAACATTCTAAGACATTTTTTCTGAATACTTTCAACAGCATTAATATGAACACTGTAGTACGGTGACCATATAGGGCTACCATATTCTAGGACACTTCTCACTAGTGCGTAAAAAAGGTATAGGAAACTTTGTGGCTTTCTAAAGCCTTTTGTAGATCTTAAAATAAATCCTAACAGTTGGTTGGCTTCAGAAGTTATGTGTTGAGTGTGCTCGCGAAAAGATAGTTTCTCGTCAAACAATATCCCCAAGTCTCTAACCACATTCGACCTATTTAGTGTATGACCATTGATGTGACAGTTGTTTGTTATTTTATGGACCTTGTTAGTGAATGTAATTATAAAACATTTGTCAATATTTAAGGACATTTGATTGTCACCACACCACTCAGCTACTGTCTCTATGTCTTTTTGGAGAGATTGACAGTCGTCAACATTAGAAATGGCTCTATAAATTTTGAGGTCATCTGCATACAGAAGACAATCGCAAGACAGACGCTGAATCAGATCGTTGATAAAGATTACAAAAAGCAGCGGGCCTAAATGGGAACCTTGTGGAACGCCTGAAGTAACGAAAACGGGTGCAGAAACGAACCCTTTTAAAGCCACTAGCTGACTCCTTTTGTCCAAATATGAGCATAACCACCGATACAGGCTGCCGTGAAGCCCGTATTGCAGGAGCTTACGACACAGCAGTTTGTGACTGACCCTGTCAAAAGCTTTAGAAAAGTCTGTATAGATTGAGTCAACTTGACCGCCAGTAGCGAACGCCTGACACAAATAATTTTTATAAACCAGTAAGTTACTGACAGTGGACCTATTTTTGACAAAACCGTGTTGTTTGTCGGAAATAATTGGTTTAAAGTGACTATATAAGCGATCGTAAACCACAGACTCAAATAATTTGGCGAAGCAGGACAGAATACTTATTGGACGATAATTTACGCAACTTGACTTGTCTCCAGATTTAAAAATAGGAATGATGTGTGCAGTCTTCCATCGTTTAGGAAAGACACCAGAGTTGATGGATTTATTAAATATAATGCACAAGGGAACAGACAGTTCATGGGCACAGATCTTAATAAATGATGGTGGGAGAAGATCCGGACCTGGACCTTTGTTTTAATCTAATCTCCTCATTTTAAAGTAGATGTCTATCTCCATGATTAAAACCTGCGACAATGAGCTAGTAGAATAGTCCGCAGTGGTGTCTGTGTCAGAATCAGGACCAGGATCACGGTTTGTGTCTTTTGTAAAGACAGAACTAAAGTATTGTGAGAATAACTCACAAATTCCCTGCCACTGGAAGAGGATGAATTACCAAAGGTCATTGTCTGGGGTATAGAAGACTGCTGACCCTTTCGGTTATTAACAAATCGCCAGAATGATTTTATATTGTTTTGTATTGAAGATTCAGTAGAAGAAATGAAGTCACTATAACATTCATCGGCAAGAACTTTGCATCGATGACGCAGTAAAGAAAAGGTGTCATAATCTCGAGGATTGTCGAATTTTTTGTAGAGTTTGTGGAACTTGTTCTTTTCCTCTATACATCTTATTAAGGGTTTACTGTACCAGATAGGATAGGATGAAGCTTTAAGAGTAGACAACGGGGTGTGTCTATTAATAATAGAGAAAAGGTTTTCATACATTGTTCTGAATTCGAATTACTTTTTTCAACAAGTTGAATAATATTCATTATTTATTCCACATGTGAGCAAAACATGGTTTTGCTCACTATTTTTGAGCAGCAAACTCACCGTTTTCGAGCGAGAGTGGTAAAACAATTTTTATTATAATCATTTATGGGCAGAACCGCGGTAAATTTCACTTGTCAACAAAAAAATTCTATACCAGTCACAAATAATCCATTCGAATATTATAATTTCAAAAGTAACTCTCTATCTGTATGTTACCTTTTCACGAATAAACAGCTAAACGGATCTCAATGAAATTTTGTAAGGACGTAAATGGTAGCCCGAGGACGGAAAGAGGCTTTAAAAACCGCGTGCGAATCCGCGTGCAGTAGCTAGTGCTACTAATATTATAAACGACGACCTCCGTGGCGCAGCGGGCGAAGGTCCGCCTGCGACGCAGGAGGTTGCGGGTTCGATTCTCGCCTCGGAACAAATTTGTGTACGATCTGCAGAAATTTGTTCCGTTGGTCCGGGTGTTTTCTTTGTATAATAAAAAATATCTATCTATGTACTATATTGTATTAAGTATATCAGTTATCTAGTACCCATAACACAAGCTCTGCTTAGCTTGGGGCTAGATAATGCTGTGTGAATTGTCCAGCATTATTTATTATTTTTTATTTATTATACTTGCTCTACGCTGAGCACATATGTTTGGAATTGGGTCAGTGATATTATTTCCTAACTTTTGCGTTTATGTTATTGGTTGGAAGTTCTTTTGTTGGTTTTGGGACTTCGATGAAAACAGAAGTGGAGTTACGAATCAAAGCTTATTGCTTCAGTGTTAGGTTCTTAGAATAATAATTGGTTTTAAGAATATTATGATATAAATGTTATATATCACTCAACAGGGTAACGTTTTTAGCAGCGTAAGAAATACGTTGTCGTGTCTAAAGCTTAAGAAAACAAGGCGTTTTCTAAAAAAAAATTTTTTTGTTAGTTAGGACATTTTTATTATTATTATGTATATGTAAATTACAGTAACAGAGTAAAACAATTACAACTAATATATACACTTATATCTATTTCTTAAAAATCTAAGCCGTCACCAGAAGGCAGAGTGCCCAGAATGCTGGCAGCATTGCCACGTTGAATGGCAATGCTAATTCGTTGACCGAAATAGAAGTAGTTTTGGTAGTACACTTGTGGCGAGGCCACAACATACCTTATTTATAATTATTACTAACACGTACCTATAAACTTAAACATAATACTATTATTATAATAACTATATATATGTACTATAAGAACTAAACATATAAATATATATACTACACAACAAACTAATACGCACAGCATAACAACTAAACACTTACCTGAAGAATCTTCGGTTGGTCGTCGCCGCCGCCCCGGTGTCGTGTCGGATCGAAGTAAAAGGACCCTGCCACGAGAGAACAAAGAAATCGCCTGCGCAAGCTACTTACCGAGCGCGGCCTACGAGCGTCGGTCGCCACGCCAGTCGGACTCACGCCTTCGCACCGAACGCACGCTCGCTCGCTTCACCTCCGCCTATCGCTCGCGCGCTCATTATCTAAGCTTTCCCTATCTGTGCTCTTTAAAGAACTATATTGTTGTGTATGTATGTGCTTCCAATAAACCTTACCATCAAAGTGCCTGTGCCTATCATTGGAGAAGACCCCAAGACTAAACGCCAGGTAGGCAGGACACATACTTACCTACAGTGGTGACCCCCGACACTGGATAGTTTCCACGGAATACACAAGGAGCATCGTACAAACCGTAAGCGAGTGAAATAATTTCATATTACGCCAGAATGTCCCAAGACAATGCCTCGACAAGCGCACCTAACCAAGATGGTTCCAGGGAAAAGACATTTACACCGTCCGACATTTTTCGAGTTGGAGTACGACTTCCGCCGTTCTGGGCCGATGAGCCCGCTGTATGGTTCGCGCAAGTGGAAGGAAGTTTTGCACTCTCCGGCGTCAGGGACGACGAGACAAAATATAATTACGTCAGCGCCCAACTGGAACACCGCTACGCAGCCGAAGTAAAAGACATTTTGGTCAATCCGCCAGCAAAAGGCAAGTACGACTTACTGAAAAGCGAGCTGATTAAGCGATTATCTGCGTCACGTGAGAAGGAACTTACCCAACTATTGACGCACGAAGAGTTAGGCGACAGGCGCCCGTCAGCATTCCTCCGTCACCTCCAGCATCTAGCAGGCCCGAGCATCCCCGACGATTTCATAAAGACCGTATGGACAAGCCGCTTACCTGGTAACGTCCAGATTGTCGTCGCGTCCCAGGCTGAGTCATCACTGCGCGCGCTCGCAGACCTCGCCGACAAGATCCATGACCTCGTTCCAGCAACCCCGCAGGTAGCATCTACAGACGCAGTGCCAGGTTCGTTGATCGAAAGGCTTTCCAAGGAAGTTGCTGAGCTTAGCCGCCAGGTGGCAGCACTCTCGACAGGATCCAGATCCCGCTCCCGAAGCAGAGGACGAGGCGATCGACGCAGCACACGATCAGCATCGAACTATAAGAAGTTTCCTACATGCATTTTCCATCACAGATTCGGTGACGACGCACGCAGATGCTTGAAACCGTGCGACTATAAACAAGGTTCGGGAAAAGCCAGCGGCAGTCACTAGTAGCGACACATGATTGCCCAAGTTCAACAGGTCGCTTATTCATCACGGACAGACGAACAAGGATGCAGTTTCTGGTCGACACAGGGAGCGACATCTGTGTCTTTCCTCGCTCCGCCCTGAAGCAAAGACGACCACGAACTACAGAGTTTGATCTCTTCGCAGCGAACGGAACACCAATAGCAGTCTACGGCTTCAAGCAGATGGAGCTCGACCTTGGCCTCCGACGCGCGTTCACCTGGCGATTCACCGTCGCCGACGTCACAAAGGCGATCATCGGCGTCGACTTTTTATCTTTCTACAATTTAATGGTAGACTGCCGTAACAAACGCCTAATCGACCAAAAAACAACTCTTTCAGCCGGCGCAGCGCCTGTACCGTCATCCGACGCTATATCTTCGGTGAAGACGATGACAGGGGAGTCGAAGTACCTAGACCTTCTCCGGGATTTCCCTGAAATAACTCGCCCCGCAGGAACACATCGGGTTATACGTCATAATACAGTCCACCACATACGGACCACTGATGGACCACCCGTCTACTGCACACCGAGAAGGCTCGCGCCAGACAAGCTAAAGATAGCAAAGCAGGAGTTCGAAGATATGTTGAAGAATGGGACAATCAGACCATCAGAGAGCCCATGGTCATCCCCACTTCACCTCGCTCCGAAAAAAGACAACGGATGGAGACCATGTGGTGATTACCGGATGCTGAACGCCCGCACAATCCCCGACCGATACCCCATTCGTCACATTCAAGACTTCACTCAAAGCATTACTGGTTGCAAGATATTTTCAACGATAGACCTGGTCAAAGCGTACAACCAGATACCTGTCAATCCTGAAGATATCCCCAAGACGGCCATCACCACGCCCTTTGGAATGTTTGAATGTCCATACATGGCCTTCGGACTTCGCAATGCTGGACAGACATTCCAGCGGTTCGTAGACGAAATGACGAGGGACCTGGAATTCTGCTACTCATACCTGGATGACTTTTTGATCTTCTCTCCTGACGAAGAGGCTCATCTACGTCACTTGCATCTCATCTTCACGAGGCTCAAGCAATACGGAATGGTGGTGAACACTTCCAAATGCATCTTCGGCGCAGAAGAGGTGACCTTCCTCGGCTGCAGCGTATCCTCTGCCGGCATCAAGCCCCTTGACAGCAAGATACAAGCCATAAAGGATTTTCCCACCCCGAAGACCGTCAAGGAGCTAAGAAGATTCCTCGGTATGCTCAATTTTTATCGTAGGTTCATCCGAGACGCCGCCAAGTCCCAAGCTCCACTGCACAACCTGCTGACTGGATCCGTGAAAGGCTCGCATCCTGTAGATATCACGGGAGAAGCACTTCGAGCATTCAACGACTGCAAAAACAGCCTATGTCACGCGACGCTATTGGCTCACCCGGACATGGACGCAAAACTCGCGCTCGTCACGGACGCGTCGGACTTTGCCATCGGCGCCGTACTGCAACAGCTTAGAGATGGAAATTGGGAACCCCTCGCATTCTTCAGCCGGAAATTGAGTCCAGCGCAGAGAAACTACTCGCCTTACGACCGAGAACTGCTCGCGATTTATGACGCAATAAGGTACTTTCGACATCTCGTGGAAGCCAGACACTTTACTGTGTTCACAGATCACAAGCCAATCTGCTTCGCGTTCCACGGACACAAAGAGAAATGCTCGCCGCGCCAGTTCCGTCATTTTGACTACATCGCCCAATTCACGACGGACATTCAACACATCTCCGGAAAGGACAACGTCGTTGCTGATGCCCTTTCCAGAATAGAAGAAATAGTGCAACCCGTTGAGCTGAAGAACATGGCCCAGTCACAAAAATCCGATGCAGAACTTCAACTTCTGCTGCAAGGAGGAACATCACTCAAACTCGTCAAAGTAACGGTACCTGGTTCGAGACTGGAACTTTACTGCGACGACAGCACGCCGACACCAAGACCATACGTACCTAAAGAGCTCAGGAGGCAAGTCTTCGACAGCCTACACTCGCTCAGCCATCCCGGCGCCAACGCCTCTGCTAAACTCGTGGCCCAGCGTTACGTGTGGCCAGGCATTAATAAAGATTGCCGAGAGTGGACCAAGCTCTGCCATCCCTGCCAGCGCACGAAGATCACACGGCATGTATCACCACCGGTGGGAACCTTCAAGCTACCAAGCGGCAGATTCAGCTACGTACACATCGACATTGTCGGGCCCCTACCGCCATCAGACGGATACCGCTATTGTCTCACCGCCGTCGACAGATTCACACGATGGCCTGAGGCGATACCGCTGCAAGATATTACCGCTGAGACCGTCGCAAAATACTTCGTCTCGAATTGGATCGCGCGTTATGGTTGTCCTACAGAAGTAGTTACAGATCGTGGAAAACAGTTCGAGTCAGCATTAATGAAGCAACTGTCAGAACTCGCCGGATTTCAACGTAACAGGACCACAGCGTATCACCCTGCAAGCAACGGAATGGTCGAGAGAATGCACAGACAGTTAAAAGCAGCCATCACGTGCCATGGTAACAAATCATGGACGGAAACTTTACCTTTAGTACTCCTGGGAATGAGAAGCGCCTTCAAAGAGGACATCCAGTCATCCCCGGCTGAACTCCTCTACGGTGAACCCCTCAGACTGCCCGGAGAATTCCTGCAGCCAGATAGAACCCTGCAAACAACAAGTGACCTTACAGAATTCTCAGCACGTCTCCGTTCCATCATGAATGACATACGTCCGCAGCCAGCAGCCAGACACAGCAGACGAAACATCTTCGTTTTCAAGGACTTACCTTCTGCTACTCACGTTTACGTCCGCGATGACACAGTGAGAGGATCTCTTCAGCCGGCTTATACTGGACCATATGAAGTACTACAACGGGACGCCAAAGTCTTCAAGCTGCGAATAAAAGGAAAAGAAAAAACAGTAACAATAGAAAGATTAAAACCAGCGTACGTTCTTACCTCAAACAATAACGAAAAGACGCACCTGGAAGAAGAAAATCCTGCTCCCACCTTACCTGAAAGCAAAGATGCTAACGAGAAAACTACACGCTCAGGAAGAAGAGTGAGATTCCCAGATTATTATCGCCCATCCTAGGATGGTCTCTGGGGGGGAGTCCTGTGGCGAGGCCACAACATACCTTATTTATAATTATTACTAACACGTACCTATAAACTTAAACATAATACTATTATTATAATAACTATATATATGTACTATAAGAACTAAACATATAAATATATATACTACACAACAAACTAATACGCACAGCATAACAACTAAACACTTACCTGAAGAATCTTCGGTTGGTCGTCGCCGCCGCCCCGGTGTCGTGTCGGATCGAAGTAAAAGGACCCTGCCACGAGAGAACAAAGAAATCGCCTGCGCAAGCTACTTACCGAGCGCGGCCTACGAGCGTCGGTCGCCACGCCAGTCGGACTCACGCCTTCGCACCGAACGCACGCTCGCTCGCTTCACCTCCGCCTATCGCTCGCGCGCTCATTATCTAAGCTTTCCCTATCTGTGCTCTTTAAAGAACTATATTGTTGTGTATGTATGTGCTTCCAATAAACCTTACCATCAAAGTGCCTGTGCCTATCATTGGAGAAGACCCCAAGACTAAACGCCAGGTAGGCAGGACACATACTTACCTACACACTAGTACACGATAATCCGTGATAACAAGCTATTCGACAGCAGTACAGCACTGGCATTACTTAGGTTCCTACCTATCTACTAATAGTTTGCTTACTAATATCCAATAACTTCTTTGTTTATTCAACAAACATCTCTACAAAGCTATCGCATTTCAGTGGAACAACTTCAGATCTCAACTTTATAACAAAGAGAAGAAACTTAAGACATGGGAATACATACAATCTTGAAAAGTAGAACACAACGGAAAATGTGGAAAAAAATGAAATCAAATAATATTGGTTTCCATAATGATAAAACTAGGAGGTTCATGGAAAAGTGAATTGGAATAAATGTAGAAAATATTGTGCACATAGTATTGGCTTTCCGTGATTTTATTGTAGAATGCGGTTGACTGGCTACGCTATAATAGGGTCGCTTTCAAAAGACGAGTTTCCACTTCTTCTATGTGTCTCTGTCTCCTTGATTTGTAAGCAGTTCGTCCAAAACGCGATTCGTTCAATTACAATTTAAACGCGTTTCGTCTATAACGCGTTCGTTCAACACGCGTTTCATCCAATAAACGTTTCGTCAAGAATCCATACGCAGTTCCTCCAATTCTTACTAAGTACTTTTCGTGTTATAGCGGAGATCTGAGACCTAAGTATCAGTTTACGAAGATTATGTATAAAAGTTTTCGTTTCCTTCCATACAAACCTAAAAATATCATTGGAAAGGTTTTTAGGATAAAGGCCTATCTCCAAAACAGCGGGAATCTGCATTAGGAAAACCGGTTGGGCTTAACTTTAAAGCACGATTCACGGGGTTGCATCAACCAGGGTTCCGTCGTGTCCGAACTAGCTTGCAAATTTATTGGACGTCTTCTTTACATAGTATAAAACAAATTTGCTCCCGCTGTCTGTCTGTCTGTCTGTCCATATGAATGCTTAGATCTTTAAAACTACGCATCGGATTTTAATGCGGTTTTTTTTAATAGAGTGATTAAAGAGGAAGGTTTATAGGTATAATACATGTATAATATTATATACAAGCTATATAATAACACTGAAAATTTTAGAGGTATCTAGTGTGATGTTATAAATAAACACATTTTTTTTGCTCTTACATGCAAACGCTGGCTGAACCTTACGAGATAGATCAAAATAATGTACTACAGTATTGTACACCTTAAAAAGGTCTACAAAAAAATCCAGGATGGTATACGTCTATCTGTTAGGGATAACCATTACATTACATAAACATAAACATTTTTATCCTTTACTTTTTACGAGAAATAATGGCTTTTTTACGAAGCGATTTTAAGCAATACAGCATTAATCCTTATCCAATTAAGTACCTTAAATACATAGATTGTGCATTTAATATCAATCAATATGACCCCTTACAGTACGTAATTTAATTGAATATTTTCGAAGATTTAAAATGCAGGGACATAGCGGTTGCGGCGACGCGCGGCGGTACCGGCCGGGGGGCCAATTCTATAGTATATTTAGTATCAGCATTGCACCCGTGCGAAGCCGGGGCGGGTTTTAATATAAAAGATGATGTAAGAACATCACTTATGGTTTTAATGAGACGTCCAACAGTATTTTCCCTAAAGTTCCCACATAGGATGTTCCACGTTAATGAGTTTACGCCTCACTTAGCGACTCAACGAGTAACCTAACATACTTGCGAGCAAGTTATTAAACTTGAAGCATAGCGGTGTATTTTGTGGAATTAATTTGTGTATAGCTCCATGTAATTCGTATGAAAAGTTTGCAAAATTGTATTTGTAACGCCCCAGGCAGTTGTACCAGTAAGAGATTAACTTAACATGAGCATTCATGGTACACTCATGCGAAACGGTTCTCATTATCTTTATCATTCGTACCGTTAAGTTTTAGAACACGCTGATTGTTTCTGTTCGGCCAACTACAACTTGGGTCTCTTCAAGATGAGAGTGAATATGTGGGTCTAGCTAACCTTCGTGATACAGCATTGACCACAGCGTCAATAATCAAATAATCAATAATCATTTATTTCATATGTTTCTAGAACTATACGTCACTTCTTCGTCACCTACCACAGTACAGACATACCACAGTGTCGAACCAAAAAATTGTCCTCTACTTTTTTAATAAGCACGGCCAAAGTGTGGAATGAGCTTCCTGCGTCTGTTTTCCCGTTAGAGTATAATCTTGGAGTCTTCAAGTCTAGGGTAAATAAGTTCCCTCTGGGAAAGCGTGCTCCATCTTAGGCCACATCTTCACTTATATTAAGTGAGTTGGTGGCCAAACGCTTGACCATTATCAATAAAAAAAAAAACCATCAGGCGTGATTGTAGTCGCACGATGGTCTATCCGTGCCGGGGTCTGCCGTGTGGTGCCGGCTTAGAATTTTCACCACCCCAATTCTTCCTACGGGTGTCGTAAGTTTTGGGAAATCAAAGAAACCTCTACAAATTTTTATAGTTTTATTAAATAATTGATAATATTATAATTATTTAATACTACTCAGTATTTCAAGAGGTGTTTTCGCTTCCAAGTCTAGAGACCGAATGCCCGACCTCTCGTGTTTTTCCCACCAAAACCGCTTCTCCTCAATATGACGTCGACAAACCACAGACAAGACCGCGCTGCTTAATTCAAAGACAACGCGTCAAAGTCAAAATAGAAGAAAACACGAGAAGCCGTCAACTGTCAAAATGACCTGGATTTACAATTTTATTCAAAACAAACACCGAAATCATTACACTCGGCCATCCGTCATCATGCTATCTCCTGAAGCATGGTTACAATAAAATTAAACTTAATCAAATACATTGTACATAATTGTAAGTAAATACTAGTTGTAATTTATTTCTATTAAGTATTTGGTAATCTTCGTTGTGAATAAAGGTTTTTATTATAGTATAATTTAGGTAGGTATAGAATATTCTTAAATAATATTGATAATACATTGTAATCTTTACCTACGAGAAAACCATTTACTTATAAATAATTTTGTGGACTAGCACATTTGGTACTTGCATATAATTACAAATTTTAAAAGTCTAAGTCGTTATATCATTATCTACATCTAGCTAGATCATTAAATCTGACAGAAAATTAATCATTACACTCGGCAACATTTTAAAATTATTTTCCATATACATCTTTGAAACCATACCTACAATATGTTAAAAGGACTTAACATGAATATAAAACAAGAACTGTACCTAATACTAACGTTATTTTTAGGCACAAAAACATTCTCTTAAAAACTTGCCTAACTGACTATGTATGTCCAAGAAGCTTCCCAAAATATCAGGCCGAAAATTATACAACAACTCGATAATGTAAAATCCATAGATAGTTTAAAATCTTTCTGTTTTCAAGTTAAATCCCTACTATTAATATTAATCCCTACTCAAACAATATAAGTACAATAGAAATAATATTTATCGAATGACTATAAAAGAAATTAAATTGACAATACAAGACCAGACTGATGAGAATTTTACTTAATTACACACATTATTAGAGATTAAAAACTTGTCGTTGACCAATCTGTTTGAGTGTTGTGCTGTTCAGTTGATTGAATATAAAATTATAATAGTAGGTATGTATCTATAGAGTACTTAAACAAAATAATTAAATACATTCTTCAATAAATTAGATAAACTACTGACCTATGTAACAAAACTAAATACAAATAATATTATTATAGTTGGCGACTTTAATATATATAGACATGCTAAAATGTAACAATATAGCACAAGAATTTGAATGCTTATTACTGAACTATAACTTGAAGCTAGCGTTAAAACAGCCAACACGTTTAATCACTAAATCTTGCATCGATAACATTGCACATAACTACAAAGCTATTTGTAAGACTGAAGTGTTAAAATTAGGCTAGTCTGATCACACTGCCCAAATTATTAAACTACCAGCTAAAAATATTCTTAAAATTAAATATTGGCGCAAGGAAGGTATCTTTAAATGATCTCTCTTTTTTTGATATGTATAACGCTGAAGGCTCTTCTGTGGCATACCGGCACTTTATTGAAACATTCAGGTTGTTTTATGAGTTATACTTCCCAAAAAAGTATATTTTAGTAATAGTAGAAAGAAAACATATTATATGGATATCACGTGGTATACGTACTTGCAGTAAACGAAGAAGAGATCTTCTTTGGAATTATTGATCTAGGCCCACAAAGACAAATAGATCAATCTACATTGGATATAATAAAATGTTTAAAAAAAATAATTTCACTAACAAAGCAAGCTCAAAATAATCATAAAATATTGACATCTAACAACAAATCTACAACAACTTGCGAGGTAATTAATAAGTCTGGACCAAATATACCCAAAGAATCTATATCGAAAATAAAATATAATAATGTAGACTTAACAAATCCAATCGATATTGCTAATATTTTTAACGACTACCTACTTTATCAATAAGGTAAAACCGATACCAGGAATAGGTAAGAACGTAACGACAAAAATATATAGACAAGAGAGATCCATGTTTTGGCTCCCTGCCTACCACATCATATCAATAAAATAATAAAATCACTAAAAAAATACAAAAAGCTCAGGATTTGACGGCATTAGTACCAATATTATTAAAGCAGTGAATGAATCTATTAGTCCTCATCTAAGCTTCTTGATAAATTTCAGTATAGAAACAGGACAATTCCCGGATGACCTAAAAACTACTATAGTCAAACCAGTATTTAAGAAAGGAAATAAAGAACTGGTAGAATTTTACAGACCCATTGCTCTGATTTCCATAATTTCAAAAATATTTGAAAAATACTACTACGCCGAAATAAACTCGTACTTTGAAAATAGCAACATCCTGTGTGAAGAGCAAAAAGGTTTTCGCCAAAAGAAAACAATAAATATGGCAATTTACGACTTCTTCTACAATGTTATTTGTAAAGTTGACAAAAGAACTCCAATCTGTAGTATATTTTGTGATAATTATGTCACAAACTTTTGATGACGTAGACTACAATATTTTACTAAAAAACTGGAAACGTAAGGTATTAGAGGGAACGTTTCAGATTTAATTGAATCGTACCTTAGTAATAGAAATCAATTCACAAAAATGCCAAGAATACAATCTAAAACCAAACTTGAGGTAATGCACAAATCAAAAGTACTAGTGTAATCTGACATTAATAAATCAATTGAATCTATAATACAATGGCTTGACAATAATAATTTAAAAATTAATTTAAGTAAGACTACAATTATGCATTTTGACCAAAGATCCAATACTCCATCCGACAATAATATAACATTTAAGACCAATTTAATTTATCAAGTTGATGCTACGCGATTTTTAGGACTTATGATAGATAAAAAAAACTTAACTGGAAACAACATAATAATATAGAAGGACTGAGTAAGCGAGTCAGTAGCCTAGCGTATGCTCTTCATAGACTGTCGTCAACAGTCAACACAGAAGCTCTATTGACAGCTTATCACGGTATGGTAGAGTCTGTATTAAGATATGGGTTAATATTTATGGGGCAACTCAACCAATAAAAATATAATTTTCGAGCTACAAAAACGATGTTTGAGAGCCATATTTAAGATTAAAATTACTGATAGTTGTAGACCACTATTTTTAAAGCACAAAATTCCGACACTTCCGTCCCCCTACATAATAGAAGTCGCTCTGTTTGTAAAAAATAATACCTACCTGTTTCCCCGGCTATCTGAGGTTGTAAGTCGAAACAGGCGGGATAATATTATGTTACGATCACATCCTGTTAAAACAACATTAATGCAGAAAATTGTTTGTTAGTATTGCTCCTAAAATTTATAACCAATTAACTAAACTTTACAGAAACCTGAATGTTCAAATCTTTAAACAGAAAATTAATATATTATTAATATCAAAATGTTACTATAGCCTAGACGAATTTTTTAATGATAAATTGTAGATAGTTTTTAATGTTGCATGTCATCCCTCTAATTCATTTTGCATAGGTACCGTAAACGGTCAAGCATTTTGTTTCTACCTAAGTACCTATACCTATGTTACCTTTTTTTTGTAAACATGTTTTTGCAAATAAATATCTTTATCATTATCTTTACACACAATTAAGTATTTCTGTTTACAATATTCTTACCATACAATATTTTATTGACAGCCACTATACAGCTTTATGAATTTTAGTTAATCTAGTTTTGTTTGACTCTGGTTATCAACATTGAATGGAATTTATTTATGATTTTTACAAGAATGGCATTTTTTTTTATAATATTAAAGAATTGTGTGCTTATGTGTCATCTGACGACTCCATTGTATTGTGCCACGCACTAGGTTTTATAAGGACAATTTTGGTGTAGCTCTTTACTTTGGACAATAAATGATATTCGATTCTATTCTTAATACTATCAGATGAACTAATTTGGTTTAGGAAGGCTCTACATTTCAAAGTAGGGGTGAATTAAGGTAGCTTTAAAATAAGACCGTTTTCTCTATGAAGATTTGAACGAGCTTGATGAAGAGGAGCTTTGAACAGAACTGCGCCTTCACCTTGCACGCCTCCTCGCATATTCAGACTTCGATTTCCTTTTTCGTCAAGAGCGTTTACTGGAGGCGGCCCCTGGCGGTTCGTCTTCGGTGATGTAGACACCTTCAGACTCCATAACCTCGCAGAGAACCAATAAATTCACATTAATAAATTGACAAAAAAAATCAATATACAAACAGTTGGAAGTACCTGTCTTAATAAATTATCACATCCTAGTAATATTATTACTTATTTTATTAAAGTTGAAAAAATGCCATATAATAAAATAAAGAATAATAATTTAATGTTGGTAATAATAAAAATAAACAATTACTTTTTCTCAAATTGATTTTCATTTATTCCGCATAAATGAAAATCAATTTGATAAAGTAATTTTACTACTACTTCCTTGAACTCGATTTAGGCGTACATAGCCGATACACAGGTTCTATGTTGGCCCCTCTAATGACATACATAATCATATAACAAAGAGGACCCACGAAATAATACTAAATAGCCAGCAAACTACATATACGTCCCACGTTTATAGCACCCTAGAAGCCCTTGAAATATTATGATTGTGACAAACATAGCCCTTGTAATAGTGACGTACATAGCCTTTAAAACATAGCCCTTGTAAATTGTGACGTACATAGCCACAACTACAGGTCCTAATGTTTCACTCCATAGGCGTACATAGACTTTAAAAACATAGCCCTTGTAAATTGTGACGTACATAGCCACAACTACAGGTCCTAATGTTTCACTCCATAGGCGTACATAGCCTTTAAAAACATAGCCCTTGTAAATTGTGACGTACATAGCCACAACTACAGGTCCTAATGTTTCACTCCATAGGCGTACATAGCCTTTAAAAACATAGCCCTTGTAAATTGTGACGTACATAGCCACAACTACAGGTCCTAATGTTTCACTCCATAGGCGTACATAGACTTTAAAAACATAGCCCTTGTAAATTGTGACGTACATAGCCACAACTACAGGTCCTAATGTTTCACTCCATAGGCGTACATAGCCTTTAAAAACATAGCCCTTGTAAATTGTGACGTACATAGCCACAACTACAGGTCCTAATGTTTCACTCCATAGGCGTACATAGCCTTTAAAACATAGCCCTTGTAAATTGTGACGTACATAGCCACAACTACAGGTCCTACGATTCACTCCATAGGCGTACATAGCCTTTAAAGACATAGCCCTTGTAAATTGTGACGTACATAGCCACAACTACAGGTCCTAATGTTTCACTCCATAGGCATACATAGCCTTTAAAAACATAGCCCTTGTAAATTGTGACGTACATAGCCACAACTTGCCACAACTACAGGTCCTACGTTTCACTCCACATATAGTACGTACACCTTGGAAGAATTAATATAAAAATATATGTAGTTAAATAAGGCTGCAGCGGTCAGATATTTTGTTCAAAAAACGTAATAATTTTCACTGGACAGAGATTGTTAACATAACAAATAAATTTACTGCACAGCAATCCGCGAAATGCTTAAGCAACACTGGATAGTCTCGGTGCAATACCGACCAGCCATGCAAACACCCCACGAAATGCGTTACTATTCCAAATTTGTTTTGAATGCAGATACCGGCTACCTTCAGAACGAAAGGAGTCATCACGAACGGATAGTCTCGGTTTAGTACCGACCATTACGTGTTAACATCGATTCAAACATAAAACTGCAGGTAGGCCAGGCAGCTGCACTCTAATATTTTCTACGGAATTATAATACCACTCTTTGTCCAGTAAAATATTAATAAAATACCAAATACCTACCCTTCACTATTTCAAAATGTAAGCAGTCATCACGACCGGATAGTCTCGGCTTGTACCGACCGTTTCGTGAATATGACAATTCGAATTTGAAAAGTGAAGTAGGTAATCGACTTTAAAATTTTGCTATTAAGTTATAACGATAATTATCTGACCAGCGCGGCAAAATATAATCATGTTGTTTTTAAAACAAATAATAAATAAGTAATGCACTAGACTTACACTCGGTTCAATCGCCACTTCTGAGATTTTGGGAAATCAAAGAAACCTCTACAAATTTTTATAGTTTTATTAAATAATTGATAATATTATAATTATTTAATACTACTCAGTATTTCAAGAGGTGTTTTCGCTTCCAAGTCTAGAGACCGAATGCCCGACCTCTCGTGTTTTTCCCACCAAAACCGCTTCTCCTCAATATGACGTCGACAAACCACAGACAAGACCGCGCTGCTTAATTCAAAGACAACGCGTCAAAGTCAAAATAGAAGAAAACACGAGAAGCCGTCAACTGTCAAAATGACCTGGATTTACAATTTTATTCAAAACAAACACCGAAATCATTACATAAGAGACGACTAAAGGATTTCCACCGGGGGGCGGGCAGCAGCGCTCGCAGCACAATTCTACCGAACTGCTGCGATCCGCATGCCCAGCGTGGGGATTATAGGCTTTACCCCCTTGAGATAAAAGCCAATGAGGCGCTTATCATGGGAAGGCTTGCGTCCAGCAGTGGACCAATATAGGCTGTTGAGGTGAGGTGAGATGAGGTGATGGTGTATCCTAGAAAAAAAGAAAACGATAGTGCATAGTAAGTTCGGTGACTGTAGAATAATATTATCATCCACTTACCTTTTCCATGGACAGTAGGAATTATTTTTTGATAGCTTGCAAAGGAAACCTATCTCACTAAACTCACGTAACAGTGGACTACTGTTTCATTTAAATTTACATACAAATAAATAATTTATTTTGTATCATATTTTATTTTGTAGGTTTTACTTTTGCGCTGCGCCAGATACTTGCATTGCCATACGGCGGGGCAATGCAGCCAACTTCTTGGGGACGCTTCCGACTGGTATTGATATGGATCAGTTGAGCTACCTGTAGATTGTTTGCAACAGTCTGCAGCTAGCTGAATTGTAAAAACTAGTTCTAACTTAATTCTATTATTTTATTGTAACTTTCTTTGTGAATAAAGTCCGTTAAGAAATTGAAATATTAAATGATATTGTAGGTTATTTCTTTTATTTAACATAATTTTTCTGTCTGTACTTGTTTGTTTGTTGTACCTGAACAGAGATTTTGCAGTATCACAATAAACCTACTATAAAACGTGATAATTTATCTTCGTGTTTTCTTCAGTAAACACAGAACAACACAACACCCCCAGGTAAGCACTTACAAGGGAAATGTTCTAAGAGTACCTGCTCCTTTTCACGCAAAGGTATTTTAACAAAATGAGGGTTACAGAAATTCTTTTATTTTCGTCTAATCTTCTCAGCTCACTGATTCTGAACAGTTCCTGATTCCGATCCTTTACTGATTCTGATAATACGGGCTTCTAATTTTACCTTTGAAAAAGTAATTTTAATTCAAAGCTTTTAGCTAGGATTTCCTGAATTAATGTCATTGAATTCATTATAAAGGATTGTGAGAAATTTGATCTAAGCTTTCGTATTGTTCTTGATTATTATAGCCTGAAATCGCCGATTAGCATTAATTATGCATATCGCCTTTACTGATTTAAATACCAACCTTAATCAAAATCTGAATTGAAAATATGTTTAATTTTGTGTCTAGAATTTAGCACACAAAAAACAAATAATTTTATAATCGGCTTTTGTTATTTATTTATATGTCGCTATCGCTAATCGCTATACTGTATATAATATGAGTACTATAATACTACTATATATGTATAATATGGCATTATTTAAAAGTCGAATTTAGTGTTATAATTTATTTGGTGCTTAATAAATTGGCTTCCTCCCTTTTATTAACTTATATTTATTTGAACTTTACAATTTGAATTCCAACTACATATATTCATGAAATCTGAAATGGAAATTGATTTTACCAATAAATTGTATTTCTGAATAACCCAACACTAATTTGCACATCATGGATAAATAATTGTTTTTGAGTGCAAAAGCATTTATTTACAGAAGAAATTAATCACACTAATATTATAAATGCGAAACTTTGGGTGGATAGATGGATAAATATAGATAATCAATCAAATCATGGTAAATATCCCGTTATAATTGACTTTAGTGTTAATAACCATGATGGATTTAAAAGTTTTAATATAGATAATGTCAGTTACGACTTCTCGCTAAAACTACGGAACTGATCGGGCGGAAATTTTGCATTGATCTTGGTCTATACCTGAAATAAAATTAATGCCACGTCTCATCCCATACTTCAGTTCCCATGGGATAGAAATAACTTTTGAACGTTTTCGTAGAAGCGAAACGTGCGAAAACGTTATCGATATGTTCCCATGGGATTGAAATAACCTTTGAACGTTTTCATAGAAGCAACTCGTGCGAAACCGTGGTCGATATAAAGCATGAATTTTCTGCTTTGAAATTTTTAAGTCTCTAACTCGATATAACTCTCATCAAAGTTTCATCCCATGGTCGCTTAGCAGCAAAATTCGTTTTTATTTTCTGTATACCTGTCTTATCTAGTAATAAGGCAACATTACCTCCACTATTTCCCCTTAAAAGTCCATTTCTCCATTCACTCTATAATGTTCCTTTAGGGCGGGTCATTTAGAGAAATCTTCACGAACCCTTCCAGTTTCCGCTCTCCCAAGTTAAATGCGATAAGGTTTTATGTGTTTTAGGCCCTAATTAGGCTACCTATTGAAAGTTTAAACGAAATTCTTTGTGAATCTTAGTGAAACTAGTTAAAGGAGTGCTTTGGTTTAAAGTTTTGTTTAAAATTGAATTTCTTAATTAACTCAGAGGCTTTTACTGTAGTAAGTAAACATTTAAAACTATTAATCAAAGAAATTCCGATACTGAAATAGTTTAACTTGTTATCGGTGCTCTGAAATGATTGAAATTGCATCTTCATTCTAGAGCTGGGACATTGTTATCAAAATAATGCCATTTATTTACTAGATACTTGTTTACATTGAGCTCAAAAAACAATACTATCAAATAATATAAATAAATTAGAACTAGTATTTACATTTGAGCTAACTGCAGACTGTTGCAAACAATCTACACGTAGCTGATCCATATACATACCAGTCGGAAGCGTCCCCAAGACGCTGGCTGCATTGCCTCGCTGTAGGTACGCCTAGCACGGGGATTGTTGTCTCGGGTAGAATATAGAAAAATTACGTCACATTGTCATCGAATGCGCAATATGTTTGAAACTCATTCCCTCAACTTCAATAATTAACGCAATGTACCTATGACAATGCAATGTCATTCGTCTCTATTCTACACTAGACAACTATCCCCGTGCTAGGCCTACTTATGAGCTGCGCCAGATACTCACCAGCTCATGGGTCACGCATCTCTTCGACCAGACATAGAAAATTCTGAAGAGCCTCGGTACCCTACGGACCTACGGTCTCGAATAACTGAATATAAAGAAGCATAAAGTTTTTTTTCTTTTTAATCTTCTTCTCTTCAATCGTAAACCCTCACTTATGGCTCCGAATGTGCAAACTCTTTCACAAATAGATAGATTTCTATGGACCAACCTCAACAGCCTATATGTTCCACTGCTGTACGCAGGCCTCGCCCTGATAAGTGCCTTATTGACTTTTATCTCATGGGAATAAGCCCATAATCCCCACGCACGGCATGCGGATTGGGGATCGCAGATCGGTGGTAGAATTGTTCTGCAGGGGGCGCTGCTACCCGCCCCCGGTGGATAACCCTTAATCGCCTCTTACGACACCCACGGGAAGAGTTGGGGTGGTGCAAATTCTAAGCCGGCACCACACAGCGTATCTTCCATGGCCCAATGTTAAAGTTATACTCGGAGTTTGACATTATTTTTATTGTTTTTCCGACTCGTATGTCTCTATTTGTTATTATTTTATAATTATTGCACGCCAAAGCTGTTTAGACTGTAAGTCATCGCATAGAAAATTTTAATTATATTATGATGCTATATGCATATCAACTTCTAACCCGTTGTCTGCAAATAAATGATTTGATTTGATTTGGCAGGCGGTTCCAGTGCCTATAAGCCATCTTGTCCAGTTTCCGCGTGAGTGAAGTCACGTTTAGAAACTAGTGTGTAAATTTCGCTACGAAATTGCAGATGCCTACGTGTCTCGTAGCGAATGAAGTCGTAGGCCCGTAGCACTTTCGTAGCACTAGTGATTTTGATAACAAAACAACGACTAAAATTTTAATATCTACAATGAATTCTGGTCGTGATTTCGCATGCGTTTTTAGAATAAAGTTTTTGTTATTCTAGGTCCAGATTTTATGTGTTCAAAATGTCAGCCCGATCCATTCAGTAGTTTTGGCTACGTCTCCGGCCAAAAATCTTCACAACAACGGCAAAAACCTCGCTTTTATAATGTTAGTAGAATTTCTGATGTTATTTTAATATTAAAATAAATTATAATACTAACGTTTGAAATGATCAATAAAGCGTTTATCAGGCGGACGTCTGTCGAGATTCCGTGCGTCGACCTAACGTTTGTCGAAATTCCGTGCATCGATCTAACGTTTGTCGATATTTGTCGATCAAAATCAAAATCAAAAACTCTTTATTTCCATTAATACAATAAATGTACACTTAGAAAAGGTCAAATTGTAAAACTAAACACTGTCACGGAAATAAAGTGATATTTTTGATTTCTGTCGCTTCGGTATGTAGACTAAAGTAATGAAGCGACGAAGAAACCTTTAGCCTGTTAGATGTTACTTTTCGAGTTGGAGCATAACCCGTCCCAAGCTTTTTTATATTCTAGATAATCTGATATTTTATAGTAGGCCTTTTTGCACAGCAAGGTTTTTACAATTGGTTTGAATTTATTTACTGATAATTTTTGCAACTCACTAGGAGTTTTGTTGTAGAAGCGTTTACATTGCCCCTTAAAAGATACATTAATTTTGTGTAGCCTAGTTGTGGGCACAGCGAGTTTGTGTTTATTTCGGTATTAAAATTATGTTTATCACTATTTTTAGGGAACCGATTTATATTTCGAAATTCCGTGTATCGAGATAACGTGCGTCGAGATGTCGTAGTTCAATCAAATTCAGGTGTTATTTCATAGCCCAATTTAATAGGTATTTTTAACTCGATACCCAACAGAATTCTGTTCATAATAGCAATTTCGATTTATTTCAGTCGGTACGTTGGACCGCTACGAAACAATAGAAATGAATAAATTAACCGTTGATAAATTGTAGCCTGTGGTGGCTGAAACCGTTATTATTTCAGGCAACGGTTTGATGTTTTCATAACAACGGGTATTGTCGCTGTGGTTAATTTTAAATAGACTATTTTTAGCGGTTCGGTGTGTCTGGCTTTTACAGTTATGACATAAAATATCCTTTAGGACTATTCCGTTGACTTTACAAAATGTTGAAATTCCAAAATGTATAATTTCCCAGAATATTGATATTTTTTTGTTTCATTACCTTAATTTGAAAAAATCCTGTTCGTAGAATTTGATTGAATTTTAGTCCAGTTATTTCAGTTTCTCGAGCCCAAGAGAAGCAAACGTGTAGTTTGCTCCCCTTGGACTCGAAACCCTAGGTCCGTACAGTACCGAGGCACAACGTGTTTTTAAAAAATTATCTCACCGTTTGGTCGAAGCGACGCGTGACCCGAGAGCTGGTGAGTATCTGGCGCAGCGCATCAGCATTGCCATACAGCGGGGCAATGCAGCCAGCGTCTTGGGGACGCTTCCGACTGGTATTGATATGGATCAGTTGAGCTACCTGTAGATTGTTTGCACCAGTCTGCAGTTAGCTGAATTGTTTCAATTGTACATTCTAATTTGTTTATATTATTTGATTTTAATTTTCTTTGTCAATAAAATGTTTACTTCTAAAGCAAATGATATGTAATCATGATCATATCAGCCTGTTTGCGCCACTGTTGCCTTATCTTTAACCTTATCCTTATCTTTAATACTCTACTTCTTCCAGTTCCCTGTAAGTCGCAAGATTTTCGTAGATCTGAACCCTGAAGAAAATGTGCATTAAAATATGAGCTTCAATTCGTATTCTATACATTTTACAGTGACAGCATAGAATAGCCGACAGCGTGCGTTTGAAGCCTGTGGTTACCAAATATGTCTCTGTAATATGTATTTAAACATGTCGAGTTTAAGCCTAGATTTTATTGCATATTGTTGTACTGTGCGGTACATAAATAAGCACTAGATGTTGAATGTATACGCTCCATTCAATTATTATCAGTACCTTTCAAAAGCAGAATTTTAAGCAGAGAGCATAGGCCACTTTTTCAAAAAACGAGTGCCATTGGAATATCAACCTCATTTTTAGAAACTTTATGCTTGTATTCCTTTGTTCCAGATGCAATAACATTCCAACATGGACGCAACAATCAAAACCTGCCACATTTACGAAATAAGATGAGAGCAGGCAACATGACAATAGAAAACACCAACCATGCATGAACTAGAGTTCCACCTCACTACAAATATCAACCAGGAGATCATAACAGAATGGGAGGTGTTAGTAAACTACTCGCTCGAGAACTTTAACCTATCAAGTAATGAGACGAAGGGGATAACAGATGGCGCTGTCAGAAATTGGTGGGCGACTGCTGCGTTGGCGCTAGTGCTTTGCACGGCGGCGGGGAATGTTCTGGTGTGCTTGGCGATATATTTGGAGAGGCGGCTGCAGAATGTTACCAACTACTTCCTGATGTCGCTGGCGATTACTGATCTGTTGGTGGCTATGCTTGTGATGCCGCTCGGTATCGTCACCTTGGTTATGGGTAAGTAGATAGATCATAAGTTATTAAAAGTAGGTAAGTACTATAGGTAGACCACACAACTGGCGGATCGCTGTAGAACCATGTCACAGTAAACAAGATCCGTCAAGTGCGAGTGTAACTCGCGCGCCGAGGGTTTTGAACGTTTTCAACAAATATGTACCAAAAGTACCGGTTAGATACTTCGCAGTTTAACGAATACCCAAGAATAGTAGGTACCAACCTACATTTCAGATGGATCTCTCTGCATGCTTCGGTTAAATGGGTGGTTCGGTTATGGTGAGTAATGGTACATTTTTCGACTTTTTTCGAAATATTTCAAAAAGTATGAAAGTTACAGAAATTTGAAAAACTGGTTTGAAATGTCCAAATCGATACCTTTGATTTGATACCCCACTCGGTGGGGTAGCCCCCTTTTTGAAAATTATTCCTTTTTGTCAATTTTTCAAAAAGTATTCTTTTTACAGACTTCTCTATATTTTTCCTGTAAAATATAAATCCATATCTACAAACGCTTCATACATTTTAAATGGATCGCTCGGCAAACTTCGGAGATAGGGGGGGGGGAATGGGTATTTTTTCGACTTTTTTCAAAATATTTTAAAAAGTATGAAACCTACAGAAATTTGAAAAACTGTTTTGAAATGTCCAAACCGATACCTTTTATTTGATACCCCATTCGGTGAGGTAGCCCCCCCTTTTGAAAATTATTCCCCCCCATTTTGACCATTTTTCAAAAAGTGTTCTTTTTTCAAACTTCTCCATATTTTTCCTGTAAAATATAGATCCATGTCTATAAACGCTCCATACATTTTACATGGATCGCTCTGCAATCTTCGGAGATAGGGGGGGGGGGGAATGGGTATTTTTTCGACTTTTTTCGAAATATTTTAAAAAGTATGAAACCTACAAAAATTTCAAAAAATATTTTGAAATTTACAAAATGATACCTTTCATTTGATACCCCATATGACTCTGTAGGTATCTTTTAAAATTTCGGCATCACAATTTGTATGGAAAATATTCATTTTCATTTTTCATTTATTTTCATTTATTTTTCTCTAAATCTGTACAGGCGCACGAAATGTATTATAATTTTAAATTTCAAGTTGATAGCTGCAGTAGTTTTTGAGTTATTAAGGAGGGAAAAAAGGACAGACAAAGCGAGACCATAAGGGTTTTGAAACCGATCTTCGATCATCAAAACCCTAAAAACGCCAAAACTGGCGTTTGTTACTGTGTTTGGCGTTTGTTTTCTTATTGTGACAAGGTTCTACAGAGATCCGCCAGTTGTGTTCGAATTTACCCCAACCCTTCCCGTGGGTGTCGTAAGAGGCGACTAAGGGATATCCATCGGGGGCGGGCAGCAGCGCCCCCTGTAGAACAATTCTACCATCGAACTGCGATCCCTTCCGCATGCCCAGCGTGGGGATTATGGGCACTACCCTTATGAGATAAAAGCCAATAAGGCACTTATCAGAAGGCCTGTCCAGCAGTGGAGCAATACAGGCTGTTGAGGAGAGGTGAGGTGAATACCTAATCCTAATATTATTATAAAGCCGAAAGTTTGTGAAATCTAAATTCTTGTTACCTAGGATCTCCGAAACTACTGAACAGATCAAGATGAAATTTGACGTACGTTTAGAGCAAAGCGTACCTAACTTAGATAATAGGTTACGTATTATACCGAAAATACACGAGCGAAGCCGCGGGCAAAAGCTAGTAATCAATATATTATAATTCTAGTTAGAAACTGGGATGTCAAGCATAAAAATTAAAGTTATCTGTATTTTGTTTGTGAGTTCAGTGTATTCACAAACAAAATAGAGATAAATTTACATTTTACATGGAATTTCTTAAAACGGCTAATGAATAAGGTAAAATATACGTTCAAGAATTGTGTTATTTTCGCGTTAATACTCTTAAAGTCCTCAATATTTCACAGGATTCGACCTTTTCCTCCAAAATGTTAAAAGATTTGTCTAATTTTAACCTCAGGGCGAATTCGTCGTTCTAAGAGCTTAATTCCCCAAAATTAATAGGGGACAATTAATATCGGAGACAAGGAAAACCGTTGTTTTTAACAGAAAAAAATACGTTATTTTTCTTTTTGCAACTTACTCAATAAGTCTCAAGGTATTTACTTGGATGGTTATGAAGTTATCTCTTAAGGTGTGGGCGGAGTGAGAGCGGCAAGGAAGCGAATAAATCTTCCAGGTTTTTTGTGTAGCGTTTTTTTAATTGGGTTCTGTATTCTGCCACTGTGTCAATTTTTAAAAGATTGTGTTAAGTGCGTAATCGAAAATTGAGATAAATCTCTCGAGCGGTTAAGAAGTTTAAATATAAACTTCCAGAAGTTCAATTATTATTTTATAATCTTTATTACAATAAATTAGGTAGGTACCTATAATATGAACAAAATTTATACTTCACATAAAAAACCATCCATCGAATTTAACTCCATCCTAAGAAAAATTGTATTACGGTGGATCAAGATCATTTAGTCGCAAAAAAAAGTAACGCTTGTGCACGTCGCCGTCCACTCGGCGCGTAAAATACCTAAAGTTGCGTTTCTGCTCTTAAAACGTTCAATGCCAAGCTTCTAGCAACGAGCAGCCGCCAGATAAGTGTCTTTGTTGTACTTAGTCAAAGAGATGAACATAGTATTAACCATTATCAGTAATATCTTGAACTGATAACTATAACCAAACAAATTAAAGTAGTTAGCTAAGAAAACACCGCTTACAGAAGTTCCCCGCCCGGGCACTAACGTTTTGTAAATTAATTAAAGCAAGCCCAATGTAATTTGTCAAAACAGCTGTGAAGCTATTTTCACTGTCCGCGAGGGATAGCTCTGACGTGAGACGGGGTTGATGAATAGACTGGTTTATGTTATTACTTTTAAAAATACAGTTCTTATATAGTTACGTGATTACATTGAATTAAAAGTAAAATCACACTAATATCACCAATTTGAAAGTTTGGATTATGTAAAGATGTTTGATAAGTCTTCAAACAGAAAATTTTAAACGGATCGGGCGGAAATCAATTCTAATCCTGGAATCAAAATATAGGCTACTTTTTATTCCTTAAATCAGTTCCCATGGGATAGAAATTACCTTTAAACGTTTCCATAGAAACGACGCGTGCGAAGCCTTAACTAGTAGCAAATGGTCCATGCTAAATTTATATTTTTTTAAGGGAAAACTAAAGACTTAAAATTTACAGAATTACAAATTAATAAATACCAGAAAGCCTATTGTAGGTTTTCACGGATAGGTGGTGGAATAGTACAATAAAAAAGACTATGAACATGATGTGACTAGTCTACATGCATCATCTTTTAAACATAGTTAGTTAAGGATCGATCCCCAACCCGCATGCCCAGCGTGGAGATTATGGGCACTACCCCCCATGTGATAAAAGCCAATAAGGCGCTAGGGGGAGGCCTGCGTCCAGCAGTGGAACAGTACAGACTGTTGTGGTTGAGGTTGAGTGAGTAATTAAAGATATCTATACGTTAATTTTTTTTTAATTATTCGTTTATCATAAATATCATTATCATTGGCACCAAAAAAAATTACAAACTTCCAATCTCGCTTCCGCACTGCTAACCAGAATCTGGGTTTATCAGCGGATTTTTGCCAATATTCCAACTAAGGCTTGGTAGACCAGCAGAGGCCGCACTCTTGTGATTTTTTAAATCATCTGAGACTTAGAAAATAGTGATTAAAATTCTGAAAAAGAGATAATATTACTTAAGGATCTAGTCTAGTCAAATTCGTATTCAGTTACAAGATCAAATAAACTTCACTCGATAGAAAAAAACCCCAAAGTCACCCCTTTTTATAATGTTTTTTTCAATGTGATGACTAGCAAACTACTGATATTTTAATTTATTTTGTACTCAAACTCAAGACTCCTAATTTTTCTTAACAAATTCGCAGAGTATGATTTGATAACATTATTTTCTTAATCACCATGTTTAAATAACTACGCCTACTGCTGCAAGAATATCTGGCTTTAAAACCGTCAAAAATGAGGTCTCGCATCTGCCTACTGAAAACGCAGCCTTACTACCTCTATTTGTAGAAACAATAGCTGCCTTGAGAGGGCAATCCCTCGAGAGGGTAATACCTTGAGGGAGCAATACCTTGAAGAAATCTAATCATTGCTGGAACAAAACTGAATTATCTTTCTTCGCTCAAGCGGTATCGATAATTTCACTGTCTGGATTGTCTTCCTTTTATTAATGTTATTGTACCAATTTTATCGGGTTTCTTTTGTTGTTTGTAACTTTTGTAATATCTTTTGTTTCGAGCGTTATATCGATATACTATTACTTGATAAAAAGTTGCTATTTCTACAAGCCTTTATTCACAAAGAAAAATTACAATAAAATAATGAAATAAATTAGAATTAGTACTCGTATTTACAATTGAAACAATTGAGGTAACTGCAGACAGTTGCAAATAATCTACAGGTAGCTATTTTTTTGAACGATTTTTACCAAGATTTGTCCCATGGGTTGTTTGTAACTGTGTCAAACGTAATATAAAGCTAGAAAATTCACGCATCATCTAGCCTTTAGCTAAGCAGAGCTTTTGTGTGGGTACTAGATGACTAATATAGGTACTTATATAATATAATATAAAAATACCCAGAACCTGCGGAACAAATATCTGCAGATGGTACAAATATTTGTCCCGAGAGGCTAGAATTAAATCAGCGACCTCCTGCGTTTCACACGCTAAGCCATAGACGTCGTTTAATAGGACCGTTTTCCACCCCGAAGGGAAGAAAACGATTATTTCAGGTCTTGCCGAGGCAAGACCTGAAATAATCGTTTTCTTCCCTTCGGGGTGGAAAACGGTCCTATTTCAGTGTATTGCCTTCGGCTTGACCTTTCGGAGACGTGTTTATCATCTGCCGGCGCTCCCCAAGCGTACTGTGACTAAGGGGAAACTTATCAACTCACTGCTGTCGATAAGTAACTATATATATTGGGATCGAAAGAAAAGCCCAATATGTTTATCAAATAAGAAATATATTCTCTTAAGAGCACCTTTGCAAAGGAAATAACTTAACTAGACACTTCTAAATTAATCACGTTTCTTAAAAGTAAACCAATAGCCAGACTCCAAACTCTTAGAGAAGTCAAAGAAACCAGTTCCAAACAAAACGTTGTAAGTAAAATGATAATTACTCTACTACCTCAAAGGTCACATTGCCACCGAGAAAGAATTATTTAGCAAATTAGAATTACCGCCTTGCGACCGTTCCACCGGTTTACAATAATGTTTGAGAAAGTTCCGTGAGCTTCTCCAATTCCCCCGCGCCAGAATATTATCTAAGGGAACATTGTTTTTAAAATCATTCGAGGCTACTGCTGATCTAATTGATCCAGGACTACAATTTTAAAGCAGTTTTAAGCCAGCCTGCAATTACCGATCTAGATGCCGCCTTCACCTCTCTTCGAGTAGTAATAAAAAGGTTAAAAAGACCCTTTTTCGCTTTCTTCCTCGAAGCCGATAGTTCGATTAAACACCTGGTTCAACTCACTAAGGTAAGCGCCGTATTTCCAGAACAAGTCAAGTGCCAACCTGATTGACGGTACTTTATACCACTATATTTGGAACAGAACCTTGACCAAAACTAATGGAAGATTCCATCATTTCACAATGCTGCTCATCAATATCTAAGAGAGTTAAGTCATGAATACGTCGCCCTGACGCTACTAAAAGCATAAACGCTACATGCCTCGAAACCTGAAAAATGCTGTCCCTAGCCGGGACATGCGCACGTAACCACTGTAAATGATCTTGGACGTCCCAAATCTGAGATTTAGGATTCGAAGAGACGCATTTATTTAAGTTTATTGCTGACTTGTGAACTAAGATTGTAGGATACGCCAAGTTTTTAGATCGCGATAAAAAACCTAAGTAAGAAACAACCGCCTGTGGTTAAGGATTACTTGGCTCTATACCTTTTACCTTGCACCAAGAAACCCACTGCCTCCATGCCGAAGCATAAGTGCGCCAGGTGGAGTCTCTCCATGCGGACTGTAAGAGCATAATGTCTTCTGGGTCTAAGCCGTCAACTAACTTACTCCCCCCCGTACTCTCCAAACCTCTAAACAGAGATACTCCAATTGTGGCGGAAGGCGATTGACCGCCAAGTCTATCAGACAGTCCTTCAAGTTGCGAATTTGGAACAGAGCTTCCAGAGCCCGTCGTTTTAAGTCGCTTCTCCAAAACACTCCCTTCCATCGAAGAACTACAAGAAGGAAGATCCCTGACGATTCGTTGAGGTGATGAAGAACTCTGGGAATTAAAGGCGGTGGTGGAAATACCCACGCTAGAGAGTAATGCCACTGACGGCTGAAAGCGTTGATAAATAAGGCATTCACATCCCGCGCTTCTATGGTCACATATGACGGAACAATCTTTGACTGACTTGTGGAAAACAGATCCACTTGACGTATGCCCCACTTGCGAGAAATTCTTAGCAGAATGTCCTCCTGGAGATGCCAATCTGGAAGTATGTTCCCTCGTGACTACAGTCAGAGATGGTGTTGTAACGGCCGGGGAGGTAAAAGGCATGAAGAGAGACACCCAGATCGCCTGCCAATTCCCACAACTTTCTGGTCGCTTCAGTCAGGACAACTGAGCGAGTTCCCCCTTGGCTTCTCAAGTATGAAACAACCGTCGAACTGTACCATTACCGATCTGCCTCGAACTGTCTCCTGGCAAATTGACAGAGCGATGAGCACCGCGTACATCTCCTTCCTGTTTATGTGCCACCCTAACTGGTTCCCTGTCCAAAGACCCGAGAGAAATTGATCGCCTATTTGTACACCCCAACCCTGGTCGGATGCGTCTGTGGATACGAAGAATGTTGGGTTTGGCACAAAAAATAATTCCTGGCACCCTGATATTTTTGGTCCACCACTGGCAATCCAACAGAGCTGACGTAGGTGTAGCGCCTCCTGACTTCGGATGATCGCGAAAGCTGTCGACTGACTCTTTAAATACGTCTGGTGTTCAATCGACCCATATGAGTTACTAGGGATGCAAAGCCTAGCCTGCCTAGCAGAGCTGTGCCTGATCCCCATGACCATTGACCTGTTTCCAGTACTTCTCTCAGATCCTTTGTCAGACGAGCTACCTTCGCGTCCGATAACCTCGTTTGATTTATCTCCGTGTTCCAAATAATGCCCAGGAATTCTATCTCCTGCGTCGGCTTTAGAACTGACTTCTGCATGTTCACACACCAACCTAGCTGCTGTAGAAGATCTACGGCCAACTTTAACTGAATCTTAAAAAATTAAAGGACTCTGATGGGCGAAGAGAAAATCGTCTATAAACAAGAACTCTTAATCCTCTTTCTCTCAAAATGCTCGCTACCCACTTGCAGACACGAGAAGATGCTTGTGGGGCCAGTGTCCCACAAGCATTGCACACAATAAATATTTTCAAACTTACGCGATCTGAACACATTATTATTAGTATTGTTATACGGGTTTCATTGCACACAAGCCTTTGCAGCGAAAGGCCGAACGGTAGAGAGGTCATCTGGAAAAGTTTCCTTTTTGTAACGGAATGACAGATATCTTCGATGGCTCTCCCTTATTATGAATTATTATTATTATTATGAATGTGAAAATACGCCTGGCTGAAATCTAACTAGCCTAGATAGTCGCCGTTTGCAGAAACTGAGGGACTTGTTGCTGGTTGATTAATCTGAACTTCTGAGGATCGAGATAAGCGTTCAAGCAACGAAGATCGAATACCTGACTTTTCCATTTGGCTTTGGAATAAGAAACATCTTTGATAGGAAGCCAGTAGAGCTTTTTGATCTTTCCACAACCGCTGCTGCTAAAAGACCTTTTAGTTCTTTGGTCATGGCCGTTGAAGTTTTTGTCGTAAACCGGGATTTCCTCAGTAGAGAAATGGACGGCAGCTTTGTTACAAACGCATATAGTCTGTTATTATCTTTAAGATAGGTTTTGGGGCCCCTAAATCCAACCACTGAGAAGCAAAATTCTTTAGTTGGCCCTCGCGAAAACCGTCAATACTTACGGTAACCTTAAGATTTTCTGCCGGCACCTTAGCCGCGCTGCTGCCTGTGTGCTTAAACTGGCCAGGACAGGAGTTAGGCGTATTTGACGATTGTTCTTCCCCTGAGCCCTCGATGGTTTTTGTCGACGAAAGGAAGTTCCTCGCTTGGACTCATTCGCCGGAACTGCTGGTCTGCGAAAAGTGTTCCTGCGCATCTGTCTCTTTCGATCTCCACCGTGGAAAATACGGTCCACCCCGCCATTCTCCTTCACAAAGGTCGAGAACTTTTGTTCATCAAAAATGTGCGACTCAAATGGTGGGATCTGCAGCAAAGCTGCGTTCAGTATATCATTACGTGTATTGAGAGTCTTTCGTCTGCAATCCAAATACCTCAGCTCTATGAGCACAAACAAATTGTAGTAGGTTGTCTGAGAGTTTTCTGAACTGGGAATTATCCCCTAAAATCTTTATAATACGATCAGCGGCTTTTGGAAAATCTTTTGCTATCGCCTTTAAGTTTTCGGATAAAACCTTGCGTTGCATGAGGATTCCGTGTGTTACTGTGCCCAGTACCCCATCTAACTTAGGGAGCCATCACAATGACTGCACGACTGCATTGAGCTCAGTATTAACTCTTAACGCACTGAAGACTGGAGATGTCTGCAGCAACCTTTCAACCTCCTTGCAACGGATCCGTCTCACCCATCCATGCCCAAGCGTTGGCAACCTATGACCTCCTTCTTAAATTGGGCCGTAGGTTCAGGGACTAGCGGATCTGCCTCCTTAACTTGGGGCGTAACCGTAACCGTCTATGAGCGGACTCATTGGGGCTTTCCCTGATGAACTATCGAAAGACGTATCCGATTCATCGTCCTCTGATCTCGTTTCAGGGACAGATTGGCGCTCAATCTTTTCTATGAGTATAGAGAACATGCTTTCCATCTTCTTTTCAAGAGTCTCGTATCTATAATCAGGACGGGGCCTCTTATTACGGTAATGCTCGCTACCGTTTGATTAGGTACTCCTTCTTTTCCGGCCGGTCCCTTCAGACTCTGGTAGTGTACCAGCCAAAATTCTATCTGCCTCTGATCGTGTATACATCGGAGGCCGTAAAACTTCTACAGACTGCTTGAACAACTCAGTGCGAGCTGCGGACCCTCGGATCCGGTTTGCCACTGCAGAGAGAGAACGCCCAGTCTAGCAATTTTCGACGCATATCCCTATAACCCTTCTCTGATAGGTGGTCCGCTTCTGGGTTGAAAGCTAGGGCCAAGCCCACGGTTGGAAGGGCAAACATCAGCTTATTAAGAACTCTGCTGTCTAATTCCTGGCCAAAAACCTCTTCTTTAACCAAATTTGCCACTTCCCACTGGGCCCATCCTTCTGGAAGATGTTCTTGAGCCAGTAGCTTTATTCGCTCCAAAATTATCTCCACTTGTTCTGATTTAGCCTTCTCCTCCAAAGGTTCACCAAGGGTTACAAAACCTCCACCTTGAGCCATCTTAAAGAAGAAAAGCATGCTGTAAGCTCACAGCCAAAGCATACCCAACATGCGCAGGCATTATTAGCAAAGCAATAAAGAAAAGGTGAGGTTCAGAAGCTTTGACATTGACAATCACGTTAACGTGAGATATTAGGCTCTTGGAGATTTGCTGCGTAAAATAATCTTGTTTGAGAGTTATGATACGGCATGCAATGCTCAAATTTTGAGAAGTCCGTTCGAAAAACGAGCGCCACCGCTCGAAATCTTGAGCCGCGCGGCTGACACATCGAGCCGCGCGGCTGTCACATCGAGCTGCGCGGCTGAAACATCGAGCCGCGCGGCTCGATTGTCGAGACGCACGCGGCTCAACTTCTGAGCCGTGCGGCTCGGTTTTTGAGACGCACGCGGCTCAACTTCTGCGCCGTGCGGCTCGATTTTCGAGACGCACGCGGCTCAATTTTTGAGCCGTCAGGCTGAACTCTTTGAGACGCCAACCGCTCAAGATTTGAAAAGAATTCACAAATCTGGACTAGCGGAAGAAGCCGAGTGATGAAATCGACAGCGGCTTTATATGGGATAGCAATTTAGCCACCAAAGTAATGATAGTGGCAGAGGCCGACAGATCAAAATACTTACAATTGGTTACACTTATCAATATCTGAAAGTATCACGGAAGTGGTGAATGACCGACAACCAAGGAGAAAATAATAAATACCATACGCAAGTGGTATCTATTACTACCTGAAAAACCCACATATAGAGACAAATATCACATTAAAACAAGCACTTACCGCTATTATAAAAGCAATCAAAAACCACTTGTTCTATGACTACAAGGTATATAATAATAACACTTTGAAACTAAAGAAATAAACGCTTCAACAGCGTTGCATAAATCTATAGAATAGCACGTGTGTACAAACTAGAAAATACAAGCGTACTGATGAAGCGCGATCTTCCGTTCCCGCACCTGTCAACGCCGCTCCCCCCGCGCGCCCCGCAACTCGCGGATGACGCGCGGAACCCATAGAGACGAAGAAAGGTAAGTAGGTAGCATATGTGTGTAGCTAAGAAGGTATAGGTGATCTCCGAAAGGTCAAGCCGAAGGCAATACACTGAAATATAGAAAAACCTCCGATAAAACGAATACCTATTTCTATTTCAGAATATATACTTTTAGTATAGGTGCTTTTGGATTGTTTTAATAACCATGATAGTTTCAAAAGTTGTCCTATTTTCTTATCACTTAATTGTATTTTGTTCGACAGGCAATCTAAACCCATAAATTACTTTTTAGGGTTCCGTACCCGATGGGTGAAAACGGGCCCCTATTGCTAAGCCTCCGCTGTCCGTATGTCTGTCGGGGGGCTGTATCTCATGAACTGTAAAAGGTAGAAAGTGAAAATTTCACAGAGTGTATATTTCTTTTGCCGCTAGTAGAACAAACAATAAATAGAAAAAAAAATGGGGGTCAAAGTCCATACCATGTTCAACACCGATCACCGAGCAACTTTGGGCGTGGTCAGCCCTTGATGTGTGACCGCGTCATGTTGGCTTTTTGTTTTTTATCGATTCATCAAAAACATTCTGTTTTTAGGGGTTCCTCTTGATTCTTTTTTGAAAGTTTAATAAAATAAATCGAATAAAATCATATCAATAAAATAAGTCCTAGTTTTGAACGATGGTGTGGAACCCTTCGTGTGTGCTTCCAGTCTCGTTTTTTTATATTTTTAACTTGTAACAAATAACCTTGACTCAATGTGAATGATGGTTTTTAGTAAAATACAAACTGAACGTTGTGTTCGAAGAATACATATTAAAATAGTGGAATTTCCACGAAACTATAAATAGGTATACTAGAAAGAAGCGACGTAGTTTCAAAAACCTTTTTGAATTTGCTATGAAAAGGCTTCTTAATTAAAGTAAAGTAAAGTAAAGTAAAATAAAGTAAAATAATTTATTCAAAATAACTTAGGACTAGACATATAACAAAAAGGCTTATCTTAGGTTATAATGGTATTAAGTAATGTTTGTGCCTCAACTAAGTAAAAAACCTGTTTTTCAGGCGAAAAGAGTGCTAATAACAAATAAGTTAATCAAATGGACTTAGGTACTAATTATACAAGGCGATGGTGCATACTATAAAATAATTACTTATGCTACCTACATTAAACTAGTTTAAATAATAAAGATGCTTACAAGTTTTTTGGCCTACTTTAAAACAGTCAATAAATTTTCTGTGTCATCATATGACATACATTGCAGTGTATCCTTAAGTTTTTTCTTACAACTATTATAATTTAAGGAATAAATATCGGCTAACACATTTAATCTATTATATAGGAAAGGACCAAGGATACTGTAAAATTTATTTGAAAAAGTATGTTTTCGATCTAGTTCTTTAGGGCAAACGTTATTTTTCCTCCTTAATTTAGCGCTTTCAGTGACATATGGAAGGGCTGCGTGTTGTTTTAGTACAATGTTCATTATGAATAACTGTCGAACTGACAATACTCCACATGATTTAAAGAGAAGGTTTGTAGAAAAAATAAAAGGACGGAAAGTTGATACTTTAAGTATCGCTCTTTGTGCTCTTTCGACAGTTAGTAATAATGTTTTACCCACTCCACCCCATGATGTAATGCAGTAGGTCAAAATGGATTCGCATAGGGCCCGGTAAACTTGTATAATAAGTTTTCGATCTGCAATATGGCGTAGATTTTTAAAAACAAAAATTAATTTGCGGACTCTACTTACTAAAGCTTCTAAATGGGGTTTGAATGAGAGAGATTCATCCAATATAATGCCAAGGTATTTTATTTTATTTGTATTATTTATTGTAGGGCATGTACATACTTTATCAGCACCTACGCAATAATGCGCATACAATTCGGGGATAATCTCAGTTATTGGACGTTTGCGCATCGAAAACCTAATATACTTTGTCTTATCTGCATTAAGAGTTAGTAAATTGTGCTCAAGCCATTTATTTACAATATTGAATCCACATTGTGCAAACTTATACAGTTCTTCTTCAGAGGCAGCGGAAAAAAGGAGTGCAGTGTCGTCAGCATATGATATGATTTTGCCATGGTCTAATTTTAAATTGCAAAGGTCATTGATGTAAATTAAAAACAAAGTCGGTCCTAAAACACTGCCTTGGGGAACACCAAACTCAGTGTTTTCCTGATCATTGCTGAGGACATTGCCTATCCTGACGCACTGTGTGCGTTCTTCGAGATAGCTCGTGAAAAGTTTCAGCTGCGTGTCCCGGATACCCAGTGTTTCAAGCTTGCGCAATAGTATGGGTACGGAAACGGTGTCAAAGGCTTTTGCTAGGTCCAAAAATATTGCAAGTGTGTGGTTACTCTTGTCCAGTTCTTGTTCAAGATGGTGAGTAAGGTGATGGACTGCATCTGCAGTAGATACCTTAGCTCTAAACCCGAATTGCATTGTTGATAAAACAGACTTTTCCTCAAGGTACTTGACTAGCCGTTTATTTATAACTTTTTCTAATATTTTTGAAAAGGCTGGAAGCAGGGATATCGGTCTGTAATTGGTGATTTGATCTTTAGGGCCAGATTTGTAGACCGGTACAACTACAGCTTTTTTAAGGCATTTGGGAAAATGCCCTTGGCTTAGGCATTTATTAAAAATATGTGTCAGTGGTGGGGTAAGAATGTGTCTGTTTTGTTTTATTATTTTGGTAGATATATTGTCCCAACCTACTGCGCATTCATCCTTAAGGCTCATTATTATACTATCTATTTCAGTCTCATCAGTGTTAAGCAGAGCAAATGAGGTTAGTGATGAATAACATGAAAAATGTGTGGTTGTAGGAAATTGCGGGTGACCTTTATCCGCCAAACACTTACCTACGTTAATGAAAAAGTTATTTGCAATGTTAGCAGATTCAAGCGGTGTAGAGCTAGCTTGCAATAAACATGAAGGTGACTCACGTTGCTTAGAGTTATGAGTTACAGTTTTAATACAGTTCCAGACCTTTTTACTATTTTTCCCGGCGTTTTCTAGTGTCATTTTGTCGTAGCTAATCTTAACTTTCTTTAGAATGTTATTACAAAAATTTCGGTATCGCTTGTACGATAACTGAAGAACCGAATTTGTGGGATTTGATTTAGCTTTCATGTGTAATTTGTCTCTGTGCTTCATACAACGAATGAGACCAGCTGTGATCCAAGGTTTTATGTTAAAGTTCTTTTTACTCAAATGAATATTACTCGTATTTTTAATTAATGCCTGTTGGACATTTTCTATGACAAATGACATGGCGAACTGCGGGTCAGCAGAATCGTAAACTGGGGCAAAGTCTATGTTACGTAACTCAGCTTCAAATTTATTCCAGTTTACCTTAGAACATGTACGAATGTTGTTTACTTTAGGCACTTTACAATTTAAGGTTAGTAGGGCAGCATTGTGATCAGTTATGGACGAATTTATAACAAGCGCAAGTGAGGGAAAATTAGATTTCAGTATGATGTGATCCAAACAAGACCCAGTTTGATGAGTTGGAAGCGTATGTGCGGGAAGCATGCCATGAAAGGAACATAAATTTAGGTAGTCCTGTGCGCTAGGGTCGTTATTTTCAGGAAGAATGTTAATGTTAATATCCCCAATAACAATGATATTTTTGAATGACGATAGATTTTGCAAGGTATCATTTAGAGAATCATTAAAGTTGCTTATGTTTCTAAATGAAGGAGGTCGATACAGAGCGAGTATTGCAAAATCTAACCCAATTTTAACCAGTAGTCTGTTGCAGTCCTGAAAATTCGGTTCTTCAACAGATACATTTAGATGGTCCCTTGCGTAGACTATTAACCCATCGTTTTGGTTGTAATTTTTGGTGGTTTGGTACATGGTATATCCCGGCATTACTGGCACTTTGTATTGTTTGGCAAGCCAGCATTCTGTTAGTACAATGATGTCACAGTTGATGTTTAATCTATTTTGAAAGACAGTAAAGTTGTCAAAATTTTTAAACACACTGCGAATGTTTTGTGTTAGTATAGTCAATGGATTACTAAATGAGGATAGATAACGCTTGCAATTTTCTACTTCAGCTAGTTTACATTTTGATATGGAAAAATTATCTAAATCATCAATTACACTACTTATCATTATTTTATTAAAAAGAAAAAAGATGTGTTGGTAGAGAGGTCAGAAAATAATAAATTAATTAACGGCGCTCTTAGGCGCCTCCATAGTCAATAGAATTAATGTACCTCCTTTCGGCCGCTATTTTTGCCGGGCAGTCGGCAGAGCCGGTGGCATGGTGGTCCGGTTTCTTGTAGTGTAGACAGGTTGCACATTTGGGGTCCTCGGTCTTCTTTGTGCACTCTTTGACGGTGTGTCCTTGGCCGCCACAGTGACCGCAAGTATGAGCTGCCTCGCGACATGACTTTGCCGCGTGTCCATACTGTTGGCACTTGTAGCAGCGAGTGACAAGAGTGAAATCTCGCACTGGACACGAGGACCAGTTTACAAATATACGGTCTTTGGTAATGAGTGCTTTTCGTACTGCGGCTGGCACCTCAATAATAAAATTACAGTGCTCTGCGTTCTTCCTGCCCGACTTGTGGCTTAATCGTATGGAGGTCAGAAACTTTTCCAAGTCACAGTTCTTGAAAGTGTCGGCTAGGTTTTGGTGGTAGATGCAGGAGAAAACTTCTTTATCGGGCATCGAAGTCGGCACCCCGATGACAACGACTCTCGGCTTTCGCTTAGGGGGCTCGTCAATTGTGAGACCCGAGTTAGTAATCTGGACAGTGTTTTTCAGCTTTTCAATGTCGTCCTTGGTGTCCGTGCTGATGATGACACCACCGTTCTTAGTCTTGCGAAGCCCTCTCACATGTAACTTCATATCCTCGGGGCAGATGATTTTTTGTACGAGGGATTTAGTGTCATCGCTTGTCTTCATTTTGTCGTTCGGGTAGATGGCCACCGAACTTACATTTGTGGGCTGTATATAATTGTTGGTCCCTTTTTTCACCATGTCGGCAAATGAAGTTTCTCCGATCGGTTTAGAAGACTTTTCAATCGTCCTTATTAGGTCCTTCAGCTGGTGGGATTGGGCAAGTTGGTTTTGCAGCATTTCTATAGTGCTGTAGGCCTTAACACATTTGGTTTTTAGGGACTGATAATGGACGGCCATCTGTGAGGTGCCGTTACACACTTTCCGGCAGAGAGCGCTGACTCTTTGTTTTTGCTCAGAGTTCATCTTACCTGCTTCGGTAGTGATGGTGCACACCTCATTCAGGCATTGGTTGATTGAGGTCATCCAGCCTTGTATTTCAGGAGTGGTCACTACTTGATACTCGGCTTCTTGGGCGGTGGGCTCATTAGGACGAGCGGGGGGCTCAGGTGCGGGCGTGGTGGGGGTAGGAGGCGGCGAGCGCGCCGTCATCCTGCTCCGTCCCCCAAAGGGACTGGAAATGTCCATTTTACACTACTTTACGGTTTTGTTTGTCAGCAAAAATCTATCATTTTTATTTTAAAGTTAACACACATTACAGATTTGTCACTACTGGCACAAAACGAGGTCAAGATTTTGCAATTGATTATTTGCAAATTGTTTACAATACAGCACGTCTTTCCTCAACGACGGCAAAAATTATTGTTTTTTAATTGATTCTATGCCGCCAATGATTTTAACTAAATGTATGGTAGGTGGATAGAATTCTTGACTGCACACTTAGCTTAGAAATTAGAGCTTCCAGGGATATTACGAGACATGTTCACATTTGCGCAATCCTTATCCCGAGTCGGAATAAGGCTTGCGCAAATATGAACGAATTGCATGCAAAATGTCGAGGTTTCCGACATTCTGCATGCACTGAATTTTATCTAACTGTTGCTCAGTTATATCAGGAAAGGAAGAATCGTCGTAATCGAGAACTGGAATGAGAAGAGATTGTGCTCGAGAATTTGTAGTGGCGATAGGGAAAAAATTACGTGGTCTCTTTGAAGGGAAAAGCTGAATATATTTTATTTTTATTTTTATTTTATTTCTTCAGGAAAAGCTTACGGCTACAAAATGTATAGTTATATAATATATGAATAATATATAAAGATGAAGGAGTCTTATCTACAAATAATAAATATATCTTTTTGTTAGTTGTAAGATGTGTATCAATCTATCATGACGTTTGCACCGATAATGTTCATAATCAAATTCATGATTAGTCGTTTTTCTACTCGTTTCCCAGCCTTAAAACTCTACAAGAGTCAGAGAAATCTCAACTCTAAGCGAACTAAGAATAGGTAACGCAGTATCTTTCGAATGTTAGTTACAGACAATAAGTAAAATGCTAAACATGGTCTATCCATGGGCGTTTTCAAATCTTGTGTACATAAAGAACAAACCAGCATTTTATAAATAAGACTGCTGAAATCTCAAAAGGCCATAAAATTAATTACTGCTTGCAACGAAATTCTCCAAATTTTCCGAAAACTAAAATCGAATTGGTAGATTCCTCTTTAACTGATAGTGGCGTTGCAAGGCGCACAGTGTTTGGAAAGAAACGAAAACATTTATAGTTTCCTAGTACATCAAAATCGATACCTCGTAGTTGCTACAATGTTGACAGTCAGTTGTTTTATGTATTCAAACATTGTTCAAGTTTTTACAGTGCACAAAGACAAGATAATGGTTAGCTGGAAAGTTTTACGGTCCTTGCTATTCAACGTACGTAGAAGTTAGTAATAAAGTTAAGTAAAGCTAGGTTCATTATTTAAGTTTGAAAGCTTACAATGTATTTAATATATTTTGCAATAGAGAAAGTTTACACTGTTTGGCAGGTAGAGAAGATAATTGAAATAATATACAGTGAATTGACAGAGAACGACAAAAATCGATGAACCGCGTGAACCTTTCGAAAGCTTTGTTATGAGTAATTTTATTACGACTATACGCAGTGTTTGTGACAACTAAAAATTTACAAAGATTACAAAATATCATTTTTAAAATGGGAAGGAGATTCTAAAAATGATTTTCTACATTATTTCTAACAAAATTCTCTAGAATTTAATCAAAATTTTGCAGCAAAAATGTTTCCATCAAAAACATTCAATAATCAGATTTTCCAGTTTCACTTTGCTGAGCAGCAAATTGTCTAGGTTGCCTGAAGCACCACAGCTCATTCAGCTGGGCCGTCGCAGTGTTATTTATTTTACTGCCTCACGCAACTAGCGAGGCACAGAGTAGTCCATAACAGCTGGTCTCCCCATAGCTCAGTCTTTAGTATCCTCAACAGCCTGTATTGGTCAAATGCTGGACGCAGGCCTCCCCCTGATAAGCGCCTTGTAGGCTTTTACCTCATGGGGGTAGTGCCCATAATCCCCAGGCTAGGCATGCGGGTTGGGGATCGCAGTTCGGTGATAGAATTGTTCTGCAGCGGGCGCTGCTGCCCACCCCCGGTGGATATCCCTTAGTCGCCTCTTACGATACCCGCGGAAGGAATTGGGGTGGTGCAAATTCTGAGCCGGCACCACACAGCTGTCAGCAGCTGCAGTTAGTATGGGTTGTGCTTATTATACGACAATAATTTTCGTTTTCGACCGTAATGGATATAGAGGAAATATTTTTTTTTGATTTTAAGAGATTCGTTGCATGGACTGAAACCCGCCGACAAAAGGTAACGGAAATCTCATACTGGAGGTTGGTATGTGATTTCCGTTACCTGGTAGCCGAAAGTGCTCTGACAACTTGTCGGCGGGCCAACGACAAAGGTGTACAGACAAATTAATAATTAATTAATTAGTTTTTTTTTTATATTGTATCTATAACACGACAAATACAGCATTATATTACAATTTAGTCTTGAGACTAATGAGTAATTTAAATTTGACCTAAAATCCTATGTAAACTTAATGCTAAGAATGTGTCCAATAACACTATTCTTACTGTCTCTAGTTAAGGCGAAGACACTTTGTTCTTGTGTTCTTCTTGGTGGCAATTTTCTTCTAGTCCGCCTCAATGGTAGCTTTGTTTATTTAGGACAACCAACTAGAGTTGACACAAAATACTTCTATAGTCTTATGTTGAGGTTTAGAGTGGTCTACAAACATATTGAGCCAGCTTTCCCATTTTGAGCTGTAAATAACGGAGGCACAGATTAATAGCGACAGATAATAAATAACAGAAGGGTGCGGGCAGAATATTCTCGCGGATTCACAATTTAAGGAGTATTTTTGTATTTTATTCTCCATTCTTGTTTGAATCCATGTGTTCTAATGAACACAATACAAAAATAACAAAGAGGAACAATATAGGAATCGCATGAATCATTACTCATTCGTTACTGAATTTGAACAACGGGTTTTCGCTTAGCTGTTATTTTTTTAAATCCAATACAGACGGTATGCCTCAATACTCGGCAGTTGGTTTATTTGAATTTTAAATTCGGGAGGTTTTAGAAATGATGGCTGAATTGTAAAAAAGCGTCATTACACGTGTTTATTTTCTTCAACTCTTCTTAAATTCTTTTTTTATTTGGAAAATATAGAGAAAATCTTGAAACCCAAAATGAGATTCAACAGTCTTGGAAAGGGTAGGTACAATATACTGAAAGTTCGTAAGTTATTGTTTAAACCTATCAAGAACTTAACTATACTTTAAAGAATAACTAACTTCATTCCTCATAATACATACTTTGGAATATTACATTATGCTAGGTTCAGGTTTATCCATGCCAGAATTCACTGGAATTTCCATTGGATTTTCCATTTTCATTTGATAACGTTCCTTTGTAAAAGGAGCTGAGCTTTCGAGTTGGATAGGTACGGGGAATAATTTGCGCGAAGAGTAATGAATCAACTTTTTCTAGACTGTTTAGTAATTATATTCTGCGAAAATATGACGAAGAACTTGAAATAGGTGGCCTACGTTACATCTATGAGTACTTAAAGGCACGGAGAAAAGTAAAGTTTTATTTATTGCGTGAAATACATGTGTACAAAGGTGTTTTTGGTATAAATACGGCTTGAACCCACTAAAAACCCTCCCGTGAACAGTCCTCCGCCGTAGTGGGGCAAGATCGGGTCGCGCTAGCATATGCCCGTAGGTTCATGAGCCTCGACCTATGGAGAGATAGCCCCGTTTCCCAGAGTTATCCATCAGACATGTGGAGACGCGCAAGCCGGCTGAGAGTCGATTCTCAACCAGTGACCCCACTACGGACGAAGGAGACGGTTTGCCTCGGTCCTGTGCTAAACTGGGCCATGTCTAGTATAGTATTATAATATCTGTGGCCAGGTGTAGCCTATGGTTTTGCGTATGTCATTGACGACCCATCGTGCTAGTGGACGTCCTCTATTCCTATAACCTAAGTAGGTTACACTGAAGTCAGTGTAAAGGTATTTAAAATAAAATAGAACGAGTCGATTTTGTTTGTGAGGCCGTGGTGAGACCTGGATACCTTTCAAACGAGAGTGCAAAACCGCGTTTGTGTTGCCATTTCAAATGTCACCTTTGCCACTTATATATTATGCAGAACTATAATAAGCAAACTGTGGTTGACTGAAATAGCGCAGCAGTGGTTTGAATGTATTTTATTAATTGCTACACTTACAATTGGATTCATGGACAAATTTTATTATACACTAGCCGTTGTCTTATTACGAGTTTTCCCGTAGGAATGAAGCATTTTCCCGCATAAAAAGTAAGCCTGTGTTGGAGGAATAATGTAGGCTTCTAATTGTAAAAGATTTTTCAAATCGGTCCAGTAGTTTCGGAGCCTTTTCAATACAAACAAACAATCAAATATTTCCTCTTTACAATATTATTAGTATTTTTATAGTATAGATGGCAATCGGAAAATTGTTTTCCTTTCTTTTCTCAGGCACTACCGCTTGGCACTCCTAGAGTGAAGGGAATTTTTTCTGGCCCGTGACACTACTAGGTATTTTTATTGGCTGATTAAACAAATATTTATTGTTTTTTTTAGGATTTTGGTAAGTAAATCTTTTGAAATAAATTCTGTTTTTTCATGAAGATGATGAAAGTTACCTAAGGATTATGCCAGCGTCGTCTGGCCCCAAAAGAAGTAAAGCTTGTGTTATTTTATACAAAATTTATGCAGTTTTTGCTTTACCTACCTTCACAATGTTGATGATTAGTACCTAAACAAACCCAAATATAGGTATACTATAAAACCATTTATTGTTCCGTTGGTCTGGATGTTTTCTATGTACAATAAAAAATATCTATCTATGTAGTGTATTGTATTAAGTATATCAGTTATCTAGTACCCATAACACAAGCTCTGCTTAGCTTGGGGCTACATAATGCTGTGTGAATTGTCTAGCATTATTCATTTATTTATTGATTATGTCAGGATTAAAGTATTCTCGCATTTAGCTCGCCTTTGTACATGTCCATTATGTGTAAACTTTTATGTATGAATTATCTTGTGTGTGCAATAAAGAATTTAAGAATTTAAGAATTAACTTAGAATTCCTTACCTTTCTAACCAATATCTAGTACCAACAAGTTTGCTAGCTTACTAATAATTAACCTCAGCTAAGTTAAAACTAAGTTTGCCCCAAATTAAATATAACCTTGACAGACGAAAATATGCCAGAAAAACTGATGTTCACAACATAATTTTCCAAACATAGCAAATTACTGACAAAATATGACAAATGATTCCTAACGATCTATCATGTTTGGGGTAACTTAGGTTGCCGACACACGCCGCGTTCGCCTTACTTATCTAAAATGGGTACAGTCCGTATCTAAGTAGTAAACAGGGAACGTGTAAATAAAAAAATTCACAATTTTATTTTTGTTTTGATACTGGCAACGCCTTCCTCAGAGATTGGTGGGAGATCACGCGTGGCCGCAGCGAGTGGAAAGATTTGGGGGAACCTTCGCCCAGTAGTGGGACAATTTAAAGTTGAAAAAAAAAACGTGTAACAGAATGATGGACTGACGATATCATAGCGGTCGCAGGAAGTCGATGGATAGAGGCGGCGCAAGACCCCTATTTGTGGCGTCGTATGGAGGAGGCCTATGTTCATCGGTGGACATAAATAAATAATGTTGGACAATTCACACAGCATTATCTAGCCCAAGCTAAGCAGAGCTTGTGTTATGAGTACTAGATAACTGATGTTACTTAATAAAATACACTACATAAATAGACATTTTTTATTATACATAGAAAATACATTTGTGCTGATTCATGATGACTGACCACCTGGCCACAGTTATATACCTACTACTACTATATTATTCTATGAAAAATGACTCTCAAAAATACGAATTCATGCGTTATTTTACGGGGGTTATTTCAGTTTTCCTCTTGACAAATCCCCCAAAGGGAGAACACTGGAATTTAAAAAAAAATATTCCAGTCCCTTGAGAAAAAAAAAATCCAGGTTTCCTTTTGAATTTTTTCAAAGAGCAAACTTTTTTGTATATCCAGTTTTCCATTTCAACGAATTTTCCCTCTTGAGAGAAGGAAACCAAAGACAAGCATTAAACACTACAGTACTTAACAATATAAAAAAGTGAAAAATTACAGAATTTATCCAAATAACATAATTTGTAAAAAAAATACGAAAATACGGTAACGGATATAAATAAATAAATAATAATACTGGACAATCCACACAGCACCATCTAGCCCCAAAATAAGCTAGTCAAAGCTTGTGTTATGGGTACTAGATAACTGATATATTTAATACATTATTTAGATAGATATTTTTTTATTATACATAGAAAACACCCAAGGGAACAAATTTCTGCAGATCGTACACAAATTTGTTCCGAGGCGGGAATCGAACCCGCAACCTCTATGAAAGGGCTTGTGACGATCGGACAAATAAACTACGCTTAGCGTAGAAGCCGTAGATGGTTCCCGACGGCAACCTTGCGGTACGGAACCTAAAAAAAATATAGCGATCCTCACAATATTTTTTTAAGATAATCGGATTATGTTTGTGAAGGAAAATCGGATCATGTTGTTTGTGCACGTTTCAATGGGTTTTCGCAGATTTAGCCTAAAATGCTTTACATTTACACGTTTATAACCTGTTTCCGCTTTCTTCTCAAATGCGCTTTAAGAAAACTAACTTGCATGTAATGTTCCCGTAGGATACGGGTTCAAGTCCCGTCAAAGTCATTTTTTTTGGGATATTATTGAATTCTTAAAAGTAACTTGTGTTTGCAATGCAACCAGTGTCTTGAGGACGCTTTCAACTGGTTGTTGATATGGATTAGTTGTGTTACCTGTAGATTGTTTGCAACAGTCTGCAGTTAGCTCAATTGTTTCAATTCTAAATACTAGTTCTAATTTATTTCTTTTATTTGATTATATTTTTTTTGTGAATAAAGTATCATTTGTGTTTCGAAAAACAAAGTTGAAGAGTTTTAGGTTAATTTATTAAAATTAAACAAAAATCTAATTCGGCTGTATACTAATCTTATACATAAATGCAAAAATTTGCATTACCGAATGGATAGATGGATGAACGGATGTACCTACGTTTGTTACTTCTTCACGTCAAATATACTACTGAACGAATCACGCTGAAATTTTGCATAGATGTAGGTTTAGACCTGGAATAACATGATAATAATCCCATAAATTAATTCCAATGACACAAATATATACATAATTATGAATCGTTTCCATAGAAACAACGCATGCGTAGCCGCAGAGATACTGATATTTCAAATTCCTACAAAATTACGCTCGCACTCCAACCACACCCTAACCCCACAGATGGAATCTAAATTAATGGATTAGTAAAGGAACGTAATTCAACATTCAGGTGGCGAAAACCTCTAATACAGCGCGGCGTGATGACAGCTTAAGTGGTGACGGGTGTAGTGATGTGGAACTAAGCTTTTTGAAGGAAACTAGCGACATATACCTACCTACTTAAGAGGTAATAACGGTTTCACGCCCGTAGCACACCTCCGCTGCGAAACCATAACAGCGGAACCGCAGTAATTTGCCATGTCTTGTCCGTATGTATGAGAAGCGGAACACTAGCTAAACTGCCTGTTCTAACGCATAGATTTGACTACAATTCTATCACTTTCCCACGCGGTTTCGTGTCGATCTGCTCTGACGTCAGCCACGCTTCCGCCACGCTCGCTAGTGTTTGTGGAAATTGACAAAAATAAAAAGCAAACTACATTTTTTTCATAAAATGGACATCAATTTTACAGAAATATTAATTCAAGAGGTTAGAAATAGACCTACTTATTCTCTATTTATTAAATCATCCGTACTATAAAAATAATATAATGAAAAATTAACTCGTGCACTAAATAAATTCTATGAGTTTTATGCCTTATCAAAGTTAATTATTACTTCATCCTCTGTCTCTGACATTTCGCTCCGATTTTCCTCGACTCAACTGACTCGCGTGACGTTCCAACCTCCAGTTTCGCTACTCAAACTACACTTGATCGCAGCGGAATTATCCAGCGGTTTTGCTACTCATATTTCGGCGCAGCGGAGGTGTGCTACGGGCGTCAATGGGATTTTATTCATTCGCATCTGGCATCGATACCCATACCAACATCGGTGGATGCATAGTTCTATGAAATTGTATGGCACACTTTTTCATTAACCGGGCAGGCCAATGGAGAAACGCCCATTGCAAGAAACCAACAGCTTTGTATGTCATCGACAAAAAGCGCTGAATTGAGTTTAGATCCCGAATAATTTGATTGTTTGAAAAAGTTAAAAAACGACTTCATAATTATGCCCTTGTTTTTTTAAGTTTTGCGAGACGAATAGGTAAAGGTACGAAACCCTGGAGAATATTTTTATTGGAGCATCTCTGATCGCAATGGTGATTCTACGCTAAGTACAGTATTATTTAATTATATATTATAAAGTAAAACAGAACAAAAAAACACAAACACACAGATATTGAACGCGTGGCGGATCGTGTTGACATTAACATCGAACACTTAAGTCCGCAACCTTTTTGAGAAGCGAAATAAATAAAACTTCGAAATCAACGCAATCAAAAATTACAACCATTTTTGTCCGAATATTTTGTAATTTCCAAGGGCATGTGAGCACACAAAACCTATAGGGTACTTCTCGTTTACCTAGAATCTTATGATTTTTTAAGAAGCAAAGACTTATAGCACAAGTGAAGGGAAAAATCCAAAAGCCATAAATTAGTAGTTTATTAACAAAATAAAGAATGTTTGATTCTCACCATGAACGACTAAAAAGGGTACTTCCCGTTGTCCTAGAATCATGATTTTTGGAAAGAAACAAGGTCTTGTAACTATACGGAACCTTAGTTCGCGAATCCGACTCGCACTTAACGTTTATTTTTATGTTCTTTTGATGAACCTTCTATGAAAATCATTTTGTCATTCGATTTCTTAGAGATCCGAAACCAAAGATGTCATTAAGTGACATCAGTTTGCACGTTCAGCAGTAAGATTGTTCGTTTAATACGACCCGTAAACCGAAACTTCGTATTTCAGGTTTCAAAGTAGGCCTTCTTTCATTTGTCATTTCATACAAATATCATCAAATTAAATTAGACACGAATTTCAACTAGATATTGCCACTAGAAGAATTTTATATCGATCTTTAGTTTTTAAACGAAAACACGCCAAATTATTATTTATTAATTGTAAATTGCTTTGTGCTTGCTTTGTATAAATGCCATTTATTGAACCACAAATATACATAAGGTGCAACCACTGTACTAGGTACCACAGCCTACCTATAATGCATACAGTCGTTCGACGAAGGCGTTTTGACAGGGCAATCGTGCGGGGCCAAGGGACGGGTCGGGGGGAAAGGACGCTCCCGAGTTACTAAGGCGGTGATGTATGGAACTCAGGAGCGTCCCTCCCCCGTCCCTTCCCTTGCCCTTCGCACGATTGCTCTGTCAAAATCACGTCAAAATGCCTTCGTCGAACGACTGTATGCATATAGGTAGGCTATGGTACTACTTACATCTTAATTTTTTTGAAAAGGCGTGCGAACTCGCGTGCGCTGCCGAGCTCTAAAATATAAAACCCCTTCTGTTTATCGGGCGGTATTCGCCCACATTGATTGGTGGCTAATGACGGTCGTGTGTTTGGGCTGTTTGCAGAGATAAAATGTTTGTTTGGGTGTGGGGTAATAATGTCCCTTTGTGGGACGGGAGAGTGGTTATGGTTTAGGGCGGTGTTAAAAATAGAAATAGGTTTAGAAATGCGGACTGTTTTTGGGGTCGTTTTTAGAGGACAGTGGGGACGTAAGCGGATTTTTGACAGTTTTCAATGGAAAGTTTTGAAGACAATATAATGCGCAGTCCAATTATGTACGGCCCGATAATTGGTGACACGAATTTGCACACCCCAACAATCATACGTACGTGGATATACAAGCTTCTGCCCGCGGCTTCGCACGCATATTTTCGGTATAATAAGTAGCCATGGCTTCTTCGTTAGTAGAGTACTGTAGTAGTGTTTAATAAATAATTTTCTTTTTCTTCTTCTTCTTTTTCACGAGTCAATAATGTACAGCCTGATATTGCATGGCCAGATATTGTACACCACAATAATTGTTTCTGCTTGTCTATATTGACAAAGAAAATTACAATCAAATAATAGAAATAAATTATAGAACTATTATTTATTTACAATTGAAACATTTGAGCTAACTGCAGACTGTTGCAAACAATCTACAGGTAGCTCATCTGATCCATATCAATACCAGTCGTCGCGTCCCCAAGACGCTGGCTTCATTGCCCCGCTGTATGGCAATGCTGATGCGCTGCGCTAGATACTCACCAGCTCTCGGGTCACGCGGCGTCTCTTCGACCAGATACTCCGATATTTTTATAAAAACCTGAAGAGCCTCGGTACCCCACGGACCCCGGAGGGAATCGACTCAAATAATTTAAAGCTATAGCGTGTAGGTACTTCATACTTTAATGTTACCTAGGTGAGCGAGTGCGTGAGTGCTCCACTCATAAATTTTAAGTTTTCTATCTACTTCGTAAGGTGACAAAAATTACAATCATGTCATAAAAACACAACCGTCTCTCACACTTTATAGAAAGTGTGTATAAATCGGGTAGGATTTTTGGGAACAGATGTTTACGGGCAATATAATATAAAAACAAATGGCTTATTGGACAGTTTTGTTATTGGCTCATATAGATATGAAATAGGTATTGATATAGGTTTTTATTACATCTAAATGTCGATAGATAGATAGATAGATAGATAGATAAAAAAAATTTTTGGTACTACAGACACACATACTATTAACAAAAATATACAAATTTTAAACACAAGTACAATAGTTTGTTTAATTCATCAAACAAGCACTTTAAAAAAGAAAGAAAAAAAGTAAAGTAAGTACTTAGGATTAACATAAATAAAGTGAGGCAAGTTTGTGTGTGCTGCAGCACGGCAAATAGGCCATGGCTCAGTGAAATTTTTTGCTTAAATGCAAAAACACTGATTTTCAGCCAAAACCTGATCGAGAGCGAGCAGAACGAGTACAAACGGACAATGTGTGCTATTAATTAATTAATGGTGTAAATTATTGTGGAGTGTAGCAATAGCAAAAATTATTGTTTTATGTAGCAAAGTATTCATAATTTTTTAAAGAATACAGAAATATTATATATAAATGGAACATGACAATAGTGCAAAAAAAATAATAATAATAATAAAATGAACTCATTATATATAAATGAACAATAATGTCGGTACGGTACATCCAATAGTATGTATGGAATTTTCTACCAAGTATCACACTAATCACACTAATATTATAAATCCGAAAGTTTGGATGGATGTATGGATGGATGGATGTTTGTTACCTCTTCACGCCAAAACTACTGAACGGGTCAGGCTGAAATTTTGCGTAAATATAATTCTAGTCCTGGAACCAATCATAGACCTACTGTTTATCCCATAAATCAGTTCCCATGGAACGTTTCCATGGAAACAACGCGTGCGAAGCCGCGGGCAGAAACTAGTTATGATTTATACGCAAGACGTAGGAGGTTATGGGTTCGATTCCCGCCTCGGACCACATGTTAGTACGATCTGAAAATATTTATTCCAGCTTTCCATATCAGTCAGCTAGTACCCATAACACAAGCTCTGCTTAGCTTGGGGCTAGACAATGCTATTTGGATAAAATTAAATAAATAAAAAAACAAATAAATAAATAATGCTGGACAATTCACACAGCATTATCTAGCCCCAAGCTAAGCAGAGCTTGTGTTTTGGGTACTCGATAACTGATAAACTTAATACAATGCACTACATAGATGGATATTTCTTATTATACAAGAAAACATCCAGATCACACTGGAAAAATATCTGCAGATCGTGCAAACATTTGTCCCGAGGCGGGAATCGAACCCGCAACCTCCTGCGTCGCAGGCGGACCTTCACCCGCTGTGCCACAGAGGTCGGATAATCCATCAAAAAAAATTGTGTTCATAATGGAGGTACGATAGAGAACGCTTGGATTTGATACGGGTAGCTAAATAATAATATAATATATATATATATGTAATATGCCAAATATCGGCGCAAATATGCAGGTGTCGACAGAGCCTACACATTTGCTTCCCTTGTAGTCGAGACCCTATGTCGGTGGGGTACCGAGGCTCTTCGGGTTTAAAAAAAAAATCTGATCGTCTGGTCGAAGCGACGCGTGACCCGAGAGCTGCAAGGGGTATTTTAATTCATTCGATTCGTTTCCGAATCGAATCCGACGGATCTATAAAACGCCATTTTGATTTCGCCTCCGTCCGCCTGGTCCGCCTGGTCATTCGATCATCAACCCGAGGCGAAATCAAAATAGCGTTCTAAAGATCCGTCGGATTCAAAATTAAAATACAGGGGTATTTTAATTCATTCGATTGACACAGCGCATCAGCATTGCAATACAGCGGGGCAACGCAGCCAGCGTCTTGGGGACGCTTCCGTCTGGTAGTGGTATGGATCAGTTGAGCTACCTGTAGATTATTTGCAACCGTCTGCAGTTAGCTCAATTGTTTCGATTGTAAAAACTAGTTTTAATATAATTTGATAGTAATTTTGCTTACGGAAAAGTAATGTGTTTTTTTTCGGATAGACGGATTAACTGACTGATGGACTGGCAGACTGACGAACTCCGTCAGGATTGAGGGACTGACAGACTGATAGTCTGTCCGACACCAGTCAGTTAAGAAAAAGTTACTTATTAGTATGGATGAATGAAATTCGATGCAGAATGTTTGTTCAAATCAAATCAAATCAAAAACTTTTTATTTCCATTGTATACAATAAATGTGCACATAGGAAAGGTCAAATTAGGTATAAAACTAAACACTAACATGGAAATAAAGTGATATTTTTTATTTCTGTCGCTTCGGTATGTAGACTAAAGTAAAGAAGCGACGAAGAAACCTTTAGCCTGTTAGTTGTTATTTTTCGAGTTAGAGCAAAACTCGTCCCAAGCTTTTTTATCCTCTAGATAATCTGATATTTTGTAGTAAGCCTTTTTACTTTGTAAAAAGGCTTACTTGTTATCAAACCGCCCTTAACCTAAAATTCACTCTATTGTCCCGTCTTTTATAAGGAATTTACATTACTTGTCTATTTGAGATCCTTCGTTCAATAAGTATTGCTTATAGGTATCTGAAACTCGACGCTGAGCAAGTGTGTTTCATATATTTGTTTACAAACATTATACATCGAGTTTGGCTTGTGTAAAGTTATAAATGCCAACTTTTTTATGTATATTCAACATCACATTCCACCTAGAAGCACCCCTTGAATATTTTCAGCCTCGATGTGATGACCTTTTTCTTTCCCTAACAAGTTAATTAAAAACCCTTTGTTTGGAAAATTTACTTTTTGGCTCGTTAAAAACCGTTTTTACTTTGTCCTTGCGTTGCGTTGTTAAGCAAGAAACTGAACGAATCCCTATAATCTGTACCTGAATGGGAAATATTTTATATTATAAAGAGGAAAGATTTGATTGTTTGTATTGAATAGGCTCCAAAACTACCGATTTGAAAAATTCTTTTACCATTAGAAGCCCACATTATTCTTATGAACATAGGCTACTTTTTACCGCGGGAAAATGCTTCATACCTAGGCTACGGGAAAACGGGTAATAGGACAACGGATAGTAAGAATGCAGCTAGTAAATTATAAATTGGTTTCCTTCAAAACTAAAAACGTTTTTCTACTAAACGACTTATCAGAGACGAAATGTAAGTAGGAAGTATCCTCACTTCAACAGCCTTTATTGGTCCACTGCTGGACGAAGGCATGCCCCTTATAAGCGCCTTATTGTATTTCTCTCTTAGGGGGTATGCCCAGTGTGCCCATCACCACACTGGGCATACGGGTTGGGGATAGGAGTTCGGGGGTAGAATTGTTCTGCAGGAGGCGCTGCTGCCCGCCCGCGGTGGATATCTGGTAGTAACTTCTTACGACAGAAGACGGTGGTTGCATTGCCGCGCTGTATGGCAATGCTGATGCGCTGCACCAGATACTCACCAGCTCTCGGGTCAAGCGTCGCTTCGACCAGGCGCTCTCATACATCTTGAAAACCTGGATAGTCTTGGTACCCCACGGACTTGGTCCGTTGGGCACCAAAGCTGTCCAGGTCTCGACTCCAAGGGGAGCATATGTGTAGGCTCTGTCTAGACCTGAATATTAGCGACAATAAATACTAGATATACCTGCCAGTCTTCTATTGCAAACACCCTAAATGGGTACATACTGTGATCTTAACATAAACTCACCTAATCACTAGGACCTGATTGTACGAAAGCAATAAATAAAATACTGAATACTGAATACAGAATAGACCGTGGAGGTACATTCTTCTTTTAGTATTATCTATATAAAGTCTACTTTTCATCACGAGACCTTCATCGCGAGACATTTATTAGTGAACATAAAACTTGCACAAGAACGTTGACATAATCCAGTATTAATATAAAAGAGAACTATAAAACAAAGACATTCCTAAACAAAAAGAAGCCTTGTATATTTGATGAATTCTGATACACTTTATCATTCAAATACACCATCTTTTCACAGTTCATTCATCTTTTCTCCGGCCTCGTTTTTATTTAGGCCCATTCATCTAAGTCTATACCAGCCCGTCTGAGCACTCAAGTCATCTTTCACACAATATTCATATTTCCGTTAACATTATATTTCAAGTATTTTCTTTATCTCAAATTTGTTGAATGCGAAGCGAAATAAATACAAACCCACCTAAGGCCGTTTACTGATAAGTCGGCAAGGTTTTGGTGAGACATCGGAACGCTCGGATGTCGAAAGTGCAGGCGCTAGGCATCACCTGCATTTTCGTACTTGTCTGCAAAAAATTATGCAGAGCTGCTTATGATGTCGTCGTGTAATAATGTCGTCTTCGGCCATTTTCCCATGCATACGGCATGTGAGACCGTGCCGTGCCCGTGTGTCGCCCGCTCATATTCACTATAAACACGGTTTCGACGCGGCAACTGTCTTGACACAACTGTCAAGGCCTTACCGAACTTGACCTTACCGACTAATCAGAAAACGGCCTAAGCTTTTATTATAGTCAACGGAGTAGGTAGGTACTTTATTTGTCACACTTGTGGGGAAATCGGGGAATGTCAGTCAAAATTGACATCTGAAACGTAGACCCAGGGCTAGTGCATCTGGCTACACGAATGGCGAGACCGTTTTTATATGGTCTATACGACTTTCTAGCACTTTTTTGTTATTTAGGGGACTTTGAGTCATTGGTGACTATGCCAGTCCCGTATTTTAGCAAACTAACTACCTACTACTTAAAACTAAATTATGTCTAAAACTAACCTAAATAATTTAATTGCCGCATCACTCAGTGGAGTGGCTAACTCGCCCAATCGTGACACATGTGGCGTCCTAGAAGAGGTGCAGTATCTTCTAGTGGCGTGTGAGCGCAGCGAGTCTATAAAATCAGAATTAAGGGACTTGTAAAATGTTTTAATACGTTGATTGAACAAGAACTCCACTTAGCTGATTTCCATCTTCTTCATATACCTTCTTTCAAGTCTCGTAGAATCGGTCTAACGTCAAACAACGATGCTGGTGTTCCGCGTAGATAATAGGCGCATTGCAAGATAAGGTGGATAAGGAGGATTGTACCCTTTGACCATCTATTTAATTCTGAAATAGTTTTGTTCCACAAAAAACGCCTCACTGAGGCGATCCAACGTTGACAGGTGTAAAATGTACCGACGAAATACGGCGTCACAAAATGGTGTCACATAACCATCGTATTCGAGATTCTTGTTTTTTTCAAAACACTATTCTCTTCGCTTCACTGAAAAACCAGTCGAAAAACTAACCAGATAAGAAAGCTAAAAGCGGTCTCTAATGTTATTACGAGTATGTTGAAAACGTGGGCCAGGTTTGCCCACACCGCACTGACCTGACACAAAAAGAGACTTCAGCTGGAAACTCTATCTATAAAGTTTTTTAAACTTACGCGATCAGAACACATTATTATAATTTTATTATTCACAGGTATTTATCGCGTTTATTGACCTATTTTTTCCCGACGTTTCAACGTTTCTGAAGAACATGTGAGGGTAGTTGCAAATAATGCTGCCACCGCTTCGCAGACGCGGTACCTCCATCAGTCATCCTGTGACCACGACGGAGTAAAAACTTATTGAAACGTCTGGAAAAAAAGTAAATAAACGCTATAAATACCCGTTTATAATTATAATAATGTGTTCTGATCGCGTAAGTTTAAAAAACTATCTATAAATACTGTAGTGTATGTCCAGGTAATATAATATAAACCATGGTCTACATACGTCATCTCGTATGTCGAGGTGTTGGTATTCAAGCTGTCACTGTCACCTGTCAGACGGACATTTAGCCGAGGGAGCGGGAATCCGGGTTGACAGATGAACAGAGGCCTACTGGTGTGAGGTGAAGCTTACAGAATACCTCGGCACTGGCGAGCTCGTGTATATTATAGGTCATCGGAACCCCTAAAAATACTATGTCGACGAATAAAGCAGCAAGTAACAGAGTTTTGCTGCTGGTTTTTACACCGATCAGTTAATCAGATCAAATCTCTTGTCTAATAGTTTTGTCTGCCAAATTGACGTCGATAATTATATTTGTGTATAAAGATGATTTACCTACGAACAACAAGAGCAGAAACTAGTAAATAATAAATAGAAGTTTATTTCGAAGGCAAAAAAACCACAAATTCACGGCAAAAATCAACAATTGTCAGCGTCATTTATTGTACACACCTTTAATAATATAAAATCTTTCTCTTAGTGTGTACTGCGGATTGCAAATCATTTTATATCTCATTAACTTGCCACTATTACGGTTATAGCGGTAAGCACTCGGCTTAAAATTGTTTTCTAAAAAGCAAAATATTGATTTTTGCGGCTGCTCGCTCCATTTGTTCCGGCCCTTGGGTAATAGAGTTTTGTCTCTTTTACTTTTTGTAAGCTATTCCTATCTTTTCAGGTTATTTTCCTCTTCCTGCGGTGTACTGCCTGACCTGGATCTGCCTGGATGTTCTACTCTGCACCGCCTCGATCATGCATTTGTGTACCATCAGTGTCGATAGGTAAACCTTCCTTTGTATGTTGGGTTAAAGGTACGCTAATCGGTAGCATGCGCCCGAATTAACTCTTTCAGATTCTCTAATAAAGCGGCGATATTACTCAAATATAAACATAGATGCCAGGGCAATAAAGAGATATGAAATTAAGGCCAAACGATGTTCAACTTTTTCTAAAGTTGAACGTCGTTTGTTTTCTTCTGATAAAAAAGCACTTAAATATTGTTAGGCATCTGTTTTGCACACAGATTTTGAGGGATAATGAGAACAATATAACATCACCATTATTATGCTTTTCCACTGCTGGTGGATGTTGATCTACTCCAAGTATTTGTGTGCTGACTTATTTCTAGAATAGATTAAAGGCCCTGACCCTTAATCTATTCGAGAAATCAGTCAAATAAGTTTGCCCACATGGTAGACTGTTCAAAAATATTATTTTGGATTTATGCCAATTTGCCTGAATGGGAATAAAATACTTATGACATGTATAATCGTTTTGAATTGGTGTTCGCATTAAGCAAGTCGTTTATTTGAAACTTGCGGTCCCTAATTTTCCCATTAACCTTTTTTCCTACTGAAATAATAAATACTTAATAACTTCTTATTATTCTTACAGATACCTATCTCTTCGCTATCCAATGAGGTTCGGCAGAAACAAGACGAGAAAGAGAGTGACTGTTAAAATAGTTTTCGTGTGGATACTGTCTTCTGCCATGAGCTTGCCCCTGAGCTTGAAGTATTCAAAGGTACGTCATCTAGGAATTTATGTAGTGTAGTTACAGTGGTTGACCTCCGGGAAGAATTGGGGTCGTGTAAATTCTAAGCTGACTGACACCACACAGCAGGAGCGGGCAGCAGCACCCCCTGCAGAACAAATCTACCACCGAACTACGATCGCCCTGCCGGTTGGAGATCGCAGTTGGGGGATTTTGGACATTACCCCCCGTGTCATAAAGGTCAATAAGGCGCTTAACAGGGAAAGGCCTGCGTCCAGCTGTGGACCTATATAGGCTGTAGAGTTCAGGTAGGGAGTTGAGGTACAGTGGCAATTATCGTTGGCAGGTTCCAAGTCTCGTAATTACATCAGTTTTGATTTTTATATTGTAAGTATTTCAATTTTGTTGTTTTTTGTATAGAACGGATTGCTATCTTAATTAAACATAATATTATTTCTATTTTTTGATTTTCTTTGTGAATAAAATTATAACGAAAGATTCTAGTTTTAAAATAGTTCGGTCCATAAAAATTTACTTCAAACGTAACGGTCAGTTAACAATGAACGCCACTGTACCACGTTCTGGCTAGGGAGAAGATTTTTTTCTGGAATTATAAAAGAATCATCATCATCATCAACCTAAATTAGTCCACTGCTGGACATAGGCCTCCCCTAATGAGCGCCATAGCGCCCTGTCTTCAGCTTGCCGCATCCAGCATCTGCCTGCAGTCTTTCGCAGATCGTCATCCCACCTGGCCGGAGGGCGCCCTACACTACGTTTGCCGAGTCGTGGTCTCCACTCAAGAACACGCCTGCCCCAGCGGTTGTCGGTTCTTCGCGAGATATGGCCGGCCCACTGCCACTTCAACTTGCTAATTCTTTGAGCTATGTCGATAACTTTGGTTCTCTGTCGGATGTATTCGTTACGAATTCTGTCCTTCAGAGAGACTCCGAGCATAGCTCTTTCCATAGCTCGCTGAGCGACTTTGAACTGGTGGACCAGCCCTACCGTGAGTGTCCACGTCTCAGCTCCGTAGGTCATGACGGGTAGGACGCACTGATTGAAAACTTTAGTTTTCAAGCATTGCGGTATGGATGACGAGAAGACTCGACGTAGTTTCCCAAACGCTGCCCAGCCTAGCTGGATCCTCCTCTTGGCCTCCTTCTCAAAATTATTTTTACCCAACTGCAGAATTTGCCCAAGGTAAGTATACTCGGAAACAATTTCGAGAAGGTGGCCATGTACGACGACCGGTCCCGGATCAATGAGGCCATTGATCATGACTTTGGTTTTATCCAAATTCATGCCAAGACCGATGCGTCGCGAGGCTGAGGCTAGGCCGTCCAGCATCTGGTTCAGCTCCTCTAGCGACTCCGCCATTAAGACTATGTCATCAGCGAATCGCAGGTGTGAGATGTGGTCGCCGTTTATGTTGATGCCCTTACCTTTCCAGTCCAGCGTCTTAAACATATCTTCCAACGCGCTCGTGAACAGTTTCGGGGATATAACATCCCCCTGTCTCACTCCTCTGCGCAGTTGGATGGGTTTAGACTGCTGGCCCTGTACTTGGACACTCATGGTGGCGGCCTCGTAGAGACATCTGAGCACCTCGATATAACGATAGTCTACTTGGCATCGCTGTAAGGATTCCAGAACAGCCCAGGTTTCGACAGAGTCAAAGGCTTTTTCATAGTCCACAAAGGCCAGACACAGAGGCTGATTATACTCTTCGGACTTCTGTATAATCTGCCTCACCGTGTGAATGTGGTCTATGGTGCCAAATCCTCCGCGGAACCCGGCCTGTTCTGGTGGCTGGAACTCGTCGAGTCTCCTGGCGAGACGATTCGTGACCACTCGTGAGAACAGCTTATATACGTGGCTCAGGAGCGTGATGGGTCTGTAGTTTTTAAGGAGGGTTTTATCTCCCTTCTTAAAAAAGAGCACCACCAAACTCCCGCTCCACGCCTTTGGAGTTCTCCCACTGTGAAGGACGGCGTTGAAGAGGTTCTGTAGCTCCTGTACAACAGGGGCACCTCCGGCTTTCAAAAGCTCTGAAGTTATTCCGTCCTCACCGGGGGCTTTTCCATTTTTAAGCTGCCTCAGAGCTAACACGATCTCGTCTTGACTGATGTCTGGCAGTTCGTCGGTATAGTGGCGTGTCAGGGTGGCTCTAGAATCATGGTCGTCTCGCCGGGAATGGGGGGCATGTGCAGCGTATAAACGGCCATAGAAATCCTCTACCTCGGCGGAGATCTCCGGTTTCGACAATACGGTCCTCCCGTCGTGCGTTTTAAGCTTCGTCAGGTGGCTCCTGCCAAGCTGCTGAGTGAATACTTTGGACCCTCGGTTTCGCTCTATCGCCTCTTCGATGAGGCGTGTGTTGGAGCTCCGAAGGTCGCGCCGTACCATCTTCGCAATTCGCTTGTTCAGGTCTGACCTCTCTAACGAAGACGCTTGAGTGGTTTCCCGTCTTTTTGTCATCAGACCGAGAGTCTCATCCGAGAGTTTGGATTTCTTGCCAGTGCGCTGCTTTTTGCAAAACTTGATGCCCTCATCCCTCAGCGTTTCGACCAGATTGTGTAGGGTCTCGTCAGCGTCATCAGTGGGATCCAAGGCAACAAATCTATTCCCGAGAAGCTGCTGGAGCTTCTCGGTGCCCGCCATGATTTGGATTGGGTTAGGTCGGAGCGTGGACTTCATCAGACGGTTTCTTTCAAGCTTCAAGTTGATATTCAGAGAGCCTCGGAGCAGTCGGTGATCAGATCCGGTATTGAACCTGTTGATCACTGAGACATCTCTGAATATGTGCTTGCTATCCGTCATGATGAAGTCGATCTCGTTTTTAGTCACAGTGTCGGGGCTTTGCCATGTCCACTTCCTTTGAGGCTGTTTCTTAAAGAAGGAGTTCATTAAGAACAGCCCCTCTTTCTCAAGGAAGTTGACAAGCATTTGCCCCCTGTGATTCCTAACTCCATAACCATGCGGGCCTATTCGGGATTCGTTGCCAGTCTGGGTTCCCACCTTGCCGTTAAAGTCCCCCATAACAACGTTGAAGTGGGCCTTAGTGGTGTTGTGTAAGGCTTTGGATATGTCTTCATACATATCCTCCACTTCATCATCCGAGTGTGTCGAGGTCGGTGCGTAGACCTGAATTACCTTCATGCTATACCGCTTGGATAGCCGAAGGATCAGGTACGCTACCCTGTTCGACACACTGGAGATTTCTTGAACGTTGCTAGCGAGAGCCTTATTTACGAGGAACCCTACGCCACCCTGGGATGTTTTATCACCCTCGCGAAAGTAGAGAAGATGGCCTGAGTCTAGAGTTACGGTGTCCTCCCCCTCTCTACGGACTTCACATAACCCCAGAACATGCCATTTAATATTCTCTAACTCCACTTCCAACTGCGCTAGATGATGGTCCAGCCTCAGAGTTCGTCCGTTAAACGTCGCCAGGGTCAGTTTTTTGAGCAATGAATGGTAGCCTAATGTAGCCCGGGGATTCCTAGCACCCCCTGCCCCGCCGTTACCGTGGCCGCTACCATGGCCAGGAATAGCGAGGCGGCCGGGAACTGGGGGCCATTTTTTGGCTTCTTTCATCATTGGGGGGGTAATGCCCATAATCCCCACGCTGGGCATTGCGGGTTGGGGATCGCAGTTTGGTACAGTTGCTCTGCAGGGGGCGCTGCTGCCCGCCCCCCGGTGTGTGTTTCCCTTAGTCGCCTCTTACGACACCCACGGGAAGAGTTGGGGTGGTGCAATTCTATGCCGCCGGCACCACACGGCGAAAAAAGAATACTTATACACATTTAAAACGCAGTCGGATAATTATATATTTTCATAAAAATATGAAGGGAAAAAAAAATATGACCTGAAAATCATAGACTATCACATTTATGGCCCACGACGAAAATGTCCTGCAGGCGCCCCTCTGCGGGTCGCACTGGCTGGGCAGTGAATTTGTTAAACTTCAATAAAGATTGTTTTTTTTTCACCACAATGTTTCTTGTATAAGTGCTGATCCTAATGTCATCTACTTTAGTAAAATTCGGGAGCTTGAAAACTAGCTTCTCGAAAGTGCAGCTCAAGGCTCAAATTGGGTCCACCCACTTCAGTCATAGTCAGACTGGCGCAGCCCGGCGTTCGTGTTTCGCAGCGTATTGTTGTCTCGTTCACACTTCGGTCTAGGTACGTCTTTCCATATTTGTTGTTCATTAGGTATATTGCAAAAGAATGGAAATAGCACGTTTAGTTGTAACACAACACAGGCCTTTTACTGAGTTAGCGCTGCTGGGAGATGGTAAAATTTCTACTGAATTTTACTTCTATGAATCCTACTTATCAAATTAGAAGAGTACTTTTCTAATCACTCAACAACTAACACACTGAAACTCAATGCACAACAATTCAACCAACATAATATATTCGATGTTGTGACTGTCTACAGAATTTGTAGCGATTCCAACACAACCATGATATTTTGACGTTAGCTTAATCGCTGGCTATTCAAAATAAACGAGAATTATTCATAGTCCTCTATTATAACTTTTAATGGGTACTAACATGTGTTGTTTATTTCCAGTCTAAAATACATAATGGGTTTAATGGAGGATATTTTAAGCAACCGGTTACCAAACCTACCCTATATTTTACTTGTACAGTGGCGGTGAGACGTGGTAACTTAGATTTTATAGACATTGTCTTAAACCATTCGTGGTGCTTACGACCTTTTTAAAATTTATTATTATTTGAGTCCTAGGTTCAAACCCACAAAGTCATTCACACTTAATCTTCGTAAATATCTTAGTTTTGAGGCTTAATATATTGTTTATTTTATTAAAAATATAACAGCAAAAACAATGAAACGTGTAAAACCACCTACGATAAATAGGGTTAGGGTAAAAATGTCACCAGGTAAAATTGTCATAACGTGTCAGTTATGTTGTCAGTATATTCTTTTTCTGTATTGTGTGTGTTTTGTTTTCTGTTTGAACTATTGTAGATGTCAGAGAGATGAACCGATTTGAGTAGCGATTTTTGTTTGAAAGGTTAATTCATCTTGAATTACGTTTGATGTGTAGCTGTTCCGATACCTATTAAGATCAAAGTAAAATCGCGGAAGGATTTTTGGAAAAGTAACTTGTCCTAGAACATTAAAGTTTTTATGAATCATCGTTGACTCATGGAGCTTGAATCAGAATCATTGGCTTCTGATGGAATCATAAAGTCCAGAGCTTAGGTCTAAAATGTCCTTAGAAAAGAACTCTATCCACAAAGAAAATTACGATCACATAATAGAAACAAATTAGAACTAGTATTTACAATTGAAACAATTGAGGTGACTGCAGACTGTTGCCGTAATAAGTGCTTGTTTTCTAAGCCTTAAAAGCTATTGAAATCTGAATTCAGTTCGAATTTGTGTGAGTTTGATTAGTCTCACACTTTTAGTAGGCGTACCTAACGCTGGTGGTCAACACGATGTCCTCCTAGCCGAATTTTGACTACGGCAGCCAGTCTCATCAGAGACTAGCCAGATGCGCAGGACATGTTGTGCACAAGTGTGTGCGCAAACACAGGTGTACTCTCTATTCCTTCACTCTCATAATCCGATGGCCAACACGACGGGCTTATCAAAGCGCAAAGTTTATAGAAAAATCGAACCTGACGATTTCAGAGAGTTTCCGATCCTGATACCAATTTTAAACCTTATTTCAATACTTTTAAAGGATATAAATCCATCAGAATTGAGATACACATTATTTATATCTCTAACCATTTCAGACAAAGTTTCAGATCCTACAAATTGTTAAACAATTCATGTTGGCACATCGCGTAAAGACAGTTCTTCGACAGCCCTACGAGCGACCAGACTGCTTAGCAAATTCCTGTTTTTTTTTTAATTACTTAGCATTTTTGGAGGCAGTAGCGGGAGTTACAGCAGTAGGTTTTACGGCTTTTATGAGTAGAGTCCATTAAGCGATTACCACATTATTCAATGAGACATTTCATATTTTTATACTAGTTTCTGCCCGCGGCTTCGCCTGCGTTGTTTCTATGGAAACGTTGAAACTGATTGTCGGGGTAAAAAGTAGCATAATATGTTTTATTCCAGGCCTAAAACTATACAAATTCAGCCCGACCCATTCAATAGTATCGGCAGGAAGAGCTTACAAACATCCAAAGATTAAACGACTAGATCCATTATAAACTGATATTGATATTCCAAATTCAAATTCTTAATTTTTATTGTGACCATATTGTTCACAATAAGTTATTAAAGTAAATCAGTCTCAAATATGAACCCGGCTAGGGCACAAAAAGATAGGTACCTCTCTCTTGTATCCTTGGATCCATTCATCTTTTACGCAACGTAAAAGTCGCTCGTGTAGCCTGCTTCTAGCCCTGTAACCTTTTATGAGCATAAAGGGTTAGCGCCATTTACAGCCCTTTGAGGGCTATTATTTGGGTCGGGCTATGTTTAATATTTTACATTAAAATATTGAAGATATAAGCTGAGGGAAAGCAATCGCCTTTTTGTATCGTCGACCTCCAAATAACTCTGAAAGAACAAATGTAATAAAGCAACAATTTTTAAGCTTTTGTTCATGCACAATCAGGGTTAAATTTAATTCAATCTACTTATGATTCGCTTTTCGTTAAAAATCTGCAATGCTGACTATCGAATGGAGGAATGACTTATTTAATAAGTTGGATGAATTAAAATGTAAAAGCAAACTACCATTGCATGTCAGGTGTAGCTTAAACTACAGTAGCGTTATCGCTACTATAGTTTACCATGTACCATGCTGAGTGCGGACTTTTTAAACTAAGGTACGTGCTTTTATTGCCTCGCAAAAAAACGGCATGAGAATCTAGACATATCCGTCAGTCTGGCCATAGACAATTTTTTTTTTCACCATGAAAAGTCTATGAAGGTGCGATCGTGTCTGTGGATTAGAGAAAGTAATTGGTCATAAAGGTTAATATCTTCATAATGAAGCTACTCAAAAAATAATGATCGAATTTCACGTCAGTGAAATTAATTTGATCATTAGTGTACCAAGTATCATGCTGAGTGACGACTTCTCTACAACGCGGTAGTAACAAATTTAGTATAATTTTTTGCACCGTATGAATACTTTTTACTTATTTTACTTACATAAATTCATAATGTACGGGCTTTTTAACGGCCCATGTAATCCTCGTGATTTTTCGTTTATTTAATGAACGACTGTATTTTATGCAGTTTAAATTTCTTATTGATTACCAAATCTATTTCTATGAACCAAGTTATATAACCTGGCATCTTCAAGAACGTGGTCGTGATGATGGGCAAAAACAGCAGTTCACGCAGTGTTACTGAATTATCAATAAACCTGTATATACTAAAGTGATGTAAAGGTTTGAATGCATAAATTGATGAATGTTTGTCACATCTTCATGCCAAAAGTACTCAACGGATCGGGCTGAAATTTTGAGTCATCGAGAGGTTAAAGTGATAGCGGGATTATAACGATACACAAAAAATTGAACAATCTAGAGTAAGATACTGATAGATAATGCTGTTTTACGTTGAACAATTTTCAATTATTATTTCACTTTGCTGTCTGCGGTTATGGCTTAGAATTTGCACCACCCCAAATCTTCGCGCGGGTGTCGTAAGAGGCGACTAAGGGATATCCACCGGGGGGCGGGTAACAGCGTCCCCTGCAGAATAATTTATACCACCGTACTGCGATCCCCAACTTGCACGCCCAGCGTGGGGGTTATGGGCATCCCTTACCCCATGTGATAAAACCCAATAAGGCGCTTATCAGGAGACCTCCGTCCAGTAGTGGATCAATACAGGCTATTGAGGTCTTCTATTTACAGACATACATGGAACCGCATGAGCAGAGTAAGGGCGACTAAGAGATATCCACCGGGGGGCGGGCAACAGCGTCCCCTGCAGAATAATTTATACCACCGTACTGCGATCCCCAACTTGCACGCCCAGCGTGGGGGTTATGGGCATCCCTTACCCCATGTGATAAAACCCAATAAGGCGCTTATCAGGAGACCTCCGTCCAGTAGTGGATCAATACAGGCTATTGAGGTCTTCTATTTACAGACATACATGGAACCGCATGAGCAGTTATGCGTAACCCATTGAGGGCTATTATTTGGGTTGGGCTGTGTCTAATATTTTAAGATGGCGATTGTTTTCCCACAATTAAGCTGAGAGGAAGCAATCAAATTGTTACATAATAGGGGAAGAGCAGCTTCATATATTACAGACTTTTCAGTCTAGTTTAGGCAACTGAGGACGTAATAGTTTGAACAAGAACTTTACTATGTATTAAACTTATTTCATAACGTCTGCCAAATTAATTGCTATATTTTTGAAATGATTCTTTTTGCAATAAATTTATTATTATTATTAACCGCTAGTTTTCCATTCATATACATAAAAGGAACCGCTCGAGCAGTTGTGCAGTTTTCTATGCAGTCGCAGCTGTTTCAAGCTGCCTGTGTATCTAGGACCTAAATTACTTTTCAAAGGAATTTCAAGAAATTGCCTAGTCTTATTCAAAGAACGGCAGATTTATGGAATGTTGGTAATTTATTGCTGCAATTCATACAGATTTGTTTGACTCAATTCTATTTTCATTAACTGAATTCCAAGTACTTATAATTTTCTTGACTTGCACGTAAGTCGTAGATAGCAATTTTACTGAGAAAAAAAATTCTACGTAATAGGTACCTTATTTAAAATTTACTTTGATTTTACCTAAAATAATTTTTTATTCACTATGCATTATTTACGCAGACATATTTCAAAAGAAAGAAGCGAAAGGAAATTAGAAAAAGGTATGATATACAAAGAGTTTTCTACAAAAAACATACTTTTCCTCAAAAGGGCCAGAATTAAATAAAGTTGCGATTTGAATTAATTGAAGTAATACATAATCCGAATCCTATCTCAAACGCTTTGGAATTTAAATTTGAAACTTGAGTGTTTTTCAACTAGACGTAACATTCCATGCCAATTTCTTTCATCACTTAGCAGTATTTTTTCTTTTCTAAACTTATATATTTTGGTTTGTAAATTTATTACTGAAATTCTATTTATTCAGAGATATTAAACACCAGTATCAAGTTTATATACCCACGTGAGTTTACTTTGTAGACCGTTGCTGATTGTTTAGCGTCTTGGCGATTGCTGTATTTACTATTTACAGAAAAGAAAAGAAAGAAATAAGAAAATAAAGCAATTTTACCCAAAACATGAGAGATTACGAATAATAGGCACAAAAAACAGAACTATTTTAGCACGCGGTTTCGCACGCTTTTTTCGGAATGAAAATTAGCTTTAATGTAATTCCGGGTCCAGAACTTTATGTGTGCCAATTTCCGTGAATCCGTAAAATGTTAGATCCCACAACCATTATTATTTATTTTTGTTATTGAGGATGGGAAAGCATTTCACCATCATCACACTTAAGAAAATGTCGATGTGGCCTAAGATGGGGCGTGCTTTCCCAGAAGAAATTCAGTCACTCGGGATTTGAAGACTCCGAGATAGTAATCTACCGGAAAAAAGGACGCAGGAACAAAAGTTACCATTTACATAGTTATTCTGTGGATATGGGTTGAAGACCCAAAATTTAGCAAGAAGAAAAAAAGAATAAAATATTCGTTGTTAGTAACAAACTGTAACTCCTCAAGCCAAATGGGAATATACAAACTTTTCTTTTCACAGATGCGATCTCACTTCTCTAACACCTAAATCTTCAGAAAGGTCATATTATCATGTATACGAGCCACCCGTTATCTCTCTAAGCTGAGGAATAAGCGATGAGGGTTTATGAAACATTTTTATGGACAAAAAGTCGTACTTGGTCGGATATTCCTTTCCAGCTAATTCTAATTCTAAGTTACTGGGATCTGCACTGACATCTCGCATGGGAGTGTATTGTGCATTGTCCCACTGCCTAACTTTCTTTTCACCTGAGTCAAAGTTTTTATTTTAGAGACATTTCAGTTCTGCCTATGGTCTCTACCTCATCAGCACTGAACCGTCAGCAAAAAAGATTTTTTTTGCAAGAATAGTCACGCTCAGCAGGTGGATTGGAATCGCAGTAGTGTTCGTTTTTACGTTACCTCAAAATTGAACTTTAATGCGAAAATATATGTAAAATTTGACTAAATAAAACTAAGTGTTAGTAATTGCTGCAACTCTTCCCGCGGATCCCGCGGTCGTAAGAGGCGACTAAGGGATACCCTACTACTAAGGGATGCGATCCCCAACCCGCGTGCCCAGCGTGGGGATTATGAGCATTACCCCCATGTGATAAAAGCCAATAAGGCGCTTATCAGGAGGAGGAGTGCGTCCAGGAGTGGACCAATACAGGCTGTTGAGGTTGAGGTTAGTAATTATAATAATTTATTTTATATACAGCATTCTGACTAGTAGGTGCGGTGACCACTTCGTACGAAAAATGTGTGCGTGGAATTTTATTTGAAAAGTTTCAAGTTAAATAAAAGTAAAAAGAAAATATTATTCCCGAAAACTAAAACTTAGGTCAAGAAAACCGTTAGTTGGTCCGACCGCAACACCGTATATATCTTGGCATAACGATAATGGAATAAACATTACAGAATATTGCGCTACGGAATGTTTATTTCAATGTATTTATAACTCTCTTTTTCAAACGTTTTCTTTTGAGAAAGGAATAGAATAGACTATACATTACGTAGATAAATAAAACGGACCTTTCAAGCAGCTATCTGAACTTGTCCCAAAGTAAGTAGAGATTATCAGATATTTGACTTCGGTACACAAATACACATTTGTTGTCATAACAAACCTACTACCCTACAGGCACTTGCTATAAATTCCAAGAACAAATAAAAATTACGGATTTTGAATACAAGAAGAAGAAATCGAGCCAGCAACTTTTTGACCTCTGTGGCGCAGTGACCACAGAGGTCTTCAGAAAATAAAATCTCGGTATTAAGAGAATCGAGAGAATAGTTTTTTGTCTAATAAGCCAGTAGAAAATAACTCACGTAACAGAATGTGATCTTAGAAAACATTGGCTTTGTCCTGAAGATTGAAACCGAAAAAAGATTCCAATTTCACGGTCTCCCGGACCTACATTCGCCCCCAATAAATGTACTAATTTTAGTACTAAACGCTGAGGTGTGTGAAATTGAAAAGATAATCATAACCGAATGGGCCCAGTACTTTCTGTACCCTTAGCTTATTTTATAGCACCGTAAAGTTATCGTAAAATACGTTATTAATAAAAATGTTAATCTGACTTTAACTTACGCGAGGGTTTTAGTACGGATTGAATAAAGCTTCTCGTGCATGGTAAGTTTGATAGCAGAATTTCATAAAAGGAAATATTTATGAGTCTTGAATCTTTTATAAATTATGGATGTTAAAACCACCAAAGCTTTTACTGATAACAGAGTTTACTGCTAACCATAAAACTAGATCCTAAAACTTGTTAAGGTGTTTTGTGTTTATACCCACCTAATTGGATTATAATAGATTAACCTATTTTTGCCAAAAAATAAGGCGTTGTTGGAAATCAGCAAAAGAGACTTCGGAAGCGTTTTTGAATTTTAATGCAACTTCTGCTGGTTGCTTGATATTGCCCTGCGAATAAATCTTTCTTCCTGCTCCCTGAATCCGAACGTACGGTACCTTTGATTGGTACCAAAAATAAAAACAGTACTTTTTAGCAGATTTCGGCAGTTTTCGGCAGAATATCAGTGCCTTTCTACTCCTGAGTGGTAAGGTATTTATGCTGCGCCGAGACTTTTTTGGTGCTGTAAAACACAGTAGTTACAATCTCTCTTTTTTGTTTTTTTTTGTGTAATTGTTTTTTTCTCGTATATAAGTTAACTATGTAATATTTTTATGTCTGTTTGTACTGTGTATGTAGCGAAAAAATTATTGTCTATGTCTTTTTAGTTGTCCTCGTTTTTAGATTTCAGCTAATTTATTTGTATAATAATATAAGCTACTGGTTTTCTTATTGTGTACTGTTATAACAGAATAAACGTATTTCATTTATTCATTCTAATATTCACCATTGTTTTGAACAGAAACGGGTTGCTTAAATGTCTGTACCAAAAATCCTGTAAGCCCTGTCGGCATCAATTAAAACGAAACTGCTGAAACCTTTGGAGTAAAGCCTATGAGCTGGTAACGATCGATTCAAGCGATGCTTTCAATTAAATTCATTCGTTGTTATTGCGCGCGAACCGACGTCGGTAACGAGGCATTATTCCAAATCTGGTGGAGGAAACTGGGCTCAGTTAATCGTTATCTATGTAACAAGCAGATACTTGTCCAATTTGTCCATTTTACTTTTTAATAAGCCACCCGAATAACCTGGTTTTAGACTCTTACCGGTATACCAAAAATTTCCGCCTATTTTGTGACCTCTTTATCTCTATAATTTGTTCGATATCATGACTTGTAGAGGTATCTTATATTTTTTGCTCATGCCTTTGCACGTGTGGTTTTGGATCCTATCCACGTCGCCACTGTTATGTCCAATAAAACACCATATTTTGGTAAATTGACAAATGAAAATATACAACTACCCTATAGTCGATCTTGATTATTACGTATTTATTTCCCATATAAACCACAGTACAAAATAAGACAGTATTATATTTAAAATTAAATTTTTAAAATAAGATACACCAGTAATGATTGAAAATACCAACTTCAGTAGTAAAGCTATTGAAGCTTTACTACTAAAGTTCGACAATGTGGGTCGACGTTTCCACATAATTCCACTGCAGCTCAGACTAATAAATACATGAAAATAAATATTGATTTAGCATTTGCCATGCTGTAGTGCTGGTATTAGGTCAACTTATTAAAGATTCATGTATTGGCAATATACATTTCTTGACTTTTTGAGATGACTTTTGTTATTATCTACAAAAAGTTATTGCGTAGAATAACTTCTTCTAACTTCTTTGTGGACAATAACTTCTTAACTTGTCCTAGTAGTGGACAGATTAGAGGATCGTCAAATAGAAATAGCTTTTCAGCAAACATAACTTTAATAATTTAAGTTATGGCTTAAGAGCTTAAATTCGTAATATTTGAATACCAGCATAAAATAGCAGTCAGCGCGTGGGCCGTTCACTTTCCGGAACCTAACCACTCGTTGGTTGAAGCTTTTCTCACCACAAGCTTCAAGCGAGTAACCCGCGAGCTGTCGCTGGGTGTACTGCTTGCTTGGCCGTGTGTGGCAGGGGCAGATTGGGTTAAAAAAGCCAGGTGTTCGTCGCCGCGGTGTCGACAGCGCGTTGGCTGCTAGCAGTAGCCGCGTGGAAAGCGTGCGGCCAACGCGATTTGAGTCGGACTAGTGCGAGTTGAGTTTGAGGCGGCTTTATTGTGCGTACTCCTTAATACCTCACTGACCCGTTACATGCCAAAAGAGTCCAGGAAATCGAATTTTAGAATTCGTTTTAAGCCTCGGCTCTTTCGACGCGTTCAAATCCAAATATTTATTACATTAATAACCACACTAATATGGAACCTCCTCCACAGAATGCAGAATCAGTCCTAACCGACGGGATCTGCAACATACCAGATCCGATCTACAAAGCCATCGGGTCCATCATCTCCTTCTACATACCGCTGGGCGTGATGCTGCTGACGTATGCACTGACGGTCCAGCTGCTGGCACGGCAGCAGAAAGGACTGGGTGCTGGTTGGGCACCTGGGTGGTTACAGGCAACTCCAATAGGTAAGTTACTAACTTACTGTCAATGGTACTGTCATCATGTACTTATAATGATAGAATTCTCCAATTGTAATTATTTTTGACACGGAAATCACATTATGATTTTTTTCTAAATGCAAACTCAAAACAAAAAATATTGTACCTACCTACGTAGTAACGTCATCCCCCCTAGAACGACATTTCTCCAGGCGCCTGTTCATTTATTAATAAGTAACCTTCCATTACACGCAAATAAATTTACTTCCCGATTCATTCCGAAGTAACATGTTACGTGATGTAGGCTAGGGGTTAAGGTACAGCTCGCCCGCGATAAAACAAGCCTGCGGGCGAGTTGTTCCTTAAAAATCTTAGTGGACGACTAGCCCGTATCAAAAATGTAGAGCGAACCAGTTGTCCCCTAACCCAGTGAAGTGGACAACTCGCCCACGAGTAGATTGTATCGAAAACGATGATTCAATAATGTACTTTCGTAAGTGTTTTTTATCGTTAAAGTTATTACCAAAATCGACGTCGGTATTGCTTGAGTAACAGGTTTTCTTTCAGCATTACTTTAACAAAAACGTAACGTTTCATTATGCTTAAAATTTAAATCAAAATCGGGTAGAGACCTTTAATGGCATTGTTAAGTAAAGCCATCTTGATATCTAAGGACCCTTGAGTGTATACACACCCACGCACTTTTTAGCTTTTCCCAAGTATGTAAGACACTAATCTTAATCCTAAAACGTAAGTTCCTAAGCCGACAAGGACATAGTGACAAGGTAGTCTCCATAGTGTCGGGACTGGGGACAAATCCCCGAAGTGTTCTCTGAATTTGGATTATCCCGATTAGTTCTAAGGGATTCTGAACAAACGGAATATTGTAACCTTTTTATTTTGATTAGATTGTTAAGTCAGTGTAAGATTGGTTCCATTTGTTTGTTTTTGGATTACTCTATCGTTACTATTATATGGATTACTCTATCATTACTATTATAAAAGTCTAATAATAGTATTAGAGAACACACAAAGGTGTGGCGTTAAATTTAAAATTATCTAGCCATCCAGGATGCTTCGTGTGCGCAAAATACGAATACGTCAAAAATTTTCGTGAGCTCGATAGACTATAACTTCTATGTCGCTTACACGTACAAAAAGTAAGAGAAAAATATAATTCTGTAAAAATGGCCTCTGTTAAATCTCTCATAACCCTTATACACTTCACATTTGCGCTTCCCCATCTTCCAAGGACATCCGTGTGGGCGGGTGCGGCGGCAGATTTGGCCGAAGATCTGAAGAGGCGCAAATATGCAGGTCTCGACAGAGCCTACACATTTTCTCCTCTTGGAATCAAGACCCTAGCTAGGTCCGTGGCGTACGGCTCTTGTCTGTCAAAACCATTCGAAAATTATAATCGAGATCTTATGAAATTAAACTACGAAAAGCAGTTTCTCTATTGAATTTTAAGTTTTGTTTTATTTTTATTTGACATACTATTATTAAATTAGTACCTGGCCGTCTCCAATTGCAACACCCTGAATAGGTAAATAGTGTGTGAAGTCCATAAAATAGTCAATAAGTCCTAACAAATTGTATGTACCTTAATATGACGCAATAAATAAATAAAATGAAATGATCGTAGTCCAGGTGTTAAAAACACAAAAGGAAGCTTCTGCTCTTCTTCTGGTAGGTTCCCATATTTAGCTCCACGGGCTCAGGAGGAGGTCAATTTTTACGCTGCAACAGCCACGGCTTCTTTATCATCATCAACCTATATTAGTCATAGGACATAGGCCTCCCCTAACGAGCGCCATAGCGACCTGTCTTCAGCTTGCCGCATTCAGCATCTGCCTGCAGCCTTTTTGCAGGTCGTCATCCCACCTGGCTGGAGGGCTTTCTACACTGCCTAGTCGCGGTCTCCACTCAAGAACACGTTTACCCCAGCGGTTATCGGTTCTTCGCCAGATATGGTCGGCCCACTGCCACTTCAGCTTGCTAATTCTTTGGGTGATGTCGATAACTTTGGTTCTCTGTCGGATGCATTCGTTACGAAACCTTTCCTTCAGAGAAACTCAGAGCATAGCTGTTTCCTTTATAGCTGTTTTATCTTAATATATACAAATTAATTTTGTCTCATACTTGGATGTGTGAAATGTGTAGATATGTTAAAATTTCACCGTTGTCTTTAAAATAGATTTTATTCCCATCCACTAATAAATTTAATTGAGCGTGTAGGTTTTAAGCATGAAAGAGTTTATTTGCCATTTCATAAAAGCTTCGAACCCTTCACACATTAATCCGATGAAAGCTTTATCTATAGGTAGTCAGTTTACTTTGATAGCAAAGTAAACTGACTACCTACGTATGTTGTCGTGGGACCTCGCTACCAATATTTGTGTTGAAACTCTATATGGATTGAATGGAGTAAGAAGTGTTTGATCACGGTTATTTTGAAAGCGGTCCTTTACCACGAACAAGCGGCTTCCTTGACGTAGGTTTTTGGTGGCCACGTGAGTAGGTACCTAGCTACACTACTTCTCTGTAGTTTTATTACAATAATGAATGCCTGTGTAAGGATTTACAGCCATTTCAAAAAATGTAGGCGAAACCTAGAGGGCCTAAAACGTTTAAAACGGATGAAATAGACCGAAGATGATAATGGTGCATGCGTTGTAAAAAAGTCAGTATTAAAACACTGAAGAGAGCGCAATGCGCACCATTTTGTGACAAGGATAGGAATGCATAGATTTCAAGTTCATAGGAGCTGGACAAAGCATACGTTTTTGGAACGACGTGAGCGCCAAAATCAAGTTATTGTTTATTCCATGAATACTATATATCTGAATAAACTGACAAATTATCTACACAAATATTATAAAGTGGACAGATTTGTATATTTTTGTATGTTTGTAACAAATAAACTCAAAAACTGCTGGACCGATTTCTAAAATTATTTTCCCATTATAATGCTACATTATCGCTGAGTAACTTATGCTATATTATTATAAAAAAAAAAATGTCAACCAGTGCGAAGCCGGGCCGAGCCACTAGTATAATATTATGAACAGGAAAGTTTTGTATGCTTGTAACGAGTAAACTCAAAAACTACAGGACCGATTTTAAAAATTCGTTCACAATTAGAATGCTACATTATCCCTGAGTAGCATATGCATATTAATGTTTAAAAATAAATGTCCACCCGTACGAAGCCAAGTCGGGCTGCTAATAAATAAATGAATTAAATAAATAATGCTGGACAATTCACACAGCATTATCTAGCCCCAAGCTAAGCAGAGCTTGTGTTATGGGTACTAGATAACTGATATACTTAATACAATATACTACATAGATAGATATTTTTATTATACATAGAAAACACCCAGACCAACGGTACAAATTTCTGCAGATCGTACACAAATTTGTTCCGAGGCGGGAATCGAACCCGCAACCTCCTGCGTCGCAGGCGGACCTTCGCCCGCTGCGCCACGGAGGTCGTCAAACTAAGTCAAACTAATAAGTAATAACTTACAAATAAAAACACAAGTCTTTTCAATAGACCACAGGTTTCCAGAGATCTCGACCAATTGATGTGCGAAACAGTGGACTTTAATGTTTTTATATGATTTTTTTCTCAATCGTGTTTTCACATTCAAGGAACCAAAGATTTTATTTTAATTTTATTTAATTCGAGTTTTTCACCCCGAGGATCCCGTGAGTACAAAGATTGAGGCCTTGTTGGAAAACCACGTTAGGTTCACCCCTTAAATACAAAATCATTTCCCATTCTGAAAATAGCAAAGTACAAAACCCTGTGCTGTTAATTCATAAAATATGTCCAAATTACTTTATTACACTTTACCTCGAAATAACTAGGTAAGTATAGCTATAATCTTACAAAGAAACATCACACCATCAAATATATTCATTACAAAAATAAATGGAAATCATTGGGATCGGTATTTTCAATATGAAAAACAAAAATGCCTTACCGTGCATTTAACAATTCAATTTATCAGAGCCGCATGTGAAATGTAAAGGTATTTTATAAAAAAAACATTGGAGTTCGGAGAAAACCGTCGATTAATTCAACATTTACTTAACTACTAGCTGCATTCTTACTACCCGTTGTCCTATTACCCGTTTTCCCGTAGGGATAAAGCATTTTCCCGCAGTAAAAAGTGTTCGTCAGGAATAATGTGGGCTTCTAATGGTAAAAGAATTTTTCAAATCCAGTAATTTTGGAGCCTATTCAAAACAATCAAATCATTCCTCTTTATAATATTAGTGTATTAGTATAAACATCATATGATTTAAATCCACTAGAGACCACTTATTGGGAAAATGACTAACAACATCACACTTATGTTAAAATGCGAAAGTTTGTAACTTCTTCACGCCAAAAATAATGAACAGATCGGGCTGAAATTTGCATACAGGTAGATCTAGGCCTGGAATAAAACATCGGCTTTTTATCCTATAAATCAGTTCCCATGGGATAAAAATAACCAGATGTCGTATGGGCCCACTAAGAGAACTTACCACGGAAAGGGCTTCTTACAGTCTTTGTAAGAAAGCTTTTAGAATCATTAAACCAAGGTTTCGGCTTCGAAATTGATAAGATAGAAGATAAACATGTTTATTATGTCTTAATTAACACATCAACATTTCTAAGTATTATGTATCTATTGATTTAGTCTCAGGATAGATGGTACTTGATATGTAAATGGACCCATTTTGAGGCCTCGCTAATGAATTCCTCGTTCTTAGTACCTAAGTCGAAACTTGTATTAAGAAGCATGGGTGGGCTCCTGCTCTGGCTAACTTATGTTTTTTTCTCACAATAGTACTTACAAAATGGTAACAAAATTATAATATTAAGTTCTTTATAGTAAGTTAATAACATAAGAAAAACATCTGTTAAGTTGATATTTATAAAAAATTTTAACTTTTGATTTTGAGGATACCGTAAAGCTATCTACGGGCCAATGTGTGAAAATTACCGGCGCCTTAGGTATTTCTGTACTTTCTGGTCACCATTGCTCAAAAACAGGTCATGTCTAATCCACAAACCCAAACTTTGCTCGAGTATTTCATTAGTAACAATTTAGACACGTTAAAGCGATTTAATTTGACGCAAATCCTAAAAACTAGGGCTTGAATTTAATAAGTGATCGATAAAAAGGTTTTCGCGAAATCAGGACCAAAATAGCTCTGTATTGTACCATTTGTAGATCAAATTAAATTCTCTGACACAGAAACGATTGGATTTAGAAGGAGGAAGGGAGCAAGTATTTTTAGGCACGAATTAAGGCGACTTACTTCGTCTGGATTTGGCACACTCGGTGTAGAAAAACATACGCCTACAATGGCCTACATACAGTCTATGGTAGCAAAAATTCGTTTCAGGCTCCTGATTCCTGTTGAATTTCTGTCACATTACAATCACAATAAGACAACAGTAATACAATCAGTCTGCCAGTTTGGTTGACCTAACTATTACAACTTTTCAGTGGTAACCATGTTATTACAGAACACCGAACAACTTCTAGTGTAAATGTTCTACGTCGGTTGAAGACCTGTTTGTTTAAACTGAACTCTAATAAAGAAATTGTCAGAATAAGAATCTCAATTTCCGTCTTAAGGGCTTGGCTTTTATATAAAGTTGATGGAATGAACCTGCTATGACCATGCTATCATGTGATAGAAGTGAAAAATTTAAACTTTTAACGCGTCTTTACAAGTCTGGAGCCGAGTGTACCTGATTCACCGTAACCGACCCGAGCTTGACGTGTTCAGTATTCAGGATTTTATTTATTGAATTCATACAATCAGTTGTTAGTAATTATGTGAGTTTAAGTAAAGATCACGGCATATACGCATTTAGGATCTAGAGCCCTCGTGTCTCAATACAAGTTATTTTAACTTAGTTAGAGCGAGGAGTCATTTTCTTTGACCCTAATAGGTTTATATTAAGCATGTTTGTGCTAGATAGTGAACAGTTTAAATGTATATTACTATTAATAATTAGACTAGTACGAATATTGTAAACCTTTCTGTAAATAAATATTATTATTATTATTATAGGATCGTGCAGGTTTCGTGCCTTTCTACTAAAGATGAACTTAGGTACAAATTGGTAAGTTTTATTAATTTCAGAAGATAAAAGAAGTTATCACTTTAGAAACCATAATACGAGTAATGTAGACCTAGAGAATCAATAAAAACGATCATTTTTATAGATAAAATATTAAAAAATGAACGGTAAACTTTCTATCAAATTTTCGAATGAAAAGCGTCATTTTAACGAAGCAAAGAGGCAATAATTGAATTGCTCCGCAGCGAACCGCGTCCGATTAAAGTAGATTAAAAGTTCGTCCATCCGTGTGTACGTACTATGTCATAGGACATAACTCATAGGAGTTGGATTATGATATAATTATCTAACGATCTAGTGTTGCTGGTGGGGTGATGATGTCTCCCTCGCCGAATTTCGGCTAGTAGCAACAGAGACTAACCATGGCTTATGAATAGTGCACAAATGTGCACAAACATAGGTGCACTTCATTCCCTCACTCTCATAATTCAATAAGGTAGCAGACCAACACGACCAGGTATGGTCAGGTCAGGCATAGGACCAACGGCTTGACGTGCTTACTGAGGCACAGGGGTAATACCAATAACAGAAGTGGCGTTACCGCTTCTGTTACTGGTAGTATTTAGGTAGGTGGTTTAAAATTTTTACATTGTCATGGAACACTACCCAAACATTTCCAAGAAAAGCACCTAGTTATTACACAGGTAGGCATGACGTGATCAAACGTACTGGCTTCAGTAGCTTTTTTTTCACCCCAGTTGATCACGTTATCAATCGACACTGTTTGTTGGGATCATGTAATGTGTGATCAGGTTCCTTGTCATCATTTGGGACATACCCACATGTAGTTTTGTCTTGCCTTCCCAGTTCTTATCTTTTTCGATTTCTTAGGGCCCCGTAGCAGAGCGAGGGGAGATAGACAATTATCTTCCAAACTTTGCTTCTCTATGATGTATTGAGTGTGGCGATAACTTTCTGTATATCGAATTTTACTGCAAGCAATTTTCCCATTCGCAAAATTTCCAATTTAATCTTTTCCTGATAGTTTTTTGATAGCTAATTGTAATTCTTTGGTTGTTCTTTTATTATGGTTATTTAATTTAAAAGGTAGCCAGCATTATGTAAAATACATTTAAATGACTGGCACAAAACAGCCAACAAAATCTTTAAAATTTTCGATGCTCCAGCTGCCTCCTTTTAATAACATAAGTATATTTTTGTCCCAGGGCGGCGCGCTACTTGGCGAAGATTTTTAGGACCAAGAGGAACCCCTCAACACTCTGCGGCATCCACTGAGACGGAACTGCCTCCAATAGATACAAGGGACCTCTGGATCCAGGATTCCAGGTACCTATGACCTACAAACAAATGACTGTGGTCAGAAACAGGTGACTGTTGACAAAAACAGTGCTAAACTTGTTGGACGTTGAGTAAAACTTTGCTGATATTGTTAGAGCTAAGTTTTGCCAAAGTTTTTCTGATCGATGACGAAGTCTTCGGCATGTGTGGTTTGTGAATCTATGTTAGAGTGTCTCTATGCCTGCGCTTGTAGCACTTGTCTATCTATTCGATTTATTTTGGAAGCATGTGTTTGTGTGTATTTCATTCATAATAATTTAACCATAATGTGTGTTGAATTTTGAATCCGGTTTAAATTATGAACCATGGGATTCATAATATTTACCGGACAATCAGTGAGTCAGAGTAGGCTCTTTAATAGTATGGTTGGGTGTTCCAAGAAAATTTTAATTCCAGTACAAATTGCAATATTTGAACCTAATGCGACACCTGACCAAATCACAAAATTATATTGCAGCTGCGCTCCGCGGCTTCGCCCTCGTGGAAATGTATATATTCAACTTTCTTATTTTTCCTTTCATAATAACCTTTTCCTGACAATAACAAACACAACAAAAAAAAAGGATTAGCGAATTTTTTTCACCGGGGCCGTTCAGCGTGATGCCATGACCAAAGGAAAAATGGATTCATTTTTATGTTCTATATTCTATATTCGGTTGTGTGTATTTTTTTATATGTATATTCATTGATTTCTCCGTCAATTATGGATTGATTATTAAAATTATTTCGCTATTGTTTAGACCGAATTGGTCCCTTAAAATAAATATTCCCGAGAAATTAGTATTTATTCCGCATATCATAAAAAACAGTGTAAATATTAAGGAATTTGTATAGATTATGGTAACTGCCAGTGTCGCATAAAAGCCTATAAGTTGATAAATCAACTTTACTCCTGTGCTTACTAACAGCCTAAGTCGACAATAAATACAAAATTGTGCGTCTTCGTCGAATTAATTTTAGAAAATAGTCACCATCGAGTTTCTGGTCAAAAACATTCTAAAACTCGTTTATGTATTTGTTGGGTCGGGTTATGTAAAAATTCAGACAACGGCATTATGCCCCACATACCTACACTGAACTCAAAGTAAAGATTAATAACGTAACTAAAGCCGACACTGCGGCTAGGCATTCGTGGAAGCACTGATACCTAAACACTTTCGTAATTGCCGTATTACTACATTAATTCGTGGTTGTGCAGCACGCAAGCGCCACATTATACACTTCTCTGAAACGCCACGAGAAAGTAAAAGTGCAGGGGACAAATTAAATAGGTAACTAAACCTTTGGAAACCTTAGGAATGTCTGCAAGATCGAATTAGGAGATAGGAGATCTGCAATTCTAAAGAGCTGACTATGTTCCATTATAAAAGAATGGTTCCCGTTACGTAGCGGGACGTTACGTAGCGAATTTATTTGACGGCCTCAAGGTCTACAGTGCAGTCGACGCGATAAATGAAGAACGGTTTTAGGGCGCCTTCAAATTAGCCGCAAATTGTCGCGCATAGGCAGCGCTGCGGCCGCGCTGGTGTCTAAATCCATATAAATTAAAAACGCGCGACTGCAGCGCTGCAGCCGCGCTGCGGCCGCGCATCAGTTCATCGATCGACTAGTGACGGTGCGCACCAGCGTTGCCAGAAGGTGACTTTTGTTACCTTTTAGGTGATTTTTAACTACGTCGGCCACGAGAGTTGTCACGCGTGAGATGAGATGACAATTTATGTCGTCGTCAGTTACATAGTCATAATTTTGTCATACTTTTTACTCACCTGAGGGTTATAAATACTTAGTCTTTCTTCAGCACAAATAGTATTTTTGAAGGTTGTATTACGTTTTTCCAATAAAACGTTCCAAACGGGAAAGTAATTCGAAGAATGGTTTTCTTGATAATCTTAAGTCATTCTGAAATTTTTTGTCACTGTAATCTTTCACTTTATAAAATTCAGTTTGTTGAGTTATACAAAATAACGGTAACGTTTTCTTGGGCTTCTTTTTTTGTTTTTTGTCCAAAATCTTTTTTCTTTTTAATAGTAACACTAATAGCAGTGTTTCTTAGTCAGAGTCCATCGTGAAACTAAATATGCAACACTATGATTCTCGAACCAAGCTACAGCAGCGCGGCTGCAGCGCTGCAGCCGCGCTGCCTCCGCGCGACAATTTGCGGCTAATTTGAAGGCGCCCTTAGTGTGGCCGTATCCGATCTGTATCTAAATCGTACCAATAAAATGAGTACGAGGTAGGTCGCCAAATGGGAAAACTAGCCGCTTAGCATAAGAATTATGATAACTGACGTTTTCAAAGTGCAGGACAATTTTAAATCACGACGCAAAAAGAGAGGGGTGTTATAAATTTAACATGTCTGTCTGTGTATCTATCTGTGGTATCGTAGCTCCCAAACGGATGAACCGATTTTCGTTTAGTTTTTATTGTGTCGTAGATAATTATATCCCAAGTATTCTTATATTAGCCATGTTTCAGGAAAATCAGTAGGGGGTTTTTAAATTTTGTCTTGTAGCTCGAAGAATCAATGGCCGGGCATAAACGCCATCAGAAAGGGAAATTGTAGAGATGATACAAATTAAATAAGCCTTAGGAAGTATACGTCTGCCGGATCGAATTAGTGATGAACGAAGGTAACTAGCGATGATCTCAGAATTGCCAAACTCAAGTGGTAGTGGCAGGAAAGTTCACAGAACCGATGACCATTGGGGTTATTCTCCTAAGAAAGTATATAATTACCTACATAAAATATTAGGTATGGCCAAAGACAAACGTTATTCGTCCAAGTATATGTCCATGTTTGTAGACAAACAGTTTTCAAGCCATTTCATATATCTACCTCACAAAGAAGGTATTGATTATATAATCTAGTATCCTTGACCGCGACAATGAATCTATTTGTGTTTCCATTTTTAGTAAGAATAGGCAACTTAATTAAAATTTTAAAGCATACAAAGTGGCCCGTATTTCATGTCTTTTGTGATTGGGCTAGGATAGAAATAGAAAAATAAATTATGAATATGTCTGAAACTTTAGTTACCTTCTAATTTCTGTTTCTTTTATTTCTGGCTTTTATTTTTGTAGGTAAATAATTTGAGTTTTTTTATTAAAGAATAATGATAGCTTGGTTTTTATATCAAGGCCGCAAGGCTGAGAATTCATGGTGGAACATATAATTTTCTGTACGTTTGAGTCATATCCACGTCATTTCATTGAATATATTCTATTTTAGTAAAACTTATATGAACGAAATAAACTGCTACATTAGCTATCTTATGGCCCAATTTAGCCTTTATATCTACGTCGTTAAAGTCTACTTTTACACGTTCAATTTGCATAATAAGCCAGTAGGAGCTTCCACGGCTTGCCGTAAAATATTGGCGGTTTTATATATTAGCCATGTTTCAGGAAAATCAGTAGGGGGTTTTTAAATTTTGTCTTGTAGCTCGAAGAATCAATGGCCGGGCATAAACGCCATCAGAAAGGGAAATTGTAGAGATGATACAAATTAAATAAGCCTTAGGAAGTATACGTCTGCCGGATCGAATTAGTGATGAACGAAGGTAACTAGCGATGATCTCAGAATTGCCAAACTCAAGTGGTAGTGGCAGGAAAGTTCACAGAACCGATGACCATTGGGGTTATTCTCCTAAGAAAGTATATAATTACCTACATAAAATATTAGGTATGGCCAAAGACAAGCGTTATTCGTCCAAGTATATGTCCATGTTTGTAGACAAACAGTTTTCAAGCCATTTCATATATCTACCTCACAAAGAAGGTATTGATTATATAATCTAGTATCCTTGACCGCGACAGTGAATCTATTTGTGTTTCCATTTTTAGTAAGAATAGGCAACTTAATTAAAATTTTAAAGCATACAAAGTGGCCCGTATTTCATGTCTTTTGTGATTGGGCTAGGATAGAAATAGAAAAATAAATTATGAATATGTCTGAAACTTTAGTTACCTTCTAATTTCTGTTTCTTTTATTTCTGGCTTTTATTTTTGTAGGTAAATAATTTGAGTTTTTTTATTAAAGAATAATGATAGCTTGGTTTTTATATCAAGGCCGCAAGGCTGAGAATTCATGGTGGAACATATAATTTTCTGTACGTTTGAGTCATATCCACGTCATTTCATTGAATATATTCTATTTTAGTAAAACTTATATGAACGAAATAAACTGCTACATTAGCTATCTTATGGCCCAATTTAGCCTTTATATCTACGTCGTTAAAGTCTACTTTTACACCTTCAATTTGCATAATAAGCCAGTAGGAGCTTCCACGGCTTGCCGTAAAATATTGGCGGTTTTATGGCCATATTATTTTCGTACCTTCACCTTTAGCACAGTCTAAAATGGGAATAGTTACTTCAATAGTTGTACCAAAATGTAAATAGACGGAAGTTTATAGCGACATTTTAGTCTACGAGCCATTTAGAGCCGTTGTGACTGGGTTAATAGGACCGTAATGTTACCGGAATAAAACTAAATACCTGGTTGAATGTTTAAAGTTTAAAGTTCTTGTATCTTGTCTATAATATTAATGTTTACATAGATGCACAGTTTATCCATTATTGTTCACACTTCATACTAAAATGCAGAAGTGATTGTCTGACTAAACATAAAATTTGGCAATGAGGCAGACCCTTGCTTCATAATCCTTGATTCCAGAGGACAGGCTTAAGTAGTTTGAGCTTCTTTTGAAGCCACGAGCAGAAGATCGTATTCATAAATGCAACACTACAACTTAACTAGACAGCTGCCTAGTTAAATTGAAGTGTTGCAAAATAATTATAATGTATTTATGAATGCACTATATATATATATTTATATTTATTATGAATAAATGTTACTTTTTCGGGGCAAAAAACACACTGTGGACAGCTAAGACTATCGTAAATACGATATAAATTTATACGATAGTCCTAAGTCCGTACAAAAGACATTCCTATTTTTCGATAAACTGGCACGCGTAACCCCAGGTTTATCGACAACACGTATTCTATACCTTGTTTTCATATGTAGCGTTACATTGGCAAACACCCATGCTATCACTTTTCACGATAAAACACGTTGCAACGGTAACCCGATCAATTCCTATAGTTTACATAACAATTTGAGCCACGTGCCAGCATAAAATGTCGCAATTTTCAACGTTAAAGGTAAAGCTTAGGTGTTCTGATATTTTCTATTTATAAATAATGTTTTAGAATGACCTTTACTTATGGCTTAGAATTTTTTGGTCAGTTAGGTATCGTTTGGAATATGCTTTTGAAGAGTGTACAAAGCCGATAGGGGTTGACTCTGGACCCCGAGGGCATCAACTTGTGAATAACGATTTTAAACTGCGTTCTTATGTATTTACACCATTTCCGTGGCACCCTGTATATTAAATCGAAATAGGCTAGAAGGCCACCTATCAAAATCAAATATAAAACGATAACTAGCTGATCAAAAAATTCTAAGACATTAGCGGAAACGATAAAAACATACATTAATTACATGCATATCAATATGTCAAGATAATTAATTTTATCTATAAAAATATTTATCTTGAGCATTTTTTAATCAATTTCTCAATCAAAACAATTTAATTTTAGTAATTATTTAATCCTAAGTTTCTGATTATTTAGCCTCAATTTTTTGACAATAGCTGTGTCTCTATGTAGTTTAAAAACAGTCACTATAATTTGGTCTATCACTTTAACTATACTGAATTTCCTACCCCTTTAAAGCAAATGTTGTTCCATCCTTTCACGATGATAGATATCAAAAGCACTCAGAATTTGCATTTTAAATTTTACAAATGTATTCTATTGATCCCACTTCTGTAATCTACGTCGTGTATGAAATGTAAAACCAAGCTGCACTATTCCAATATTAAAATCGAATAAGTGAAGCATGTTTCACAAAACCTTTGTTTGTAAGTATACCCCCTAACAAATGGTTCTTACATATTTTCAATTTCAAAATAGAGTTTTTATTTCTTATTTTGAAAACGCTGTTAGCCATGTTGTGACATCATAGAACTCTAGACAGCAAATTTCATGATGCGATCTTATACGAGTAAAATTTGCTATGTAGTCTGTCTATATTTGTACTATGATGAACGTTTGCTTATGTCAGTTGTTAGTTTCCAGACGTATGACGTCACAGCACAGATAGATAAATATGTAGGGTTTTCGCCTGTTTTCGAAAAGTAGACTTTTATATAAAAAAAAAAAATGCGGTTTTCTAGGTTCTATAGATATATGGTAATATTTTTTCCCTCTAATTGGACAATAATTATTAATTTAGGATCTACTTTAAAAAAAAGTCAACTAGCCTAATACGTTTAATGTAGGCCCCATATTTAGGCGTTTATGTGCCAATGAATATATGTACGTACTATATTAACTTAGGTATTCATCTTGTCCTATTCTTTTTCATAGTATATTATGCCTATTGCAGTTACTATGTGAGAACCAGTCACTGCCATAAGTACATAAGTCTGAATGGATCTCTTTGTGCCTTACATGCATCATCTTTCATCATCTTTCGTTTCATTGCCTATTATGTCCATTGTAGGAACTATGATAGAAGTATTATCTGTCATAAGTACAAAAGTCTGAATGGATCTATTTGTGCCTTACATGCATCTCTCGTTTCATTGCATATTATGTCCATTGTAGGAACTATGATAGAAGTATTATCTGTCATAAGTACAAAAATCTGAATGGATCTATTTGTGCCTTACATGCATCTCTCGTTTCATTGCATATTATGTCCATTGTAGGAAGTATGTGAGAAGTAGTCCCTGCCATACGTACGTAAGTCTGAATGGATCTCTGTGTGCCTTACATGCATATTTCGTTTCATTGCATATTATGTACATTGTAGGAACTATGAGAAAAGTAGTCCCTGCCATACGTACTAAGTCTGAATGCATCTATTTGTGCCTTACATGTTTTTCAAACGTCTTATACATGATGTGTTTTAATTTAATTTAAGTAATTCCTGCCATACGTACATAAGTCTGAATGGATATCTTTGTGCCTAGCGTGCATCTTTCGTTTCATTGCATATTATGTCCATTGAAAGAACTATGTGAGAAGTAGTCCCTGCCATACGTACTAAGTCTGAATGCATCTATTTGTGCCTTACATGTTTTTCAAACGTCTTATAGATAATGTGTTTTGTTTGTAGTTTAAATTTATGGTTCAGCTACATGTTGACCGAGTCATTATGTCCCTTGTCTCGCTCTTTCAAATCACAAGCGTCTTTTGTAATGAAAATGACATTGTAATTTTACCTGAACAAACTAATTAGTAAAGTGTGCGTCTAAAATGCAACCATGTCTAAACTCAGCCAACATATGTAACTTAACCATACGTACTATGTTTATTGTTTGTGTTATAAATGTTGTATACGATAATGTGTATGCTATACGTTTGTATGTCTCCATGTGTTGTCCGTAGTCCTCATATACGTGTTATATTGCACAGCGAGCCCGCGCCTTCAGCAATGTCGGCCCTGCACCAGTTTGGCGCAGAGATGTTGCGCCTATCTCGCGGCTTGGAAGCTTCTGCCGCGACAAAAACGCCGTTGAAAGGGTATACAAATTGGCTATTTACTTCAAAATTGATTGGAGATTCAAAATTTTTATTATATTTGTTTAATTTTGCTTTCTACGCTGGGGCTTGCTTGACGACGACTCAACTATTTTGATATTATTTACTTGTATACTAAACAAAACTTTTCAATGATTTCCATTCTGATTCAAATATATTAGTATTGCTTGAATTTAAATCTCAAAATTGTTGTTGGAAGTCGAGCCTTGGCCATACCACAACTGTATCAGGCGAGATCGTTTCAGTCAGGATACGCTCGTGATATAATACAGTGTAGAAAGCAAACAACTTAAATACTGGTGATCGGTGTAGCCGTAGCTTTATCTAAAATATAAGCCAATACCGGCTACACACGCATGTATGTATCGCTGGGCTTAGCTCGAAGATTTGCTACACGCAAAATCGTATTTTGCAATGGTAAGGTACTTAAATTGGTTGAAAATGGTTTTGTTACATCGTATTTTTGATCGCAAGATAGCATGGGTTGAGTTCGGGTATTGAGAATCTTATAAAACATAAGTTTAATGCTCAATGGTTGTCAATGAAAGCTATTTACCTTTAATTTTATTGGAAAAATAAAACAAAATTAGTAACTGAAATCAGCCCAGGATTGTCTTAAGGCGATTCTTTTCTTATCCAATTTTAGTTTCTTGACTTCAAAAAAGTTTTTTTCTACAGGACTAACATATCAGATAAATGCGGGATGTTGACCCCAGGATCAATCAGCGTCTCATCCAGCTCCCCGTCTTCAATGCTACAGGAAAGACGTAGACCATCCTCAACTGGAGACCCAAACACTCCTCTGCATAGACCAAGAAGTGCATCAGATGACGAAAGCAACGAGGGTCTCCTCGCCCCAGCTACTTTGACTACAAAATCACGAAGTTCTGAGGATGGTCTTTTACTTCCACCTCCATGCACTTGCCCGTACTTTGGCTCTGAATCGACACCAGCTCCAAGACGGACTACTGAAGTGATAATTGTCCCTGGCGGTGATATAAACAACTGTAATGGGTACAGCAGAAATGGAAATATGAGAGAGGAGCAATCGACGCCATTCTTCCGAAGATCTAGTCGAGGTGCTTCTTCTATGGTCACGTGGGATGAAGCAAGGCAATTTAGGCGAGGTTCTAGCTTCGGTGGAGCGAAGACAACGCTGTCCACCCCAGTTAGGAGCATTAGGCCTCAAAGGTCAATTAGACAGTCATCGTCGGTGAACACAACTCCTCAACGAGCAACGCCTAGACCACACCACTCTAGAACGTCGAGCGTCATTTCTAGGAACTCGTCGCGTCACGGAAGGATCTTGCGTTTAGAGCAGAAAGCGACGAAGGTTTTGGGGGTAGTATTCTTCACGTTTGTGGTGTTATGGGCTCCGTTCTTCATACTCAACATGGTACCAGCGCTGTGCCCTGAATGTGAGAGCGGTATACCACCGTGGGTGTTCGACTGCGCGCTGTGGTTAGGGTACGCAAGTTCGATGGTGAACCCAATATTCTACACGATATTTAATAAGGTGTTCCGGCAAGCTTTTAAGCGGGTGTTGTTGTGTCAGTACTGCCAGGGAAAGAGATAGCCATCGCTCTGGGAGCGCGTGCGCCCGACCTCAGATCCGGGGATAAGTGCGCTCTCAGTCAACAGGAACGTTAATGTGAGATCTCAGTTCGTATGAACACACCAGAGCTTTAAGTGTACGTTTGTTGGTATGTACGCCATTTTGGGTTGTTTTCTTGTATTGTTTGCAGAAATGTTCGTCTTAATGACAATCGCAGCATTGTTATCTTTGCATAGGCAAGGGTTATGGTGATACAAACGAAATAATGATAATTATCATCTATCAGACCTTGTCTGCTGCTGCCATAGGACTCTATATTGGCTGGTAGACTAAAGATAATAAACTTTTAATGAGAGACCATAAAATATGCCAGAAAATATAGTGTGCAGTAGTTCATGTGAACTGTTATTGAAATGGAATATCTTGTATAATTTGGTGATAACTCGAATAGTTCTATTTTATTACACTGTCTGAAATCAGGATACTTTTCCATAGCCGAAAGGTAAAAATTATAAACTAAATCGTAACTCGACCTATTACAGCATAACGACACTGTAAAAAGTTTTTCAGAAATTAATAAAGAAATTTTTCTCAGCTAATTTTAACGATAAGAATAAGAATACGCTTAACAAAAAGGTATAAATAACTAAACGATTATTGGACGTTCATTATGAATGTAAGTGGAGCCTTGTTTGTTGTAACATTCATAGTGAATGCGTCAGACTACGATAGTTTATAAAGATCATGTAGCTATTAAAAATAAACAATTTTCTAATTTTTCACTTCAGATTCTAAATCTAAACCAAAGATAACCCAGCTTAAAGACTGACGATTGTTTTGCTTAAAATGTTTCACTTTCTTATCAGCTCTCAAAGATAAGAAAATCTATTTATTTCCACCTGGCCTAGAGTGTTGTAAATAATTTTTAATAGAGAGTCGCGTCAAATTATGAACCTGATAGAGTTTTATTATAATATTAGTACTTATGGATGTAGTTTTCTTTTACTGATAAGGTTTCTTTCAACCTTATAAACAAAAAACTGGTAGGTAAGATCATAAATTATTGTAGTAAGGTATGGTAAATGTTTTCAAAGAATCCTCGATAGGTATCTTGGGGCATATCGTTGACGCTGACTGTATCTGTGTAGGAGCAATTAAGTACACATAAGCCGTTTTGATGCGCGCGCTTCTGGTAAGGCAGGTTTTAAAAACTATCTGGTCCAATGAATCCGTACACGAGGCGCCTAAAGCTCTGCGCTGATTAATTCACGTACTACATTACTGCTACATTTTCAAATCCATGTTTTTGTGCTGTGTGGTAGCGTCACACAGCACAACAACGTGGATTTAAAAATGGGCTCACACTCTCGTTATCTTTGGATACATTTTACTTTTACAAAATAGCTTCCCACGACTTCCAAACGAGTGGTCCGCGAGCTGGTCTGTCACCTGATGCTGTCAATATAATCTAAATGTTACGAGCTAGAGTTGGTTAGTTAAAGTTATTTTGGCAGAAATGCGTCAAACCAGATGCAGAGCCATCGCCCATCAGATAAGAAGTTGAATTTGAAACTCTGTATTTGAATTAAATTTTTTGTGTTATACTCCAGCGGTGCGCATGTGCGACAAGCTTTAGATTACCTGTAAGCGCGTGTTTGGGTGTGCCCGAATGTAGGAGACCAGCGGATCTATTGCTTGCTACTAATTGGATCGAAATCAGGTTTTCAGGTCGGAAATTCAAATATATTTGCGGTTTTTAATAATTTCTGATATCTAAGAAATAAAAGAAGCGGAAAATTAAATCGCGTAAATCGTCTTTTCCATGTAGAATGCAGAAAATATTAAAACCATGAAATTATTTTAATTTCGCGCTGACCCTTGTCAAATCCCGAGTCTCCGATTCGAAAACCTTATATCGATTGAATTGGAATACCCTTGCTGATAGTTTTTAAAAACGCGCATAACTAAAGCGCGCGCTTCAAAACAGAATCTGTACTAAAAGTGTGTAAAGTAGGTACAGTACCTACTTATTCATTATACAGGGTTATTGGTAATTCACTGACACTATGTTAACTGCAGGTTCTGCCCACCATCATTAACACGTCCGTCAAGACACCAGGTCTCAATTCTTACAATTGGTGGAAAGGAAATGATATTGGGTCTCCATTCAAAAATCGTTAATTATAGGGATTTTCTTTGAAACTAAAACTAAAAACAACTCTGCCCTGAATTATCAGTGGGTGTGTGTGTGTTCGGCTGTCTCCCAGCCAGGCTTAAGCCACTAAAATCATCTTGCGTAGATGTTAAATAAGCCAATGATGATGATGTGAATTTAAATAGGAGTTGGAGATCGGTATTTAGTAATTTATTAGTTTTCAGACGTTACTTTGTATGCGACGCAATTTACAAAAAAAATAAGAATTAAGACCTGGCGCCTTCACTAACGTGTTCGTGATAATGGGCAGAACCTGCAGTCATGCAGTGTCAGTGAATTACCAATAACCCTATATATCGTAAAATAATGCAAATACTTAGGTAATGCTTTTATAAATATCCCGAAAAGTGTGATTCTTGACTGTTCATTATCATAAAATCAAATACCTAGAGGTAAATATTTCATATTTCATTTAATGTAGGTTTTTGGTATAGTATTTTGTAAAAATGTAATTAGGTAGATCCTATAAATTATATTTATAACTGGTGTAGATAGATCAGGCATCAAGAATGTTTAATTTATGTGAAAAGATTTATCCTATAAAGTATTAAACGATCTAATCGTCTACTTTGTTTTATTCTTACATACCGAACTCCCATCAATCACTTTACTAAATATGACAATAGTTTCGTCGCAGAATCGTCCATAGATGAAAGAAACTCTAGATAGTGCGTGCGGTGCTATTTGCACGGAGAGATTGATAGATTGGTTTCAACCTTAAGGGTCCGGCGACGGATGAATTTCCCATACAAACGTAATACCAAAATGAATTTTAATTTGAGCATATTTTAACTATGGTCTGTTATTATTTGTATTAAAATAGTATTTATCTAGGTTCCTGCCACATTTTTTTTTCAAAATATCTTTCTGAAATGAAATAAAACCTAATCGCATTTTTACATGAACGAATAAATGTTGTCTTAGTATTTGTGTAGATAAGTATTTTGAAAAAAGTTTGTGATAGGAACCTATATAAATACTATTATAATCCAAATAATAGCAAACCATGGTGAAAATATTCTCAAATTACAAATCATTTTGGTACTACGTTTGTATGGGAAATTCATCCGTCGCCGGACCCTTAATGCCTGTACCACACCTCCGCTGCGAAACCTTAACAGCGGAACCGCAGTAATTTCGCCATGTCTTGTCCGTATGTAGGAGAAGCGGAACACTAGCGAAACTGCCTAATCTAACGCATAGATTTGACTGTAATTCTATCTCTTTCCCCGCGCGAATTCGTCGATCTGCTCAGACGTCAGCCACACCTCCGCTATAGAGTAACGGGTCCGCTACTCGTGTTCCGCAGCGGAGGTTTGCTACGGGCGTGACACTTTTGACACGCGCCCGTCCATCTGTAGTTTCTTTCATCAAAGGTAAAATGCCAAAATGTGTCAGCCGAATGAAATGAATTTGCTGTACTATTGGTTGCAATAAGGAAACAAGTTAAAATTAAAATTACCTACAAGAGAAAGCAATCTTAAATTGTAATTCTCAAGTCATTTCTAAGCTTTATGCGCCAACCAACAACAGAAATGAGAGTAAATACAACTAAGATGTACCTACACCAAGTAGGCAAGTATGAACAAAACATTTTTAGATGAATCAAAGGAGTAAGCAAGTGCCAGTCCTCCGTTTGATTAAGATATGTTACAACAACCTAGTTTCCTTCCACGGTTTCGCACACACTGTTTCTACGGAAACGTTTAAAGGTTTTTTCCCAGGGGAACAAATTTATGAGACAAAAATGATGTGTTATTCGAGCTTCATCAGTGCCAAATTTCAGCCCGATCTAATGGGTAGTTTTGGCATGAAGAAGTAACAAATTTTAATATTTATATATAAGAGAACAACATTAGATGTTATAAACAATAATAAAATGTTGAATCCAAACTTTCATTATTGTGATGTGATTAATTAAAGAAATTGCAACTAATGGGTCTTTGGTACTCTTTGACAAAAGTAAGTATAACCTCACCTCAACAGCCAGTCTACTGATAAGCTCCCACTGATATGCGCTTTATTAGCATTCATCTCATGGGGGGTTATCCCATAATCTCACGCTGGTCAGTTCGGTGGTAGAATTATTCTGCAGGGTGCGCTGCTGCCCGCTCCCGGTGGATATCCCTTGTCGCCTCTTACGACACCCGCGGGAAGATCTGGGTTGGTACACCAGATCCACCACACAGCAAGTAAGTATAAAGCTACGGCCAAATCTGCGCGTTAACTAAGCGGGAACGTCAGCAACGTGGCGGAAGCTGCAATGGCCTCTCTATGGAGTCTTGCGCATCTACGCGACCGAGAAGCGGGAACTTTTCAAGCGAAAAGTTTCGCGTTGTTGATACTCCCGCTTCGCGTCCCTCATCCAACGTGTTTTGGCTAAAGTTTTAACAAAGTATGCCAGAAAAAGTTCCGCTATCTGCAGACTGTAAAATGTGACGGAATCACCTCCATACCATTTTTCACTCTCCGGAGCCACGTAGAAATCACCCCATAGTCAGCCCTACATTGCTCTGTCGTATGCTTACAGATAGAAAAGTATTTTTAAAGTGGATTTCTTGAAAACTTCTCTTCAAATGTCTGGTACGGACTTTCGCTTACATGAGTAGTTTTCATATAAATATTTTTGTTGATTTGTTTGCGGGTGGGTGGTTTACTTGCGTGTGAGGGTTTAGAATTTCAAATTTGGATATTGAGGTTTGTAAAAAAATAATTAATAATTATACAGGGTTTTTGGTAGATGGACCAATATAATTTTTTGGGGTGTTAGGGTGTGGGCCGTGGGGGTCATTCACTTAATTTTTAAGTTAAATGCAATGAATGTCCCTCAGTGACACGACTGCTGAGATACGATTTTCAATACATCATATTCATTATGAGAACATACCGCCGTGGCACTAAGGACATTGGATTTGTAGGTGAAAATCCATTAATGTATTAGCAAAGTGGATCCAAATTCTGTAAACCGATCACATTACTATGACAATGAATCGTCGCAGAATCTCCTATAGATGAAAATTGTTAAGCTTCACACAAGCGACCCGGGGAAGGTCAAGAGCTGTGCTACAACACAGTGTGCATTAGTACATTCACTGCCAAGTCTCAGCACAGTAACACTTACTGAAGTGTTAAAGAGGAGCAAAAGATTACAAATACAAATCATTTATTGATAACTCCAGGTTACAGGTCAGAAAAAGGTGCAATATAAGTTAAAATATTGACTTAAGAAATGAAATGAAATGAAATGAAAACATTTATTGAAAAAGAAATACACAATAACAATGGTTAACTCAATGTTAAGCTAAAGTAAGGTGTTATCAGTTAACGGTACTAATAAGTATAATTAATATTAACCTGTAATACAGCTTAGGCTAGTTCGGGATCCTGGGGACTCAATATAATATTGTAAACATTTTACTGTGTCAGAAATAAACGATTATTTTGATATAGCATAATAATAATAATTGATTTAATACAGTTAAATAATAGGTAATTCGTAGAACTCTGCTACTATTACGTGGGCCCTGATATTGTACCAGCTAAAATAATTGATTATTTCTCCATTTCCTGTGGATTTTTTTTCTACGGGTGTAACGAAGTTAAGTCGTTTTTGTATTTTATGGAACTCTGTCTCCTATTACCTTCTTCAGGAACACCATAACACCTGTCTGAGCTTACTTTTGTGTTTAGGTACTAGTTGCTGCTTGTCGATTCGAGATGTATGCGTGAGTGATCAAAAACTCATACTATATACTCATTGACAAACTAACACAGATTTGCGCATAACATCACGTTAATATTTTGGCGTTTTTTATTATTTTATTATATGTTTTCTGTGTTTCTGCAAGGAACTAAACACCTAGAAAAGTAGTTTTTCCCATTTTCTATGAATTTGTTACAATTAAGTATGATATTCAAATATTAATATCCCAAAAATTTTCGTCTTCCGTCGAAGTAGTTTTTTTTTGTTATATTATTTGATTTCTTAGAATTTACCCAGAGTGTGAGGGCTTAGGCACTATAATAATAAAAACTTTAGGTATGGTCCTACTAATATTATAAACGCGAAAGTTTGTAAGTATGGATGGATGGATGTTTGTTACTCTTTCGCGTAAATACTACTTAACGGATCGGTCTGAAATTTTGCATCCAGGTAATTCTAATCCTGGATTCAAACAAAGGCTACTTTTTATCTCATAAATCAGTTCCCATGGGATAGAAATCACCTTTAAACGTTTCCATAGAAACAAAGGGTGCGAAGCCGCGGGCATAAACTAGTAATATTATAATGTATCTTATATCTAATGTATATATCTTGGTAATATGTTGATTTGATTATTTTGAGTGATAAGATAAAGCTCTTATATTATTACCTAATTCCTCAAAAGTAGCACTAAATCGAAATTAGTTAAAACATGGCTTCATAGAAAATGTTTTATTATTTATGGAAAACGCCTTTTCTTATAGTTTAATTCCAAGCAAAAAATACTAAAAACCGCAAAAAAACTAAAAAATCGCGAATCTGTGTCAGATTCCGTGTCGATGGTAGCGGATGGAGCGTCGGAATAGCCCTGCGTTTGAACGGGCGCTCGTGTAATGAGCCGCCATAGTTCCCTGTTGGTTGTGTTGTGGGAGCAGTCGGTCATGGGGGACAGTGTCCGAGATGTGATGAGGCTCACGAATAAAAAAACAAATAAAATTAAACAATAAGCGTCGAAAATAGTAAAAATCGAAAAGAGTGAAAGTATATCACAGCTGTACTTCTACTACATGTTCGCTTAATTCCAAGGTTATGGTTTTTTATTCTGAAAACGGACTCCTAAATCCAGTAGGAACCAAAATATTTTTACCGGCGTATCATAGTAGTAAACATGGGTCATAAAAACTTTATTATCGACGATATTGCCAAATTTAGTTTTATGTAATTGATTTTGTAATAAAATAACAATAAAGTTTGTCACTAGTTTTTACGACAGCTTTATACACGTATGATTTTTTGTTGCATGACTTTAGGGTAGTAGGTGTTTAGGGTTCCGTAGTCAACAAGGAACAATTATAGTTTCGCCATGTCCGACTGTCCGTCTGTCTGTCCGCGGCTTAACTCAGAGACTATTAGTACTAGAAAACATATTTATTACCTACTCCAAGGAAGTGGCAAAATAAAATCGCGAATTTTCTTGTCTACCCCATCGGGTGTTGTATCATTAGCATTATTATCATTAGCATTCATAAGCATTATTTGTCCAGCATTATTTATCATTGGATAGATTGATTGAAACTAGTGTGGGTGTGCCAGGAAATTTTTCAATATTGCGAAAGAAAAAAATTAATAAGCTTCAAAGTCATATTTTTCAACTACATCAGGTATTATATATGTCGGAGCATTCTGCCTAATGGGATTTTTGGAAATAGTGACTCCGGCCGAACTACCACCAGCAGAGCTGGCGCCAGTAAGGCCAACGTCACCACTCTCACTAGGATCACTCATTACAAACAAAGAACCATTTATTTTACACTGACACTTTTATTTTAGATTTTAAGCTTTACAATATTAAATCCTTACACTCTAAAATAAGTAGGTAGCTATATCTAGAGTTAGAATTACAAAAGTACTCACAAGATCAAGTATTTGTTCCTTGCACAAGACACAACCTTCCTCGACCGAGGTCCGCAAAGTAATGGCTCGTCGCGCGGCGCGCGCCAACGCCTTCTTTTCAAAAACCACGTGGTGCGCATAAAATTATTTTGAAAACAATTCTAGCGTAATAAATCTTAAAGTAATTTATGAAGTTATTCCTTATCTATTGTTTCGTTTTAAAAATTAGTTTAAATATTAAAGGCTGTTGTTTGAACACCGCGCCACCTCCGCTCCGTGGCGCGCAATTCAAACAACAACTTGTGATTTGTGTTACATAGCACTGAAAAACACTGAAAACCTTAACGCCTTAGCATTATAAATTAACCTCGTAAATAAACAACTATTTACAAATGTGAAATCAACTGTAAAACAATAAACTTGATTATTTGTTTAACTTTGAAAGTAATTTCAACGTAGGTTTACAAGACTGTAAAAATCTGTGCAATTATTAAATTAAATCAACAAATTAAACAGCCTATCAGAAAATTAGCCTTAAATAATTAAATAAATAGTTATCTCTAAGGAGTTCTTCGTTTTCAAACGGTTTTGCGTCGTCATATACTATATAATACTAAAGTAAATAATTACCATATGATACTAAAGTTAAAAAAAATACTACCACAACTATTCGTTTAACTATATTATTTACTATTCGTTAAATTGCGAAGTCTTTAACCGGTACTTTTGGTACATTATTTGTTGACAAACGTTCGAAACCCTCGGCGCGTGAGTTACACTCGCACTTGACGGATCTTGTTTTATCTTGAATAGACCTTGGTTTGACTACAATCTGATCTGATGGTAAGTGACGACAGTGGACGGCTTTGGGCTGAAATGATAGTGATGATGATTATGATGTGACCTTACTAATTTATGTAGATAAAACTACATACATTAGTTAGGTCGCATTGTGGTACCCTGTATGTGTGTATTGTGTGTACAGGGTACCACAGAAAGGGTGTAATATGCCAATATAATCTGATTCAGGACTCCGAGGGGATTAACTTGTGAATAATACCAAAAAATCTTTGACCCTTTCAAAGCCCAGACTTCTCTTAAAATTAATTAGATGAAACTCGCCACAAGTGTTGAAACAGATTAAAACTTTTAAGAAACAATCAAAGTTTTATATCTTAGTTCGACGAGTATTTAAGTTTTAGCGGATTGAATTCCAGTTTAGAAATTTTGATTAAAATCTCACCAGTTTCATTGGAAACGATATGTAATAGAAATGCCGCCAAGATTTACAAAAACTTTTAGTCTGTACCTATTCATCATCATCATCATCATCATCCACTGCTGGACATAGGCCTCCCCTAATGAGCGCCATAGCGCCCTGTCTTCAGCTTGCCGCATCCAGCATCTGCCTGTCGTCTTTCGCAGATCATCATCCCACCTGGCCAGAGGGCGTCCAACACTACGTTTGCCGAGTCGTGGTCTCCACTCAAGAACACGTTTCCCCCAGCGGTTGTCGGTTCTTCGCGAGATATGGGCGGCCCACTGCCACTTCAGCTTGTTAATTCTTTGAGCTATGTCGATAACTTTGGTTCTTAATATCTATCTATGTAGTGTATTGTATTAAGTATGTATATCAGTTATCTAGTAACCATAACACAAGCTCTGCTTAGCTTGGGGCTAGATAATTCTGTGTGAATTGTCCAGCATTATTTATGATGTATGTCGGATGTATTCGTTACGAATTCTATCCTTCAGAGAGACTCCGAGCATAGCTCTTTCCATAGCTCGCTGAGCAACTTTGAACTGGTGGACCAGCCCTACCGTGAATGTTCACGTCTCAGCTCCGTAGGTCATAACATAACGCACTGATTGAAAACTTTAGTTTTCAAGCATTGCGGTATGGATGACGAAAAGACTCGACGAAGTTTCCCAAACGCTGCCCAGCCTAGCTGGATCCTCCTCTTGGCCTCCTTCTCAAAATTATTTTTACTCTGCAGAATTTGTCCAAGGTAAGTTTACTCGGAAACAATTTCGAGAAGTCTGTATTAGTTAGTCGTGAATAAATATTAAAATGGTCGATGGACCGACTCATCAGGATTTTATTTTAAAAGATGCATTCGACAGCCTGTGTAAGCTCGTTATCACTAAACCGATAAAAAAATTACAATGGTGTGTCCAACAGCTGGGCAAAGGCTTCCCCCTGGTCCCACAAGCATCTCGGTCCTGAACCCAATGTCCACAGGTATTCAGTTCGTCACACCATAGGTTCCTGGGTCTACCGCGCTGCTGCATGCCTGAAGATCTTGGGACAAAGATCTTCGGATGTACGGTAGACATGACCGACTACGTTATACCGAAAGAACACGAAACCGCAGAATGGAATACCGAAACAGCCCAGCATCACTTAAACTCTGCAACTTTTTGAGCTACCAAAATAAATAAATAATAATGTATAACAATATTTGCTATGTTCATCTATAAATCGCTAACACTCAAAACATCTTACAAAAACCATAAATTCTTTAGTAAGATTGGGTACGAAAAGAACCGTTCAGAAGGAAATAAAACGAAAGGGAGACACTTCATTATATTCTTTAATATCCTCAAATACCTTTTGCTCAATAAACCTAGTACTCAATAAATAATGACATCCTTACAGCCGTGTATAAGGACGTGATCACATCTAAAGCATTTGTAAAGGTAGACAGCAATCTAAAATTGTGTAGGAATAAGAGATGAACCGTTCGCATGAAATCAACACCGTTTCGAGCAACTTAAATATAAGATCGTTTCATGTCGGCGCGAGATTCTTTTTTTTTTTTACATTCTTCAAGTAATAAAAGTAATGTATTAAAAATCCAAACGATTTTCTACATACCGATAACAAAACTAACTTCGATTCAAGCCCTCTCATTTTCCTAAATACTCCAAAAATACAAATCGAAGTTAGTATTTTAGAAAGCTAAGCAGAGCTTGTGTTATGGGTACTAGATGACTGATATATATTTAATAAAATACATAGTTTGATAGTTTTTACTATACATAGAAAATACTAATAATAACAATAAAGAGCTTCTTTTGTTTTATAAGGGCCTAGTTCTTTTATTTAAAGATCTTTTGAATAAAAACATGATTGTAGGAACTTACATACTCAATCGCTCAGCGTGTGCTGAATACATAGGTAGATATGTTTTACTATTCATAGAAAATACTAATAATAATAGCAAGCTTCTTTTGGTTTTTAAGGACCTAGATATTTCATTCAAAGATATTTTAATAAAAACATATAGTTACTCGCTCAATCGCTCAGCGCGTGCTGAGCCTACACCTATTTCGGCACCTACATCGATTTGACGCCCACCCTTTTAGTCACTTGGTTTTTAGCCTCCAGGTTCTTTCTTTAGTCAAATACTTTATTTAACTATGTCTATGGATCAGTTGAGCTACTTGTAGATTTTTAGCAAGTTCAATTTTCTAATTTGATTCCATTTATTGAATGTAATTTTCTTTAACTATGTGTGTGTCGAAATAAATTATATTCTAATCAAAGATGCGCGACTGCGAATGATCTGGCTAGTCGAATGATCTACAACTAATGATTGACTCATTCGACTTGAATATTAGTAATACTGCCCGACTCGGGCAGTCGCCATTACTAACCAAATTAGTAATTAGTATGGTTAGTAATGGCGAGAGGCGTTGAATAACGAATTGAGTTCGACTGCCCGACTCGAGCAGTGGCCATAACTAACTATATTAGTTACTAATTTAGTTAGTAATGGTGAGTCGGGCAGTCGACGCGAAATCATTTCTGTATTCGACGTCACTCGCCATTACCAACCAAATTAGTTACAAATTTGCCTTAGTCATTCGAATGGTTCGAATGATTTGAGAATTCGAATAATTTGAATTGAATCATTCACAGTCGCGCATCTTTAATTCTAATCTTATAATGTTCTTTTTTTATAGCCTTTATTGACAAAGAAAAAATGTTCTGGTAATAAGAATGCAGGTCGCATTCCGTTCATTCAACATTTAAACTAGGTATGGTTAAGAACAATTTTAAGATATTTGATAGCAAGAATCCACAACCCAAATTGCTAATTATAATTACAGCTTCGGTACACAAAACAAAGATACTTACCTAAATATACAATGTACAGTCAGTGCGTTATATTCCTAGATTCTAAGCCAAATTCGTTTCATGACACCATTTTTTTTTTTCAAATATAACGAAATCTATTCATGTTGAACTATTATTTTCATCAAGAATAGATTTCGTTTGACCGCTACTTCGTCTAAACGGATCACAAATGCCTTGAAAATCCTTCACAATTGTATCTAACCAACTAGAAGTTGTTATTGTAACCATTCTAAAAATAGCTTGAAAGATTGTAACCTATACATGTATTTCGATTAATATACCTACCTAATAATACCTCTTATTAAACCAGGTGAGAACTCTAGTGTCTAGTTAAACCTAACATAGGCTTTAAGGCAGTACTAACCGAAATGTATTGTTGTTTTTTAAATGAATAAATAATTATTGTATTGTATTCATTTATTTCAGATCATTATAATCCATATTACACACACAAAATTAAATTAAATTAAAAAAAAAATTACACATAAAAAAAAAATTAAAAAAAAATTAAAATAAAAAAAAAAATTACAATTATAACTCCACTGCTGGACATGGGCTCCCCTAAACGAGACGCCACAAATACCGGTCCTGGCCGCCTCCATCCATGGCGTCATCCGCTGCAATGTCATCGGTTCACCGAGTGGATGGTGTCCCAACCCTCCATTTTGCGTTGCAGAGGTGACTGTACCCTGAGAGAATGATCCGAAACCCTCCAAATCGGGTTAAGCCATGGTTTATACAGGCCGTCCCTTCAAAGATTTCAATTACGCTTGCCGAAATAGGGCTCTAGAATTATCATTCATACAACCGTTTTGTTCTTGTAAAAGAGATGATTATAGAGACTTAAGAACCTTGTTTTAAGGCTCATTTTAACTCTTTAAGCATCTACTCGAGCGCTTACTTTGCATGTGTTAGGAAACTTTCGTTCGTGGAAACTTGGTAACTTTTTGAATTCGAATCGCTGAAGTATGCAGATAAATAATAATATTCGGATTTCAAAGGAGGTTTTGCCCACAACGTGGTCATCAGAATGAAAAAAAAAACTGATCCATTATTGAATTAGCAAAGTGGATCAGCGTGGAATAGGCCTATTTTCTAATGCTTCTCTATAAAGGTCGGCGATTTATTCTGTCTAAGGATATCTTAAGATCTTTTTCTTGATGTTCGCGAATCCAAATACCAAATAAATTATGCTTCAAAATCCACATTGCATATTCTAACCCCAATGTTAGCAGAGCTTTTGTTATGGGTACTCGATAACTGATAATATACAAAATACATTAAATTGATATTTTTTTAAGTAGGTATACAGTAATAGAAAACACCCACAAGAATAAATAGAAAATAAAACAATTCATTGTTTTAATAAATTAGCTGAGCATTTGATCGAAGCGACGCGCGACCCGAGAGCTGGTTAGTATCTGGTGCAGCCATTCAGCATTGCCATACAGCGGGGCAATGCAGCCAACGTCTTGGGGACGCTTCCGACTGGTATTGATATGGATCAGGTGAGCTACTTGTAGATTGTTTGCAACAGTCTGCAGTTAGCTCAATTGTTTCAATTGCAAATAATAGTTCTAATTTATTTCTATTGTAACTAGCTGCTGCCCGCGGCTTCGCCTGCGTAGTTCCCGTTCCCGTGGTAATTCCGGGATAAAACATAGCCTATGTCCGTCTCCTGGTTCTAAGCTGCCTCCCCACCAATTTTCAGCCAAATCGGTTCAGCCGTTCTTGAGTTATAAATAGTGTAACTAACACGACTTTCTTTTATATATATAGACTAGCTGTACCCGCGACTTCGTTCGCGATTGCCTTACCTGCCGAGTAATTAAGTTCACATTTAGCCATAGTCTCTCACATTATGAAACGCTGCCGTGCAAAAAATCGTGTGGGGTCTACGGGGGATAGCATGTTGTCATCTTCAATCCCATTCTTTATCCACACGACTTTTAGCTACGACTCGGCCAGCGTCAGTGTTAAGAAGTGTCATACTCGTTTCACTTCTTACTCATGGTTCCGTTCAGCTGGGGCCCTATTCTGCTATACTTATCGCTTCACTATGATAGGGGTATCGACAGAGAATGACACGTTTTGGTATTACACCTCAGATGAAAGAAATTATGATGAATGCAGATGGAGAGACGCGCGTCAAGTTTGAAACTATTAATTTATCTCGCACGCACTATCTGGAGTTTTATTATATTAAGGATTCTACGTGATGATTCTGCGACGATTCCATTGTCATACTGAAGTAATTGATTAGCAGAATTGGGCTCCTGATCCATTTGACTGGACCACCGTAATTTTTTTTTTCGTTAGTAATTATTAAGTACAGTTGGCTGTTTACTACAGTAAAAAATATTTTTCTGTGGTCCAGTTAGTTTAATTGGACCACCCACTGCAACCAAACTTCGGTATTACAGTTAACTGGACCAGCTAAACCACCATATATCATATAAGGTAGGAACCTAACCTATTTTTCCAAGACGCACCACGTTAGTAGGTAGGAACCTAACTATAATGGGTGCGTCTTGGAAAAATAAATAGATAGGAACGTACCTACCCTTTACCTACTATTTTTTTTTTCAATCTACAGATTATTTCATCAATCTACTGATTTTCTACTCGACTTTCTACTGATTTAGTCAAATTCGATCTTGCAATACTGTTTCTAACAAAAAGAATGCATGAAATCGGACGACGCGTAGACCCGTCGTGATGCGCGGTTTAAGAATTCTACTTTTTCCTCTCTCCCAGGGGAACATTACTGAATTCCAGGATAAAAATGTATTCCATGTCCTTGTAGTATGAACTCAAAACGTGCCAAGTTTCATTCCAACTCATTACCTATGTAGTTTCGGCGTGATGCGCGGTGAAGGAATTTGACTTTCATCCTCTCTCCCAGGGGAACCTTACTGAATTCCAGGATGAAATGTATCCCATGTCCTTCCTTGAACTCAAATCGTACCAATTCAGTCCAACTCATTCAGTAGTTTCGGCGTGATGCGCGGTGAAGGAATTTTACTTTCATCCCTTCTCCCAGGGGAACCTTACTAAATTCTGGGATAAAATGTATCTTTCCTCGTAGTATGAAATCAAATTATGCCGAGTTCCATTCGAATTCATTCAGTTATTCCATCGTGATGCGCAGTTAAAGAATTTTACTTTCATCCTCTCTCCCAGGGGATCATGACTGAATTCCGGGATGAAATGTATCCCATGTCCTTCCTCGTAGTATGAAATCAAATCGTGCAAGGTTTCATTCCAACTCATTCAGCACTTTCGGCGTCATGCGCGGTGAAGAAATTTTACTTCCATCCCCTCTCCCAGGGAAACCTGACTGAATTCCGGGATAAAAAGTATCCTATGTCCTTCCTCGTAGTATGACCTAAAATCGTGCCGAGTTTCATTTCAATACCTTCAGTAGTTTCGACGTGATGCGCGTTTAAGAAACAGACAGACAGACAGACAGACAGACAGACAGACAGACAGACAGACATGAATGAAAAAAATTACAGTTTTGGCTTCAGTATCGATAAAAGAGTGCCCTCCAAAAAAAATTTTCAAAATATCTTCAATGTACAGAATTGGACCTGTTACAGTTTTATTATAAGTATAGATTTTCTTTGTGAATGAAGATTTAATTAATTTAGAATTCGTAATAGAATAAAACATTATTCTATTACGAATTCTAATTTTCTATTAGCTGAAAAAAATGCATACTGCTCCCATTACACATTAAATCTGTAGATTGTATAAACATTTTCCCCGAGGCGGGAATCAAACCCGCAACCACCTGCATTGCAAGCGGCGCCTCTGCGCTTCAGAGGTCGTCTGTCGACTGGTCGCTTAAGTGTTATAGCCGTACGAAATCGGAAAAAAGAAGCCTATTTCACAACAAAATAACGCTGAGTTTACTACAAAATAGGTTTTCGATCATTTCCTAAAAGGCTTAGGGAAATATCGTTCTGCCAATAACTGGCATTCTCCACAGCCATAATTCATCCGCGAACTATCACGTATTTTGATTTATCGATGTCGTAAAGACAGAGTCACGTAGCTCTAGCTGCCACTAGAACCGCCCCGAACTTACAGCTAGGATTTTCCGTATATGGGCCCCAAAATGACACACAATAAATAAATAAATAAATAAATAATGCTGGACAATTCACACAGCATTATCTAGCCCCAAGCTAAGCAGAGCTTGTGTTATGGGTACTAGATAACTGATATACTTAATACAATACACTACATAGATAGATATTTTTTTTTTTATTATATATAGAAAACACCCAGACCAACGGAACAAATTTCTGCAGATCGTACACAAATTTGTTCCGAGACGGGAATCGAACCCGCAACCTCCTGCGTCGCAGGCGGTTACACAGGCGGCACAATACATACCAATACAAAACTCTTCCCCCAACAAAGTTTTCGACTAACTATGCACATTAATCTATTGTTAACAGGCTACAAAGACTCTTTAATAATGCAATTCCACACCACTGACTTAATTCATGTTGGTAAGGTAGCATTTAAAAGAGATGTTCTAAAAGTTCTGCTGGAGGACACTGTATAAATAATAGTTTTAGTAATTGTTTTTCTTTTTTCTAAATATACACATAAGTAGTAAAATTATTAGTATATATAAATTTATTGCTTTAGGTCATATATGTCTCATATTTCTAATTAACTGTACTTTTCTGGTTTGATTGGTATTTTGTAAGTTCTTCTATAAAATGTAAATCTCTTAAGGGCCGTAAGCTAAATTAATAAGGTTTGAACTGTTTAGACATAAGGTCTTTTGATTTTGTTTTAACAATAAAAATAAAAATAAAAAAACTATCACGTATTTTGATTTATCGATGTTGTAAAGACAGACTCACGTAGCTCTAGCTGCCACTAGAACCGGCAACAAGTGTATGAAACCCCTAGTGTAGTGTATGTTCAGGTAAGTACTACATAGTATAAAACAATGCCGCTGTGTCGTGCCGGCTTATAATTTACACCACAACAACTCTTCACGCGGGTTTCGTAAGAGGCGACTAAGGGATATCCAACGGGGGCGGGCATCAGCCAGCGCCCCCTGCAGAAAAATTGTACCACTGAACTGCGATCCCCAACCCGCATGCCCACCGTGGGGATTATGGGCGTTACCTCCCATGAGATAAAAGCCAACAAGGCGTTTATCAGGGGGAGGCCTGCGTCAAGCAGTGGACCATTTCATGCTGTTGAGATTGAGGTTGAGGTTGAGACATATTTTCTATCTATTGAGTCGTACAAAGTTGCGGGTAACAACTAGTAAACAAAAAATAAATAAACCCTGAGTGTGGCTTACGCACTAAGTGATATTACGCACTAACTTTTATTAACTTATATGACCTTAGTTTCGTAGCAGCTCTGCTGCTACGGTGTCGTAGCAGCGTAGAAGCTGCTACGACACCGTAGCATCGTGGAAGCAAACAATTTTTTAAATTCTTTGTTACGTTCACTTGATTTCTGATATGTTTAAACTATCGACGACCTCTATGTCGCAGCGGGCGAAGGTCTGCCTGCGACGCAGGAGGTTGCGGGTTCGATTCCCGCCTCGGGATAAATGTTTGTACGATCTGCAGACATTTGTCCAGGGCGTTCTGGATGTTTTCTATGTATAATAAAAAAATATCTATCTATATAGTGTATTGTATTAAGTATATCAGTTATCTAGTACCCGTAACACAAGCTCTGCTTAGTTTGGGGCTAGATAATGCTGGGTGAATTGTCCAGCATTATTTATTTATTGTTATTATTATTTACTTAGCAGAGCTAACTGCATTATGTGTCGGAACTGATTCATGGGATAAAACGTAGCGTATATTTTATTCTAGACCTAGAACTACATCTATGCAAAATTTAAGCTTGATCCGTTTAGTAGTCTTGGCGTAAAGAAGTGACAAATATCCATCAAACTTTCGCCATTATAATATTAGTTTTTGCCCGCGGTTTCGCACGCGCTGTTTCTGTGGAAACGTTTAAAGGTGATTTCTATCCGATGGGAACTGATTTAGAGGATAAAAAGTAGCTTTTGTTTGATTCCAGGATTAGAATACCTGTAAGTATGCAAAATTTCAGCCCGATCTGCTTAGTAGTTTCTGCGTTAAGAGGTAACAAACGACCATCCAAACATCCATACATCTATATATATACAAACTTTCGCATCACACTAATATATAAGTGTGATTAGTGTCATGTGATGTGATCAGTGTGACAAGTTTCTGCCCGCGGCTTTGCACGCCTTATTTCCGGGACAAAAGTAGCCTGTAGATACGTTAACCCATGCCCATGTTGTAATGTTGTATGGAAAAGATTTAAGGTTAATTAAATTCCATGGGAACTGATTTATGGAAAAAATTCCATGTGTTAGTCCAGGTCTAGACCTACATTTACGCGATATTTCAGCCCGTTCTGTTCAGTGGTTTTGGTGTAAAAAAGTAACAGGCAACCACCCATCATTCCTTACAAACTTTCACTTTTAATGATATTAAATATTTCAGCGTCCGTTACGACTGAGGGTTCACATTGGAATGTAATAATTCTGAATACAATATTCATTAGCCAATATGCTGAAACATTTGTTAGTAAAGTCTCTAATTTGTAAAAGTATTCAGTCAATAGTTACAACTGGTTAAAGGTGGTAACCTCAGACGTGGCTTAGAGATCATCATAATATCATTTTCTGATCAAACCTCAAAGATTCCACAAATAACGACGTTAAGTAAATTATTTGTTAGAGTAAATTACAAAAAAATCTGCCCTTTCCGTTCACTCGAATAAACAAAATCAACTCTGCGGAAGGTGGTCCCAACTAGACTTTAAAAAAATAATTCCAGTTTTCCCCCTTAATGGGGATTAGACAATGGAAAAAACTGGAATAACCCCCTCTGACGTGCACATACACTCGTATTATCTTAGGAAAGATTAGTAATTTTAACCTTATGAATGGGAAAAGCTTTTGTTAAAGTTCTACGACGATCAGAAATAAAGTCCCTAATTTCTGAAACAAGCCAGTAAAAAGTTAGGGACTGTTTAAAGTTGTGATTTTTACACAAAATAAAACTCATTTTAGAGAGCTACCAACCAACAACGTTTGGAAAAATGTTTACTACAGATTACTTCAAGATATATTCTTCGACAATTTACTTTCTGGGAACTAAGTTAGGTTAGGGTGAAAACACATTAGGTTTATTTTTAGGACAAAATAAAAATAATTCTATCGGGGTCAAAATGTAATGTTAGGTCCTACCTACCACGCTAACGAAGCTGCAAATTACACCTAGAAAGTTATTTAGTTTAAGTGATTTCTGAGGTATTTCTAGATATTGGTTACATCCATGTTGCCTATAAATGGTTCATTTTAGGTTCAGCAAGCGAAGCGTGGGCGAACATTATCAGTCATTCGACAGGGCCGACAATTTGGAACAGATGGGGCCATAACGAAATTAAATCTTAAATGCATGTGCATAGGAACGAAAATCCTGCGGTTTTAGCTTGTCCTCCTCGATATTAGTAGAGTAGTAAGTTAACAGCGTAAATGTGTTCTTGAGTAGAGAACGCGACTCGGCAAACGTAGAGTAGGACGAAAATGGCTTCCAACAAGCTTCAAACGTGTGGCGCGCGACCACCTGTCTGTTATCTGATGCTGTAAATGCATCTCAATGTTACGAGTTAAAACCAATATTTGAATGTATATTTTTGTGTTGTTCGGTAGCAGTGCGCCTCCGATCTGCAATAACCTTCAAGCTTTCATCGAGATGCGCGATCGAATGTCAAACATGTTCGGAAATTTTACTTTACAAAACACGTCACGTATTTGTCCCTGTCAGAAAATCCTATTGACCCTATTCAGGATTTGGCACCTGATCTGTATGTATTGACCGTCTTAGGGCCCAATCCGGCTGAGTTAAGGTGAGTTTAGATTAAGTTACATGTTATATGATGATTGGTAGCTGGGTGTACAGCTTCAAGGAGAAGATAAAAGAGACCATTTAGAACCATGACTGCCACGATTTGAGAAATAATGGATTGCTACACCGGTTAAGGTAACGATTTTTTCGACGGGGCAGTAAAGGCTACCTGCCTTTACTGCCCCGTCAAAAAAATCCAGCCTGTGTAGGTAATTTTGAATGCTTAGAAGAAGAAGGCTTAGAATGATAGTTGACACAAACGAGGTAAGTCTAAAAAATTGCGACTAAACGTCGCAATTTTCATTTTGAGCCGTTAGTACAATACTTCAAATGACGCGGAAAGCAGCTCTCGAATAAAAATATAAAATGATGTGTTGTGCGGTGAAAGGGTATTTAAACACCAGTAGCAAGAAAAATAATACTGCAAATATCTCATTTCAGTGGTCTACACACATATTACATTTGTAATTTTGCCTAAAACAGTCATCAAAACTCATAAATAAATTTAAAAATTTTGTCCACCATTTTCGTGAAAATGTTGCTATGCTCTGGGGAAAAAATACCCCGGTTTTGTTACATAGTATAGGTATATAAAAATAGTACCGTAAAATAATAATAGTACCCGTGCCTCGGAAAGCACGTTGAGCGTTGGTCCTGCGCCTGACCTCTCCCCGGTCGTGTCGATCTGTCATCCCATCGGATTTTGAGAGTGAGGGAACAGAGACTGCACCTACGTTTGCACACACACTTGTGCACTATAATATGTCCTGCGTATCTGGCTAGTCTCAGATGAGATTGGCCGCCGTGGTCGAAATTCGGCTAGGAGGACATTATTAAAATGGTTGAGGAGAAGATGGACTTTACTCAAGTTAGAACTTAGGAATCAAACTACGCTACTACGGAATATCACAGTTTTAGAATTTCTGTCACTCGACGATATTCTGAAAAGATTCATATTGTAAACTCAAATTACTATTTTACAAAGAAAATTGAACATTATTACTATTAACGCTGAAGAAGTCGTAGGAAATCCTGGTTTTAGTATTTCGGTGTAGGTGCGTGTCTAACTTGGGCATTATTATTCGTGGCAAATATGGTGGTGTGAATTTTAAAGGAAAACTGCATAGCTACAATTGAGTAGGTACCTAATAGTCCTAATCAACTTAAAATATGTAATTTGGTGGGTAAAAAGGGAAAAATGAATAAATTTTGTTGAAAATAACTTTATTAAGGTTGCTCGATATGTAAAACACGTATATAAGTTTGTTTAGATAGGCCATGAACCGTGCAATTACTTACACTGCACGTGGTCGAACACGCACTTGACCGTCTATTTAAATTATTGTTCCGAACACGATCGGAGCCTATCTTATTTTGCGGACTTGGAGTAAAACCTTTTTGTCGTTAGACCTAGGAAGAATGATAGTAACCAAAGCTACCAGCTGATATTTCGTAAAATTAAAAAAAGAAATAAGATAACATCGAAAATAAAATGTAAGGTGATAAAAAAACATTAGCTTATTTTTTAATTGGAACTTTGCTTCAGTTACCCAATTTTTTAGGGACAATGCTATTCGCTTGCTACATTCAATCATACGAATGTGTGAGTGAAAGCACTGTATTTACGAGTTGTCAAAACACACATAGATCGGTTTTTGGTTACACAAATTGTCAAATTGTTGAATGACACTATCCCTCTGCTGAGACAGCAGCGAGTTTTTACTCTATGTTTGAATGATTGTCAAGTTTCAATATTAATAAAATTCAAGCATTTTTTTTCACTGATAAAATCGATCGATAAGAAAAAGACGGTAGTAACATTTTAGGTGCGTTCAAATTATTTTCGTCTAGTTTTTGTGAGGGCCGAACACCATCTATCGGGCTCTAAGTCAACTTTGCCTGGACGAACAACAAAAGGGGCTGGCAATATTAATGTGGCGCCAGTGACAGAAAAGATGAGGAGTAACAAGTGAGCGTGGTACGGGCATGTTATGCGGAGAGAAGAATGTCATGTTACGAGAAGAGTGTGGCAGGTTTACACAGGGTCAGTGCACAAGTCAGTAGCGGTGCCTGTGCCGGCGGCGCTGACACTGATTTTAACTGTTTACATGGAGTCAGTAATCGTGGTAAGTTTTTCACGGTGAGCACACATGTATGATAATAAATGAATTCGCGAAAACAGCAGAAGCAACCATTGAATTACTTGATGATTATATTTCCGTTTTGCTGTTGAATGAGTTAGCGGAATTGTTAGAAAATAATTATTAATTAATTTGAAAGTACTTACCTAAAAATAAACGAATTTGTATAAGAAAATGGATTGACGAAGAAACGAACCTGGTTGCTCTGCTTTATTGTTAAAGGAACTGAGATTTGAAGATCCTGCGGAACAAGCTGGCTAATTTTCATTCACCAGCGAGACGCGATTTTACCCTACAAGCAACGCAGCGACAATGATTGACCAAGCACTGGCTTGACTATTTACACGGGGTTTTTACCGCTGGCGCGGTAGGGCGCGGGTTGCGGGGGGCGCCGACTGATATCAAAATATTCGTGTGCGAATGCATAAGTCAGCGCTGACTTCCTACCGCTGTACTGACTTCAAATCAATTTACATTAGGTTTTTTTCGGGTCAACGCTTACTTGTCTCGAATTCGGAGTCAGTCACTGGCCCTGTCTAAACCTGCCTAGGTTTGAATATGGGGGGACATAAAGGAAGAGGAAGACCGAAGAAAAGATGTTTGGATTGTGTGAAAGAGGACATGGGTAAGAAATGTAGTACCTACAGATATGAGGGCTGATAGAGAAGAGTAGAAGAAAAATATATGTTGTGCCGACCTCTCGGAAAAACAAGAGTTTTTGCGATATCTAACTTAATCGACACGATTTAATGTATCACTAGCGAGCCCAAATATGCGGGGGGAGGGAGGGATTCTGGCCGGCAGGATACATCCTGCCATAGCATCTACTGAGTGTTGGCCATATTTGCCACAGCAATTGCTTCTTTTATCTTAACCTTCTTTTATCTTTATATTGTCTGTGCTATATATGTCTTGGTTAACAAAATAAAAGCATTTATACTAATGTAAGTTTATTACTTGAAACCCGGCACCTTATTAAGTAGGTATTTTTCATATTATTGGCTAACTTCATGTTAATCAAATGTTTGCCAGATCACTAATCAAGTATTCTACTACAACTTCCTATTAAAAAAATCAAGGATTATCCGTGGTTAGGTATTAAATTTTTAATGGTCATTTACTATTTCACTTTCGAATTTTTCCTTATTCAACCCTGAATCCCTATAGACCCCGTTTTACGGTACCAACCTTATTAGACCAACGAGTCCCATTTTACACATAAACGCTAGTAAAGACGTAGCCTTGAATCTAAGTTTGTTGCAGAGATACGTTTCTTTATGATTTCAATTACCTTGTGCGAAAGCGCTTAGACCTCTTTTATGTTTGAGCTCCTGTGAATTATACTTGCCTTGCAGAAAAATATTTTTCACACAAGCAACTGTACCTACATACCCACTAACAAAAGTGTGTGGTCCAGTCAACTGGATCAGGAGCCCAATTCTGCAAAACATAAGTTATGGAATCTTCGCACAGTCATAACGTAGAATCTTTAGATTAATGAAACTCCAGATAGTGCGTGTGGGATAAATTAATAGTTTCAAACTTGACATTTTGACATGCGTCTCTCCATCTGCATTCATCATCAACCTCAACCTCAACAGCCTGTATTGGTCCACTACTGGACGCAGGCCTCCCCCTAATATGCGCCTTATTGGCTTTTATCACATGGGGGGTAGTACCCTAATCCCCACGCTGAGCACGCGGGTTGGGGATCGCAGTTCAGTGGTAGAATTGTTTTGCAGGGGGCGCTGCTGCCAGCCCCCCGGTGTATATCCCTTAGTCGCCTCTTACGACACCCGTGGGAAGAGTTGGGGTGGTGCAAATGGCACCACGCAGCGAGCATTCATCATATTTTTTTTTATCTAACGTAGAATACCAAAACGTGTCATTCTGTGACGATACCACTGTCATAGTGAAGAGATTAGTTTAGCAAAATAGGGCCCCAGCTGAACGGAACCATGAGTAAGAAGCGAAACGAGTATGACACTTCTCGAAACTGACGCTGGCCGAGTCGTAACTATAAGTCGTGTAGATAAAGAATGGGTGGGATTGAAGATGACTACATGATATATTATACACAATTTAACTAGGTACCCAACCAGTAGTAGTAGCAGGGCAATGCAGCCAGCGTCTTAGGGACGCTTCTGACTTGTATTGATATTGATCAATTGAGCTACCTGTAGATTGTTTGCAACAGTCTGCAGTTAGCTCATCTGTTTCAATTGTAAATACTAGTTCTAATTTATTTCTATTATTTTAATGAAATTTTCTTTGTGAATTTTTTTCTTTGCTTCTGCCCGTTTTAAAAAAAAAGTACTAGGTACCTACCTAAATACAGATAGATACTTATATTAAAAGGTCCAATTCTGCGTTTCGAATTTTTGCGCGACCTTTCAAAATAGGAAAGATGTGAACTAAATTAGACGACATGTATGGTAATCGCGAACGAAGAAGATTTTAAAAACAAAAGCGAATAATGAATTATCTCAAAATAAAATACCTATTGCGTGGATTTTAATTCAACTTGCTTTGTGAAAGTGTTGTAGTAGTAAGGTCAGTTACTACTACCTACTAACCTTACTAGGTAACTATGTACTCCGTTTCTCCACATCCGACCGAACGACATACGACCGAAACACGCATCTGGAAGCTATTCTTTTACACTGTCGGATGGGAATTTTTCATGCGGGAACACGGGTCACTGGCGTCACTGGCGTGAATGTTCGAAGTTGTATGTGTACGCTAGCTTGTCGTCAAGCTAGCGGCTTATTCCAGTTTTCCCCCCTGAAATCCCCCCTAAGGGGGAAAACTGGACTCCAAAAAAATGAATTCCAGTTTTCTCCCTTGAAGATTAGCCATAAGGGGGAAATCTGGACTCCAAAAAAATGAAGTCCAGTTTTCCCCCTTGAAAATCCCCCTTAAGGGGGAAAACTGGACTTCATTTTTTTGGAGTCCAGTTTTCCCCCTTGAGAATTTTTTTTCAAGGGGGAAAACTGGACTCCAAAAAAATGAATTCCAGTTTTCCCCCTTAAGGGGGATTTGTCAAGGGGGAAAACTGGAATAACCCAAGCTAGCGTACCTACCTACTAAGAATGGTCAGTATTTCTTAAACCAAAGAGGCGCTATTAATCTTTCTTTTGCACTTATTATATGTAGGTACTCTATTTATTAGCATGGAAACAAACGTGATTTTGATTATGCGTACGCTACCTTGACACATGTGGATGCTTTTACACTGTCTGATGGGGATTTTTCTTGCGTGAATGTTTAAAGTTCGATAATATGAATGAAACCACCATAGAAAATAAAAACATTGAAATAAATAAAAGGTTAAGAAACAGTAAGACTTGCGCACCGAGGGTTCCGTACAAATTTATACTTACCCTGATGAAGTACCTCTATAAGGGATGTAACGTTGGCTTTCTTTCAACAGAAACTAGGTTTGTTAACTACAAACCCGTTAACATTCATGATATATACTTTTATATCCGAACCACACGCACACTGCGAATTTTTTTGTGATGTTACTAATAATGAACGGTTTTCGGTTTTATCCCAGTAATACAGGCTGTTGAGGTTTTTCCATTTATTTAAAGATTAGCTACCTGCAGATTGTTTGCAACAGTCTGCAGTTAGCTCAATTGTTTCAATTGTAAATACTAATTATATTATATTTTTTTTGTGAATAAAGGCTTGCCCTTTTTAAAAATAAATATAAATGTACATTTACTTGATATTTCATGATTCTAGGTCAACGGGATGTATTATTAGGCTTACGTAGGTATAGGTTTTGTTCCTTTGCGAGCACGAAAAGTTTTTTATTATACTTAAATTTATGGTTTTCGGATTTTGCCCTTTATTTGTGCTACAAGACCTAGCTTCTTGTTAAATTTAAACATAACCGGCTGTAGTTTTTGATAGCGATGACTAAGAAGTATGATTTTTCATAGCTCAAAGATGTTACAGAATCGAATACTTGAAATTTCAACCTCTTTTCCTCTTTACTAGGATACCTCAACGCGTTCCAGAGAAAAATATCTTTAGAGTCAAGTATACAGACGGACAACAAAGTTATCAGAGAACAAAGTGGCGAGCTCACTGTGCACTCACCTTGAAAACGCTCGCAAGTCATCAGTGTGTTAACGCTCTTAAGTTGTTTAGGATCAATTTCGATAAAGTAATTTGCCAACTTCATAGTCGAAGGCAATAAAATTATTGACCTGCCTCTTCTCGTGATTAAAACACATTTTACGGTGGAAGTAATAATAATATGCAGTCATATTTAATAATAATAATAAATAATAAATAATGCTGCACAATTCACACAACATCATCTAGCCCCAAGCTAAGCAGAGCTTGTGTTATGGGTACTAGATAACTGATATACAGATATTTTTTATTATACAAAGCAAACATCCAGAACACTGAACAAATATCTGTAGATCGTACAAACATTTGTTCCAAGGCGGGAATCGAACCCGCAACCTCCTGCGTCGCAGGTGGACCTTCGCCCGCTGCGCCACAGAGGTCGTCATTTATACATTAATTTATTCTTACACTGTGCTACTCTCCGCTCCGCACCAGTGGGAATGCATTCTAAGCTAGTAATAAACTACCTTAATACTTTGGTAGGTAATAAAAAACTAATTTTTCTGGTTGATTTGTCATTTATTATGCACATAAAAGAAGTAATTACCTACCAGGTACCGGCGTAATTCATGACGTGAGCTTCTACTAGGTGATTACCCATGGGCGAGTATCCATAGTACTGGCTGGGCACCCAGCCGACGGAACTCGAGATGCCAGTGTCAAACCCGCTGTTGTGTAGCAAATTGTTGAAGTTATAGAAAGCACCGTTACCAATATTGTGCCAACTACGGCCAACGTTGCGGAATACGTTACTCTCAGCGTAGATACGAGCTCCAGTACCTACGCCGACACCATAACTCTGATTGTCGGTGTACAAGTTGTTTAGCACATGAACCTCTCCATATCTCACCCTTGGACTACGCTGGATGATTCCTTGGAACCAATTCAGGTATATGGTGACTCGCAATCTACCAATATCTGCTGTAGCTGAGTCGTCGTGCCCAATTAAGAAGTTCATATTATGGTTTCTGAAGATGTTGTTTGAAACAGAAATAAAAGAAGCTTGGTTCTTAATGGTGAGAAGACCGTTATGACGACGTTGGTTCTCAGGAGTAGCGGCAGCGTTCCAAGGGTCGTCGGCAAACTCACAGTGGTCAACCCATACATACTCTGAAGTGTTGATGTCAACGCAGTCAATCGAGCTCCAGGCTCCAGGCACCTGTGAAATGATGCCTCCGAGGCCGTTAGGTTGCTCACCTGGAGCGTACGAGATACAGTTGTGGAACTTGATGTTTTGGATGATGACGTGCACCTGGTTAACCAAACGGAGTGATGCCCCATAAATCATAGCGTTAGTGTCTCCACCGATGATGGATTTGTAGGGACCGACGTGGAGGACGATGCCTGGGGAGCCAGTGAAAAGTGGCGTGCAATCAATGCGACCACGCACGTGGATGGTACGACGTTCAACATTGTTGAGGGAATCGCGGAGCGCCCAGCAATCCCACACGGTCCAGACGGCGCCGCCCGCTCCGCCTTGGTTGCCAGCGGCGAAGCCCGCAAGGCCAGCGTTGCGCGCGTCGTAAGACCGACTGCCGTTGCCAAGCAGCAAGTTGTCGGCGCCGATGACGACTGGCGGCGAACGGGTCGGCAGCGCCGCCACCGCTGCAAGTACTGCTGACAAAACGATGAGGAACTTCATATCCGAAGATTGGCGAAACGAAAAGGTGTCGGCTGTTTTATAGCCATTTTAATCAGGGCCTTAGTAAATTTTATCTTTGATTTTATGATATCGTTGATAACAATATTAGAATTAGTTTTAATCTGAATGCTTACAAAAACCTTAGGAGGTAAAATTCATAAAGTGGGTTGACGTAATTTTTCACCTGACTTCAATAAAAGAGATTTTTATTTCGGCTATGTTTTTATGTCTTCTTTGTTGCTTACTATCTTTGACAATCATTTTGATGATCCATTCGCTTATATACGTATAGCTATGCATATGTATATGCTTATTTATAAGGCTATATACTATAGAGATAAGAGAGTTCCAGAATATAATTACCTACTATAGAAAAATAGCTGTGTGAACCTGGCAACCGACTTTGAGATATCTATCTTTCAACAAATATTTTGCCGATATCTTATTAAATAAGTCAAAAATCCATCGTCCATTACTCACTTTAACCGAAGCATGCAGAGAGATCCATCCAAAATGTAGATTGGTACCTACTATTTTTAGATATTCATTAAATTGCAAAGTCTCTAACCGGTACTTTTGGTGCATATTTGTTGACAATCATTCGATATGTACGAACCTCGGTGCGCGAGTTACACTCGCACTTGACGGATCTTGTTTATGTTACTGTTGATGTCTCTCAATAGACCACACACTTCAAAAAGTCTAATCCTAGAAATTATTATACCATTGGCGGTCCAAGCATTATAGTTCACCAGATCTCCTATATCCTATATATGTATACATTGACTAACAGGATATGTTCATCTAGTTATTTATAAGATATCTAAAATTATGTTTCCTTATACATAATATTCAGGTTGTTGAAAAACTTGTCGCAAACTTTGTTTTAGCGATAGTAGTTTCCGCATTGTCCCTTTTCTAAGTAATCGTTTAGGGGGATCCCGTAAATCTATGTTAGTTGCGATCTTGATAACTTGACAAAAATGGTCAGATTTTACACCCTACAAAACATTAACGTTGACGTCATTCTCAGAATCGGTGAAAATGTTATGAATACAAGACCTAACAATAACTTCATTTGTAATGACAACTCGTGTGTACTCAAACACTTGCTGTTTTAATAAAAAAGAATCCAAAACATCAGACAACTGATTTGGATGATCTCTGATCAAAGAGAAATGGACATTAAAGTCACCACATAGGATTACGGTTTAACAATTACATCTAGTCACTTTTTCAAAGCATTGCTTTGATTTAGATATAAATACGTCTATATTTGCTGATGGCGATCTATAAACTACTATTATAAGTGTTTCTTTCAACTCTATACAACTATTATTCATTTTACACACAAATTATTAATTCGAGATCTTGACCCGAACTGCAGTGTAGGTGTAGATGGTATAAACACAAAATCATTAAAATGTATCACTAGCCTCATCTTAAAAAACCTCACTGAATGTATTAACTTTCACTTAGATAAAGGTACCTTTCCCGATTCCTTAAAAATTGCTAAAGTGACACCGATTTATAAAAATGGAACTCATTCAAACCCAAGTAATTACAGACCCATTTCAGTCTTACCCGTTGTTTCAAAAATACTAGAAAAAGTAATACACAAACGATTAGATAAATATCTTTCTTCTATAAATTTTCTCTCTAACAAACAGTACGGCTTTCGATCAAAATCAAACACACTCTCGGCAACAGCAGACTTAATTACCAAAATTCAAACCAACATAGATCAAAAAAATATAGCTCTAGGAATCTTCATAGACCTTAAAAAGCATTCGATACAGTCAGTCATACTATTTTACTAAAAAATCTCAAAGATTTAGGCATATCTGGAGTAGCGCTGTCTATTTTTGAGTCTTACCTGAGTAATCGACTCCAAATTGTCAAAATTGGAGATTACTCAAGCAAACCACATAGCATATCATTTGGTGTCCCACAAGGTTCAATACTTGGACCTCTATTGTTTCTTATCTACATAAATTCAATTACCGAACTCAAACTCAATGGCCACATATCGCTGTATGCCGATGATACATTTCTGTTTTACTTTGGAAATGGCATTCATCAGATCACAAATCAGGCACAAGAGGACTTAAACAAACTATTTGTTTGGTTCCAAAGCAAACTACTCACAATTAACACGGATAAAACATGCTATGTCATTTTTAAATCTAGAAACAAAATAATTCCAGACCATAGGCCACCGTCAATTGACGGACAGACACTGCAGCAAAAACAACACGAAAAATACTTAGGTCTAAGACTTGACACCCACCTTAACTGGCACACACAAATTGATCATATCAGATCTAAACTCACGTCTTTACAAGGATCGCTACGAAATGTAGTTCACTGTCTTCCCCTTCACATTCGACATACAATTTACAATTCTTTGGTGAAACCGCATCTCCTGTATCTAATCGAAATTTGGGGCAGTGCCCTTAAAACGATCCTAAAAACCCTACAAGTCTCTCAAAACAAAATTATTAAAATGTTATTTCATTTAGACTACTTAACACCCACAATCAATGTTTATCAACAAATCAAACTTATGAACATAAAACAACTTTATACTTACAGTATTTGCACACTCATTAGAAAAAATTTAAATAAATCAATACATACTAATATAACGTTCATAAAAGTCCATCAGATACATACAAGAAACACTCGCAAAAAAGACCACATACTTCTTCCAAGCGTGCGAACTGAATTCGGGAAACGAGCGCTAAATTTCCAGGGAGTAAAAATTTATAATAGTCTTCCCAAAGAGGTGAAGAATGCGGAATAGTTAAGCAACTTCAAACTTAAACTAAAAAAACACATACTTAATGATATATCCTTACTCAAATAACACATTGCCTAACTGTCTTTGCTTTCACTGTGACATGATAATGCCGAACGACTACGCAATGACCGGGGAGTTAATAAATATACAGGATTTTGCGGGTAGTGTTAAAATGTTTTGATATCTCAATCTCACTAAATTTAGGAATTCTTTGTTTTGTATTACAGACTCAATTTTAATACTTTTGAACAACTTATGTATGTAACTTACTATTATAATAACTTAAACTGTATACTTAGGGGAAGGGCGGGCAAGATGGATATAGTTAGAAGAAACGTATATAAACATAGATAATCTGTTTATTGAACTTGAACACTTTACTTAGAACAATCGTTAACTTAATAAACTACCATTGGCAACAATGAGATCAATTAAATCTTAAACAAATATTGTGTAACTCTTACATTTATAAAAAAGTGGAAATTATCCATCTTGCCCGCCCAGGGTAGGCAAGATGGATAACCTAGGAGGGCAAGATGGATCATGGATTATAAGGAGTATTCTAGTCATAACACTCATCGCAAAGGTACTAACTATCATAAAATATATTATTTATATATATTAATATATATTACATCTAGTTTCCTTATTTTTGGCTTTAGCAAACTGTCCTGCTAGCTGCATAAACTCTATTCTTGTCAGACCGTAAAACAGACAATGTACTTTTCGAATGTATTCCGTCAATTGCTTTTCTTCGTCCGGAGTAAACACGGTACGAAATCTACCCAATTTTTTCTCAGAACAATTGGATAGAAGATGTCTATGTAACGTGCCATACGAAATACTATTTTTGAGAGAAGCTTGACGTATAGAAGAAGTTTTTGCTTCCAGCAATGGTTTCCGAAGACCACGATCCACGTTGGGACTTTCTTTTATACGTTTAAACCATCTGAAAAGACAATAATATACATTAAATTAGGTTTTACTAATGGGCGGGCAAGATGGATATATCATAAATAACGTGATCCATCTTGCCCACTCGGCTTTAGATGAACGAAAATGAAAATATCTCATAAACTAAAACTAATAAACAACAATCCATTCCAAACAAGCATGGTCAATGGTAAATAAAGTAAAGTAACAACAACATATGTATACAATTTGCAAGAAAACAACAGAAATATTCAACTTTACTTACCTTCAAAACATCGAAACTTTGGATCACAAAACATAAACACGCTCCTCCAACCACCGTCGCGCGCAGGAGACTGGCCGGCACTTAGCGGGGGGACGCGGCCGGCGGCTAGGCACGCTGTTGTTATGCCGAGATCTTAAAATTTCACTGCGTCTTCGAGATATTTCGAGTATCCATCTTGCCCGCCCTATCCATCTTACCCGCCATTCCCTTATTAGGCAGATACCAAAAATTTGTTTGACTGCTCGAAGTCTTATTTAATATACTTAACTTTAAGATGTTTTCTCAGATAAGTGAAATGTATTTCTTTTTGAGAAAATAAATAATCTTTAAACCTAACTTCAAATCCTTCTCAATACACATATTATTAACATCTTCTCGCTTTTTAAGTCATTTAACATGGTTTCCGTTATGCACATAATGTCAATATTTTGTTTAGCTAGGCATCCCTCAGTCCTTTCCTACGTGCAAGGTTTATATAAGAAACATAAAATAATAATATACATAGGTACTTCTATAATATCTTGTTTCTTCTGCCCTTTCTTCTAAGGTAAATCATTATTAGATACCCATAAATATTGTAATAGTATAGATTTTAATTTTAGTTTTAAGTTAAATTGAGTTAGATATAATATGTAGACTTAAGTTCTTTTGGTTTGTCCTGTAAAGTTGTTTGAATAAATAAATTGAAATTGAAATATGAATGTTTGTCTTATATAAACCTTGCACGTTTTGGTGAAAAATATTTATGTGTCGATGTCTATCCCTGTTACGGATAGAAAATTTATTTCCTGTTCTTCTTTTGCTTCCAACATGTCCTTGGTGTTGGTTTTATCTTCACCAGTACCCCCCTTTTTGCGTTGCATCGTTGACTGTACCCTGAGAGAATGATCCGAAACCCTCCGAATCGGGTTAAGCCATGGTTAAATAGGGCTCTAGAATTATTATTCATACAACCGTTTTGTTCTTGTAAAAGAGACGATTATAGGAGACTTTATACCAACCTTAATCAGCTGCCGATAACGCACCCTTGTGGGCGCTACAGGCCTAAAGGGGGGCGGTAAGAGACCCAGAAAAAAATGGGGGCGTTGTGTAGACTGTAGAGGCTTGGGGGCGATTTATAATTTCATCTAGAAGGACTCTTAGACACCGACTGAGCTCTCGAATCTCGACTACAACTTGTGAACATCAACTAATATTAATTAAGAGATTGCTCAAACTCAGTTCGATATTTCTCTCCGCGTAGTTCATATATCTGTCCTGTTTTATTGAATAAATAAAATAAAAATCATGTCAATCGGTCGCTTCGTTTGGAATTAAAAGTAGACACAAACAAACAAATAAAAAGGCAACAGACACACTTTCGCATTTTAATAGTTATTAGTATTCCTAGATAGGTTTTTTCGTAGATAATAGACCGCGGGCAATCATGTTTTATCAAGTTTTTGTTAAATAACCTGATTTGTGCATTCTTGTATGTCCATATAGAATCGATTATGTTTGTTTTATTTTGAATAAAATATACTCTGTCTGAATACTATAAAGTTGAGTTTCAATAATCATTCTCATTGACAGTTGTAGCCCGTAAGAGTTAACTTGAAACCTGAGCGCCGTTGTGTACTACCTACTACGCTCAGATCTCAAGTTAACTCTTGCAGATTATAGTAAAAGTCTCGTTTAGAAACCCCTGCTTTAGACCCTTGTTTTAAGGCTCATTTTAACTTTTTAAGTACCTACTCAAGTGCTTTATTTGCATGTTTTAGGAAACTTTAGATCGTGGAAACTTGGTAACTCTTTTAATTGAAATCTGAAGTAGGCAGATAAATAGGTACTGATTTCAAACGAAGTGTAGGTGACCTCTAGCCGACAACGGCCGAACTACAAGGCTAACATGTCAATAGAGGCGCTAACACCGAAACACTGAAGCTACTCGTAGTAAAAAACCTACCTAAGTGGTTCCATAAACATCCGCTAGATGTTGAATAGAATCGATGAATTACCTACGTCGGTAAAAACAGAAGCTTCCATGGTGAAACAGTGCACGGCGGCATCACCCATATTGAATATCGTATTATTCTCTCTCTTGTCTTGTCTGCGATGCAAAGCACATCCTCTGTACCTAGTAATAGGAATATACGTTTTTTAATCAAATATAAATAAATTCGAATCACTGAAGACGCACCCGATGACCCCCGTAGCTACCAATTATGAATTCTAATTTTCTATGTGCTATTTTTTATATTTTCTATTTTTTAAATGCTTACTGCTCCCATGCATGGGATTGGGAACTGAAATCAAATAAATAAATAATGCTGGACAATTCACACAATAAATCTGTAGATTGTACAAAAAAACATCCCGAGGCGGGAATCAAACCCGCAGCTTCCTGCATCGCAGGCGGCGCTGCTGTGCTTCAGAGGTCGTCTGTCAACTGGTCGTTTAAGTGTTATAGCCCTACGAGATCGAAAAAGAACCCTATTTGACAACAAAATGACGCTGGGTTTACTACAAAGTAGGTTTTCAATCATTTCCTAAAAGGCTTAGGGAAATATCGTTCTGCCAATAACTGGCATTCTCCACAGCCATAATTCATCCGCGAACTATCACGTATTTTGATTTATCGATGTCGTAAAGACAGAGTCGTGTAGGTCTTGCTGCCACCAGAACCGGCAACAAGCTTATGAAACCCCTAGAAATCCTTAGGGTGGGTGAAAACCTAAAAAAAAGCAGCTTCTAGCGCAGTATTGGGTATTAATTTAATACTGCAACATGCTGAGGCAGGGACCCATTTTACCCTTGATTTCCTACTCTGATAATATAAGTACCCACTAAATCAATAAGTTGTTATCTGTGTTTTTGTCATTTACCTAAAATTATGTACTTCCTACCTACTAATCTGTTTTTTGGGTAAGTAATTATCTCTCTCTCTCTCTCTCGTCTAACAATCGAAATGTAACATAATAATTAATAATATATAAATAATAGTTACATAATAATATATTATATAGATAACGTATGTCTTTTAACATGATTGGATTACTTCAATGTTTCCCCTGCGGGTGAAGAAAACGGCGCTTGAGTCCATACAAAGTTTTTAAGCTTAGTAGGACAAATAGGAATCCCTCGGTAATAAAACTGATTATTCTTTGTTTACCCAAAATCTTCATCAAAATTGATCCACAATTGACGGGGATTTTTTTTACACAGATTTTTTTCTCTCTTTTTATCATGCATATTTCCTCCCGTTTTAGAAGATTCATGAAAGTGATTGAGGCGCAAACCCGACCCAACAGCGCCACCACCTATTTGCTCGACTTGATGAATTCGCTCATTTTGACCACGATGAGTCGATGATGAGCAAAAAGAGCAACTTCGCATCTTTTCCTATATTTCACAAAATAAAACTTTAACAGAACCCCTGTCAAGAACACGTTTGCCCCAGCGGTTGTCGGTTCTTCGCGAGCTGCCGGCCCAATGCCACTTCAGCTTGGTAATTCTTTGAGCTATGTCGATTACACAAAAATATATAATGCTGTGAGTATCTTTGTACCAAATATCCTATGGTACAAAGCAAAGATAGTTGTAGAAACTATCTTTGCTTTGTACCTACTTATCTATCTATTAAAGAGCTGTCAAAGTTTTGTAGCACTTAAACTTACCTGAACTTAATAGGTAGGTAACCTAGTAGGTGTAAACCTTTTTTGGCTTATTTTTAATATCAATATGGTAGTATCATATTATTTACGTAAATAGTGCGCATGATTTTTTGGTTTTCATTTAATTCTCTTTTTTTTGGTTAAGTTATTTATTCATCACCACCAAGGTGATGGTGATGAAGTTTGATTATTTGAAACCTTTCAGAAGCAGTACTCCAAGGTTTCATGAAAAAGTTCTTAGAAAAATGACAGAACAAAGATATGCAGTCCCAGACTAGCTTTAAGAGTATACTTTAGAAACACTTTTCTATCGAATTGTACCTTCCATTGTTAGAGGTAGCACTGAGAAATTCAGAGCAAAGCGGCACTTTTTGGTAGGTATTTAAAGATCAGTGCATAGCGGGAACCGAGCGTAGCGAAACTAACCGATATATTCGTCGAAAGTGTAGTGATTCAAACACTAATTGTAACCTTAACTTTAAACAGCGTCATGTTACTTTTGAAATAAACTTTTACTTTACTTAACCTACGTAAGGTGAACTGTATCTAACCTGAGAGGAATGTAACATTATGGTTTAAGATGTTGAAATGTTAAATTAAGTTAAGTTTTTTTAAGATATCTATACAAATACTCACCTACAATACAAAGTAAAGGTAGCAAACCTCTTTCATTTACTTGTGTAAATGAATATATGATCTTCTTTAATAAATAAATAAATAAATAAATGATAATAATGCACATGCAACAGTCCAATGTCCAGTCTGTTAGTCTTTATTATGTTTTCAAAATCGAATGTGGCGTTGCACAAAAAATAAGAAACACTAATAACTTTAAAACACATTTATTTAAGCATTTTTAATTTGCTCTATGTTCAAATCTGAAACACTGCTAAACAATGAGTCTTACTATTTGTTACACATATGTTATACAATAATCCTCTATACATATACAGGGTTATTGGTAATTCGATGACAATGACTGCAGGTTCTGCCCATCATCACGAACCCGTTAGTGAAGAGGCTAGGTATTATTTCTTATTTTTTGTGTAAATTGCAAAAAAAAAACAGCTTTGCTGGGAGTCCGCTGAACACACACACACCCTCTGATAATTCAGGGCAGAGCCTTTTTTAGGTTTAGTTTCAAAGAAAATCCCTATAATGAACGATTTTTGAATGAAGGGGGTACATACTCAAATCATTCTCATTCCACCAATTTTACGGACGTGTTTACGGACGTGTTCATGATAGTGGACAGAACCTGCAGTTCACATAGTGTCAGTGAATTACACTTTATAAGAAAATTCTGAAAACCGCCGTGACGTGATCGAAAAATAAAATTCCATTTTACCATGTTCCAGCATGTGTCCTAACGTGAGCTTCAACTTGGTTGTTTCCCATGGGACTGTAGTTGTAGAATTGGCTGGGCTGCCAACCGATGTTGCTCCCGGTCATACCCGAATCATGCGCACTGTTTGTAAGCAGATTGTTGAGGTTGTAGTAATGTATGTTTGAAGCAGGTGCATTGTGTACAGGGTGAGCCCAGGCACGAGCTGTGTTGATGAAGTGGTTTCTCTCAGAGTAAATGCGGGCACCAGTGTACACACCAATACCGTAGCTCCTTATGTCAGTGTACAAATTGTTGAGCACATGCACTTGGCCGAATCTCACCATGGGATTGCGTTGAGTGGTGCCTTGGAACCAGTTAAGGTAAATAGTGACTCTTAATCTCCCAGTGTCTTGCGATTGGTTACTGTCATCGTGTCCAATCAAAAAGTTCATGTTGTGGTTCCTGAAGATGCTGTTCGAAATAGAGATTAGACTAGCACCGTTCTTGACAGTGACCAGACCATTGTGACGACGTTGGTTCTCATTAGTATTGGCAGAGTTCCAAGGGTCGTCGGCAAACTCACAGTGGTCAACCCATACAAACTCTGAAGTGTTGATGTCAACGCAGTCAAGCGTGCTCCAGGCTCCAGACACCTGTGAAATGATGCCTCCGTTGCCGTTAGGTTGCTCACCTGGAGCGTACGAGATACAGTTGTGGAACTTGATGTTTTGGATGATGACGTGCACCTGATTAACCAAACGGAGTGATCCCCCATAAATCATAGCATCTCGGTCTCCACCGATGATGGATTTGTAGGGACCGACGTGGAGGACGATGCCTGGGGAGCCAGTGAAAAGTGGCGTGCAATCAATGCGACCACGCACGTAGATAGTACGACGTTCAACATTGTTGAGGGAATCGCGGAGCGCCCAGCAATCCCAGACGGTCCAGACAGCGCCGCCCGCTCCGCCTTGGTTGCCAGCGGCGAAGCCCGCGAGGCCAGCGTTGCGCGCGTCGTAAGACCGACTGCCGTTGCCAAGCAGCAAGTTGTCAGCGCCGATGACGACGGGCGGCGAATGGGTCGGCAGCGCCGCCACCGCTGCAAGCACAGCTGACAAAACGATGAAGAACTTCATATCCGAAGATTGGCGAAACAAAACGGTGTATGCTGTTTTATAGCCATTATAATCAGGACCTACCTCAGTATTTATCTTTGATTTTATGTTATCGGTGATATGTTATCATCAATGGAATCAGTTTTTATCTGAATGTTTTTAAAACCTTAATTAAGTAAAATTTATAAATGGTTTGCTAAACGTAACTTTACACGCGACTTTAAAATATGATACCTATTTTTATTTCGGCTATGTTTTTAGGGTTCCGTACTTCAAAAAGAAAAAAGGAACCCTTATAGGATCACTTTGTTGTCCGTCTGTCTGTCTGTTTGTCGGTCCGTCTGTCAACCCAATTGTTTTTATTTGATTTTTTTTTTGATCTGTCTGTGGTATCGTAGCTCCCAAACGGATGAACCGATTTTCGTTTAGTTTTTTTTTGTGTCATAGGTAATTTTATCCCGAGTTTTCTTAGCCACGTTTCATGAAACTCTGTCGGGGTTTCTTTTTTTAAATCCCTAAATTATATGATAAGCATAAAATGACTGTAGTTTGAAGTTCAGATAGATAGTTTTGTAGGTATTGATTTAGTCAATCTTCATTATATAACATACTGATTATATGTATTACGGCATAGGCACGGGCGTCTCTATACAGTAGCTTTCTACACCTTACTGGATAGCTCCCTCCGTAGAAGATGTATGCTGGCTAATATACCATCTACTTCATAATAATAGCTCCTCTATTATTATAAAGTAGATGGTATGTCAGGAACAAAAGGTGACAATTAAGCATTCGGCTCGAAAGTTTTTTTAATCAGGTTCAAAACCTTGAATTTTATCGATTTCCGAATACGTGTGGTTCAATTGATGACTTATTTTAAGAGAAGATTTTTAAAAGCAGTATCTATTCAAAAGGTAACATTTCAAATTCATTTAAACATGCACACTTTATGTATTATGTTGTGTCAAGGAGACGGGCGATGCGGCAGCTCCACTGTTTGTAACTTTTTCTGCCTCACTGTTCATTTGTAACTTATTTAATAAGTACCTTATTCTGAATAAATTATTTTATATTTTGTATTTATGTTCTACTACAAGCTTCATGAATTTATATTTTGACCAGACAGCAAATAAAAGAACCTGTATGGTAGTCATATCTACATACTCCGATAAACCAACTTAGTGTAGTAGGTAGCTAAAACAGAGAATATTAAGTTATACTAACGTACCTAAGCTGTGTACTGGTGCTCTGGTTTATTTATTATTTGTAGGTATTTTTATATTTGTTTCAATCACTAACAATATCAGGTACTTTTACTTTTATTTATAACTTCATGCCAAACGTGAGGCAACTCGCTGCAACCTTTTTCAACCGACGAAAAACGGAGGTTCTCAAGTCGACGCGTATATTTTTTTATGAATAAATACATAACTTTTTACAGAGTAGTCTGATTTCGATCATTCTTTTTTTATTGGTAAGGGTATACCCCGAAGTTGGCCCCATATAAATTTGGAATAAAAATACAACTTTTAGAGTAGGAAAACAGGGGATGATTGATTGTTCACCACGCATAACTTTTTACAGAGTAGTCCGATTTTTATAATTATTTTTTATTGGATAGGGTTTACCTTGAAGTTGGTCCCATTCAAATTTGGAAAAAAATCCTACCCTAAGGGTGACAAAAAAGGGGTGGTTTATTGATAAGAAATTTTAATTGATTAGGTATATATTTTTATAATTTATTAATGTAGGATTACTCAGTTAATAGCTAAAGTAAGGTAGGTCTATTTTAAAAGTAATCAAAAACTAGCCACGAATAATTATAAAATAAAACTTTTTAACAAAAAAATTAAACCACTGAAATAACTGAAAAGCAAAAAACAATAAACCTTTTATTTAACCTTAATAACTAAGTTCTTAAACTAAAGTAAGTAACCTGAGTTAACGCCAAACATTTTACGGCAAAGGAGGGTGTCGGGCCGTGCCGCCCCCGTGCCCCGCCGCGCATCACGCTTGACGTAATTAATTAATTTGTTGTTTAATTTTTTGTTAAAAAGTTTTATGATTATTAAAGATATACAAATACAAATAATTACACATTAATCATTTTTATATCCAAATAATGCTTTATTTAAGAAAGTACCACAGAGAAAGGAAAAGTTTTCCAGAATCAGAGGAAGGGACCAGCCCATCTCCTAACGTGAGCTTCTACTTGGTTGGCTGCTATGGGAGAATACCCGTAGTGTTGACTGGGCTGCCAACCGATGTTGCCGCCGGTCATACCCGAATCATGACCACTATTTGTAAGCATATTGTTGAAGTTGTAGTAATGTATGTTCGCAGCGGGTGCATTGTGCACAGGATGAGCCCAGGCACGAGCTGTGTTGATGAAGTGGTTTCTCTCAGAGTAAATGCGGGCACCAGTATACACACCAATACCGTAGCTCCTTATGTCAGTGTACAAATTGTTGAGCACATGTACTTGGCCGAACCTCACCATGGGATTGCGTTGAGTGGTGCCTTGGAACCAGTTGAAGTAAATAGAGACCCACAACCTGCCATTGTCTTGCCATTGATTACTGTCATCGTGTCCAATCAAGAAATTCATGTTATGGTTTCTAAAGAGGTTGTTTGAAATAGAAATGTGACTGGCACCACGTTTGATGGTGAGCAGACCGTTGTGACGACGTTGATTATCAGAAGTAGCGGCAGAGTTCCAAGGATCGTCGGCAAATTCGCATCCGTCAACCCATACATGCTCTGAATGGTCTATGTCTAGGCTGTCAACCGCGCCAAAAGGTCCTGGCACCTGTGAAATGATGCCTCCATGGCCGTTGGGCTGCTCACCTGGCGCGTATGAGATAGCGTTGTGAAACTTAATGTTTTGGACGATGATGTGCACCTGGTTTGTCATGCGGAGTCCAGCTCCAAAAATCATAGCATCTCGGTCTCCGCCGTAGATGCTCTTGTAGGGACCGACGTGGAGGACGACGCCTGGGGAGCCATTGAAGAGTGGCGTGCAATCGATGCGACCACGCACGTAGACGATACGGCGTTCGGCACTGTTGAGGGAATCGCGGAGCGCCCAGCAATCCCACACGGTCCAGACGGCGCCGCCCGTTCCACCTTGGGTGTTACGACCGAAGCCAATGAGGCGTACATTGCGTGCCATGTCATATCGGCTGCCATTGCCTTGCAGCAAGTTGTCTTCGGCGATGACGCCTGCCGGTGAGGGGGTTGGCAGCGCGGCCACCACTGCAAGGGCGGCTGACAGAACGAGGAAGACCTTCATGTCTGAAGATTGCCGATACAAACTGATTTAAGCTGTTTTATAGCCATCATAATCAGTACTTGCTCTAATCTTTGATTTTAGGATTTCAAAGATAGAAAAATAAAGTGGTAATCAGCAATAATCAAAATGCCTATGTATTAGGTGAGTACTAATATTTGTAGGATGTAATGTTTGTAGGTTTGATTTTTATGATAAGATCACGGGAAATATCGATTTATTAACTAATTGATTTTAATTTACTCACCTGCTGGTGGGCAGGAGCTATTTGAAATCCTTTTGAAAAGAAAGGGCGCTATGGCGCTCTTGTGAAGAGGCCTATGCAGCAGTTGACTAGGATGGGCTGATATCAGTATCAGCAATAATAAAATAATATAATTTGCAATAATATAGGGGTCAGCCCCTTTATTATTGCAAATTATTCAGATAACTGCCCATAATTTTATTAAAAAAAATCGTATTTTAGCCTTCAATTTCGAACCCTAAAATGGCTAGTAAAGGCACTTAATTTCGAAATGCACCAAGGTAGTTTATGAAAAATAAATGAATAAGCAGTAATGCTGGACAATTCACACGTCATTCAGAATTATTCGCAAGGTATTTAGGGTACGAAGTCACGTAAAAAATCTAGTGTACGATTTTATAGTAAAATGATAATACCTTCCTACCTGCATTAAATTTACGTATCTATTGATAGCATTACTGATTATGAACAAAATTTTTATTAGCCATGAAGATTGATCATTTTGTTTATCTTTAATCCATTGCGATAAATATTTAGGAAGTCCACAGTTTTGCTTGAGTTTTTTTAATGTGCACTGGTTATACAATTAATTGGTATAGAAATTGCTAGGTAGTGTTAACCTGAGGTGGACTGCCGTACTAAGTAGGTGATGATGTCCTCCTTGCCATATCTTCGGCCACGGGGCGGCGGGCTCAACGGAACCAGATGCGCAGTACATAATCTAGTGCCCAAGTGTGTGCGAAAACTGCACACACTTAAGCACTCTCTCTCTATTCCCTCACTCTCTTAATTACGGCAGACTCAGTACGTCCTATCAAAACAGATAGGTACAGAATAGGGAATCCAATCCCGCACCAAAATCTCAATCTTGCGGTACTAATTGAGATTCTCGCGAGATCGAGGTCATCAATCCCGCGGATCCGCGGGATAAGCGGAATTTCTATAACTACTAATTACTTGCATTTTACTTCCACGTTTACGTTCCAATGCGTTATCCATTTGGTTAAACGCCCATAAAAACTCAAATGTGAGAATCTATAACAAAAATTGCTGTAGGTAGGTATATTTTCGTTTTTTTTAGACCGAGATAACAAGTTATTTTTTTGCCTATATAGTATAGTATTATTATATCTGTGCCTATATACACAAAAATCTCATGCAAAACTCTTAAAAACAGCGGTTGAAAACTTTGGCTGAAAAATAGCACTGAGCGGCACATGCAATCACTCGGCACATGCTGAGCGCAACATCAATTTTGGCACAGGGTTATAAGGAAAATGTCGATCTGACGCTTACCAATTGTGCTTAGTAGCTTATAAAATCAATTTCTTTAAACCAAATAACTACGTGCGTGCGGGTACTCGTAGGCGGCACCGCTTGTTCTGTGGCATCGCGCTCCGAACCAAGCACGGAAATAACGCACCAACAACGGTTCGGGCACTCCAACTTCTGAACGAGTTCGTGCATGAGTTCCAGCATGTCGACATGTTCCACGACAAACTAAGTGTAATAGTAAAAAGTCTTTTAATATATTTAAGTTATAACATGTATTTATAGTCAATAGCATAGGATAGTCAGTGATTTGGTTCTTACACTGTAAACTTCTATCTTCTTTAATAAATAAATAAATCTTCATGTTCTTTGTTTAGTTAGGCTTGTTTTTTATGTAGGTAGGTACTTTATATGTGCGTGTCGAAATAAATTTTATTTTCATCATTAAAAAGTATTCATAGTTTGCATCATTTTAGTGGATAATTTGTGGTATTTAGTATAAAGTACGTTTACGTTTAGGCCATAGCCCTTGGGCAAACACATACGGGTTCAACATCATAAGTTCTAAGGAAAAGCAAGTGATTTAGTCGATTGTTAAAGCGACCAGGACGATTATAATGTACTTAGAAGGATGTCTGCGTTCATCAGTTTTCATTCACGCAAACCCTGCGAGACCCGCATCTGTAACCCGCATTACCGATCCTGTAAATGGTGTCCCGCCCGTGTTTGCGGGATTGGTTTCCCTAGAACGGACGGTTAGATGAAAGTTCGCAAATGACCGTATATATATATATATAAAGTTCTCACATCACTGTAATAAGAGAGTACGCAGCATACGCGGCGTCGGTAATTACCATATCCCGATTGGAGACTTCCTCTGCTTTCGATTTTTGCATCGGCAATAAAGTTATTTTCAAGCGCTCGAGTTTGCCGAAGATGTCATAGGCAGAAATACCGGTTTTTGGCTTTGGTTTCGGCAGATATGCCAATCCAGTGGACGCTGTACCATAGAAATCAAAGCAAAGTACCAAATGCTTTCGATGCGTACGCTCCGATTCCAATCCAGTGCACGCACAGCTTAACAGTAAATATCAAATGACTTTCAAATCACCATAGCACGTAGCTTAAGTAGGTAACCCGAGGAAGTACGAGTACCCTACATTATGAGTCATAGTTTTCCAAGGTAGTGTCAACAGCTGAATGTTAAAGTCGTAAATTCTTTCATCCGATTATTATCTCCATAAGCCCTTACCCATATTTCAATTACAAACACGTTGGGAAATGTGTGTCAACGTAGACATAAGTAGACAAGATAAGAATTTGGTCTACGTTGGAAACTCAGGCGACTTTTGAAAATAAAACGTCTTGTGCGAGTCGTACTTGCGCACTAAGGGTTCCGTTTATTTGACCTTGTGTCTTGCCAAAAATCCTGATTCTAGGTCGACGGGAAGTAACGGGATACCCTGTAGGTTTTGGTCTATATATTTTTTTGTAAATAAACTACGGTTGTTTCTATTCCATTGGAACTGATTTATGGGATCAAAAGCCTATGTCCAGGTCTAGATTTTATCGAAATTTTGCATAGATGATAGACTGCTACATCTATTCTAAATATCAGCCTCATCCGTTAAGAAGATATTTGAAATCCCAAGTCTCGTAGACAGGATCCTACCTATTTATGCAGCGCAGTCTAGTGACGTACTACTCACCTTGAAATTAAAAGTGTTTTCTACAAAAATGATATCGATAATCGCACCAGCTACTTAAGATAATAACTCAGTTGCGCATTAGTAAGTCGGTAATCTCCTGTTTATCTAAAGAAATCAGGTGATAATATCACATAACAATGTTATCAACTGATTTCTATATGCATGCATGGGTGTATGGAAGACCAGCGTTGGTTGTTTGCAAATACAACCAACTCATACTGAGACAGGGACCGTTTTGTAACTCTAACAAACTGTCTATGTTTGTTTGTTTTTAATTGTATGTCTGTGTTTGAGTTACTAAAAAACTTTTCTATTCTATTCTATGTACACCACCCTGTTCCTCATTGAGGATCCGTAACATTTTTAGTTGAGAATGCAGATTTATAGAACTAAGAAATCCATAACACACAGTGCAAAAAATTTTGTTCTACGGCAAAAATTGACGAAGTTATGACTAAATTACTAGCGAAGTTCACTGAATGACCGCCGCGGGTGCTTGGGACGTCACTCTCTCGGTCGCCGCCCGTTAACCGTAGGCAGATATCAGTTTTTAGTGATTTACTAAGAAAGTATAAGTTAAGGAAAAAAAATTGAGTGGAGACCACGACTCGGCAAATGTAGTGTAGGACGCCCTCCGGCCAGATGGGATGACGATCTGCGAAAGACTGCAGGTAGATGCTGGATGCGGCAAGCTGAAGACAGGGCGCTATGGCGCTCATTAGGGGAGGCCTATGTCCAGCTGTGGACTAAAATGGGCTGATGACGATGATATTCTACTAGAGTTTTGTATCTTGTACAAATAAAATTAAATATTATTTATTTTGAATTTGTTTCAAATTTTCCTTATGAGATGACCTTGAACTTCTTTAAAGGCCAACAAACTATTCATATTGGTATCATTTACCCCATAAAGTAACCTGTACATGAAAAATTATGACCTCGTAATTGAATTTAATTATTGATAATAATAAGCTACCATGAAATACCTACTTATTAATAACCGCAGTTCAGGCATAATATTTTCTATTCATTGGTACTTTGAAAGTGAGATAGGTAAACGTACGAAAAAGTGTGTGAATAATTTAATGCGAAATTGCAACATTAACATGGAAGCTAGCATCAAAAACACCACCTACTAGCTGGAAACATACAGTTATTGTAAACTAAACAAAAATACTTATCTAAAACTGAAACCAGCAAAGTTTCCACCATTAAATGAAATGGCTTATTCCAATAATCCCCTGCTATATTCCCCTGCGAAGGGGATTTCTGGACAAAAAGTCCAGTGTCGCCGGCTCAAAAAGAAGACGCACAGGGGATTTGTGGACAAGAGTTCCAGAAATCCCCTGATCCACTTATTTACACCGTAAGTCGTTGTTCGTTTTTGAAATAATCAAATGCAAACAACTAATTATATTATGTAGAATATACCAAAATATTAACATTGCATTCAAGAGTTTCCGACTCACAATAGGGTTTCAGCGGATTTCTAGTAGTTTTTTTAGCTACCCAAATATTTAAAATAAATACCAATAAATTTACTCCCGTTTTTTTACGCTGTTTTTTCGTGGTCCCATAATTTTGTCCCATTAATGGTAATCGTCTGTTTACTATGTATACTGTATATGTTAATTGACTTACTTTAGGTACCTAGCCTAGTACCTAATAGTAAAAATGTCTTATCCTATCGCTGCCGAATTTCGGTCACGGCGGCGGCGTCCATCCCAGTTGCAATGGAGACTAGCTATGTGCGCTCCCGGGACATGGGTAAGGTATATGAGCATATACAGGTGCATAACATAGTCTTTTCTCAATTAAGGTACATCCAATTAAATATTTTTTTAATTTATTTTTGCTCACGTGTACATGTAGGTGTTAATGTTTCATGGACACTGAAAAATAATTTGTATAAAATGACAAAATTAAATGTATATTAAAATAGATAGGTAGGTACTACCTAACTTTTAGATATTTTCAAGGTGAGGTAAATCATGCATGGCAATCTTAATTAAAATTTTATATCCTTGAAACAGAATCTCAAAACTGATTTAATTTCTTAAGTATCTACGGTAAGCAAAATCGCAGTTATAATTATATAGATACTAAGTAGGTATTGTTGAGGTGTAAGCTTAACCACATTTATAAATAACGAATGCTTCAGGATAAATCATACAGGAAATTGGAAGCAGCAAATTCAATTAACTTTTGAAATAATGCGCACTATGATATGATCATTCTATACAGTTCCACCGAATAATATTGACTCTTTATAGACCCTTAAATAATTAGTCTTAAAGCATTTCATAACAGATATATAGAAAAAACTTTTATAATATGTACAACTTTGTGCGTTATCTTCCAGTTAATTATTAATTAAACTTCTTTAGCAATATCCTGTTTCTATACCATCATCTTTTCTAACACAAACCGCGGATCTCTGATGCCTTAGATCACCTCTCAAAATCTCCGAAATATCTTTCTTATCAGACTTGCAGTGCTGTAAACCAGACTATCCGTGCCTAGTGATCTATCTATCTATGGTGAAGAAAATGAAAACGAAGACGTGTCTGTTCCCTCGGTGTTCTTTTATTGTAAGTATGACATTTATTTATATAAAATCTTCCTCATTAATAACTACGTCCATTAGTGAGAACCGTATGAAAATTTGTTCGCGGCTTTTGAGTTTACATTCAGACAAACAGACAGACGCGGCGTGGTACTTTGTTTTACTGTTTTGTTTATGTGTGATTTCATTTTAGCGGTTATTCATTTTAAGCCGTTACCATTGGTGGACAATATCCTGTCTTTTCTTCTTGTGCTGCTCGTGATTTTTAAAGCAAAATCTGGTCACAATGGTGTGGACGTCAAGCTCGTTAGGATATTTGATCTGATTGAGATGAAGACATAGAGATATAATACATAAAGCATTTATTGCACAGCAACATTTATTAGCACAGCAAAACAACAATTAAATATTGGCTTTTGGTCACTGCCCCGACGGCATTGGCACGGGGCAAAGGCATCGGCAGCATTGAGGTGTTTTCCAAAATAACTTACTACTTAGGAATCGTCCACACAGCCATATATATATAAATATTTAAGTAACATTCTGTAGATATGGTACGTTCTCCCAGCGCTAACTCAACAAATGGCCTGTGTTGTGTTAGGTACTACGAAATGCAAAGACACGCTATTTCCAATCCTTTGCAATATAATCTATATATATAAAAGAAAGTCGTGTTAGTTACACTATTTATAACTCAAGAACGGCTGAACCGATTTGGCTGAAAATTGGTGGGGAGGCAGCTTAGAACCAGGAGACGGACATAGGCTATGTTTTATCCCGGAATTACCACGGGAACGGGAACTACGCAGGCGAAGCCGCGGGCAGCAGCTAGTATAATATATAATTAGCTGCATTCTTACTACCCGTTGTCCTATTACCCGTTTTACCGTAGGAATGAAGCATTTTTCCGCAGTAAAAAGTAGCCTATTGAGGAATAATGTGGGCTTCTAATGGAAAAAATATTTTTCAAATCGGTCCAGTTGTTTCGGAGCCTAGTCAATACAAACAAATGAACAATCAAATGTTTCCTCTTCAAAATATTAGTATAGAAGTATAAATGAAAAATGGAGATGGAAAGATATACCTAGACCTAAGTGCGACCGAGACAACAATACGCACGCAAAACACGAACGCCGGCGGTGCCGGTCCGACTATGACTGGGGTGGGTGGACTTAATTGAACCTAATTTGAGCGTTCCACTTTCGAGCCCAATCTCCCGAATTTTACTTACATCGATGCTTTTACGGGTCCGTTTTTTCGTACACGATTTTATTCGGCGATGGCGTATGTAGTTGTATGAGCGAGCCAGAGATGTTTTATCGTATCGACTTATACTACACTGACTCCAATCTTGTAAATGCGGTGATAACATTACCTCCAGTAGCCACGTATCCGTTAATAACGATCCTTTAAATGCCATCGAGAAAAAAATCTAGTTAAAGGAAACGCGATGATATACAAGAAGTACTAGAAAAATTTATAAAAATATATAGCACTATATAAACCAAAACTTAAGAAGTACTACATTAGCATTGTGTAGGCGTAATCAATATTCGACGTAAATTTGCTAGTGATGTAGTAGGTATTTGTTTCGTTAAAATTCATAAACATTTTTTTTAATTCATAAACAACTTTTTTTTTCAATAACTCTACCTTCAATTGTCTTTTGACACTTCTGATAATCGTCATTATAATTTGATTTTAGTTTGAAGCTCAATATTTCGAAATAATTGTGTAATAAAATGGTGATTGATTTGATTAGGCATTTATGTTTCTAAATTACACAATTTCTGTTGATAACAATTACTGTTAACAACCGAAATCGCAAAATTAATTTCGCAGATTATTTGCTATGAAAAATAAGCCCGTCTTTACCTACCTACTGTTATCAAGCTGCAATGGATTTACGTCGGCTTTACTCTTTTTTATCAAAATGTCGCTTATATTTTCTTACTTAACTCTTTTTAGGTACGTATTCGATTTTTGTGAGTATTTTAATGTTTTAAGATAATGTTTGTATGTAAGTGTATCGGGTTTTTGTAATGTAATGTATTGTATATTAAGAACACAGTCATCTAGTACCCAAAACACAAGCTCTGCTGAGCTTGGGGCTAGATAATGCTGTGTGGATTGTCCAGCATTTTATCATCATCTTCGCCGTTAAGACTATGTCATCAGCGAATCGTAGGTCTGAGATGTAGTTGCTGTTTATGTTAATGCCCTTATCTTTCCAGTCCAGCGTCTTAAACATCTTCCAATGCAGTTGTGAACAGTTTCGGGTGTATGACATACCCCTGCGTCACTTCTCAGCGCAATTGGATGGGAGATTAGACTGCTGGCTCTGTACTTGGACACTCATGGTGGTGGCCTTGTAGAGACATCTCCGCACCTTGATATAACAATAGTCAACTTGGCATCGCTGTAAAGATTCCAGCATAGCCCAGATTTTGACGGAGTCAAAAGCCTTCTCATAGTCCTCAAAAGCCAGACACAAGGGCTGATTATATTCTTCAGGCTTCTGTATAACCTGCCTCACTGTGTGTATGTGGTCTATGGTGCCACAACCTCCGCCTAGCCTGTTCCAATGGCTGGAACTCGTCGAGTGTCCTGGCGAGACGGTTCGTGACCATTCGTGAGAACAATTTATATACGTGACTCAGGAGTGAGATGGGACTGCAGTTTTTAAGGAGGATTTTATCTTCCTTCTTAAAAAAGAGCACTACCAGAATATGAAGGACGGTGTTAAAGAGGTTATGTCGCTCCTGCATTACAGGGACTCCTCCTCTTTTCAAAAGCTCTGAAATGATTCCGTGCTCACCGGGGGATTTTCTCCGTTGTCATCTTCACACAACCTAGGTTAAGTTTCTACCGCAAAATAATTATTCGATATCGGAAATAATCCCCTCAAAATCAATGCACTATAATATTGTTTTCTGACACTAATCTTATTTTTTTGTGGTGACGTATGAACCTGACATCGCGATAATCGCCGAGATAATCATGTTCAATGGAAAATGCGGCGGTAATTAATTATAATTACCGCCAAATTTTCCATTGAACAGTATAGATTTGATAATTTAGGTATTGACCTAAAATATGAAATCTTTAATAATCTACAATACTACCAATACAATTTGAAAGAAAGAAATCTTTTTTCATAGCATAAACAATATGTAAGTTACACAGAGTTAAACAACACCTTATGAACTACATAAAAACAACTAACAAATAAGAAAACTTATATAACGAAAAGGCATTATTAGTATTAGGCAGTATTTTATAATTAATTTATTCATTCATTCATTCAATACTACCAATAGTAGGTTCAAAAAAGATACAGTCACTCACATGAGACTAGCATGGTGTAAACAATTTTTAAAATTGAAGTAAAGAAAAGTTGTTGAAGTCATTCATTACAGTTTTGCATAATTTGAAAAGACTAGCTTCTGCCCGCGGCTTGGCGCGTGTATTTTCGGTATAATAAGTAGCCTATTATCTAAGTTAGAGTTTGCTCTAAACGTACGCCAAATTTCATCTTGATCTGTTCAGTATTTCTCGATATCCTAGTAACAAAAATTCAACTACGATAGTTTTTATAGTAAAACTTACAACACTTTCTAAAATTTAACAACCTTACCTAATCAATAATTAACCATAGGCACAGATATTATAATACTATACTCCATAGGTCTAATTTATTTCTATTATTTGATTGTAATTTTCTTTGTCAATACAGTATTTTGCTAATAAAATTGGCCGACTTTCCTTAACAAAACTATCATGTTCAGTTTTAAAGGTATCTATGAATCTCCAATAATAAATACCTACCTAAATTAACAAATCCATGTAATGACAACACCACGGAGCGTAAATTCGCGTCCATGGCTCACCATGACTAAAAAGGTACTCGCTAACGTATTGCATTGTCCTCAGCGAGTACGTTTAAGTGAAACAGCCTCCTTCTACAAGAGTAGGATATTAAACGTAAGAAAAAAAAAACGCTCAGATCTCAGATCCTGGAGGATCTATTGGTCCCTGAAAGGTCTTATGAAGGGTACTTTTCCGATGTCCCTCAAAATGAAGCTGATAACGTTCAACTCCTTAATTTCTTAAAATAATTAAATAGTCATTAAATACTTACTGCACTTTATTCAAATACGAGCAGGTCCCACATTTGCTTTTTTTATTTTTTATTGATAGTTTTTGGTTATATTTTGTCTGTTTTTCTTGATAGTTGAGTAGTTAGTCCGTAAAGCCAACATAAGGCTCTGACGGAAGACCAGCGTTGGTTGCTAGCTTGTCAACAAACTCATGCTGAGGCAGAGCCATTTTGTTACTGGGTTTACACCTTGTATTCTAATCTAAGTTTATTATAAAATAAATAAATAAATAATGCTGGACAATTCACACAGCATTATCTAGCCCCAAGCTAAGCAGAGCTTGTGTTATGGGTACTAGATAACTGATATACTTAATACAATACACTACATACATAGATAGATATTTTTTATTATACATAGTAAACACCCAGACCAACGGAACAAATCAATGGGAATCGAACCCGCAACCTCCTGCGTCGCAGGTGGACCTTCGCCCACTGCGCCAAAGAGGTCGTCAATTCATTGTAATTAAATCTATCTTAAATAAAACTTAAGTCTTCTTCATCATCACGGATAAGTACGTCCACGACCGAACATGTCTTCTCCGAGGTTTTGCTATAATCATTACGCTAGGCGGTTTAGTTGATCGCAGTGAAAGTATTTAAATACAGGGAAGATACCCTTTGTTTGGTAGGTTCTTTTAGTCGACTCTTAAGACACCCAAGGCAGGGATTTCAAGTTGAAGGGGTGTATTCTTATGCCGATACCGCATACCGCCACGGCTAAATCTGTCAACAAGGAACCCATAAAAATTATATTTACGCCATGTCCGTCAGTACGTCGTTTAAAAAAAAGCTTTTATGGTAGGTAACAATCTCAAATCAATATGTGGGATAGTAACCTTCCGTCCGTGTCTTCCTAAGGGCTTTAAGTAAAATCCACAGATGCCATACACAATCTCCTTTTAAAAAAAGTGATGTCCTTCGAGTGGTTGCTGTGAAAAAAGCATAGGATATTTGTTTTCATAACGCCTATGAGTTATTTCAGGCAACATCAGATTTGCATCTACTACACGTCACAATTGAATATTAAAACTTCATAAAATCACATCACACCTACGCACATCGAAGCACATACGGGGTTCGGTCAACGCGAAAAAATGCTGAAACATTTATTTTAAATGTAAATTCTGTCAAGTAAGTACCGACAAAAGGTCAATAATACACAAAATAGTAATTATTAAGTTTATTTTATTGCCTTCAAAGTACGCCTTTCCGATTTAATACACTGATGCCAACGAATAATCCAATTAACAATGCATTTTTGAAACACGTTTTTTAAAATCTTATTCAGTTCTCGCCGCAAATTTTCTTTAATGTCTTCTATCGACTGAAAACGGGTGCCTCGAAGTGGTAATTTTAGTATCGGGAAGAGAAAAAAGGCTGCTGGAGGTATATCCGGTGAATACGGTGGTTGTTCAAAGTTGAGTTTTAGTCAAAAATTTATTCACAATAATGATGGCCTTGTGCAAGGGCGCGTTGTCGTGGTGATCCAAAAATTTTATTTCCTCAAATCTGGCTTTTTTCGACGGATTTGCTTTCTCAAACGCCTGATGAGCGTATGCGTTCATATTATTTAATTATTGTCAGACTTGGTTAGATTTCCAAGTGCAGAATACCGCGACAGTCAAATTTCTGACAAACTATTTGTCCGATGTTTTTATCCAGAACGAAAATAGCAAAACACACTGAGATGCACTCATGAAATCATATACTCTAAAAAAGTAATTAACCGATGGAACTTAAATTTCGCGCCAATATACCGTATACAGTTGAGCCAACTTAGCGACTTAAAAAATATGGGATTTGAATTTCGAATTAGAATTACCTAAATGATGGCTTCCGGTACTTTTAGCACTCAGGACAGGAACCCTTTTGGACGAAATATTTGACGAGGCTCCCAAATAAGTTGTGAAAAAAAAATGGTGAGCAGAGCGAGCCGCGTAAATTTTAAAGACTTTTTAGGGACTCTTGGGAGCTTTGAGAGAGAAAAGACCAAAAAATCGAATTACCGGTTATTGGGAAATTTATGAAAGAAAAGAAAGAAAAAACGACATAAAACCAGCGAGCGGAGCGAGCCTTAAGCCAAAAGGCCACTTTTGTGTAAATAAATTTTTAAAAATGTCATTTTAGCAGAGTTTTAGAGTTTAGTCGTAAGAGTCTTACGACATCCACGGGTTGGAGGGGTAGATTCTTCTGCCGCGACCAGGCCGCGACCGCCACATTCTTGGAGTACAAACTGGTAAAGTCTTGTGTTTTCTTTCTCTCTCAGATTCAATAAAAAACATTTTTTTTCTGTGATTGTCTTAATTTTTTGAAAGTACGTAAATAATTCATTAATTGTAAAAAAAATCTTTGGTTCGCTTAACGTTTACGCAAGCTTACATGTGTACGCAATACTCAGTACAATACTTATTTTAAAACTTTATAAACGTTCGCGATTTGTTGTCATAATTAATGATTCATCGCTTCCCTTTTGTTATTATTTCCCCTACGTTTCTACATCGTTACAGCGATCTTGGCCACTGGGCAACTGATAAAACCTATTTTTTTTGTGCTCTAACCACTTAGGACGATTTATGAAAAAGAAAGCGATTTAAAAAAATGTGCAACATTATTTTTCAAAACAAATAGCAGAATTCCAGAGAATCAAACCTCGATTTCCTTCTCACGGCATACGAGCATTAGCTTCCATTGTTCGGTTCACACTGACCGACTGGCCAGGTACTTCCACTAGATAATCAGTGTATCTAAAACTCTTATCGACGTTCAGATAAAAAACATTACCACGAATGCAAGTCGTTTGGAAATTGTTCGATTAATCGAGTAAAACCAGTGACTTGCTTCATCATCAGCATCATCAGCCTATATTTGTCCACTGCTAGATAAAGGTCTCCCCTAATGAGAGCCATAGCGCCCTGTCTTAGTGACTTGCTTCACTTGCTTCTGTAGTACTTGGTATTATTTTCTTCGCGAAGGTACTTTAAATGAAATCACTGAATTTCAGAAATAGACATAATCAAATTTAACAAAATACAATACCCTCGGTCATCATCATCATTATCAGCCCTTGTCGATCTGCATTGCTTGGCTTAGCCTACCTACCGGAATAGAAATATCGACAATGATTCGCTGGCTTTGATAAAACAGGAACGTCAGGAAAGATGTACTCACTACAATGAACTAGTTTTCATGAGTGAACTAGTACAAACGATTAAGCTCAACTCGTTCCTACTAGTACACCAGTTCACTTGCTTCATTCTTCATTGAGTCACGGAATCTCGGAAACACTTAAAAAGTTCGCGGCGGAATCACTATTTTCTATCTCATAACATAGAGTATAAAATCCGATAGTTGCTTGAAATTCCATTTTGTTCACTAGTACAAATGTTTCCTATCGTTCACAACTAGGTACATTGTGTCAGACGGAATTACAAGTCAAAGGAAAAGGAACCCAGAGAGGTAATCAAATGTACTAATATTACTAGAACTCCGAACCAGTACAGGTACGATTGAACCACGTAGTTCGGAATGATCCTCAGTCTAATAAGTACCTACTCTGTTTAGTTTAAAGTTTTATTTTCTCTAACATCGAAATAAAGGTAAGCCTCTGACTAACACAATAATAACCATCAGGTTGTTGACCAATGAGTACAATACAAAGTCATTACATCAAAGGAAATACCACTTTTCTGTTCGCATGACCTCCTGATCACTGAGCTGCTACAAACTCTTTAACTACCTGTACCGGTTGATGAGTTATACAGCTAACTTAGAGAAAAATATAAAGATCGAGAACCGGCGACAAACATACGAGACCATTTAAATAATTTAACATTGACTGATGCTCTTTTTCAATCGCCAAAAACGGAGGAGGGTCTTATGTCGACGCGTATATATTTTTTTTTTATGAAGACCACGCATAACTTTTTACAGAGTAGTCCGATTTCGATAATTTTGTTTTTATTGGAAAGGGTATACCGCGAAGGTGGTCTCATTTAAATTTGAAAAAACAATCCAATCCTAAGGGTAGGAAAACAGGGGATGATTGATTGTTCACTCACTGATTGTACTGTTTGACCACGCAAAACTTTTTACAGAGTAATCCAATTTTAATAATTATTTTTTTATTAGATAGGGTATATCTCGATGTGTCATCAAACTAAATAAGACTTGAATTTTAGCTAGATGTCGCCACTAGAAGAATTTGAAGTCGGTTTATCGTTTTTTAAAACACGCCAAATTATATGTATATCATACAATAGAGATGTTTGTATGATAGTTATGCTTGTCGAGTCGACGATATGCATCGGGAGTCTGGAATCTGGAGTCGAAGAATCGCTCTAGCAATCTGCTCAATATAAGGTATCACCTAAGATGAAAGTCGCACGTTAAAGTAACGAGTTTGAAACCAATCTAAAAATCATTATATTCTATCAATCTCTCTGTGAAAATTTCGTCTAAGGATTCTATGCGGAAATTCTGCAACGATGCTATTGTCATTGGGAAGCGATTGGTTAGCAGAAGTAACCGGGCCCTTATATGGCTTGTGCAACTCCGTAGAACGTTAACAGCAAGTGGAAGCATCCGGCTGTGGTCGAAGCTGTAAATGATCTGGACGATGAGAATGAGACAGCATTTTTTTTTATCATGAATAGAACAACTTTCCTTTGACCACATTCTCACCGGATGGTACGTGACCGTGTAGTCGAGGATGTGTCACAAATGTCTAGAAGACAGTGATTGTCTGATACTTACCTACTTAAGATTGTTTGCAACAGTCTGCTGTTAGTTCAAGTGATTCAATTGTAAATACCGGCTCTAATTTGTTTCTATTATTTGATTGTAATTTTCTTTATATAACATCGTTGTAAGTAAAATTTGGGAGATTGGGTACTTTCTCGAAAGTAGAACGCTCTAATTAGGTCCAATTAGGTCCACCTAGCTCAGACATAGTCGGACCGGCGCTGCCGGCGGCGTTCGTGTTAATAATAATAATAATAATAATCATCATCTGTACGTACAAAAGTTCTTAAAATTAAATATGTCCATTAACATTGACGACGTCCGTGGCGCAGCGGGCGAAAGTCCGCCTGCGACGCAGGAGGTTGCGGGTTCGATTCCCGCCTCGGAACAAATTTGTGTACGATCTGCAGAAATTTTTTCCGTTGGTCTGGGTGTTTTCTATGTATAATAAAAAATATATATCTATGTAGTGTATTGTATTAAGTATAACAAGTTCTCTAGTACCCATAACACAAGCTCTGCTTAGCTTGGGGCTAGATAATGCTGTGTGAATTGTCCAGCATTATTATTATTTAGTATTATTATTAATATAACTATAACATATACTACATAATATATCATTACAACATGTTGCGCCTGCTTATTGTTGTCTGTGTCGTACTTTGGTCTAGAGGTAGGTACGTCTTTCCATCTTTGTTGTTTAGGGAGGAATGTTACAAAATATTGGAAATAGTCTTTGTATTTAGTTGTAATACAACTCAGGCCATTTGTTGAGTTAGCGTTGGGAGAATGTACCATATCTACAGAATTTTACTTATAACTATGGTTAGTTAAATTTAATTTTATTTACTTTGCCTTTGTTGTAATTTTAAACAACTGCATAGATAAAATGTGTGGCTCAGTTCGCAATTAGCTAATTACAAAGTCGTAGATGCGTGTTGGTCATCTTCCGTGACTTATCTGTCTGTTGGTATCATGTTTTTGCAGTTCTTGGGGTTCCGTATGATCATACATAAGTTATGTATGAATGACGTATAAATCAGCTTGTATATTTTTGTCTAGGTACCACTTTTTAAAAATGACTTGAAGATTTTAACATAGAAGATCTTTTTGAATAAATCTTGGATTCATTCAAGAAATAAAATTTGATACCTAGTCTTGTGTGTTTCCAAAAACTAGAATATTTACGAAAAAAAAATTCAGTGAATAGGAAGGTAGGTACATCATAGTTGTAATAATGAATCGCTTAATGTTTTTAAGGTTATTAAAATGAACAAGCAAAAATATACAAAATTTAAAAGCAATTTCTCAAAAAGGCGCAAATCACGCCCGTACCTACAGAACTCCATTATGGATTGTTAAATTGCACACTTGCCCTAAATTTTTATTCTCATTGTCTGGGAACCATTATATTTTGCGGAAGCGGCGTGAGTTGGCAAATAACCGTTTGTTCAGCGTTCGGACAATGGCCACTGTTTCATTACAACTCTTTTAATGGAAGTGAGTGTTTCAACAGTATAACGTTAATTTCAAACAATATAAAGTTCATTTTTCAACAATAAAACTCTGTTACCTCCCAATAAAAAGGTGATAAATTTAAGAAATTGCTGAGCTGCTGAGGAAACCACTCGCTTTTATGTTAGTCGACCGTCGCAATAATGAAGTACTATTTCGAAGTAATAATTGTTTGATCCTCCACATTATTTGGTTTATGAAATTCTTAGTTTGGCTAAATACCTAGCTAATATATTTTGGTTGTTGGTGTTCTTTTAACAAATGTAGGTTTGTAGTTAACCAGTTTACATCCGTAGGGAACCTAACTTATTTGTAAAATACATGTAGCTTATCTTATAATACGACCCCCGACGCAAAAAGAGAGGGCTGTTATAATTTTGACGTGTCTGTCTATCTGTCTGTGGTATCGTAGCTCCCAAACGGATGAACCAATTTTCGTTTAGTTTTTTTTTATGTCAGATAATTTTATCCCAAGTGTTCTTAGCCATGTTATTAGGTCAACTGGACTCGAGGGTTCAGTTCGAGCGGGGCCAGTCGACTAAAGAGCCGTTTCACGAAAATCTGTTGGAAGGTTTTTAAAATGTTTTAATTTTGTTCTTGTCACTACGGTATTTATCAAAAGACTACCGAGTCTCACCGACCAACCTAATTCACAAAACAATCAACATACAAATCACGTAGAATCAGCTACAAAATTTATTAGCTCGCCATTCATTATGCACAATGAACCCATCATCATCATCAGCATGATAGGTAATTGCAATGACTCATTTACAGTTAGGTATTCCAGTGAAAGTAGGTACCAGCATGTTTTTTTCCGGTGAGGCGTCTGGTCAGTTATGAAGTCAAGTGTCGGTTGTGATGGTGCGTTTGTGATTTTGAAATGTGCACTTTTACCAGCTGTTTTTGGAATGGGGTAGGTTCTTACTTACTTTATTCATTTTTATTTGGCTCAGGTCCCTTAGAACTAGTGTTTACATTGGAAAAGTTGAGCTAACTGCAGACTGTTGCATTAGCTTAAGCTTAGCTCATCTTTGTTAATAAAGTTTTAAAAAACTTTTATTATGATAACGTCAGAGAATAAAATCTAGCTGGTAATATCTGTAGCTGTCTGTAATTATAAATAGCTCTGTATCTTTTTTATTTGTCACAACTTTTTGAGTTATTAAAATTGAGTGCGGAATGAAAAATTGCCTTTGAGGACAATATCCATACTTTCCATAAAGTCCAGTCAATGAGTGCTCAAAAGAGGGTGTAACGGACCCTGGCCTCCGTGTCTGTATGAACACCAGATAGTATGTACTAGTAGCATCTACAGCATATCTTTTAGCTTGTAGCTTAGAAAATAATGACCTTATCGAATAATACAGTTTATGGATCGATACCGTATAGAGCAGTGAGTTTTAGGTTATAAGGTCCAGTTCTAACCCTTGTGGAAGCTGACAGACAGTAAAGCTGGGCCTCAGGTAGATTACTGAGCTGTGGTCTGGTTACAAGACCTATTGATTTGGTTCTTATTCGTTCAGACCCCTGTGTACTTCTAGCTTGGGCTTCGCCAGAGGCAGTCTACGTCAACGGGACGTGTTATGTGTATTTATATTTTTTGTTATTGGGGATCCCCGACTGCTGACACAATGCTTCTCTATGTGGACAACATGTGTGTTAGGTCCTAATAGAAATAGACCAAATCAATTTCAACATAGACATTGCTCATGATGAGATAGTCAAAACATTTTAAAGTGAGGTATCAATCCATCTCTGTTATTTGAGACTCTGAACGACTTTACTTGGTTGTGAGTAAGGCTTATTCTTTCTTTTTAGCGACATGTTCTTTGAAAAAGCTTTTAGATTACCTAGACTTTTAATTGAATAGCATAAGCTTCACGAAATCTCTAACTTGTTGGACAAATTAATTTAAAATGTAAACAAACTGATTGTAGGAATTTAGTATTGTTTAATACATGTAAAACACACACACAAATACATCAAAATACAGTAAACAGGCAGTAAAATAGTCAGAACTTAATTCCTAGGATGCACATGGAAATATTACAGTGAAAAGATCAAACATTTATAAGTTTTGATTGGTTTTGCCACCCATGTGCTGTAACGGAGAGCTTTGTTATGTGTTTTTGTAAGCACTATACCAAAGCTATCAGTTAATAAGCTCCCATCTATAACATCGCCTCCAGGCCTGTCGGGGCAGAAGGCTCCCGCCAAAACCTGTAATCAAAACCAAAAGAAGAGTTTATGCAAAAGGCGAGACACAGTCGCTCTATTAACTCAGTAGAGTTTTACGGGGAAATGGCCTCAAAAATAGGCGGGATTTTCCTGAGGAAAACACAACAATTAAAGAAAATAATACGATTGATTTTAGCAACAGTAGGGTCTGGTTTTGTAAGTTACATGGGCCTCTCGGACTCGCAGTATAATATATATTTAAGAATCACCAATATCAATCGTATAGGTACAACAATTAAACAATAAACTTAGCTTTTATACTCGAAACAGGAACACACGTTCACCACAGATTCTAGCTCTAATACTAACACCACTCTCTTAAACAACAGATACAGTCTTAAGGCAACACTGACGTTAGATATCTAGATAGAATTTCAATCACACTATTCCGAAAGCTACCACTGGAGCTTAATGACCTCAGAACCGCACTAGGATCTCAAGACCTCTATCTCGCTAAAGTATCGTCCGTCTCTGTCTCCGTCCGCGTCTGCCCGGAGATCCTCGCTGCTGGCCTATTTACGTAATCCCCTCTACACCCCTTTCTGCCTGCAGGCACCATGGCATTTCCAGGAAATCTGCTCTTGCGCAGCGTCTCCATTGGTCGTTACCCGCCTTCGGGACCTTAGAAGGCGTAATACTCCGCCCCCTTTGATTGATTTGACGCCCCGCCATGAGATGTCGCTAGTCGTCGCCAACACCGCCGTTTCACATAAAAATAACGAAAATAATAGAAACATTAGTTATAATTTCGTCGCGTTAGAGCAAGAACCAACTAACTCATCAGAACGTACTTCAGAGTTTAAGCGTTTTTAAAGTTTGGATCCCTTAAACTGCATTTAAACATGAGATATTCTTTATTCATTTGTGTTTTTCCATAGAAGTGGTTCAATGTTTATTATATTTTATATCACGGTTTTCATTAAAGGCAAAGATAGTCTATGAAAATACTGTTTTTGTAACGCAAACCCCTGACTTAGTTGGTTTCACCAGTCAATTACCGAAAACTCAAAACTCAACAACTATAACAGTGAGGTATTTTTTAATGAGCTGTGTTTGTTAGTCTTACACTAACTAGACATAACTTGTAACACTGAAATTTGTAATCCTCCTACTTTTTTAGTAGCACGTCAAAAACCAAAAAGTTAGTTGTTTTCAGCACTCGAAACAAATTTAATAAAAAATTAAGTCAGAATTAGCGCTATAAAACTAGTAATTTTTAGTATTTATATTGCAAGGAAACAAAAGTTATCCTTTTTATAAACATTAAATTTCATCTTTAACAACTATAAGATAATAAAAATAAATAAAAAACAAAAATTGTATAATCAATTTTTAATAATTATTTTAATTTATTTTCTAAAAACACAGATGACACGTAAGAAAACCAATAATCAGATATGTAAATCAATTAATAAACTAGGAATTGTTACCAAAATGCTAGTCTTCATCAGAAGAAACGTCTGATGCTGTAGCATCTGGCAGACGATCTTCGGTAAAACCATCCGATCGAATTTTCTGAAAGCAATCGTGAAATTCTTCGGAAATTACGCCTTTCTCGCATAGTTTGATTAAATCGTTGTTTTTTGCCACGGATATTGGCAGTGGTGTACCTGGTAGAACCTTTTCAGTTGACTAGGGAGCAGTTCTTTGCTCAGCTCTGCCTGTATAATAGGGGCCTGTATCACAGTTTCAGCAGCTTTTCCTCTTCTTTTTCTTGTCCCGTAATTATGTTTGGGAGAATCCGTGGGTGCCTCAACTATGTTGGTGTCTTTAGGTGTAAGATCTATGACATAAAAATTGTCGGAGATGTCATAGTTGTACATTATTTTCATTTCTCCCTTTAAATATCTCATACGTTTTATTTTCAACCACATCACTTTTCCTCCTTCCGTATTTTTCATTTTTGTACATTATTTTCGCTGACAACTCTTTTAGGTCAAAGAAATCATCAAACTTCATCTCCTTGACATTGTAAGGCTTCTTTCCCATTTTAGTTTTAGATGCTCGGGAAGAACGAGCTCTCCGAAAAACGTTAAGCCATTCAGCCATCGAAAAAATCGACGTATGTTTACGGGCTGACTCTATACTACTGTGCATAGAGTCAACCTCCATGTATGAATGTCCAGACTCTAGAAATTTGTGCTCAATGATCTTTATGTGGTCAACTTTATGGACAACCCACAACAAAAGTGAAGCAATATATTGATTCCTATTTTGTCCTCCACACGTATCTGAAAAAAAGCCACTTCGCTCACATGCACCGGATAGATAATGGTAAAGTATCGATCCGATTTCTGAACTTCCTTTTCTTCCGTTAATTTCTGACCACGCAAAACAATAAGCTTCTTTAGGTTGTGCGTTCTCGTAAATGGTCAAGTTATACACTGTTAATTTGCGTGTATAGTACAAGAGACCTACTTCATCACTTGGAATTTGTAGAATAGCCTGGAAATCAAATGTCACTGAGACGAATTCTTTATCTCTCTCTGCTCTTTCAAAATTGTTTTGATGTTCTTTGATGAATGAAGAGCAAGGTTCTACCAAATCTTCCAATGTAATCAATCACTACACCTCTTTCCGAATTTGACTCAATAATTAGTTCAGAAGTTTCTTTAAGAAAAAGATCTCCATCTCTTTTTCAACGACATCCCCTTTTTTGTCTGCAAAAACGAGTATAACAACAAATAAACAAACATTGCTTATGTCATAAGATATGATTAGTAGGATAATAATGATAATGTAATAACACAGCCTACCTATATATACATACACGACTGTATGCATATACGTAGGCCGTGGTAATACTAAGTCAGAAATGTGATGGGATGACTGCGATTTACCTGGTTGGTTTATTGGACTGGCCAAGTGGCCAGTTTTAGACAAAAAGTTGTCTATGCCTGAGTAAGTAGATTATCGATTTCATCATCATAACCTTCATCACTATAATTATTGTGCTGGGAACCATTACCTATCTGTGTTAAAAAATGATAGGAAAATATTAATTTTGAGGGTATCCAAATATTTTTGTTTAGTTAGAGATTGTATGAAAAAAACTTAAAGCGAACGCAAATTTGGAATAAACACACATGCCTGTTGTTGAGAAACTGTGTTTCGAGACGTTTACTCACGATTTTTTAGTTATTATGTACTCAAATCGAAAAAAAAACAGGTAGAAAAAGTGCATAACCTCAAGATTAAATTAACTAAGATATCTGATTCAATTGAGTTAGTAAGTACTTACTGCTGTAAATTGTACTGTTTTTGTCCACGGGAGGGGGTTTTCCTGTATTGCAATCCATTTTCAGCAGAGTTTTTAACAATTTATCACAAAAAACTGATGGAGAAACAATAACAATAACCGTCGCGAGCGCACGTAAAGCTACTATGACACGCGGCGGCGAAGCATCAGTTCCTATTACGCGCTGTTAGTTGGTTTTTGCTCTTGACTGTTGACGTGAAAAGTTATGAAATTTCAACTTTACATGACAGTAACGGTTTTTTTTGTTGAAAATAAAAGTATATTAAATAAATATCTTCGGATAAAAAGTGTTATCTTTATTTAGTTTAAACCAACAGTTGAGTATTTACCAAGCTGTAAATATTTTCAATGCAAAATCCAACTAAGTAGATTTAGTGTGTTTTACTTTATGAAATACACATGTTCTTTCAGTAATTATCCGTGCTAAAACCCACTATGTCACATTAGTAGTTTTTAATACGTGACCATGGAACGTTCTAACAGGCAACTAGTCAGTGTCAAAACAAATTATTTCTAGAAAATGTATTTTACCACTATAAAAATAGAAAATATGCTGATTAAGTCAAGATATTTTCTATCTCCTCTTTTAAAATTCAATTTTTAATTCAAAGTCCTCAAGTTAGTTGCTTTTCGATTTCTATAGTTTCTAAACGAACCGTCCTATCACTTAGTTGATTTTATCAGTCGAAAGAGAATTAAATTTTGAGTAGAACTGAGTCTTTAACTCATTTTGGCAAAAAAGGCGACTTAGTTGGTTCTTGCTCTAACGCGGCGATTTATCACAGCATAGAAAGCCAATAACTTTGACCTATCGTGATAATTATACTTTAATCTCGCCAATTGTATGGCATGTGAATCTTGTAATACAGATAAAGGACCTTAATTAGTGTATATTCATTTTCGCTGTGACGTCTCCAACGAGAATGAATAATGTTACATGCATTTATAACTAAGCCTTAATTACTTAATTACTAACCATTTCCTTAAGATTAACATTCATTAAAACTAAAACATTCATAACGAAAATACCTTTTGTTGACCATGTGCGGCGCTTAGAAATCCTGACGCGCCGAGTTACAAAAAGGCAAAAGCAATAAAGAATACACTTTATTGTTTTGTGTCAAAAGTGTACTTGAATAGCCGACATTCCATGGTTCGAAGTTTTGTTTTATGCTGCACGTGTGGAGACTGAATTTCTCATACTACAAAAAAAGCTCTTTAGAAACGAAATTTATTGGGAGAGGTTATTGTTTTAAGTGTTATGCTTTTTCTGGCTTTTGGGTCTGTTTATCAGCGTGAAATAAATTTTAATGACTTGCAGACGTATGAATTGCTTTTAAAACCAAAAAAATTATTTGCCTTTTAAACTTTATTTCGTAGATAAGTCAAGGATAACTTGAGAATTATTTATGTGGCAGCGTACCACTACATTCCACCCTCTGAAAATACAACACGCAGAGAATTCGAGTGATGAAGTTTTCATAAAACCATTCACGCTCCCTTTTTTTTCTACTATCACTAGCACTTAATTATTTTATTTTATTTCGTTTCGTTTCGTTTCGTTTTTTTTTTTATTATTATTATTATTATTTTTTTTTATTTTTTTTTATTTTATTATTTTTTTTTATTTTATTTTATTTTATTTTATTTTATTTTATTTTATTTTATTTTATTTTATTTTATTTTATTTTATTTTATTTTATTTTATTTTATTTTATTTTATTTTATTTTATTTTATTTTATTTTATTTTATTTTATTTTATTTTATTTTATTTTATTTTATTTTATTTTATTTTATTTTATTTTATTTTATTTTATTTTATTTTATTTTATTTTATTTTATTTTATTTTATTTTATTTTATTTTATTTTATTTTATTTTATTTTATTTCATTTTATTTTATTTTATTTTATTTCATTTCATTTCATTTCATTTCATTTCATTTCATTTTATTTCATTTTATTTTATTTTATTTTATTTTATTTTATTTTTTTTATTTTAATTTATAGCGCATCGTCATAAATATTAAACATTATTATCGGACAATTATGATGTGACCTAAGTCCACCCCCAGACTGGACTTACGCTGTTAATTCAACATTATCATCATCAATATCCCCTTCATCCATGAGATATGAAATTTCCTCTTCTTCCATAACTGACCACACCCAAACCTGCGGTATCCTTAAGCTTCGCCATAATATATACGCTCCTAAAGAAAATCATCTTTCAATCCATCTTTCTCCTACCTACTTACGTTTATTATTGTTATCGCTCATCTTAAACAACTAACTACCTAATTTCCTACCTAACCTCATCAAATCAATCTTTATCTAAATAGATTTGACAAAAATAATGATAGCAATAAAATTGCATCTCATCTTTCCACCTTCGTTGGATACTTTACTGGATTCAATCCATATTGTAGTTGAAATGATTGTGGCAGTATTGTGTCAGTTTTTGACTTTAATGTGGTCCAAGTAATTTCCTTTATTTGACACCGTTTCTGATATTTAACTGAACGAGTCTAGAATTCGATTTATTATGTCTTATGCGAGTAGTAATGAATTTTATTATAATTTCCATAGCTTGCTTGCACATGAATTTCAACGCTATTATGACCTTTAGAGACAATGTTGGTCATGTATGTACAATCGTACATTATATACCAGTTGCCAATGTCGATCTTATAATCGATCCATCCCTCATCGATGCGATAGGTGTATAGTTTGTAACACGTCGCATAACACTACCATAACAATCATCAATTTGTTCTAATACACTAAGCCTTTGTGTGATTAATGTATAATCAATTAATTTGGGTTCTATTCAATTGAATGTCATTAATCCTCTGTTGTTGTTTTACTTGTTTAGAATACAATTAAAATGCGAGTTTTATATCAATCTCTATACTACCAAAACTCTTTATAACCATTATTTGGTCTTTGACACACCTTTGAGTTGAATTGGGCCCAATCTCAATTTTATCGCCAATTATTATTATTCTGACTAATAATGACCTACTGAAATAACTATGCTCCTTTTCGTACCTCTCAGTAAAACTTACAATCTTACTTACTCGTTTGTAATGTACCTGTTATTAGAAAAATTTAATTAATGAGATCAAATCATCAGGTTAATTTCTCTTTTAATCAATAATGCATCCCTTTTACTATGGGTCCATTAGCGTTGAGCTTTATTTGTAAACCATAATAACTTTTGTTATTGTCAGTCACTTTATGGACGTTGCTAATTACTTTATAGATTTCGTTATGTGCGGGTTTGTTCTTTTATTATAACCAGTATTACGGTATCTTAATATAATGCGAGTAATTGAGTTTTGTCTGTTCAACGCATCATCTATCCAAATTGTACGTTTTAGCTTATTACCTCATCGCAACTTATCGAGTCTCTCAACTTTCTTTAATTGCTTCAAATATATTTTAAATGTTCTAGAGACGGCTATTAGCTTTTCTAGGTTATTCTAGAACCTCTGGACCTTGGATCAGGTATTATTTTATGAAGACTAGGTACATAGGCTTTCATATCTTGATGAAGAAGATTATATTTACAAGTTCTTTACATATATTTATTATAAAACGATCTTAATTTATTCTATATAGGTACATATAACCGGTGTCTCACTCCCAATCTTATAAGCGGAATATTATGATATATTACTATCGAATGTAACAATAATATTTTTTTTTTATTCAATTCATCCTGTTACTCAATCACGCTCTCATTACTCTTATTTATCACGTATATTAACTTACAATCAGGCGTTGTCTCTAGTTGTAACTTCTAATGGAGTGGTAATGATAATTATCAATTTATCAGTTTATCTATATTCAAACAAACTTTTGTACTGTGACAGAAGTCAAATATGTTTAAAACAATCCTTTACCAATTATGTTAATAGGAATAAAAATGTTTATAGAAAACATCTTTTCCGCAAGAGACTCGAACTCTTGTCTTTTACTTCCTTATTAAACCTTCATCAATCAAATTATCTATATTAATACAGCCTTTTGTATTATGGTAGGAGTCGAACCAATACCTTTCTTTTATATTAATTATCATTTGGATTGTTTTCTTCAATCGAACCAGTGGTTTTTTTTTCTTAACAATAAAGCTTCTTTTTCAAATTCGATGGAAATAAATATTATTATCGAAACTTATTTTCTACAAGAGGATTGAACTCTTGTGTCCTTCCTTATTTAATATTTACCAATCCAATTTTATGTAACAATACAGCCTATTTTATTATGGTAGGAGTCGAACCAATACCTTCCTTTTATATTAATTATATTTTCGGATTGTCTTTTACAATCGGACGAGTGGAGTATTAAGCATAAAGCTGACCTTTATCAATTTCGTTTATGAGAATAAATATTATTATAGAAACGTCTTTTCTGCAAGAGGATTGAACTCCTGTCTCCTAAAATTAAGATGTAATTTAATATTCACCAATCCATTTATTTGTATAAATACAGCCTTTTGTATTATGGTAGGAGTCGAACCAATACCTTCTTTTTATATTTATTATTTTTTCCGGTTTGTCCTTTTCAATCGGATGAGTGGTTTTTAACAATTAGGCTGACCTTATCAATTATATTAATTCAACTTAGCAGTTACACACTACACTTACAAGTAAGCAGAATGTTGGGAGTCTAACCCGCTACGTATGTTTTAAACTGTCATTAATTATCTTAATTCAACTATTAGCCGAGTGTTGGGAGTCGAACCCGCCGCATTCAGTCTCTCAGACTGGCCACTCACTGTGTCAAACCATCTCAGTCCAATTTTTAAATAACCACTAGCATAGTCTAGATCTAAAGAGTACTGAAAAAGACCGCCTCATAAAAGGAGTCCAAGCTGCTAGGTATTATAAATTTGTGCATTTGTTTCATCATCACTTTATCAGCAGTTCCAGGTAGAACTTATGGTAATGTTTAAACTATTGTTTTGTAATGCCGCCTTAAGACCCATTTATTTTTGCTATTGTTTCATCCTTCTTGCGCTAATAACACCTGGCGTAAACTATCGTCATTGTACAAAGTCATATGGTAGTTATCCCACGAATCAGTCTCGTAGACCGTTTTTAAACAACCAAGCTTTAATTTCATTCATAACATTCATGACCTTTTGCGAGTTCTAGTATCTAGAATTTTATTCTTAAAACAATTATCAGTCCAACATTATTTTCACTGCTAGGATTTGTTTCATACAGTTGTAACCACTCTCAAATTAGGCAATATTTTCATAATCTCATCATAATCACTGCTTATTTAATCTGAGCCGAGCTCAATCGTTACTAGATGAACTAGGTTTGTTAATATTTTAGGTAGCTAGGTAGGCTAGTAATGTTTGTGAACTCATGATTAACTGTCATCATGATTCTAGGCAGATAAAACAACTTATATGTACTTTGTGCTTTTGCCTTTATAAACATTTAATTTGCTGGCTCATAAAAAGTGTACCATTATTATTGCAGGTAACACGATGCATGTTTCTCCACGCATTAGATTCTTACGATTCTTACTTTGATGCTTTTCTTTTAATATATTGCCCACGGTAGTTTATTTATTATTCAGCATTAAAGGAATTCAATCGTTTATGATTGATTGGTAGGTACTCATACATTCACTCAGCCTCTCACATTATCAATCTAGCTAGTAGGGATTTCGTTGGCTCTTTATCCTTCTCTCTTCATTCATCTAACTGGACTTAACTAAATACTTTAATCTAACGCCTATTCCTGAGCCAAAACCTATACCTAACTCCGACGTCTTCAGCTTTGCTTATCCCTTTGATACGCTGCAACTGCTTCATATTAGTTTGCGCACTATTATTAATATACTGATAATCTATCAAGATCGGTGCCTTCTTTCCATAACGATACAATACTCTGAGTGGGTTAGATTCGTAAACTTTCAATTTTATGTAAATTTATTAAATTTTTCAATCCTAATAGAACAATACGTTTTTCGTTGTGGTTTTTATTTTGTCTGTTATGTTGATGTTTATTTTTGTGCATCTTTATTATCACTCTGAGACCTAGAACACTGGTTTATCTACAAATATCATTTTTTTTTTGTAGCGCAACTTTTCTCACCTCTGCTTGGCACGCTAAAATAACACCATAACCATCATGCACTGTAAGCCTTAAATGTATCAACAAGTACTAAATTTCTGTGACCTATTTGTTTTAGTAATTTTTTTGAATAACTGCGTTACTGTTTTGTCCAACAAGTAAAAATAACGTAATGCTGTCTTTTCAACGAAAGGTCATAAAAATCAGGTCTGTTCAGTTTTTAACCAAGTTATGTTAAAGGTTTAGCAGCAAGCTCTTTGCTTTGCTCTTTAGCTAAACTTAGCATTTTATTATGCTTTCAATAAATGATTATCAGTAGTGAAAAATCTGGTTTTGTGATCGTCAAAAATTAAGTCTACGTTGTGTTTTTTTTGTTTTTAAATTACCAGATTCTATCTAGCAGCGAGGCTACCGCGTCGCACTTCACTAGATCCTTGCTCACGAGCACCAAATGTAACGGACCCTGGCCTCCGTGTCTGTATGAACACCAGATAGTATGTACTAGTAGCATCTACAGCATATCTTTTAGCTTGTAGCTTAGAAAATAATGACCTTATCGAATAATACAGTTTATGGATCGATACCGTATAGAGCAGTGAGTTTTAGGTTATAAGGTCCAGTTCTAACCCTTGTGGAAGCTGACAGACAGTAAAGCTGGGCCTCAGGTAGATTACTGAGCTGTGGTCTGGTTACAAGACCTATTGATTTGGTTCTTATTCGTTCAGACCCCTGTGTACTTCTAGCTTGGGCTTCGCCAGAGGCAGTCTACGTCAACGGGACGTGTTATGTGTATTTATATTTTTTGTTATTGGGGATCCCCGACTGCTGACACAATGCTTCTCTATGTGGACAACATGTGTGTTAGGTCCTAATAGAAATAGACCAAATCAATTTCAACATAGACATTGCTCATGATGAGATAGTCAAAACATTTTAAAGTGAGGTATCAATCCATCTCTGTTATTTGAGACTCTGAACGACTTTACTTGGTTGTGAGTAAGGCTTATTCTTTCTTTTTAGCGACATGTTCTTTGAAAAAGCTTTTAGATTACCTAGACTTTTAATTGAATAGCATAAGCTTCACGAAATCTCTAACTTGTTGGACAAATTAATTTAAAATGTAAACAAACTGATTGTAGGAATTTAGTATTGTTTAATACATGTAAAACACACACACAAATACATCAAAATACAGTAAACAGGCAGTAAAATAGTCAGAACTTAATTCCTAGGATGCACATGGAAATATTACAGTGAAAAGATCAAACATTTATAAGTTTTGATTGGTTTTGCCACCCATGTGCTGTAACGGAGAGCTTTGTTATGTGTTTTTGTAAGCACTATACCAAAGCTATCAGTTAATAAGCTCCCATCTATAACATCGCCTCCAGGCCTGTCGGGGCAGAAGGCTCCCGCCAAAACCTGTAATCAAAACCAAAAGAAGAGTTTATGCAAAAGGCGAGACACAGTCGCTCTATTAACTCAGTAGAGTTTTACGGGGAAATGGCCTCAAAAATAGGCGGGATTTTCCTGAGGAAAACACAACAATTAAAGAAAATAATACGATTGATTTTAGCAACAGTAGGGTCTGGTTTTGTAAGTTACATGGGCCTCTCGGACTCGCAGTATAATATATATTTAAGAATCACCAATATCAATCGTATAGGTACAACAATTAAACAATAAACTTAGCTTTTATACTCGAAACAGGAACACACGTTCACCACAGATTCTAGCTCTAATACTAACACCACTCTCTTAAACAACAGATACAGTCTTAAGGCAACACTGACGTTAGATATCTAGATAGAATTTCAATCACACTATTCCGAAAGCTACCACTGGAGCTTAATGACCTCAGAACCGCACTAGGATCTCAAGACCTCTATCTCGCTAAAGTATCGTCCGTCTCTGTCTCCGTCCGCGTCTGCCCGGAGATCCTCGCTGCTGGCCTATTTACGTAATCCCCTCTACACCCCTTTCTGCCTGCAGGCACCATGGCATTTCCAGGAAATCTGCTCTTGCGCAGCGTCTCCATTGGTCGTTACCCGCCTTCGGGACCTTAGAAGGCGTAATACTCCGCCCCCTTTGATTGATTTGACGCCCCGCCATGAGATGTCGCTAGTCGTCGCCAACACCGCCGTTTCACATAAAAATAACGAAAATAATAGAAACATTAGTTATAATTTATCACAGCATAGAAAGCCAATAACTTTGACCTATCGTGATAATTATACTTTAATCTCGCCAATTGTATGGCATGTGAATCTTGTAATACAGATAAAGGACCTTAATTAGTGTATATTCATTTTCGCTGTGACGTCTCCAACGAGAATGAATAATGTTACATGCATTTATAACTAAGCCTTAATTACTTAATTACTAACCATTTCCTTAAGATTAACATTCATTAAAACTAAAACATTCATAACGAAAATACCTTTTGTTGACCATGTGCGGCGCTTAGAAATCCTGACGCGCCGAGTTACAAAAAGGCAAAAGCAATAAAGAATACACTTTATTGTTTTGTGTCAAAAGTGTACTTGAATAGCCGACATTCCATGGTTCGAAGTTTTGTTTTATGCTGCACGTGTGGAGACTGAATTTCTCATACTACAAAAAAAGCTCTTTAGAAACGAAATTTATTGGGAGAGGTTATTGTTTTAAGTGTTATGCTTTTTCTGGCTTTTGGGTCTGTTTATCAGCGTGAAATAAATTTTAATGACTTGCAGACGTATGAATTGCTTTTAAAACCAAAAAAATTATTTGCCTTTTAAACTTTATTTCGTAGATAAGTCAAGGATAACTTGAGAATTATTTATGTGGCAGCGTACCACTACAAGGGGTTGTATGGAAAAATCGAAAACAGAAAGTTTGACCTCAGAACTTTGTTTGGACTAGGTAGGAGAGAAACTTAAAGTCACCCCTGTGAGGCGAGCTTTAGGAATTGGGGCACAAAGAAGGTCTCGTTTTTTAGTTTTTTGCTTACATCTCGTAAGCGATGCGTCAAAGGAAATTTTCCCGGAGTAAGCGTACAAAATTTGGACTGTCAAAATTTATAGTTGACTGCCAAGCGACCAAATTTTGGACGATTTCCTTTCGACTCGATTATCTTGTCTTTTTTTGTCGATATTTGGGTATAGGAGGGTCAACCTAGCCAATCGCTCCATGGAGCCATTACCCATTCAAGTTGACAACGTCAAGCCAATAGTTAAAAGGTGAGAAGAAATAAAAAAAATACGAATAAAAATCGGTCTATGACGCGTGCACAGAGTACCTACATTTTATAGACTAGGACGCATGGTGTTACATCTTCATCGTTTTTTCTTTGTAAGAACTTATTGTGTAAAAATTTGGGGCCGCCCAGCTGAGAAGTACTACAATTTGTAAGCTGATAAAATTTTCTTCATAAAAACGGTCAATTTGAATTGTTCAGCATGATTTATTTGATAATAAGTACTTGACTAAGCTAGTATTTACAATTCTACTATTGAGTATGTTAGATAATTTGGCTATTTTATCTACCTCACTGAAATTCGACGTAAATGAGTATTATTATGCACCACCTAATTCGTATCAGAAGATTATTTAAAAGGAAATTTATCGATTAGATTATATTTACAAACTACGTCAATCATATGGTACTTAGCTTTATGCGAAAATTTTGTATCTTGTGATAGTAAGTATCAATCCATAATTTTATTGCCGATTATCAAGTAGTTTGAGGAATTTAATTTTATCTCATAATTTCACAACTATATTATGTAGTTTCTGTTGGTCAAATGCATTCGTTAGTGTACTATCAATCAATTATATATTTTCGTCGATCATTGGTTCATTTTATTTTGTCATGTTCGTAATGAAACTGCAGATAAGTAAGAATTCAAATAATGTATCTCGAAAATTTGCGATTCGAGAGGGATCAGTTATTTGCAAAAATTTGTCATCAAATAACACACTTTATATTTCAAAGGTCATCGATGCATGTAGGTGTGAGCATGCACGTAACGTATTGCATCGCGCACTTGCCGTAGTCCTCTCGGAGGAAGCCAGCAAAGTCCCAACCTGCGTCTCGGGCCCCTCGTTCCCCCCGCGGCCCCCCGTGGCCCCCTGTGCCCCCCCCGTGTAACCCGCGTGTCTGCACAAGGCGACGGCTGCAGGTTTCCTCCGCGCGCTGCTGCTGTCCCATCGAAGTCAATTTTTTTTGGGATATTATTTGATTTCTTCGAAATTACCCCGAGTGTGGGCTTACGTTCTAAAATAACAAAAACCACAGGATTGAGCAACGCGACCACTCTCGTCAAACAAACTAATTAATGTAACTTTAGTATTCGGACAGGATTAGAGAAACTTCAATGTTTCCCGTGTAGGTGGAGCTAGCTGCGCTAGAGTCCGAAGGAAGTTCCAAAGTTTTTCGCTTACATCACTTGACCTCGTGGTGAAATTAGCGCATTCCCGTACTGAGGGAAGGATACTGGTTATTCGATTTCTTAGAAATTACCCTGAGTGTGACGCCAAAGGCGGGTTGTGCCGCAGCCAGGCACTCCAGCTTAGGTGTGTACTTTACGTACACACCTAAGCCTTTACGTACTTTAATAACAAAAGGCTTCACGTACTTTAATAACAAAGACTGCAGATAAATGTAGCGGCGAAAATATAATATGCGTACTACATCTTAATTCACCAGCTGCATTCCTTGGATTTCAAGGTCTACCTACCGATACCTTATAATAAAAATTCCAAAATATGGCATTAAAAAAATTATTTCAGCAAAAACTGCCTGCATTTTTTTATAATAATTCAGTTAAGTCAACATCGGTGTGCATTTCTACTTCTACGCAAATCACCAATCTAGTGCTTTTGTTTTCGAAACAGGGTTTTTTGTATTTCTCTTTGGCCAATTGGTACTCTAGTACACCGAATAAGAGTACTAATTTGCATAAAATAAACCGCAAGGAAACCCGCAATTGCGTATTTGGAGAATTAAATAGGCCCCCAATATCAAGACGGTGATTCGTTGATTCTGTTGGATAATTTAGATGTATACCTACTTTTATGGTAGAAAACTTTAGTTACAACATAATCTGCGTTTAAAAAATCTTGTAACAGTATAAAGGTGGTCGCAGATCAGATACGCATAACTACCAGTACAAATGTGAATTCAAATATGGTATTTAACTCGTAACATGTATTATAGTCTACCAGCAGGGGTTTTTTAATTTCGGTCATCAACCAGAGGCGAAATCAAAATAGCGTTTTATAGATCCGTCGTATTCGATTCGGAAACGAATCGACTGAATTAAAATACCCCTGCTGACCCGGCGAACTTCGTACCGCTCTCAACATAGCCAATAAGGCGCTCATCAGAGGGAGGCCTGCGTCCAGAAGTGGACCAATATAGGCTGTTGAGGTTGAGGTGAAGTTGTGGGAAGCCATTTTGTCACTGTAAAAGGTATCTAACCATAACGAGTTAAAACCCATATCTGAATGCATATTTTTGTGCTACGTGGTAGCGGCGGCGTTGGATTAATGTGTGCAGAGCTTAAAACATAATAAATAAATAAATGAAGAATTAAATAAATAATACTGGACAATTCACACAGCGTTATTTAGCCCCAAGCTAAGCAGGGCTTGTGTTATGGATACTAGATAACTGATATACTTAATACAATACACTACTTAAATATATATTTTTTAGTACATAGTAAACATCCAGAACACCCTGAACAAATATCTGAAGATCGTACAAACATTTGTTCCGAGGCGGGAATCGAACCCGCAACTTCTTACGAAGCAGACGGACCTTCGCCCGCTGCGCCACAGAGGTCGTCTAATGGAAGTGAATCTAATTTTACCAATAATTTATGAACACGTACCCTGGACAACATCATGTATAGCATTCCATATTTAAAATATTCAGAATTCCCTTATCAAAAATTCGTCATAACAATAGCAAAAAGACAACAGTCATAATTTCCTGAAATATTAACTCTTTCGATATCAGATCGACATGTCAGTGGTAGGGGCTGTGGTTATCGCCATATCAGCTGAGCTCTCGCATTTGAACAGTCAGGATAAATTAGGACAAGTGAATTGACGGGACTTTGTTAGTGAGACGGGAAAATGGTAAATATTGCTCTGATATTCTTCCTTTAACTTGAAAAAATCCTAAAACGGCTAGAGGTCTTTAGATTTTGTTTATCAGCTCCCTCAGCAAATTTGATTAATAGATAGAGATAGATAAACATTAATTTGCATCTCTTTCACAAACAGCAAAGAAAAACACAAAAGCAGTACAGTAGAATATCGTACTTATCTAAAACATTGAACAGAACAAAATGTTTGTTATTTAGCCGAAGTAATATTAAACTTGCGATTGGTTCTTACGTGTGGTATTAACGTACTTATTCCTAGTAAAATAGAGCTCAAAATTGTAATCCTAAGCCAATGGTAAAAATCATTTTTCATAAATATTATTTTAGTAAGAAATAACGAAAACTTCAAATGAAAACAGTTCAGTAATTCTTTAGGGTATGCTGCTCCTAAGCTTTTACATTCGGCTGCACTTATGGCGTCCCAGTCTTGAATTAAAGCATTTTTTAACGCTGTTTTGGAAGAAATGCTGTGTTCCTTTCGCTTCAGAATACCCCAAAGATGCTGGATATGGTTCAGATCTGGGTATTGTACCGGCTATTCTAACAAGACAATACTGTTGTTTCCAAACCAGCGCCGCATGGTGGTCGCTGATTTATGACAAGGAGCATTGTTTTGTTGGAATTTGACGCCTTCCAAGTTTGGGTCGCCGAAAATGCGTGTAAGCAAACGCATCAACGTAGTTTTGAGCACATTTCACTGTTCATTCGCCAACTAACATTTCGCCGACACCATCAACCACATCGCGAATAACTGTAACATAGAGAAATAGACGGGTTTATATTATGTCAGTTCATTATTTTATGAAAGCAGACTAAAATAAAAGTGATTAGTGTTATTTTTAAGAAATAGTATACAAGATTACCTTAAAGTTAGATATATCGGACCACACAACATTTAACCAATCCTTCTCCGTGAAGTGTTGGTATCGCAGAGCCCATTTTAAGCGTTTTAGTTTTTTTTTTATATTCCGAGAGCCTATAGGATACTATCTAATTTCTTCAGATAGGACGGCAGCGAGCTCAGAAGAAGTTTTTTTACGTTCCTTCATAGGTTATGTATTGTATTGTATAGAGTGTAAATGTATTGACTAATCTATTACAACCTAAATGCACCTTTAAATCCTTTAATTCATTATCGTTATCAATAAAATGAAGTCGTAAATGTAATGTCGCGATGTCGATAAGGTTCATAATCCCATTAGCTTCATACACAACGGAACGTTTTGCTCTAATTGCTTTTTAAGCTATGCATCAGTGACGCCGCATTTGGTTTGACTGATGTTTTTTAGGGTTCTGTATAGTCAAACGAAAAAACCATTATATCACGAATACTATTCGCTTTCACAAAACTGGATTACTTTTTTATTACCAACTAGCTTCTGTGCGGGGCTTCGCGTGCGTTTATCGGCTTTTGCGTTACAAATATAAGTCAGATAACGTGTCCCACTGCTGGCAAACGTCTCCCCGTTTCCTTTCCAAGTATGTATTTGTAGTCAGGTCCGCTATTCTACCAGTCTCTGGAAGACATCGAGGTCATGTCTATTGCCTTTTCTTCTCCTTTAGTCAGTTTCATATTAAAATCTTAATCTTTACCCTGAATCTTACTGCAAAATTTGATTAAATTATGTCATGTTATTATGATTGACTCATGTAAGTTTAAAATGTTTACCATCCACTAAAAGAAATATCATGCATTGCATCAATTTAATCTTGTCTGATTGTGATAACGGGTTTTATAAGTGTTATTCACTTAAAGGCCGAGGGAGATTGACCTTTATAACCAATTTTATACAGTTCAAAACAAATTAAGCTTGAGTTGAGTTATATCTTTATTATCCAACTAACTTTTGCTCGCGGCTTATCACGCGTTTTTTGGAATAAAAAGTAGCCTTTATGTTATTCCAGGCTCAGATCTTTATATGCAAAATATTACTGATCCATTCAATAGTTTTTACGTTGTCTTTGTCCAAATATGTTCACAACGGCACAACATTTTGTCTTTATTTTAATGAGTAGGATCGACATGTTACTCCATTGGTGTCGGACGCCGTTCATGAGCCCTTCCTGTGTTACCCAAGAGGATAATCAATCACTTTAGAGGCACCTATAGTTACTTATACCTACTTATAACTCTTCAAATGCATGTTATGTGTGAAATTGGCAATCGAATAGAGAAAAAATAAAACATTTAATAAATTGTTATCTCTAATTTATTATTCGCGATCTCTACATGATTAGCCGTTGGTTTGCAGATATTTTGGTAATATAAAGGCAAAAGTCGCTTATCAGAGTCTCTAAGAGTTAAGTACACTTAGTGACACTGACACTGCTACAAGGTTTTGTAAATTGTCACTGTGCAGCAATGCTAAAGTGTGTGAACATTTTAGTAACCACATATTTAGCGAAACCACAAACACGGGATCGCGAGCACTTTCGCTAAAAATTTGCCTTAATGTTGACGTTATGGCTGTAAAAGGTCATGAATTCGACGAGACCTTTTGCACGTGTGCGTTGTCAGTCAGTCCAATATCTCTGTCTTTAAAAATGTTTAAATGAGTTTTTTATTTTTAACATTACAAATTTTGAATTTGCTTTCTAACTACCCCAGGTTACTCTTTAAAACTTCAACTCAGATTGAAAATACTTTAACCTTAACGTAGCTCTATCCCAAGTTCTTTTTTTTTCGGATGTCATAATGTTGACGTCATAGCTGCATAAGGTTATGAATTCGACGTCATGAGACCTTTTGCACGTGTGCGTTAGTTGATCAGTGAAAGTGTGCGAAGATGCAGTCAGTGTGCAAAGGTGCAGTCTTCTTTGTCTATAAAAATATTAAAATGTGTTTTTAATTTTTTAACATTTGTAATCGCTATATACATAACTACCCCAGGTTACTCATTAAAACTTCAGATTGAAAAAAACTTTTATCTTTCCGTAGCTTTATACCAGGTTCTTTTTTTTTCGGAGATCAAGTAAACGAAGCCACATTCAGATCCTAGCTGTATCATAATATCATCATCATCATCATCATCATCAGATATTTTAGTCCACTGCGGGGCACAGGCCTCCCCTAATGAGCGCCATAGCCAATGAATAACATATAATATTATAAGTTGAAGATAGGGCGCCTAGCTGTATAGTTCAAAAATAATTTCCCCGAAACAACAAATAGCCCTAAACCATATCAATATCACCGAAATAGACTGATTATTTACAACTTCGATTAAATGAAAGATAAATAAATAGATAAGAGCTCGATAAGGGCTCCTACGAAGGACGTTGTTGACGTGGCTCTAAGTAAATAAGGGCCAGCCGAAGGGATATAATTATAATCTCGGATTACTGGTTTATCCTTGTTTGATAACGGTGGCTTTTAGTCATATAATGTCATATGTCAGGTCTGCTTGCTAAAAAGTCAATCTATTCAGATCGGTTGAGCTAACATAAATTGATAACGGTAGCTTCTATTCATATTATGTCAGCTGTGCTTGCTATAAAGCTAATCTATTCTTTGATATTGATAAGGATCGGTTGAGCTACCTCTAGATTGTTTGCAAGACTCTATTGTTAGCTCAACTGATTCAATTATAAATTCTACTTAGTTTTGAATTGTTCCCTGCATTCCGATTCCGCGTTAGTCGATTCCCGTAATATTTCGAGCGCTGTAGCGCCGACCGCGTTGTGTCTTTTCTTCTATAGTTGTAATTTTATGTGTTAACAGTATGCATACTTATAATATACAAGTGAAAATAATTATGTGTCTGTTACCTTTTTACTAAAGAGATTCTAATAAAACTTGTCAGGGAGGTAGACGATATCAGTCCCGGCCTTTGTCCTATTAAGGTCATACGACATAGGCTTTAATTCGGGAAAAAACGCGTTTGAAGCTGCGGGCAGAAGCTAAAAATCTATATATGAATAGAATAAAACGTAAACCCATTGAGTTATCAGAAAAATAAATAATGCTGGACATTTCACAGAATAATCAATATTTTAAAACTAAGTTTTCTGTTTAACATCAAGTCTTGTAAAAACAATTTTATAGTTTTTGTTTATCTTTTAACAAAAGGGAAGAAAATTTCAATAGACCCTCAATAATTTTCGCAAAATGATAATCCATCGCGTTAACATCCTTGATATATATGCAAAGTTTCCAAGGACATAACATTGGAAAATGAAAATGTAAAGGAACTGATTTTCTCACAATTAAGTCTACTTTTGAAGCAATTTAAAAAAGGAGGAGGTTCTTAATTAGGTTTATATGTTTTTTGGTTGAACCACTGCACTTTTAAGGACGTTTGCTACGTAAGTCTTGATAACTGTCCAATAATCTCCAATTTAAGTACTACTCAGAGCTGGCTATAAAAATTAAGGCCAATTTGCTTCAGTTCTAGTTCTGACATCCAGACATCAAACTATTTTTAGAATTGCACTCGATTGATTCAATTTATCATGCAACTGATGACATTATGAAGACTGATGTCGAGTGTGGTATGTGTATGTAGCTTAATAGCTCAAACACCTTTATGATGCAGTGAGGTATATGTTGGCCGAGTCATAGCATTTGTGAAAGACTTGTTAATGTGTAAGACGAGTCAAGTCATGATCCTTAAATTACTTATCTATTTTTTTATACATTTATATTTCGTAATGCACTTACGGAATATTAATGTAATATCTAAGTACATACACTGATATAAAAAAAAATATTGTTTAAGTTTTTCAGACAGAAGTTTTAAATAATTTTTTCTCAGTTTCGAAAATAATGTAGAAACGTCTTTCAATTCTTTTGTATGTTGTATGGTTGCTATAAGCCTCTGCTTTTATAACTGCAAGTAATGATACCTACCGTTACAAGGTCGCAGTAACCGTGACCATGAATCACGTCGGAAATATAACGATAACACTAACTGTACAATAAAATGTGTCACCGGTTTCAAATATTTTACTCTATAGGAGCATTATCAGTAGACGGAGGCGGAAACACGTGTGGGTGTGAAATTTTGACGGTTTTCAAAGGAAATAGTTGCTGGCACCACCAAAGTTTTGTGGAAATCTGTCGGTAAATTAGGTACTTTGTTGAAACCGAAAACGCAGGGTTTTTGGAGTACGGTATATACCTCGATTATCATCATCATATCATTCTTCAAACGGCCATCTTTCGATCAATGTGTGAGAAATGAAATCCTTTAATTCATAAATTTTGTTTTATTTCCAGAGTAAACTCTTCAGTTCAAAGGCGTCGGACTTCGAAAACGAAGCTCTACAAGTCCACAATGAATACAGAAGAGAGCATGGAGTTCCACCTCTTGCACTGAACAAGGACATTACTAAAGTTGCACAGAAATGGGCAGAAGAACTAGCAAAAAAAGACTCCATGTCCTACAGTTCAAACCAGAATTACGGAGAAAGCGTGTACTGTGGCTGGAGCGCAGACCCCAGCACAAAAATCAAAGCAAGAGACTGTGTAGACAAGTGGTACAGTGAAATCAACGACTTCTCCTTCGGCAGAGAACCAGAAGAACTCAAATGTGGCCACTTCACGCAACTAGTGTGGAAAACAACGAAGGAACTTGGAATCGGAAGTGCGAAAGGCAAGTCCGGGAAGCTATACGTAGTGGCGAATTACTATCCCCCTGGTAACTACAGTGGACAGTTCGCTAAAAATGTGACTCCACCAGGTGCGTTAGAGTTTGCACCAGGTACATACCACACCTCACTAAGAAGCTCTAATAATAACCTTCCACCTCCATCACCTAACAAAAGCCAACTTCCACGGTCCCCAAGAAACAGCAAAAACTTCGGAGATATCGCTTCAGATTTGGTCAGCAAATTGAAATCCACATCAATATCTGAAGATAAGTTTGAAGAGGAATGTTTGAGAGCCCATAATGATTACAGAAGGAAGCATGGCGTGCCACCTCTTGAGCTAAACAAGAAGCTGTGCAAATATGCAGAGGAGTGGGCGAAAACGCTCGCCAAGAGAGGCCAAACCGAGCACAGAGACCAGAATGATTATGGTGAAAACATATTCTACGCCTGGTCTTCTGATCCCACTTTTACCGTATCAGGTCGAGAGCCTGTTGAAAAGTGGTACAGTGAGATAAAGCTCCACAAGTTTGGAAGAGAACCTACAGATTTGGGCTCGGGACATTTTACTCAAGTTATTTGGGAAGATAGTAAGGAGGTAGGTGTAGGAGTGGCAAGGACCAAGACGGGGCAGGTTTATGTTGTTGCAAATTACTCACCACCCGGAAATGTTATTGGTAGTTTTAGTTCGAAGGTGCCTCCGCCTTTGCATTGAAGGGTATTAGAGATATAAGTTGCCAAAGATAAGACTAATCCATATAGCTAATAAGGACATCCTGTAAAATACCTCCAAAGCATTTACGATAAAGAACTTTTGTTTTTTAACTGGCTTTGTATAAAATTTATCAGTTAGCAGCAGATTAGCCATTTTGGCAGAGTTGAAGTTACCTTGTTTCAATAACTATTGGATTTGATGCTGGCCGTTGTATCATGAAATTCGCTTTTCGAAACGTATGGATTTGATAAAATACAAAAAACTTTATACCTAACTGAATAATTTTAACGTAAGTTGTATAATTCCCAAAGAAATTAATCCTGATAAAGACATATCTTATTATATTTTTATAATTATTGTTCTAATTTATTTCTATTATTTGATTGTAATTTTATTTGTCATTATAGTTATTATTTACATTTTTGTTTATAAAAATCCTAGGTGAGATTTTTGTAAATGAATAAAAATGTAGATTATTTTCTTTAAGAACTTAGTACGTATACTTTGACCAATCACAAATATTTAGTTTATATTTTTACACAAATACTTGTTTTATTTAAGAAATTAGTATTTTGAGAAATCACAAATCTTTAGTATTACATTTTACATTATATTTTACACAAATATTTGTTTTTATTTATTTTAGAGGCACAAAACACCTCTAGAATCATAAGAACCTCTACCCACTTGACTTTGACATTCAACGTGAATACACTTGGACGCGAAAAGGCTAGAGCACTACAAATCGACCGTCTATTGCCTTTTACATTCACCGATAGAGATAAAGCACGAGACACTTGAAAACCTTAGTCGATTATGGCTGCCCTAAGTTATGAAAGGTGCAAGTACGATCGAGAGTTTCAGAATGGAGTGATAAGTCAAGAGCGGTGAATAAAGTATGCAAGTCATACTGTTAATATAAAATTGAAAGTAATTTAAGGTCGGTCTCTTCACGACTAAACTATTGTAGGTAAACTATTAATAAATAAACAGCTGTACCTATATGGATAGAGTTTCAGAGCTGGCAAAAAGAGAAACGGCACAGCGTATAACTTTTGTCACGGACATATCTAGCTACATAGTCGTATGTTTTCGACTATATTGACTAAATTTGTTGTGAGACGTAATGAGATAATTTATTCATATTTTTATGTCACTAAATAAGTATTTTACCCTTTCTCAATAAATTTCATATTGTGTTGTAGTAGTTTTCTAACAAACACATTTTAAATGTTTGAAAAAGTGTTGAATAAATAATTCAGACTGTTTTATTACTAGAATTGCTAATTACTTATTATGTAGAGCGCAGTGAATTATTTCAACTGCCAAAACTTGTGTGGTGGATAGAACTGAAATCAGGCTACTATTATTAGATACCTAACTGAGTACTTTACTCCCAACTGACGCAGAGCACTCACATCAAAAGTTAGAGTTACCAAATCAAGAAGATCGCGGGTCCTAGTATCTTGCATTTTCCATACACCATGAACACGAATCAACGGAATGTTGGACAAATTCAATTTCTTAGCTACCCAGCTTTCCTCTGGTGTAAAAACATCCAAAGCCTACAAACGTATGAAAATTACCGGTACGGCCATACCAAGCTTGTAGTTGTTTAATCTTAAGTCTGGCAGAGGTCTGTTTTCGGATCATAGCATTGTATTGTAAACCACGCGGCACGTGCCTAGCTACCATCGAAGCAACCCGCTATTCTACCACCACGTGGCAACCAGCAATTTTAGCCGCCTTATACCATTCATGACATTGCGACCGTGCCCATAATATTCTTACCGCAAATATTGCTAGACAGCAACGGGGAATTCAATTCGTTTTAAGTTTACATCTACAGAAAATGCAAATGATGCGCAATAAATTAATATAAAACTAATTTCACGGTCTGCACTTCATGTGAACTCTGTAATGAGAAAACTTTCATTACTGTCCATCGACGTAACAATTTTTAGTTTTTCATTAAAATGAACTGGCTCGCTCTCTTTGTTATTTGTATGGTACGTTCGATTATATTAATAATTCATTGGTGTATAATTAGTTATTAATTACAGTAAAATAGCTATGGGAAACTCGCGTGTTGTTGGCTGAATTTAATTTTGACAGTTAAAATCGGTGAAACTGGGCTGGGCTTGCTCTGCATTTTCAATTTATTTGCCTTAATTTGCCTTATTAATGTTATTCAGAATATTTTGGCAATTCAAGCAAGACGGCATGCCAACCACAACGACAGAAACTTGATTGATTTTCTCAGGGTAAGTTTTCGCTGTGTGAAAAAATTATAGAGAATTCCCGTAAGGACGATTGACTTAGGTATTTCATTTTAATCGAATGAACTTTTGTCCGATGAACTTTTGACCGAATCAACGTTCGGTATTACCGAATTAGACTTAGACCGAATACACCTTTGACTACTAAATGGTCATTTAGCCTACATTTGATCGAAGGGTAGGTAATCTATACCATTCCTATAATTTGAAGTCTAACATAAATACAGTCTGATGTTGGATGTTGGATTACGGGAGCCCCCGTTCAAATAAACTTACATAAATAGGCCTCCTGTAATGCCGCCATAGCGTAGCTTGCAGGGCAAGACAAGGGCCTTGCAACTATGTTATTAGATATAAAATTATAGTAAAGCTCACCATCGACCAAATTACCTTGTAACCTCCGTAGTTTGGTAGTTCATGTTAATCAAGAATAACACCGAAATATTTACCCCAAAGAGGTTTTAATTTATCATTGTGTTTATCCGTATAAAGTGTCGAATTGAGTTCTTGTCATTGAAGAACGAAGCAAATGAAGTCACATCCAAATAAAAGATTTGTATAGTTTACGAAAACTATAAAATATTTCCCCTCCTGTAAAATGTATGGGCATTAAGCGATTTGCAGCACCCATACCGGATACTGAGAGGAATTACTTTTCAAGAAACCCCGACGAAAAAAGAGAGGGGTGTTTAACGTGTCTGTCTGTAGTATCGTAGCTCCCAAACGGATAAACCGATTTTCGTGTAGTTTTTTTTGTGTCATAGATAATTTTATCACGAGTGTTCTTAGCTATGGTTCAAGAAAAGAAATTTGGGGGGGGGGGTTAAATTTTATTTATTTATTTATTTATATATTTATTGCATTCATGTCCATTATAAGGTGTTAACATTTTTTGGTAGAATCTACATGAACCCTGTAAGGGCGTTGCAACATTCTAAGTTAGAGTTCTTAAGAACATGTAGACCATTTATTTGTACTTACATACTTAAGTATGTAAGTACAAATAAATGGTCTACAATTTTACATTAATAATTTACTCTTCAAGCATTATGTTACTTAAGATACAGAAGAGGATACACAATTCATCACCTATAAGCAGGTTTATCATAATTATTTTGTCAGAAATATCAAAAATTAATTAAAATGTATGTCGAAATAAAAATACAATAAGATTTTAAACATAATATGTCCATTTTAAGCAGATTATAAATGTAAAATTCGTGTTAAATAATGATATACCCACTACATATAATATATAATACATACTGTCATACAATGCATTATTAAAATTGACAATTGTCATAAAATAGTCATAAAATAGTGATATTCCTACTATGTACTTTTAGAGGTTTTATCCTTAAGGAATTCATCCACTGTAAGTATAATAACATTTACGTATAAGCATTGATTTTAATCTTCTAAATATTGTCAAGTTTTTCATTTTTTATGTCTGCAGGCAGTTTATTAAAAATAGTGACTAACCTAGATTCTGGGCTCTTACTTACTATTGTTAGGGTACTAGGTGGTTTTATTAGCATATTTCCGTGGCGTCTATTGTACTTATCATCTAATTCCGATTTTGATTTAAATATGTGCCTGTTTTTTTAATATTGTTCTTCGAATATCATGTGATGAATCATAGATATCGAATGATTTGAGGATATTGTTGCATTCTAGCAGTACAATTTTGACGACTTTGTCAAGTCAGCGGTAGTAAACGAACACTTTTCCATTTTGGTATTGTGCAAACTCGTACTAGGCTCTCTGGGCACATCCAGATATGCCTTAACCCACCACAGGTCAGCGGCTGGCCGCACCGCATACGCCGAGAAATGCAATAAAAATTCCAATATTCCCTGTATCTTATTACTGTCCATGCAACGTGTGTTGCTACGAGTATGCTACGAAGTTATGTACAAGGTGGTCCAGTGATTAGCTTTTTTCTCATGATTTCGGATTTGGCTATTCTCTCCCATCAAAAAGCCACTCTGTACAGTAGGTATTTCTAAGAATTAAGGTTACCATTGCGTTAAAAATATCAAGTACCTAGTGTTTTGTTTACGTTGTCAAAGTAAAAAATCAAAGGTCACCTTAATTTGTTTTTTTTTTTGTTGACTTTAATCTTTTTAAATGTTGAAACCGAACGAGAACCTTTAAGTAACTCGTTAGGCTGTTAGTTTACGAGTTGTAGCAAAAGACGTCCCGAGCTTGTGTCTCAAAGCCATGTCCGTGCATAATTTCTTCAAAAACACACAACTTTGTTATCAAAATATGCTTACCTGGGTCAACTTCGGCAGGTTCCTGTTGAAACTAAAAAAAAACCTGTTTTCTGGTACACCCTGTACACCTTTATAGTGCAGCAAGCGAAGCTAGCAACCAGACGGAAATGTTTATTTATCGTTAGTTCAATAAGTTTAGTATCTAGCTGGGTATGTTAGTTGTTAGGAAAACCATGTTTGTGCTTCGTTGGCAAAGTTGATAGGTTGACTCAATTATTTTACAGGGTGGCACGGGTACTAAGACGAAAGGGTGATTCTGGACCCCGAGGGGATCAACTTGTGAATGACGTTTTATAATTTAGTTTTTTTTTTTTTGCATAAAGTAATTTTTTCTTCCTATTCGTGGTCCTTTTACACGCGCTCTCGCATTATTTAACATAACAAAATATTTATTGCTTGTTTTTTTTTTCAGAAAAACAGTGTTTTGCAATGAAATTTTTACAAAAAAAATATATAAATCCTTTAAAATTTCAAAACAGTAGTAGAAGTAAAAGTAGTAGAAGTAAAAAGTATCTAGTTTTTTTCAAAACAAGCAAGAAAAATGTGCGCAATTCAAAAAATCGTAGAACAAACCCTATCGATGTGCAGTATCACCCCCTTTTGACGGCTTATTCCAGTTTTCCCCCCTGAAATCCCCCCTAAGGGGGAAAACTGGACTCCAAAAAAATGAATTCCAGTTTTCCCCCTTGAAGATTAGCCATAAGGGGGAAAAACCTAGTAGGTACACCCATTCCGTGGCATCCTGTATAGGTACTCAGACTTAGTAGTTCCAGGCTATATAGGTGTATTCTGCCTAAGGCTTTACATAGGTTCTTCCATGATGAAGGTGATGTTATTCCAGATCTAGAACTACATCTATTCAAAATTTATGAAAAATTGCTTCGTTCAGTTGCATTGGATATTTCTTCTTATTAGTACTTACTACTTCTAATAAGAAAAATCCAATGGCGTGGGTTATATTTTTGGGGTGTTTCTTTGGCGAAAAAAGTGAAAAAGTGAGGAGCAAGGACCAGCTCGGGTTTTAAATTTTTCAAATAATCACTTCTTATTAACAAAAAGATTGTAGACCTGTAGATTAAGCTGAGTTTAGTAGTGAAGCTAATTTTGTAGGCCCTCTCATTTGGCGCAAAAAGTGAAAAAGCGACAAGCGAGGACCGGTTTTTTTATAGTTTTCAAATAATCACTTGTAAATACTAGATTGTAGAACTGTAGTAGATTAAGCTGAGTTCAGTAGTGAAGTTTATATTTCTATGCAGGCAGCGCAGGACTCATAAAAAATCATCTCAAATCACACCCCAAAGTTTTCAGAGTTGTGTTCATTATCATCTGTCATGGATACTTGCTAGGTCACCTATTTTACTACGTAGATGCTTTAGTGAGCTTAAATAAATAAATAAATAATAAATAAATAAATAATGCTGGACAATTCACACAGCATTATCTAGCCCCAAGCTAAGCAGAGCTTGTGTTATGGGTACTAGATAACTGATATACTTAATACAATACACTACATAGATAGATATTTTTTATTATACATAGAAAACACCCAGACCAACGGAACAAATTTCTGCAATCATACACAAATTTGTTCCGAGGCGGGAATCGAACCCGCAACCCCCTGCGTCGCTGGCGGACCTTCGCCCACTGCGCCACGGAGGTCGTCAATAGTTGAACATTCACCTGGTTAAGGTACATTTTGAGTTGGTGTACCGAAGTTTCTTCACTAAACAAACACTGTCCATTATCCCCAAGGCAGGTTTACTTCATAGAAGTTCTAATATATCAGGGGTATTATAAAGCCAATGAATAAATTATGGGATTTTGTCGTGTAGTATGGAGGTGGCTAGATAGGTTTTGTGTGGTTATTGTTTTCGTTGCATAATATTATAAGAAAACTCTCGTGACTCTTAAGTAGACTCACACATTGCATGCATTAGCGAGTTGTTATGGTAACACATAAAAAAGAAAGTACCTATAAAGTAAAAAAAAATATATATAAAAATTAAATAAAAATATAGGCTATAAAGAAAAAAACGATGTTATTTAACCCCCGACACAAAAAGAGAGGGTTGTTCTTAGTTTAACGTGTCTGTCTGTGTATCTGTCTGTGGTATCATAGCTCCCAAACGGATAAACTGATTTTCGTTTAGTTTTTAGGGTTTCGAAGATCGTAGATCGGTTTCGAAACACTTATGGTCTCGCTTTATCTGTCCTTTTTTCCCTCCTTAATAACTCAGCAACTACTGCAGCTATAAACTAGAAATTTAAAATAATAATACATTTCGTACGCTTGTACATATTTACATTCAAAAAAGTTTTTGAAATTTTTGTAAGTTTCATACTTATTAAAATATTTCGAAAAAAGTCTAAAAAATCCCCCATCCCCCCCCCCCTATCTCCGAAGATTGCAGAGCGAGCCATTTAAAATGTATGCAGCGTTTGTAGATAGGAATCTATATTTCTCCTGTATATGATGATGTTTGTGGATATGAATCTATATTTTACACTTTTTGAAAAATGGTCAAAATTTTCAAATAATTTTCAAAAGGGCTACCCCACCGAGTGGAGTATCATATGAAAGATATTGGTTCGGACATTTCAAAACAGTTTTTAAAATTTCTGTAGGTTTCATACTTTTTGAAATATTATAATTTTTTTATAAATTCGTATGTTTTGATGTTTAGATGTACAGATGTTTGATGTTTTACCTCTTCATACAGGTAATTATAATCCTGGAATCAAACATAGGTACACTTTTAATCCTTTATATCGCTTCCCATGCGATAGAAATTACGTTTAAACGTTTTCATAGAAACAAAGCGTACGAAGCCGCGGGCAACGGCTAGTTAATTATATTCTTAATTTTAATCCGAAAAATGTGACTCTGGTTTAGAATGCAGCTCTTTGAGTTTAAACTTTGTGTGTTGAACCCTAAATAATTCAAAAACCTGATCATTGAAATTCTAGATTTAATAAGCTATGAATCGAAAGTTACATTTTGCCCACAAATTTGAAAAGTATAATAATTGAATGGAATTGAAAATTAGGAGTGTCTGCTGCAAATTAAATTATTGTTGTGTATTTTAGATTTATGCTTTAAATGTTTAGTTTGTAATTGAATCAATTGGTGCAATAATGAATAATGTTATGTACTAATAGGTCATAATTGTAACAGGTTTACAGTCCCAGGCACTGGCCAGGAATGTCCCGCAAGTAATAATAATTATTATTATAATGCCCTTCTTCGGAATTCTACCACTCTGCCAAATTTCATTGAGATCTGTTTAGCCGTTTCATCGTGAAAAGAGAACAGTTAAGCAATTTTGTAGTTATCATTATGCTACATATTATAAAAAAAAAAAATTAAACTACAATCCTGGGCGAGCAGTCTTCAATTGGCATCCAATCAAATCATGGCCAAATCAAAAAATACGTAAAATAGAAAAAAAAACTTCTAAAAATGACAATCAAGTATACAGGGTGTAACAAAAAAGAGTAACCAAACTTTCAGAACACTGAATTCAGGAAAAATATTGAAAAAAAATCTCGCCCTTTAGTTTTCGAAAAATTAAATAATTAGGTACGAAATTTTCACAACAGTAGGCAATAGACTCTAATACATGTGTCCATTTGGAATTAGAAAAAAATGGCCTGCGTACCTGTATTCATATCTTTTATAAGCCCATAACACCTAAACGGTGCCCTAATGAGCGGCCACCGCGGTCATCGACCCGCGACATCATTGCAGCGGAAGCGAACAGGCTGCACGGCGTGCTTAGATATGGAGCCTACGTACAACAAATACATTCCAATTTTCCTCTAGGAATTAAAAATAAATAAATTATTTTAAGTCTTTACACACGTTCTATCGCGAAAATGCAGTTAGTAGGTACATTCATTAAGCATGCACCTTCCTTCCTACTAAAAGATATTCACTACTAGCTTTTATTTTTTCATATCGTTGACTACCTAAGTACCTACCTACCTTCACATTGAACTTTAAAAACACGGTGAGTAACTAACAATGAAAGGTTGTTACAATTTGCATTTCCGAAGCACCAGATTAAGACAAGAAAAGGCACAAACTTTTAGCGCGCGAGAGCGAGATAGGTATACAAACTTAGTTCATCCGAATGTTCACCCAATGCTAGGCTTATTGTTGTGTTGTTATCATAAAATGGCCATTTAGTTGCATCATTGCAAGCGCAAGGTGAAGGTCGTGGCGGCGCTTATCGGTTATTTGTGCGTAAAAATGGCTCGTATGCGTTATTCAGATATTGAATACCACGAGATGATGCTTGACCTAAAGTTTTAGTGTGGTTTTGTATTTTGACGGTCCTAAGCCCGTAAAGTACGAAGGGAAAATTGGAATGCATTGGCTAGCTTCCTACATAACTACAACACGTACAGCCCGCCGCCGCGCGCGCTGCTGCGATATCGCGTGTCCGGTCGTGGGTGCCCCCCGTAAAAAGATGTTTATCTGCTAAAAAGGTGTACACAAGGTACGTAGACCTTTTTATCAAATTTTAATGCCAAATAAACACGTGCATCAGTCGTTTGCGTAATGTAGTGAATATTCCGTATTTATTTAATTTTTCGAAAACTAAAGGGCGGGATTTATTTTCAATATTTTTCCTGAATTCAGTGTTCGATTCTACACCCCACCTGAAAGTTTGGTTACTCTTTTTTGTTACACTCTGTATATAAGCTATTTTTGTGGTTAGATAATTTGATTGCGATTTTCAGAAGTAAGATTTTTTGGCAGTTTGGCACGTACACTATAATCTAAATAATAAGGCACTATTATTTTTGACGACCTCTGTGGCGCAGCGGGCGAGTCCATCTGCGACGCAGGAGGTTGCGGGTTCGATTCCCGCCTCGGGACAAATGTTTGTACGATCTGTAGATATTTGTTCATGGTGTTCTGGATGTTTTTCCATGTATAATAAAAATATCTATCTATGTAGTGTATTGTATTAAGTATATCAGTTTTTGTTTTTATAGTGCGTAAGCCTCACACTCTAACGGCGCTACAGTCCGTAGAAAGTCGCAAAGATTTTCGACTCCAGCGTCACTTGACCTCGTGGTGTAGTTGGTTAGCACATTCCGGTACTTACGGAAGGATGCGGGTTCGAGTCCCGCCGAAGTCGTAAATTTTTGCGATGTTATTTAATTTCTTAAGTATATCAGTCATCTAGTACCCATAACACAAGCTCTGCTTAGCTTAGGGCTAGATAATGCTGTGTGAATTGTCCAGCATTATTTATTTATTTACTTAGATTTCTGTGGGCACGTATTACCTAGGGCGTCAATCTAGACTTTACTCTACAGGGTAATACAAAGTTAAAAATTTGCTGCAGTTAGTTAAAGAGTTCGTTAGATTGCCTTTGAGTTTCATTACAAGTCTATAAAAGTAAATTAATTAAAACAATTTATTTGACTAAGCTATTTTCCAAGACTCTGCATTGTTCATTAGTAGCATAATTATTTTAGTTAGATTAATAACAGTTTCTCTTTGAATTATTAAGCACTTGCGAAGTTCATAAGACCCAAAACTTTATAAAGTGGGTAGGTTTCTTATAGCCTTTTAGTGCCTAAGAAAAAACATTACTTTGTTACATAAGAGAAAAGGGGCAGTAAACTTATAACTTTTGCCGTAAAATTATTTCTCTTGGCTCTTTAAATCGCACCATGAACTTTTATGATTGAGTGTCTCGAATTACCTACTGAATGTGACTAGAATCCTGAAAGGTTACTATATCTTTTCTTTAAAAAGGATATCAAAATAATCAAAAATTAGTCAAAATCAAAAACTATTATACAATAAATGTACACTTAGAAAAGGTCAAATTAAAAGACTAAACACTGACACGGAAATAAAGTGATATTTTTTATTTCTGTCGCTTCGGTATGTAGACTTAAGTAAAGAAGCGACGAAGAAACCTTTAGCATGTTAGTTGTTATTTTTCGATTTGGAGCAAAACCCGTCCCAAGCTTTTTTATTCTCTACATAATCTGATATTTTACAGTAAGCCTTTTTGCACAGCAAGGTTTTGACAATTTGTTTGAATTTATTTACTGATAATTTTTGCATATAGAAATTGCTTTCACTAACATGGAAATCAACAAAAGCTATTCGATCGTACTATGATTTCCGTATCGATGATCGATGTATCGAAGATTTCCTTAGAAGGTACTTACTAACCGAAAATTAACAGCATGCACCTACTTGACGATTTGTTCTGGATGCAGACTATGTACAAAAAAATCTACCATTCAGAATAATGTTTTATGTTTATCAGTTATCTAGTACCCATAACAAAAGCTCTGCTTAGCTTCGGGCTAGATAATGCTGTGATTTGTCCAGCATTATATATACATATTTATGTTTATATATATCTATCTCTGCTAGTTGTCTTGTCAGCGATTTGTTTCTATTCATAGACTTGGTAGGTAAATCCATTATTCTTTGAAGATCCTGCAAACTTCTTGTTAGCTTCATAAACACAGACTCCCATCGTAGCTTTCATCAGAAGTTTCCGCGTTTGTTGTCTGAATCTCGATGCTGTTTAACAACTATGAAGGCCGCTATGAAGTGCTTTGTCTTCAAGAATGTTGCCAACTTGTTGTTTTCCTTTTGATACCTAGAAATAGCTGTTAAATATATTTAGCAATTAGTTTTAGTTTAATTCTAGTTCCTGGTTCTCAATTTACCGGGAATTGCCTTGCCTGGACATTTTTGGAAATTTTATCTGATTGTTTCAATTTTCAATTTAGATATGGTACAAATTTTTAATTTTTTCCATTGCTATCTATGTGGGTACCCCAACCATAGAAGTGAAACACACTGCAGTCACAGCAGAGGGATAGTGTCACTCAACAATTATCTTGATTTTTAAGGAAAAACGAAACTATGTGCAAGTTGACAAGCGCATAACTTCAGTGCTTTCACTCACACCAATACAAGTATACGAATAAGAAAATGAGAAGTATTTGTCGCATTTTTTGGCTACACCTCATTTGTGTCTTTTATCATTATAAGCTTCTTCTTTTAAAAAGTCAATGGTTTTCGAAAACTTTTATCGTATCTATTCTTATTGTGTCCTCTGGTACTAAGCGTACTGATACACGAGAAATGCAAAAAGAGAGAGTGGAAAAGAAGTTGTATTTGTTGATGTAATTTCGGTTGTGGTCTAAACGTAAAAATATTATTCCCGAACGTCCCGGAATTATCCGGGAAATGATTTACGATTTCCCGATTCTCAAATCGGGACGAAATTTCTAATCCTGGAATCAAACATAGTCATAAATAAATCAGTTCCCATAAGATAGAAATCACCTTTAAACGTTTCCATACAAAAAACGAGTGCGAAGCCGCGGGCTTAAACTAGTTGTACATATTTATGTTTTGTTAAAAATAAACGTTTCTGATTTGATTTTGAATTACGTCTTACTTTTACCATTCCAATTCTTAATTTGCTTTGACATTACTAAATAAATATATTTTTTGATGGCAAAAACGGACTTTTTTTTCAGAGAAGGCAATTTGACACCGGCCATTATGGCGCACCCATTCTTGGCTCCCCGCGTCACCCAGAACATTTACCTCCAGCAGAGCCTGTCTATCCAGGACACTCCCTCATCAGGCCAGCAAAAGGACACCTGAAGTCTTCCATCAAGTACCCGTTGAGGGATGTTAGGAACACGCTTGTTTATGGCAACCCGAGTACCCTTGGAATAACGTGGGTAATTTTGTTATTTTTTATTTAGACATTTTACACTCCAGTTTTGAAAAATAGTTCTTGTGAAAATCCCCCATTTATGTCGGCTCTCCTCCAAAACTCCTCCTCCTCCTCCTCCTTACAAAACTTCTTTCCGTAATATGGTCACTTAGATTCTTTCAATCGTTTAGGCTTAAAATTATATTTTAACAGAGCATGCCAGAATGATAGGACGTAGTTTTCAAAATACTTTTTTTTATAAAATGCGCTACATTCACATGTTATTACTTTTGTACCAGCTCTTGTTGTCTCAAATTTCACAGGTATGGAAAAGAAAACCAGAGATTACGGTACAGTGATTTCAGGAGAGGCAGAAGCACTGACAAATTATTGGTGGGTCTTCAAAATCTCTCAGGTCGCTCGCAGCGTGTGCGCCTTGATGATTCATACTCGGATTGGTGTAACATTTCTGCGGGTGTACCACAAGGCGCTGTCCTTTCACCTCTCCTCTTGTCAATCTTCATTAACACCGTTACTGAAGTCATTTCTTCTATCAGTCACTACCTGCAAATTTACCAAATTTTAAGGTGGATGGGATCTCTGACTGAAGGTACTGACGGCATTAATTTGGATTCTGATGTCTTTTGATCAATCACTGAAAATCGCAAGCTATGATGTGGTAGTTACTTATGTTGAAATCCTTAGCTCTTTCTATCATTCCGTCTATTACTTTGGACGATAACATCATGCAGACAATGGCGGGACGACCTAAATAATTATTTAAAAGCAGTAATTTTGTCTCAGTGCAAAGTATCTTGAAAGGGACTTTTTACTTGGCAAAATAAATCAATAAAATAACGGTGTTGCAGGTGGAATTGGCGCAAATTCTACAAAATCATAAAAGAGAGTAAGTTATTAAGACTTTATCTGAAAAAATTGTATACCTATAAAACCAGTAAAATCTAGGTATAAGCAAATTAGAACTTTATTCACAAAGAAAATTACAATCAAACAATAGAAATAAACTAGAACCAGTATAAAAATGAAACAATCGAGCTTTAAAATTCGACATCGCAATTTGTATGGAAAATTTTCATATTCATTTTTCATATTTTTTTCTTTTAATCTGTACAAGCACACGAAATGTATTATTATTAAAAAAATTAAATTGATAGCTGCATAAGTTGCTGATATATTAAAAAGGGAAACAGGACAGACAAAGCGAGACCATAAGTTGGGATAATTATGATCGGGTGTTTACGGATTCTAAACATAACATATAGGATTCTTTCTTCACAAACATAATTCCCTTTTTCAGTCATTAGATCCATTCAGCCGTTAAGGCGTGAAAGTAACTTTTAATGCAGTTGACCACTGCATCAATCCAAATATTTTGGTATTTCGGTGGCAAAAGTGGAGAATTTTTAAAGCGTTTCCCAACAAAAATACGCGAGCACTTCCAATTTCAAATTCCACTGTGTATTCAACTGAATCAAAACAAACTGTTGTTAGTTTATTTTTGTTTTGCGAGAATGATAGCACGTATTTTCGAAACGCTTTTTTGTAAATTGTTCATCATTTACCCTTATTTACGTACCTACCTACTTTTGCTGTCTTTAAATTCACAGATATGGAAAAGAAAACCAGAGATTACAGTACAGTGACTTCAGGAGAGGCAAAAGCACTGACAAATTATTGGTGGGTCTTCAAAAACAATATCGAAGTGGTTGAGTGGTTGGAGGTCTGAAGGTTTCTGGAGAAAATGGCGGCGTGAACTAAAATAATTCTGTAAAAGCAGTTTTTTTATGTCTCAGTGGAGAGTAAAATCGAATGAATGTAAAAAGGAGATAGACAACTTTAGTTTGGTATATAATAAATAAAATAACGTTGTTCCAGGAAGAATTGGTACAAATTTTAAAAAATCATAAAAGAAAAAGAAAGTAAGTTATGAGTCATGACTTGTCTTGTCAACGTAAAAATGAAAATTTTTTTGTCGTTTTGATAGAATGTAGTTTTCAATCTATCACTCTTTTCTTATTCGATTTCAGTAAATCACCGCTAACAACTATGGTAAGTTAGATAGATAGAAAATTCTTTATTGCACATTTATCGTTAAAAACAATACAACAAAACAGCTTAAAAATCCTAAGTGATAAGTGGCGGTCTTATCGCTCAAGAGCGATCTCTACCTGACAACTGTGGATGGATAGGATCATTGGATAGTACTAGGGAATATTAAAGCTCATGAAAGTTATATAAATAAATAGTTGGTTAGTTTAATGTACAGTCTATATTGTTTTTATAAGATACACCTACGTTGATTCACGTAATGGATAACCATGTTGTATAAATACTTCCCACAGATGTCCCTCTCAAGTGAAGAAAATGACGCAAGAGAAGTTTTAGACAAGTAAGCACTATTACTGTAGCCAGTCTCTATCAAGCTTGAAAATTTTCCTTAATGTTTCGTGTAAGTTGAAAGGCGGTGATTCTGGATCTCGAGGAGATCAACTTTTGTTCAACTAGTAATTAGAACGATAAACAAAGGAATTTTCTGAAATCTATTTGGCAGTTTGAGATACCTATCATTAGCTTTTTTAATACATTTGTAATAGTTTTATTTCGCATGGTTCAGGCAGAGGTGCGAAGTGCCCTTGTTGACGATTAAACTCTTTTTTGTACGTTGTTATAAGAAAAAAAAAATAGGTGGTTGCGCTAATGTGAGGCAGAGATGCGAAGTTGCTCTTTTTCGCCACGGATGGTGAGTAAAAAGAGCAACTTCGCATCTCTGCCTACACTATAAAAAATTAAAATTTTACAGAGGCATTAAAAATAAGCTTATGATAGGTATCACAAACTCCAAAATCGATTTTTGAATTTTTTCTTGTTTAACATAATAATAAGATAAACTAGTTGGTGGCGCTGATTTGGGTCGGGTTAGCGCCATAAGGTATTAACCTACCTATTTTTTATCTCCTTTTCAGAATGGATTCCGACAGAACGAATTATGAAAGACATGTAAGTTTTAATAAGCTGCACAAATTTGTGTAACAGCATTCTTCACTCTTAGCATCAGCATAGAAAAGAAAAATTATATTGCATCAGCTATTTGACATCAATGACGCGTTTTCCAGAAGAGAATAAAATCCTATTTACCCTACAACTCAATATAGATGGCGGGATCTTTCACTAAAGAATAGGGTTTGTCATTGGGTTATGTCAAACTATGCATGGTCTATTCATTGATCAACCATAGGGATTTTCCTTCCTCAACTTGGTTAATGCTATTTTAATTTGACAGGTCCAAAATAAAGGCACTATCTTTTCAGTCTGGTCAAACCCTAATCTTAATTAATCTTTATTCTCTATGTTTAAATGGGCACTACCTATAAAATTTCCAAGTAGGTATATCCTCACATAGGTTGAGTAACTAGGAATAATGAGTATAAATAAGTTGCAAAATTAGCAAACTTATAAGCTCTGTTTTTTAGAAAGTTCTTTTAATGTTGTTTTCTTAATGCACTGAGATAGAACACTGCATGTGAACGTTTAAGCTTAGTAATTTATAATTTAAACAAAAATGTAACTATGAGAATTTGTTTACGTCAAAGACGCATGTATACTTAGTTTAACTTTGCTTTGGCTATATTTTAGATTTAGTGACAGTCAACTTGTGACAAACTAATAAAATGTTAATCCTTTAATGGCTGTAGGTTAGATGATATAAGTAACATTAAGTTTTTCTCTAAGAGCTGTGGATTTTGTTATTGAATAAATAAATAAATAAATAAACAATTTTACCGTAGAACATGGCTTGTAACAAAAAAAAGCATAAAGTCATAAAGCATGAAAACTCTTTACTTAAAAACATGGCCTACTAATCTTTCCATGAAATAAGAAGTTTTCATATTAACTTTACGATAGGTATTACGTGTCATGGTGGTCAAACGCTTTGCCATCCTTAGTAAAAAATATGGGCTCCTCCAAGTACCAAAGGGGTTCTCTTTTTTTATTGGGTTGAACTATTTAAGACATGTTTAAACCTCAATGACTTAAAATGCATGCCACCCTGGGCGGCTCCTTCGCTTTCTATTTTGGCGGCTTGGCTGACTTGCTGGCTGGCTGGATGCTGAAAGTTTGTTATTTCGTAGGACGTCGTCTTTTTAAAACGAATAAGTTGTCTATCACTCTGGCATTTACAGTATATGTCACATTAGCAAAAGTGCCCTCATCGTACTATGATTCCCTGTTTTTGAAACATGGCGGGGCAGAGGCAAAGATTTTATATCGTTAGACTAGGTGCGCCCCGCGTATTCGACTGCGTGGATTTTTGAAGGAGTAGCGGCAGTATTAAATGTACTTTACGACCTATTCTCATACCTTCCAAATACATTAAAAATTCATAAAAATCGGTGGAGCGGTTTCGGAGGAGAGTGACCACAAACACCGTAACACGAGATTTTTATATCACACTATCAGATCACATCACACTAATATATTATAAATGCGAAAGTTTGGATGGATGGATGGATTGTTTGTTACCTCTTCACGCCAAAACTACTGAACGGATCGGGGTGAAATTTTGCATACAGGTAATTCTAATCGCGTCTCTACATTTTAATCTTTCGAACGCGCATTTTTATGATTTTGTTGCTTACTTGTATCTGCTCTCCTGAAATTATTAAGATTAGTAAGAAGATTAACAAGAAGTGGAGAAGTGGTTTTCTAGAATTGGCAGGAAAGAATGATGAAAATGGAGGGACCTCTAAGCACACCATTAAACATTGTGCTGAAGATTATACGTCGATATAAACGTCTCTCGTTTCTATTGTTTTTAGTGATTATTATTTTCCACAGGACTTGAGAAGAAAAAATGAAAAAAGCAAGTACCGTAAACGAAGTAACGAAGGTAAAAGTGACAAAGATTCCGACGACTCGGAAGCATCGGCCGAAGCTAACCCAGGGAATCCTTTCACCATACACAAAAACAAATACAAGCAGAATTTTATGTGGAATCATTATGTATGTATGATAAATTTTTTTTTTTCCTGCCTAATATTATCATTAACAAAGAAAACTACAATGTCTGCAGTTAGGTCGACCATTTCGATAACAAATAATGCTAATTTGTTTCCATTCTTAAATAATTTAAGAATGGAAACAAATTAGAACTATTTACGATCGAAATAGTTGACCTAACACTGCAGACTGTTGCAAACAATCTAGAAGTAGCTCAAGAGATCTATATCGTAATGGTAATCAGTGGCGTCGATAAAGTTTAGTTATAACTTCCCAGCCAAACTTATAATAATATTTATAGTGCGAAAACGGTATGAAGAAAATAAAGATTGATCAATGTTTTTTGTAGATGGATGGTGATCACATGAACTTAAATCCATATGGACCAGAATACAAAAACTATGGACCATCTGGATTTGATCTGTTTTTGGGGAGGAAATGGTGGTATTTTAACCAGGTAATAGTCGCCAGAAGGAAAGATACATTAATGATAGTTTTACTGTTAAGTAAGTCAGTTTTAGTTAGTTTAAGTTGTGTGAAGGCTAAGAATTTGCACCACACCAACTCTTCCCGCGGGTGTCGTAAGAGGCGACTAAGGGATATCCACCGGGGGCGGGCAGCAGCGCCCCCTGCAGAACAATTGTACCACCGCAATTGTTCTGCAGATCCCTATCCCGCATGTCACCAGTTTTTGTCACCACGCTTGGCAGACGGCTTGGAGATCGTAGTGGATTTAAAAATACAGGGTACTTTTAAAATACCAAAGGAAGCTGCTGATTCTGGTAGAATCCCTGACTCCTGAGCTTATTGGCTCTTAGAACATCCAGCTGAGTTGGATGGGTCAATTCTAATGTCACGTCCGCCACGGCCGGTTTTAAATATTTAAAAGACGCAAAACACAACATGAGGACGTGATGGACGAAGACGAACACTTTGGCACAGAGTGGGTTCAGCTGGCTCTGGCTTGAGGTGCGTGTCGCCTACACGATATATGTCTTTGGTCAGCTATTTGAATTATAAGATACTAGAAGTGAGAAGTTATTTTAATAAAAGAATAAACCTACTTTTTATTCTATACATAAATTATAACATCTGATTTCAGGACGACTACAAACCAATGAGCTAAATGCGATGGCTCACATGAGTACAAAGAAAACAACGAAAATAAATTACTGATGCCAACAAATTCTGAAAGTGAACAATCTTCAAGTTAGAATAAAGTTTGTGCAACATTTTGGTCTTATTTTATTTGCCAGAACATGCAATTGGCAAAACTGTTTGTGGCATACTGTAGAATAAACGTTAAAATTATGCGAGTTACAAGTCTTTTATATGCGATGACCTCCGTGGCGCAGCGGGCGGAAGTCCGCTGCGACGCAGGAGGTTGCGGGTTCGATCCCCAACACCCTGAACAACAATCTGCAGATATTTTTTCAGGGTGTTATGTTTTCTTAGTATACTTAAAATATATCTATGTGTCTATCTGTGTTTTAAGTATTATCAGTTATCTAGTAACCATAACACAAGCTCTGCTTAGCCATGGTCAAGATGATGCTGTCGATTGTCCAATATTTATTTATTTAAACAACCCAAAGTGCTAAACATAGGTTTAAATTCAAATATTGATGTCAAAAATAAAAAGTTTTTTTTTAGTTTTATAAATAATGTAGGTGCCGTGCCTACTTTTGAATTCCTTGGTTTATGTCTTTATGTTAAATAGAGTTAGAGCTATTTTCAATACACATTTAATATATAGAGCATCAAAAAGTGTAAATTATACAATGTAGATACATTTTATATGGATTGCTCTCTACGCTATATATACATCGGGAGACTGAAGTCATAGAATCGCTCTATGCTCGTAGATAGGTTCTACGATATAGGTTTTGAAACACAAAACTCCAATACGATCAATTCGAAACTTTAACATTCTATTGAATAAATTTTACCCATTTCAACAACAATAAACGTCTCCACAATCCTTAACAAAAGCCAAAGTTGCTTACCTAAAGGCGGCCCTCGCCGGGAGCGGAGATTTTTTTATAAGTAAATTTCATTACACCAATGAAATATTTTACAGCGAAAATGTTATGCTCCGTCCGTATGTGCTGATAGAACTAACGTTGCTAATGGTGAAGGAAATGGATTAGACCTCTCTTTCATCACAATCTCGCCTGTTGGTAAGTGACGATGTTGGCTGATGTTGTACCATGAGATCTAGAAGACACCATATTCACTCTCGTCTTGAAGAAACCTATGTTGTATTTAGTCCCCTACTATATGAGAAGAAGGTCCTTTGATATATTTATAGCAGATTTGAAAGCTGGTAATTACAAGTTTAATCTCGACAAAAACTGGGCTAAGATATAAACGGATAATTATAAAAATGTGATTATAATGTACCAAATTAATTTCAAAGAAATACTTAGCTCATTAATTACAGAAATCGTCAATCACTTGTAAAATTAATAACAGCGATCGTTCACCAAAGAATTAAATGGCGAAGTTGGGATATCGTTAGCAGTCAAGTGAAGTAATTTCACGCTGGATTTGTCCCAGTGGTAATTAATTTGTGCTATTTTATCGCGAATGCTCGTCGTTCCTCCATGGATTCGTTATGGGTATGACGTTAAGAGTAGTCCTACTGTTGAGTGTGAGTTTATTTGAATTTTATTGTGATTTTTAACAAGAACATAAATTGTTTTTTTATAAATTTAGTAGTTCCGACGTTACAGGGATCTCAAGTCCCATTGGAGAAACATTTGGCAATAATAACCACGAAAACAAGTAATTAATTGAAAACTATAAAAAAAAAACTTGGATTCCGCTTTTTTCACTTTTTTTGGCAACATGAGACGAGTATATTTATCGAAATAGCTATAGCTGTTTAGATAATTCAACTTAATAAAAGGTACAAAAAACCACGTTAAAAACACTCAAAAAAATTCCTCGCCGGGATTTCAAAATATGAAAAGTTACGGAGTTATTAACGTTATTATACATACATTGTCCTAAAGTGTATTATAACCGTCGGAAGTACGAACGTACCCTACAGATACTCAAGAAAAACTGCCTTTTCAGACCACCCTGCTATGCCAGGGAGTTAGCATACAAGAACAAGTGGACCACATAGATGTAAGTGCCAATTATAAGTTACACGCCAATATTATTCTAAGTTAGAATTATCATGAAATTCAGCCTAAGATTACTGTAGTTGCCATAAACGTTTATAAAGTTTTCTTTTCCAGCAATTACGGCGAGAAAATGCAGGCCTGGGGAGATTCAGGGTATGACACAAGAATAGTTTTTCGTGCAGTGCTGGTTTTGGGTAAAGCCTTTTGAGCTTCTTGTAAATTTATGGAAGCTTTTAAAATTATAATTATTGACGTAGGTATTAAATTTTATTCATTCACGGTCGCTTTAAAACTCCCTTTCTTAGTGATGTCCTCCTAAAAGAATATCAGGCTTGGCGGCCTGACTCAAATTTTTCTTGCTTGGAAAATTGCTATCATAAATGTTTGCCCTTTTCTAATATTTGTACTCGTATTACAATTTTATTCCAGCGGGTGTACGGAGTAGACGAAACCTCGTCGATTCTCGGAGCCCCTCGTTACCCCAACCACTTACCAGAAGCTGAGCCTATCCTACCAGCTCACACGCTTCTCAGGCCAACGCTGGGCATGCTGAAATCGTCTATAAAGTTCCCACATAGAGAGATGGAGGGCGGAGCTGGGGTTTATGGCAACACCAATAATATTTTGGGCATCAGGTATACCTATACCGCTTTTCTTAGATAATGATGATGAAGAGCGAAGATGACTAAGCTAGGAGGACTTAACCGAGTTTTGACCATAGCGGCCATTCTCAACGGAGACTAGTCATGTGCGCAAAACATACAAGTGTGGGCACAAACACATGTGCACTCTCTACATGCATCTCGTTTCACTCTCATAATCCGATGGGAGGGCAGACCAATGAATACGATCGGAATGACCGACGAGAGGTCAGGCACAGGACCAAGTTTAATGTGCTTTCCGAGGCAAGACTACTTCTTTTTCGCAGAATACATCTCTAGAAAGTCAGATAAATTTTATAGTCCTCATATATAAATAAAAAATGATGTTGTGTGAACTTGTAAAACCACTTGTGGAGATGATAGGCACTCTGCCACAGCCCTCAGGATGCTGTTGCAACTGTCCCGCACTCTGCGCATCAGGGACGCTGTCTTTTTGCATATGATAACATGGAAGCTATCAGTGTGGTACTGCGCAAACATCCCCGATGCACTGCAGAATCAGGGCAGTCGCAGCATCATCCGAAAGATATTATTATTATATTGGACTCTTAGAGTATCCATCGATTTTTTGGTATGCCGGACGCACAGTCTTCTCGTGCAAAAACTCTGACAAAAAGCTTTGAAAAGCGTGATTTTAACTTGGTCAGTAGTGAAGCAGAAAAAATAACAGGTGTCTCCTCTCTATCAGGTGGCTTCACTTCTGGGAGAGTGGAGCCACCCGTACCACCCACGGACTCAGTATCTATCGACATAGTGGCAGGACCAAGTGGGGACCGCACCCTAAAGTGGTCGCGAAACATGTTGGAGATGTCGACGGCCTCACTAACTTCACCTACACTTACCGGGAGACCAGGCCTAGCCTCCCGTTTACCTGAAGATTTCCAAAATTTGCTAAAATTATTAGCCGAACGATGTTAGGCAAGAAAGTCCATCTTCAGCTGTTCTTGGTTTTGACACCAATTTAGTCAACTTTTGAAGATTTTGCGGGACTCATAAATTTTATAATTAATTGGTCCAGAAGAAGGTCGGCTACAAAGTGCCCACATTTCAAAGTTAAACCTGGTCTCTAAATGAGTTTCATGGACGTGCTCGTTCCATCCACATCAAGGTCTGGTCCGCTTTGGTATTTTATGAGGCTTACCATTAGTGCTTAAAATCCGTACAATCTGGTCATACATTTGGTCCAACAAAAGTTTATGTTTTTCTGTATAGTGTATTGTATTTATATATTTCTATTTTTACAAGTGGGCAGAAGCCTTTATTGACAAAGAAAATTATAATATAATTTTATAATTAATTTATATTTCTTGTATTTTTTATTTTTGTATTTATATAGATTTGATTTGAATAAATAATAATATTTGCAGATGGGATGGGACAAATCAAAGGCTGGCCTATAGTGGGTTTCGCAGATCACCTTCAGATTTTATGGAGGTAATAATGTATGACAAAATAACTAGCAAAGTGGAATAATTTTGAATGAATTGATAATATTCTTTTGAACTTTTCCATGAAAATAATTTTACCTATTGGTTTTATTTAAGATCATCCCAGGACGAGCTATGGTAAGTATGTGGTATTTATATTCGTTTGGTGCCAAGTAATGTATTGAGCCAAGAGAGGGTGATTCCGGACCTCGAGGGGATCAACTGCTGTACAAAATTTTTTTTAAATCAAACTGCCTACTTTGGTTGTTCACAAGAATCATCAAACATTTTTACTACCCGTTGTCCTATTACCCGTTTTCCCGTAGGAATGAAGCATTTTCCCGCGGTAAAAAGTAGCCTATGTTCATCAGGAATAATGTGGCTTCTAATGGTAGTAGAATTTTTCAAATCGGTCCAGTAGTTTCGGAGCCTATTCAATACAAACAAACAATAAAATCTTTCTTCTTTATAATATAAGTATAGATAATGTTTTATAGTCAATCATACTTAATTACATAACAGTATTTTTATATAAAAAAGGGATGGTTTTAGCTTAGCATGCCCATTAAGGGACACGACCTTGATTTGAATATAAAAACTATCGTAGTTTGACGAATTCATTACGTGCTCGGAGAGATGCGGAACGCGCGCGTCTAGAACCGCAAGAAGAAGATGTCCCTCGTTAAGACGAAGCCCACTTCGTCCACCACCAATCCCTATCGATTTTGCGAGACAAGGACGAGCGAACGTCACCCGGGGAAAACAAGAAAGGAAGGCGAGAGCCGCGGAACGGCCTGCCCGCGCGCAATTTCACCGGTCGTTTTTTAGAAATTTGTTTTTTGCTCTAAAATAATAATCTCTCACAAAAAACTAAAACAATAGTCGTCTAAAGTGTTTATTATGGAACACGTAGACGCAATTCTATTGAAATATGATAAGTAACTAGCAAATGAAACTGCTTTTTCCGTAGAAGTATTTGTGCAAAAATTAAGATTTATAGGAAACTTTGCGATGTTTTTGTGTCGAGTCAAGTTTAGTCAATCGTGTTTCGGCTCCCATAACTTACTAACTAGAATCCTAAACGTTTGATGCTTATCAAAAAATTATAAAAAATTCAATGTTTTTTTGCCTTAAAATTTATTTTCCGTAGGTATCACCAAAACGTAGGTTTTGGGACTCACTTCACCTTAAGGGATGAAACGTTGGTGTTCTTTCAACACAAATAAAGTTCGTAGTTAACCCGCTTACATCCGTAATGAATTGATTTGAATACGTTTATTTATGAATATAATAAACTTGCGTTACTCGGAGATAATGTAGTATTCTGATGGAGAAAGAGTTTTTGATTTCCTGTGGTTACTTAGTTTATTCGTTACAAACATACAAATCTTTTCTTTTTATAAAGCCGGCGCCAGACTTAAATTCACATGTTTGAACACTTGTTTGGTGGCTATGTGTGGCACGGGACTTTGGATATGTGTTCAAAGTTTGAACAAAGATTTGCACATTGCCAAGCGGTATCGGTTTTTTTCGACACATCAAAGCGATCAAATTTGAAATGTGTTCAAATGTTTGCGTAGGTTGCCACACTTGCAAAGTTCAGTTGTTCGAGTGTTTTTTCGTTGCGTTCGCCTTCTTCTTGGACGTTTCCTTAGATTTTGTTGCACATGTAAAAAATAATTACATGCACACAAATAATATAGGCACACTGAGTCCACGAAATCGTCGTCCATTTTGTTTGTTGTCTACCAGCATACTGTGGAGAAAAGTGTTTGCGAAACAGGTCTGGCAGGTACGTCAATATGTGTTCAAATGTGTGTTCAAAGCTTTGCAAAGTCGTCAAAGAAATGTGAAAATCTTTGATGCTATGTCTGGCGCCTGGGTAATACTAATAGTGTAGACAAAGCAAACAGATAATTTTAGTATTTATTTTAAGGGTTCAGAAGAGGATGTATATGTGGCTAAACAGAAGGAACCACATTTCGGGTATGAAATATATAATTTCTATTCTATTCTTACGATACTCTCGATGCGAATTTAAGCTAAGAATCGAGTATTTGACCATTTTAAGGTTTGACCATTCTTTAATTTTACTAACCGTAAATTTGACAAGTCGTGTCTGCGAAGCCTGTAGATAAATAGGTACACTTACCCACGAATACTCAAAGCAAATCAAATATAAGCACATCTCAATCGCGCTTTTTTCACAGTTAACAACGAAAATCTGTCAAAAAAACTTGCGACTTGAAACGTGCTGCGTTTGAGTATTCGGGGGTTAGTGTTTTCAAGTTTCCATGATTATTTTTTACTGAATAAACTCTTGCATAACTTTTCTCAGATCAGCAGCTTGGCCGTCCCACCCCTATCACAAAGAGGGCCCTCATTCGTCTGTAAGTATTTTTAAACACTGGTTTATTCCATGAATTTATATTACTTGATAAAACAAGACTGAAATATGTCTATTTTACAGTCTAACTTTTATTTACTTGTTTTTAACACAGAAACATAACATGATTCCCATGGGGGACGCAATCCAACATGGCAGATGGTGCCCGGAACCATAAACACACTCAGAGCACATACTAGTACTAATAGTCTTATACTAGTACTAATAGTCAATGGACGGCCAATCTAACCAGTCCTGACTGATATAAAAATGTAGCTCACCTAAGCCGCACCGTTATTGCATAACACAAAAATATAGACTTAATCTCGTAAACATTAGGTATGTACACTTTAAAGTGATAAAATGGCTTACCGCAAGCTTCAAGCTAGTTGCCAGCGAGCTGTGTCTTCTGTGATGCCGTCAAAATAAAATCTATTTGAATGTTACAAGTCAAATACCATAAATAAAATGCACAATGTTGTGCTGTACGGCAGTGATGCGGTCGAGATCTGCGACAAATTCAACTCTTTTAGATACACAAATGTTTTATATCCATCTCGCTTTTAACCGTTCCTGCGAAAAGTTCAAAATGAATGCACACTTTATCGGTAAATGAGAATTTTTACTTATTATCTATCGTCGTTGGCCACTCTAAAGCTTTTTAAATTAATCTCCTCTCTATTTTACAGGTACCAAGAAAGTAAGATTTATATATTTATTTAATAAAAAAAATAGAAATAATTTTATTTCATATATTCGGGAGTCGATAGATGGAGGCGGCCTAGGACCACTATTTGTGGGGTCGTATTCATATTCTGATTCATGGGAAACATAGTTACAGGACTTGTGGTACATAGTACATACTGAACATGTAAGTAGAACTAGTTAAAATTAATAAAGTAAAAAACAGGATAAATATGTATCTGTAATATGTCCAGCAGTGGACATTTGTGGGCTGATTATGATGACCACGATACATTCAATAAATACCTACTTTATTCCAGGAGAGACGTGCAAATGGTAAACGATGATCAACAAATTCAAGCAGTCAGTGAGGAAAATGAGGTGATTTTAGTTTTGTACCAAAAATATTTCAAAATCTATTGTTATTTTACAGAAGGTTTCGCAAAATTAGCGTTCTTAGCCGTCATCAAAGGCAGTCATTCCAGGGAGTAAGGGGTCTAAAACGGGTCTTTGTAACTTCACGAACGTAACTTAAAAATCTGATCCAATAACTGACTTTAGCAGGAGCCTTTTGAATATGAGTGCTTCCATATTCAATGTTCCTAATTTATAATTCCGGTGCAAAATATCAATCACATTCAAAAACGATTACTTCTGAACGTTTTCTTCTGAACAGTGGGAATCCGAAAAGTTACAAATAAAGGAGCACATCTACGGTTACCAAAACAACCGACAAGTGGGAGAAGAAACCCCCCCACCAAACCCCATTGAAAGCAGGCTTTATAAAAGTCCGGTAAGTTTTGGGTTCGATACCTAGTAGGCACTTTGTTTTACCACTGTTATAATCCATTGAAACTTATATGTTGTTCGGTTTAATTTTCATAGGGGTCATAATTATTGCAAATTTTTGGACCTCTCAGAGTGTCAACTTTTTTGTAGACCATTTTATTTTTGAAACAAATGGTTCAACATAAAGTTGAGCATAGAATTCCCCCTATTGGCAATACAAAATTATGTGGCCTTGCATACCTACAGGAAACACTGAGTTTCGTAAAACTTATGCTTCAAAAGTTGAAAGAATTGAAGCGGCCTAGAAGACAAGCAGACATAGTCATCATGAAGCCTCAGGTATCGGCTGCGGAACTAACAGGCGATGACCTAGGCTATGGCTATAACGGTCATGAAGAAGAGTACGAATACGATGAGCACTACATCGGGACCACCGAGTCTGCAAAGAACATTAGTATGAAGAGCAAATGGTTCTGGGACTCCAAGGTCAGTTTTTAAACTTAGTATTTTGTTGCAGGTACAAAATGACTATAAGTACATAAATTTCATCGGTTAGTATTGCCGACCGTTTGCTTGTTCCATCGCCATTTTTTTATGATCTCATTTTATCGTTATAGTATATATCGTCAAGAAATACTTTGTAAAGAATCTAGGAAAATCTAATTCTCAAGCATTCGTCATTGAAAGGTATAGGAAAAACAAAAATATAGGTATATAAAGGTAGGTTACATGTCATGAAAGTAGTTTTTTATATAAATAGGACATATTTATTCACAGAATGCTTTCAACCACATAAAATTCAATTCGGACGCACCAGATCATGAAGAGCATTTGCCTGCAAATGCTAAAGATTTCGAAGAAGAAAAGAAATGGTGGTATTTCCATCAGGTATTCATTGTTTGTATAAAATGTAACTACCGTAATCAATACTGGACAGATCGAGGCATCCGAAAATCGGATGCCTCGATCAGTGTGTTCGAAAATGTGTTCTTTCAACACAAATAAGGTTCGTAGTTAACTCACTTACATCCGTAATGCATCCGATGATCGTTGCAATCGCCTAATGATATCAAATTAAGGTTCGGCTCATTAGTAATAATATTCAGATTTGGTACAAAAATTGTCAATGGAAAATTAATATGTCAGCATAAAATTGTCTAGCACAAATGGATAAAATGAAAAAGAAATTAATTGATAGACACCGAATCACGGGCCATCTGATGGCAGTGGCGGTGGTGGTATCAGAGTTTCCTCCAATTCAGTCCGTGGATGTCGTAAGAGCTGACTAAGGACTAACCTACCAAGAAAGGGCTGCAGTTTCCTTCAATGTATTTTTACAAACTTTACTGCAATCCACAATCTGCCTGTCAAGCATAGTGGTTATGTCAAAACCCCCCTTGTGGCATGGCTTGTTCAGGTGTGGACGCATAGATGTGCTGAGTGAGACACCGATGGCTCTCTATCCCGACAGAAGACCACGCGGCGGAATTAGGCGAAGATGGCAAGAGGATAGGCCAAATCTTGGTTGATTGGGCGGAGGGGCTCAGAACGCAGGGAATATTTAGAAAAATTAAGGGTGGACTTCACACAGCAGTGACATGACCTGGATAAAAATCACTCAATGTAATTATAATAGACAAAGATACTTTTGGAGTTGGAACAAGCAAAACGGTTTTAGTCGTACTATGTCGCGCTACCTTGTCTTGTAGGTAACCTATGAACTCACTATTCTTTTATTTTCAGTCTGACTTTCAATCATTTACGGATCTTGAAAACTAAGAAGCTGTGAAAAACGAGGTTGTTTTGTATGTGAAATATATATCTTATAACCGTCAAGTATTTTGTACCGCTTTTTTATTTTTAAAAGGACGTCATCTATTCATTGGCAGAGGAACTACTAAGAAACGTGAAGACACTTGAGAGTTAAGGTGCTGAAGCTTGTGCTATAGTATTTAGTACAAGTAAAGTTCACTAGGTGGCAGTGTAATTAAAATTGTGTTTCGTTTGCTTACCGTTGTGCGTACCTGTGTAGGTACCCTTAATTTTAAATTCTTATGAGACAAATTAATATCTCAAATCTAAATTGTTCCTTATGGTAGAGGCGCTGTGCCTAATCAGTAATCACTAATCAGAATCACATACAAAAATAAAACATCTCGTTCGCCTAACCCAAAAGTACTGACTTTTTGTTGGTATTATTTTGCACCGTTTCACTCGAAGAAAATCCTTGTTTGCTTCTATCAGATTTGATAAAATATACCTCAGATAAATAAGTAAAATCATAAAGATATAGTGCTGGACAATTCACACAGCATCATCTAACCCCAAGTTAAGCAGAGCATCTCAGATATCTATACTAATACCTATTATAAAGAGTTAAGATTTGATTGTTTGTATTGAATAGGCTCCGAAACTACTGGACCTAGGTAGGTATTTGAAAAAGTCTTTTACCATTACAAGCCCACATTATTCCTGATGAACATAGGCTACTTTTTACTACTGGAAAATGCTTCATTCCTACGGGAAAACGCTAATAGGACAACGGGTAGTAAGAATGCAGCTAGTATTAATAAATACATTACATTTATTATACATAGAAAACACCCAGAAGAAATATAGGTATAATAAGTTAGGCTTGTAACAAATAGCAAAAATGGCAATAATTATGTGTTTATAATGAACTGATAAAACTTACTAATAAAGGTATTGGTTGAATTACTTATATCAGCATCATATCATAAGCTACAGTAATTCCTGTACAAGCGACATCTTTATGATTTTATCTAGTGTAATAAAATGAACTTACTCTTCTTAGATCAAGAGCTATAATTATGCAGGTAAAACGCATAGCAACATATATCCTTTAAGGGTAAAAAAATGGGTTTTAGTCATAATGGGCATCTCTATTAAGTTGCTACGTTACTACTATTAAGTAAACACAGGTACCTACTGAATTCATAATTAAAGTCATAAAGTTATTTTATTATTTTTACAAGTCAATAAAAATAATATCGAATAGCATGCAACCTATGGACTTTCGATTGATCCTTCAAAGGTGAGCAGGCAATGCTATTAAATTTTTTTTTTGTCTATAGACATTCATTCATTTAATTGTATTATGCTCGCCCATGTACAACTTTTGTGCCATGAAGTAAATTTTATCTATTTTCTATCTATCCTTGTGAAAGATGATAACTTTCCCAACACCTTGCTTATAATCACTAACATGATGTCGATTGGCAAACCACAATCCAAAGGATTGGCTTAAAGTTCAAAAAGACGTGCGAAACGGAGTGTTGGCAGACCACCCACTGGTTGAACCGACGACATCGTAGTAGCGTTTGCAGAGAGTCACTGGATGCTGAAGACCGCTATCTGTGGCGTCGCGTCATATGGGTAAGGCTTATGTCCAGCAGTGAACGTGTGTGGGCTTATATTATCATGATGATGTTGATTAAACGTAAAGTATATCATTATTGTTTCGATAAATGTTCTGTCGGCTCCTAGACTAGAAATACGTCAATGGTTTAATTGAATCGGCAGTCTTTGGAACATTCTGTTGATGTGTTGTGTTCTTGTGTTCATAAAATTAAATTCAAATATCTGTCTTCCAGTTTTTTATTTAAAGTTACTTTTGAACCATCAGTATAGCTTTTAAATGGTTTGTTTTCTCTCTTATATTTGTTTAAGAGTTTACTTATGTGTGGACTTATGTATATAGGTACTACTTAGTGACTAAAAGTATAAGTAACTTTATCTTGAAAACTGGTCAAATCTCAAACCCAGTTCCAATTACGATCCCACCTAATGCTTCAAGCTGGTCTCGGTGGTATTAAATTTGATCAAAATCGCTTCAAAATTTGATATCATTTAGATGTCAGTTATATTTAAATATCTTCAAGAATGTGGAAGAAAGCGCTTTATATTGGAGTGATCACCATTGCTGCTGTAGCCACTGTGTCGGTGATCGTTTGGCTGATATACGAACTGGATGAAGATTTTGATATCAGGTATCAACATTATGTCTTTACTTTTCCTTGCACATGGTCATTCGATGAGCATTGCTAGGGATATTCAATAATTTCGGGTTTTCAATATTTTTTAGTGTTTTATGAGGAATTTTTGTTCCTCATAAATCTAAACGTAGTTTTCTACGGGGTGGCAACGAAGAAATTTTCTGTAAATTGCTATTATATTTTTTTTGTTAGAAATTTCGATTCTATGGTACTTTTGGAGCATATGAAAATTATGATGATTTTTAGTCAAAACACTGATATTCTCAAGCTTTACTTGGCACAACCATTATACTTACAACAATAAAAAAGTAGATTGTCTTATTGCAGCTTTAACAAGTTTAAGATTATACCTATTGTTATGGCTTAGCTGTTTTTTTTTACACAGTGCAGCCTAAATAGGGACGTAATGACTTTATTGCTATATCATTACTACTTCCTTAAGGAAGTCAGAAGTCAATAAGTTTATTTCATTAGGCTTACAAAATAAGCATGTCATGTCAGATTTAATACTAAACGAAAATAACTTTCACTAAGAAATAAATTAATATTAATTTTCTCTTCAACGCAATTTTTAGGATACAATACTTTGACACAAGCCCATAGACACACATTGATCGCAGTTAGTTCCCTACCTTATGCAATAAATTGACTACGAGCGCTACACGGCGTACTAATACTTAGGTAATATTGAACCGTATTCTACCGAGAATAGTGCTTGGGCTTTGCGTATTTATTTTAGTCCTATCTACCCAACCTAACGCACTAGGTACATTTGCTGACTCACTGCTACGCCAGACGTAATTGTGAGTTCATTCCACTTTCATTTGGTGTTTTGTACAATTCGGTCTGTGTGCTACTGAGCGATTTGCGTTTTGTTTCGAGTTTCAACTGTCATGACAACATCGTAAGTAGCTTTCAAACTTTATCTGTACTTATATAAAAAACAAAATCATGTTCAATCATGTCACCTAACTACACTTTTTAAAATTCGAAAACCTAACAAGGTAAAGTTATTTTGTTCGCTACTTTAATTTGCCTTTTTTTTTTAATGGCAGAAGCCTTTATTCACAAAGAAAATTATAATATAATTTGTATTTACAATTGAAACAATTGAGCTAACTGCAGACGTTGCAAACAATCTACAGGTAGCTCAACTGATCCATATCAATACCAGTCGGAAGCGTCCCCAAGACGCTGGCTGCATTGCCCCGCCGTATGGCAATGCTGATGCGCTGTGCCAGATTTGCCTTATATAGATTGAATTAAACAAAATATCAAAGTAATCTCTTTAATTCCTAGTTTTGCTTTTGTTTTAATTTGAATTTTGTCGCGTGTCTACGAATCAATGATATAGGAAAATAAAGCAGAGTGGTTGGTATATTTGATATTTAATCGACTCAAGAACGGCTGGACCGATTTTAATGATATTTGATTTGTTGGATTTTGCTTCCTCCCGAGTAGCAAAATAATTAATAAAAAAATCGAACTAAACAAAACTATGAAAAAAATTCGTTCCTTTTACATATTTCGTATGCAACGCCATCTCTGATTTTACGGCGGAACAAAGTTCGCCGGTTCAGCTAATGTTTACAAAATTGGAATGGTTTACAATAAGACCACTCGTTACGGGATACCATGATTTGTGTTGATGTAATTTTTTTATGATATTGTCATCATCATCAGCGCGTATACGTACTGCTGAACATAGGCCTTCCTCAAATGACAACGCCACGAATAGCGGTCCTGAGCCGCCTCCTCCATAGACTCCCTGCGACCGCAATGTCACACAATGTCAGCGGTCCATCAAGAGGGAGGTCTTCCCACACTCCGTTTCGGAGTGTGGGAAGACCTTTACTCCACAAGAGTTCTGGGTTCTGTGAGCTACTTATATATAGCCGGCCCATTTTTGTTAGTAAGTAATGATATTAAAACAAATTTAGAAAAATGCTAGACAATCCATACAGTTTCATCTATCCCCAAGCTAAGCAGAGCTTGTGTTATGGGTACAAAATGGCTGATGTACATACTTAATACGATCGACAATACATTACATAGCTAGATATTTTTATTATACATGGAAAATACCCAGAACACCCGGGAAAAATATTTGCAGATCGTACAAACATTTGTCCCAAAGCAGGAATCGAACCCGCAGCCTTCTGCGTCGCAGGCAAATTTTCGCCCATCGCAAGCTAGGAGCACAGGTCTTACTAACGCATCTTATCAGTAAGCAGGTAGATGGTTCATATCGACAAAATAAAAACATAAATAAAAAAACATTTTATAAGATAATATTTTTAACGGTGCATTTTACTGTTTTTATATATTGACTCGTTCCTTTCCTTTTGTTTACTAATCTTGTTATTTTATTTATTAGCATAGCGTACGCTTATCAAAATTTACATAAGTACCTAATTTTTTTGTTGTCTTTGATATGAAAAATACTGATTTTATTGGTACTTGTACTATTTGAGTACATTTTCCAACATGTTGCCTTACTACTAACCATATGAAAATTTCAGGGTTTATTTTTTATGAAAGCTAGTAGTTTTTAAAATAGGTTGTAGAAAAAATATTATGTACTTAAAGTATTCAAAAACTCTTTATTTCCATAAAGCAATAGTTATTTATTGATAAATAATATGTGTGTACAAGTTAAATATGTATGAAAATACAAAAACTTAAAGTATTTGTTTTAAAATCCTAAAAAGTTAATAATGTAAATATTAGATTTTGTAAAATAAATTAACTTAGTGTAACAGTTAACTTAGTGATTTTCGGATTTTTATAAATCTAAGACATTAATTGTTATAGAGGTACAAAAGGCTCAATACTGAGCTAGTCTAAAATAAAAAGACAGGGTCTACAACTTTATAGTTTATCTACAATTGGGAAGTTCAGGCTGAAATCTGATTTTGACAAAAAAGTTACCAAACTCCAAATAATTTTGAATCGCTGAATATCGCAGAACATACATGGAGGTTAAATCGATAGGTACTGACTGAGGTCCCCCACCCCCCGGCCATCGATGACCCACCCCACTTGTTACACCGTGTATATATTTACTATTATCCTATCCTACTATCCTATCCTACTAATAATAAAAATGAAAAATTTTGTGAAATGTGAAATTTTTGTTATCAACACTAGGATCTTCAAAACTACTGAACAGATCAAAATAAAATTTGGCATACATTAAATACACCTAAATAGCTAGTTTTCAGATAAACTTGTCTCAAATCATTTCCAATGAATATCTAACTTAACGCTTTTCTATTCAGATAGGTAAATAAATCAAAATAAGTAATTAGGTACTACGATCTCTTTGTTTCCTTTTACAGAATGAAATTTCATATACCTAACTGTTTTGCTGCTCATTCCAACAATAGCAAAAACACAACTAATTCATTCAACTAGCTTCTGTTAGCATTCACTAGGTGTATAATATTACAATAAAATTGTAATATAAATACTACTTAACACTAGGTACCTACAGTTTCGAAGATCAGCTGATATAAGTCGGCGTATTGAATTAGTCCACTTAGACCTCATAACCCATTCATTCAAAAGACACTACAATGTTTGGACGTGCTTACTTTTTTCTAGTGTTATTGTGTTTTTGTTACGGGTATGTTACTTGCAATTATATTCAATCAACCGCCGATTGATAGGTATCTGTTTATCAAGATTAAATTTTATCTGATAAAGCCAAGAACTGAATGTTCCGAGATTTTGTTTGTTTCGAATTTTTGTTTAGGTTCATAAATTAAAAATAAGTTTTACTTTTAAATCTACGGTCATCTTCATCACCAATGCAAATTGTTCATTTCCGTTCTTTTTTTTCATTTATTTGCAGTGTTCCTATAATTCATTGTATTTCTTTTTACACAAATCACGACGTCCATATCATCAATGAGTTTAATTGCCTATCAAAACGAAAACAAGCAGGAAGATCAACTTTGTTTGGATCCACAATTTAGATGTGTGTGGCGTAACAGATAACATCATGACAGACCACTCTAAAACGGTATTTGATAATACCTTATCTTGTGAAATAAGTAGAACAAAATAATATCTTGGTGGACTTAGTAACTTTCATACATATACAATATTTGTACATAGAACACACTTAGAAATTTGTTATTAGTGTGAGGACTTGCGCACTACATTACAAAAACCTAAGTACACTCTAGTCTAGAAATAACTTTTCTTCGATCATTTAGTTTTTTTCCTTGCCTAAGTTTTGGACAGGAAATAATAGATTCGGATATAAATAATTAAAAACTGAATAACTCGTGTCTCTTTTCATTATTAAACAGGTAGAACACAAAACATATTATATGGGCGACAGTGCCAAAAATTATAATGATTAAAATAATTATTGCAATGTAGTTTGTTATTCATTTTTCAACATTAACAGCAAGGTCCTAATTATCCACTTTTCTGAAACATTATAAGTATTAAGGCATTTATAGGTATAATTTTTTACTAACATAACAATAACGTTACGTACTAAGTAAATTATTATTATCGTTAGAAGAAAAACAACAAATCAAATTGTCTGCATTAAGTTCAATTGTTTCAATCATACTAATATTTTATTATGTGAATATTTGGATGTTTAGACGTATGGATGTTTGAATGAATGTTAATTACCTTTTCATGCCAAAACTACAGAACGGATCGGGCTGAATTTGCATACAGGTAATTCTAATCCTGATATCAAACATACTTTTTATCTACTTTTTATCCCGTAACATCCATGTTTCCATAGGAACAACAGAAACTAGTTGTTAATAATATGTTTATATTCTTTGATGGTAATTTTCTTTGTTAATAATGAAATAACTGTAATTAACCTCATAAAATAAAAAAATGTTTAATAGTCCTAAAAAAATATCAAATGCAAATAAAGCAGAGAGTTTTTTCTCCATGTTTTCATTGTTAATTTCTTTTTCAGGGACAAAGACTGCAAAAATGCAGAAAGAATGAAACTGGTGATCGACAATGATGCAGGATCTGACGATGCGATGGCCATATTCCTGGCATTGCTGTACGAGAAGAATTATGACGGGTAAGCCCCTATAAAAGCTAGTCCAACCCGTGGTCTAACTAAAGAGTAACTTACAATTGGTCGGACTACGGGTTAACGAATAGGTACTAAATTTACGCAACGTACAAAAATAACCATAGTGTCTTCTTAATACTTACGAATACCTACTTATACATTCAAAACTTCTTCTACACAGGTCGAGCCGAAAATTTGCATAAAAGTAGTTGAAATAGTAATACCTAGTTGGTAAAGACCAATTAACACTAGATGAACCATCTTTTGTGAATAGAACAGACCAATTATGTTTTGTTATTATAATTCCTGGACCATCGTTTGACCACAATTTCATTAGATGGAAAGTGACGACGTTGCCGGCAATGGGTCACGAAGGTTTAAAAGACACCATAATCGCTCTTGTTATATAGAGACCTCGTTTTGAACGTTGCAATGACTGTAGTACCTAGGTATGGTCTTTGCCTGGAATAACTGAACTAACATTTTTATGCACGAATAGCGGGCAAAATCCACGGGCAGTTGCTTGAACTACATAATTATTTTGACTTTCGCTTTTAAATAGTGGTTAAATACCTATTAAAAGGCCTGAATTTAAATCAATTAACATGCTTGCTGTTATTTGATAAGAACAGGAATTTGGAGTAGAACATACGATTACCTACTTTATCTGCACCTACTAAAGATACCATTTTGGATAGAAAGTATAGAGGCTAGGAGAATATTATTTTTCTATACCGGTTATGTTGGTAAATTGTTATCGCTGACGTAACTTGTTATTAATTAAAATAGCTCCTGTTAAATTTAATGAACCTGAACATCAACTACCTAATAATAATTGAGAACTTTTTCCCCTTACAGGCCAGAATTAGTAGCACTCACGACTGGGAATGGTAACACTAAAGAAGATAATGTTTACGTAAACAACCAAAAAATACTAAAGATAGCTGGTAGACAAGATGTGAGTAGATTTGAAAGATATGGGCTCAATTGAATGTCAATGGCAAACCGACATGTGGAACGTGTGCCTTTCGTCCCATCTGAATAGGTTGTGTGTTTATATTAAATGCTTCCGTAAACGTCTCACAAACTCGAAAATTTTACAGAATTATTTAATAGTTCTCTTCATCATCTTAAATTTTTATACTATCAATTTATATCATAAATTGTGTGTTAAATTTTCAGGTGCCAATATATAGAGGGTCCAAAGCATCATTAGTAACAACATTGCCTGTAACCAACTACTTTGGAGAAGACGGACTTGGGGACACGGGTGAAGTTTTTACAGACTTGGTGGAGGCTAAAGAAGAAAACGCAGTGAACACACTTATTCGACTATCTAAAACTTATAAAGGTATTTATTGAACTGATATAACTCAAATCAGCGAGCTTTTTGACATAAACATTGATATAATTGAGCCGTGATGCGGTGTAAGAATCAACCCTTCCAACTCAGCCCGTGGATATAGTAAGAGGCTACTAAAGGAACCTATCAGAGAAAGGGCAGCAGTTTTCTTCCGTGTAGCTCTTTTAACACACCTACGTGATCACTAATTCCAAGTGTGGTGATTCTGGCAAAACCCCCTTGTTTGGCAGTAGCACGTTCAGCAGTGGACCTTAAAGTGCTGATAGGTAAACAATGAAAAAATAGCGTAAGTTACTTGTTGCATGCGACGATGGTAAAAGGCCCAACGGTATGAAACTATTCCCATGGGAGTTGGGGACGCCCATTGTGTGGGACGCGACATGCGTCGACACACTTTCGCCTTCCCATCTGCCGAGCCGAGGACATCCGTGAGGGCGGGTGCGGCAGCAGATTTGGCCGAGGATCTTAAAAGGCGCAAATATGCAGGTCTCGACAAAGCCTACACATTTGCTCCCTTTGGAGTTGCAATTGTTTCAATTGTAAATACTTTTGTCAATGTTATTGCTTATTTTGCGTTCTCTGCTGTACTTTTTTTTTTTCAAATATTTCTTTCTGATATATCCGGATGGAACGGATAAAGGATTATAGGATAACTCAATAAATAGATTGTGAAACGGATAAGGACACAGGTACGTTACTTGTATAATGAAAAAACGTATTCGGATTTAAGCTACTTTAGATACACTATAAACCACGATAAGAATACATTTTCTAAAATTTGTGCTCAAAATATTTCCTCTTTCAGAGAACCTCACTGTGGTCACGATTGGTGCATTGACAAATATCGCCGTGGCTATATCACTGGATCCAGATTTTCTGAAACGAATTGGCCACCTTTATGTTGCTGCGGGACATATTCACAGTAAGTTTTCAATGTAACTTTATCCATGAAAATTGTAGAATTACCGAATGTAATAATGAATCAATAAAATTATCCAAGTTTTTTTAAACTTGATAAACAAATATCGCTCGAACTGAGATCATAAAATAGAAAAATATATAATGTGTGCACATAGTCACAAAGTATTCCGTATACTCACTAGGGACCGACCAGCTAGGGCAGCCAGTGTGGTTCATAATAATTTGAAAACGTTTAATTGGGGCTACATAAAACTGGCTTAAACCAGCCTCCCATAACTTATTCACTATACACAATAATCTAATGTTTTCTAGGTCTCCAAACTCCAGATCCTGAGTTCAACGCTAATATGGATGTCGAAGGGTATCACGTAGTTATGAAACACGCCACACCGGACAAAGTGACCATGCTACCTTTCTCACAAGTGATTGAGTACCTTACTTTCAGCAAGGTCAGTTGTTTTGTTTTATAGTTTAATATGTATAACTAAACCCTTTCCAGAGTGGAAGGGGGGTCCTAGAAGTCTTATAATTTTCACGAAATATGGTACGGGTGCGTTGCAAGTCAAGCTTCCTAGTCAACCACCTGACGAGTCGATATTTTTTCAATCACACCGTAAAATTTTAGGATCTATATATTCTTAGACCGTTAGTTATATTTTGTTGACATGCCTACCGTCATCTAATGTAAGCAGGTGCTCTTACATTATATAACTTGGCTGGAGAGCCTGGCACTGAACCTAGATATTCGGTTACAAGCAGGGCCCTTGGTATTATAAACTACTCAACGGTATCCGTTCTGCTTGGTCGGTCACAATATCAGTGGCATACGTTATTTTATTATGTAATATTCTCCTAAGACTGCAAGATCCACTAAGATGCGTGATCGATGATCCAAAGATATATATTTATTTTATCTACATGTTCATATCGAATTGGTTTAGCACATTTTTAGACATTAGGTACACTCTTCATACAAAAATACAAAAAACTAATGTTTTGTCCTGTCCCCAGATAAATATTTTATGCCAATTGAAGCCAATTACAATTATATTTGAAACCACACGTGTTGTACGTACAGTCACAGTACCTACATAAATAGGTACAGTGTCGTTCATCGTTAGCTGACACCCTGGCAGGTACCAAGTCTCCTAATTATATCAGTTTTAGTTTAATATTATTAAATTTGTTGTTTTTTTAAATAAAATGACTTAATATCTTCATTTTGCTAAAATATTCTTGTCATAAAATATTTCTGTATTCATAGAAATTGACGTTAAACGTAACAGAGGAGTCAGCTAACAATAACAATAAACGCTACCGCACATCTTGTTCCAAATAAATGCAGGTGACATAATTTCACTGTACATTTTCAAGCGGACTTTATAACTTTCAAAGGATTGGCGGAATAACGTCCTTGGCGCTATACCAACGGAGATCATCAGACAGTTGAACAAATTCGAGCAGAGCTCAATGGCCAAAGAAGAACATTGGAGCGTTCTGGATCCAGCTATGATTGCTCTGATTCTCAGACAAGATCTCGTGTCGGAATACAAGTATTCGAGCAATGATATTAATATGTGTGGTGAGTTCTGTAGAACATTGTGTGAGGTAGTCAAGTGATAAGTATCATAATCATAACCTACTAATCCTACTACTTAATAATTTTTAGAACTTGATTAAACAAACAAATAACCAAGCACAGATAGATCTCAGAGCGTGCGTCCGCTCTCCGCCGGCTCTAAAATGCAAAAATCCATTTATACTGTCGCAATCCAGAACCTGTCACAGCTTCCAACCGAAGTTACCTTAGCGGTGAGCGTGTTATTACCTAACACATTTTACCTTTGGCTCAACACCAATTGCAGTAAATGTGTGATAATACAAAAAACATCATAATATCAATCTTCGATATCCATCCATATTGTTCTCCATTTGACACATAAATTTCGACCTCGGCGCTCTTCAGAATAAAACCTATTCAGAATTTACCAACTCGGAACTAGAAAACGGTTGATTTTGCTCCATGAATACTAGGACTTCATAAGTCTGTAGAAATTTTCTTTTGCTACCCGAAGTTGCCGTGTAACAAGAAGATGTCGATAATTTGGAAGAACCTGGACAGTGAGAAAGAAGGGTTTTCTATGAAACCAGAAACGCAGAGTTTACCGACACATTTCATAGATGGAGCAAGGAGAGAGCGGTTGAATTTGCTCCATGAGTACTAGGACTTAATAAGTTTTTAGAAGTTTTCAAGTTTTCTTGTGCTACCCAAAGTCAATGTGTAGCAAGTAGATGGGCATTAGTGGATAGTAGGTACATTTGGAGGAACCCTAGGGTGCACTAGCCAGGAATGGCGAGTTCAGTATCTCGTTCATAGGTGGAGCTAAGAGAGAACGGCTGAATTTGCTTCGTGAGTACTAGGACTTCATAAGTCTGTAGAAGTTTTCTTGTGCTACGTAGCCGCCAAAATGACAGAGGTTAAGGTCAGACTCTTCCAAAGCGGAGATGTGTGGAGAGGAGAAGAGGCGTTGTTCAGCGGTGGGTGTTAAAACCCAAAAAAACGCACTTTTAATGTTATTTTTGTACCTATGTTTTATTTTTTTTGTTTCTTGTTTCAGGAAAGGAAAGAGGAATAAATACCAACTCCTTCTGTGAAAAAGAAAAAGCGAATACAAGAATAATTTACGCGATCAAGACGGAAGAATATAAGAAGTTTTTACTTGAAGTATTCTCCGAAAAATAATATATGAGTTCTTATTTATTTCTAACCTCTATTGACAAATAAAATTACAATCAATTAATAGAAACACACTAGAAAATGACGACCTCCGTGGCGCAGCGGGCGAAGGTCTGCCTGCGACGCAGGAGGTTGCGGGTTCGATTCCCGTCTCGGAACAAAGTTGTTCCGTTGGTCTGGGTGTTTTCTTAGTATAATAAAAAAATATCTATCTATGTAGTGTATCGTATTAAGTATATCAGTTATCTAGTACCCATAACACAAGCACTGCTTAGCTTGGGGCTAGATAATGTGGTGTGAATTGTCCAGCATTATTTATTTATTTATTTTATTTATTACATTAGAACTATCCTAATTCCTACCAATAATAAAAAGTCGAAAGTTTGTGAAATGTGAATTTTTGTTACTTTTTTTGTTATTTCCAAAACTACTGAACAGATCATGATGAATTTTGGCGTACAATAGAAACATGGCTTACCTTAGATGATAGGCAATATTAGTAAATAAATAAATGAGTACTTAGTGATTTTTTTATTTAATGACTTTTTTGACTTAATGACTACCTCTATAGCGCAGCGGGCGAAGGTCCGCCTCCGACGCAGGAGGTTGCGGGTTCGATTCCCGCCTAGGGACAAATGTTTGTACGATCTGCAGATATTTGTTCAGGGTGTTCTGGATGTTTTCTATATATAATAAAAATGTTGATCTATGTAGTGTATTGTATTAAGTATATCAGTTATCTAGTTCACAGTTATACAAGTTCTGCTTAGCTTGGGACTAGATAACGGCGCTGTGTGAATTGTCCAGCATTATTTATTTATTTATTATTATTTATTTTATAAAGATTACTTTATATTATATTTATATGTTACTTTATATAATATTTATAGGTTATTTTATAAAGGCTACCCTTAATGACAAAGAAAATTACAACCAAATAATAAAAACAAATTAGAACTAGTGTTTACGATTGAAACAATTAGGTAAGCTAACTGCAGACTTAAATTCTTTCAATTTGAGTTTGTACATACTCGTGGCTCCATCTTACGCATATTATTCAAACCATGTCTTATACTACTACAATATTAGCCAGCCACACGCTCAGTCAATTTGCATGCCGCTAAATGTTCCACGCTCTCTGTGAACCACGAACTACAATGTGGTTTCGTCCTCTTTTGATAGATGGCACAAGTGTCGCAGTTTAGGAGCTTCATTTGTTGTGATCAGTAGGTACGTAACAATGCTGAACCCTTAGTAACATATTATATTAGGTAATGTTACTGCCTGAGATTGTTTTCTTATGCTAGCCTCGACCTCCTCCTCGACATCTACAGCCTATATTGGTCCACAGCTGGACGCAGGACTTCCCCTTAAAATCGCCTTATTGACTTTTATCTCATGGGGGTAATGCCCATAATCCCCACGCTGGGTATGCGGGTTTGGGGACGGCGGGAAGAATTGTGGTGGTGTAAATTCTAAGCCGACACCCCACAGCTCCTATTATAGCACTATGCTAGCCGCTGTACCAAATCTCATCCAAAATTGGAAAGCATCGATACGATCGAGGGGCTTATACAGGTGATTGGCAGCTGGGTGCAAAGCTTCAAGGAGAAACTAGATTAGATTAGATCATTTAAAACCATTAGAGCTATGGTTAATTGATGTATGAATAAATAATATTTTTTTTATTAATATTATTGGTTTTAGGGACCCAAAATTCGACTATTCATTGCTAATAATGGCCAGATTAAACAATAAGTGGACTGTTTACATAATATCTTATGTAGGTAATTGAAGCAATATAACATAAATATGACTAAGCTATCTCTGACTACAAACATATTTTTCAAAAAAATATAAAAACCGTTTTTGGGCGCCACTTTAAAATAAACGGAATCTTTTTTTTGCTCAAGCCTAATCAAAAACATGTTTGGTTATGGTTATTTCATAGTCTAACTTTCACTTCGTCAGAGCAACGGGCGAATCTATGTGGTTGCCTCGAACCGCCTAAACCCTACGTTCCCTTCTATGTTTACATTATTATAGCATTGTATAATATAAAATACACCTGTGCCTCCAGGTATCCTTTACGAGGATAGCTAGCAAGTCATTAAAACGAGGGCTTTAAGAGAAATGAGGAAGAAATTTTTTATTTGTAAGCTGACGAATCATTTTCGTTTGAAATTACTTATTTTTGATATTTCGACGACCTCCGTGGCGCAGCGGGCGAAGGTCCGCCTGCGACGCAGGAGGTTGCGGGTTCGATTCTCGCCTCGGAACAAATTTGTGTACGATCTGCAGAAATTTGTTCCGTTGGTCTGGGTGTTTTCTATGTATAGTAAAAATATCTATCTATGTAGTATATTGTATTAAGTATATCAGTTATCTAGTACCCATAACACAAGCTCTGCTTAGCTTGGGGCTAGATAATGCTGTGTGAATTATTGTCCAGCATTATTTATTTTATTTATTTATTTAAAACGACTGCCGCAGTTCCTCACACCAGCATTAAATGCCAATAAAAACCCCCAAAAAATTTCATCTCACCATAGCGCCATCCAGGAGAACAGAATCGACAAAAACACTTTAATTCCTTGTACCTACCTACTTTAGTTTTAAAAATACAGCGTATGCCTTTATTACCGTGACATTAGTGCAGTATGGTGCTGGTTTAGAATTTGCAGTACCCCAACTGATGGTGTCATAAGAGGTGACTGAGGGACAACCACCGGGGGACGGGCAGCAGCGCCTCTTGCAGAAGAACTCTACCAACGAACTGCGATCCTCAACCTGCATGCCCAGCGTGGTCATTATGGATATTTTATTATTGAAAGAAGCATAATTGATGTTGAATGATGTGATAAGTAATAAATTTAAATACTCATGCTTAAATAATTCGTCCAATTTACTCAGAAGTGAGATCAATTTAATCTCGTTAATTGCGACTCCGCTAATTGTGTTAACAGTTGCACTTGAACGTCTCGACTGCTCTCGTATCATTTAATGGACTAAGGACTAATGTAATACCGTCTACTGGCTGGGATGTTAATTAAAAATTATTAGTAACGATTTATTGTTAAGAGTTGGTGCTCGATTCAAAATCTAAGTTATTTATTTGTAAATAAAGACATTTATGAAGGAAAACATTTAAAAAACTGTTGAAAATAGCAGAAAACTAAAATAAAAACTTCAACGACTGAATAGAATTGGATCGGATATTGCTGTCATTACTGACAGAACGTTATTTTTGACAGCTTACCTATGTTATGTACCTATACATGGTCTGAAGACAGAGCGCTATGGCGCTCATTAGGGGAAGCCTATTTCCAGCAGTGGACTAATAAAGGCTGATTATGATGATGATGATGAGTCATGTGTGAGCCGCTGAGGGAGTTGTCGCTCATGACGAAGCATGGCTTCAAAAGTTGTACAAAAAGCGAGCATTTAGACATAAACGTCCGGCAGCACCATCTTCCGCAGAACCGCCAACAATTTAGAACGCTCGTTACTGCGGCAACATCTGTCGTTCCCGTAATAGGAATTACAAACAAGTCAATTACGTAAGTGCCGAAAAACAAACACTACATAAACCATCTGTTGTGTATGTCCAGGTAATCACACTATTCACATTAATACCTATAAAGTGATAATTAGCTTCCTACAACACACTACAGCAATTCATAGATTATTAATATAACTCTGTTCGTTTCTACAATCAAATTCCTAGTCATATTGTTAACTTACCAGAAAAATAATTTAAGAAACATGTTCATAAAAACCTATCAAAAAAAGGTGACAAAAAATCCTGGACTGATTAGTTAGCCTTAATTTTTAGTTTTTAAGACAAAGCTACTTTACAGCCGCACTCATTTTAATTTATATTTTGATTATTTAAACTTACTATTATTCATGGCCTTTTTACAGCCATTCATTTTGTTTTATTGTTTTCTGATTTTTATAACTATTTTGTGTACCAATATTTTATTTTGTAGCAATTGACTTGACCAAGTGTTCCTTGTGAATTTACGGTAAATAAATACATTTGATTTGATTTGATTTGATTGCTTTTAAGAATCCGGGAATACCCTCATCACCCAAGATAATTACGTAAGTATACATAATTACTGACTAGATATATTTCAAGTTGTGAGTAAGAACCTATACTTGCTTATGGTGATTTCTCTGAAAGATAGTCGGGTGATTCGCAGCTTCATCACTTAAATTAAAATAACTGTGAAGTTTAATGACGATAATGCTTGAACATGCTCAAAGAATTAGCAAGCTGGAGTGCCAGTGGGTCGACCATATCTCGCGACAAACCGACAACAGCTGGAATCGCGTGAGGACGCCCTGCGGCCAGGTGGGGTGGCGATCTGCGAAAGACTGCAGGCAGATGCTGCATGCGGCAAGCTGAAGACAGGGCGCTATGGCGCTTATTAGGGGGGAATATGTCCAGCAGTGGGCTAATATAGGCTGATGATAATGAAAACGAACTTAATTGAAAACGATGGTCACCCACACTACCTTATAGTTTACAAAATTCATCATTTTACTGGTGTAGTTTATCAATAAATTAAATTAAAACTTGTAAATATTGGTTACGGGGACAAATTTTCAAGTTATATATAGTAGTCTGCCTGCAGTTAGTGAGAATCGTGGAAGAAACAACATTTCGCGGCCTAGAATAAGGAATGACATTCAACTCTGGCATTTAATTTTGTTATTTTGGTTCTTTTGGACCAAATTGAACCGTTCTTTTTAGTGATTCACGGAGTTATATTGAGGTAGAGCTAGTAGCTAACGATAAGCGGGCCTTTGTCACCGCTAACGTAACAGCTATTCTCGAACCCAATGGTCTGTTACGTGACGATGGTAAGAGGCCCATCGTCAGTATGACACTAGTCCCATGAGAATTGGGGAGGCCCGTTGTGTGGGACGCTACATGCGTCGATACACTTGCGCCTTCCCATCTTCCGAGGACATCCGTGAGGGCGGGTGCGGCGGCAGATTTGGCCAAAGATCTCAAGAGGCGCAAATATGCAGGTCTCGACAGAGCCTACACATTTGCTCCCCTTGGAGTCGAGACCCAAGGTCCGTGGGGTACCGAGGCTCTTTGGGTTTAAAAAAAATATCTGAGCGTCTGTTCGAAGGGACGCGTGACCCGAGAGCGGGTCAGTATCTGGCACAGTGCATCAGCATTGCCATACAGCGGGGCAATGCAGCCAGCGTCTTGGGGACGCTTCCGACTGGTATTGATATGGATCATTGTATAAATTGTTTGCAACAGTTTGCAGGCTGAATTGTTTTAATTGTAAATACTAGTTCTAATTTGTTTCATATATTTGATTGTATTTTCTTTGTAACTTAAGACCTAAATCTACTACATTACAACTTCCGACTTCGCAGGAATACTCGCATACTATCTCTCTTGTACATTATATTGTTCTATCCTGCCAGCCCTTCATATCTTAAAGAGCGCTTTGAATTCCTTTTTAACTCTCACTCTCTCTCTTTGCGTTCCTATGAAACACTCGTCTTCAAAGTCCCAGCCCACATTTTCACTTTCTACGACAAATCTTTACTGTACAAGTACTGTACAACTGTACAAGCAACAGACGTGCCAATTCACTCCTTTTCTTTAAAAAACTGCTTCATCAGCATTATCTATCCTTGCAAAGTTAGAAAACCTTATTTTTATGCATACGTAAGCTTATTATATTGTTAGTTGAGCTTATATGTAGGTATTATATTATGTAGTGTATCGACTGAATGAAAATAACTGAAAATAACAACTAACAGGCTAAAGGTTTCTTCGTCGCTTCTTTACTTTAGTCTACATACCGAAGCGACAGAAATCACTAAAATATCACTTTATTTCCGTGTCCGACCTTTTCTAAGTGTACATTTATTGTATTTATGCAAATAAAGAGTTTTTGATTTAATTTTGATTAAAAAAAAATCAGCTACTACATCATCATCAGCCTAAGAATTTTATTATGCTAGTCCAATGGAATGCTGAACAAAGGCATCTCTTCTTCTTTTTTTAGAGCCAACTTTTCAAAAAATCGGATCTTCCATAACATCAGCCCTATCTCCTCTCGTCACTCCGTGCTCAGAAATGACACGCGCCCGCAAACTTTTGGGTCGGCTCATCGTAAAGTTAGCGAAACAAAACAGAGGTACAGAAGTGAACGGGCTCAACTGGCGAAGTTAAACAAAGGCCCACCTCGTTCTGAACGTGAAGCCTGTCTCAGTTGATAAGCCGGAAAAAAGTAAACTAGTTGCTAACAAGTTGGAATTTTGATAGGTGGCGACTTTTGTGTACTATTTAGAGCATGATGTTGACATGTGTCGTTTGAAATTAGCTTAAGCTACATTTAAGGTGAAAAGCGATAGCGAGATCTGGTTTTCACAATAGCGAATTTTATAACCTCCATCTATCTATCTATACTAATATTATAAAGAGGAAAGATTTGTATTTGTGTATGTAACGAATAAAATCAAAAACTGCCCGACCGATTTAAAAAATTCTTTTACCATTAGAATGCTACATTATTCTTGAGTAACATAGGCTTTATTTATTACTTAAAACAATTAGTGATCCCAACTAAAACTTCAATAATGTAACCCAAGGTGTAAAAAAAATAATGAATGCTACATTATTATTGAGTAACATAGGCTTTATTTATTACTTAAAACAATTAGTGATCCCAACTAAAACTTCAATAATGTAACCCAAGGTGTAAAATTAACCATAAAATGTCTTTCATCGCATGCGCTGCGGAAACTATTGATGATAGTACAAAAAAATATATAGAACAATAATGTAGAACATATCAATATCTAAAAAAAACTTTGCGATACCATGTGTTCAACTATTATAGTTATGTCACTATAACTACTTTTTTACATATTAAAGTTGATAGAAATGCCGACCAAAATCTGACCATTTTATCCATACCTTTGTATTAAACCTTATCCAAATAAATTATATCGTATTAAAAACTATTTCAATATCTGTAGATTAATTTTTGAATTATTCAAATCGGACATTCCATTCAAAAGATATTACGAATTTAAAATGTCAATCTAAACAAAAAACTAATAGAAAAATAAACGCAGCGCCGCCACGCCCCGCCGCCACCGCGCGCCGCCCCGCCGTGGCCGGTGCCCGATGCGCAGGACATATTGTAGTGCACAAGTGTGTGCGCAAACATAGGTGCACTCTCTATTCCCTCACTCTCATAATCCGATAGGACGGCAGACCGACGCGACCGGGGAGAGGTCAAGCGCAGGACCAACTCTGCAACTCTGCCTACCTGCAAGCAAATGGCAAGCAGCTGATTGGTGTTACTTAACGTGTGCTGCTCGTCGTCGTTGCCGTTGCCTCGATACAAAGAACGTTCTTTGAGAAACGTTAGTATTCCATATTACCGCCCTCTAACAATCCCACGCAAAACTTTCATTGATAAGATCCAACAATTCACGTACACCGCTCGCCCTCCCAAATTTACATGCATGCAGATTTTCGGGTACAGATGACAATCAACCAATCAGAGAAGGTAAAAAACTTTTATCATTTGTTTATCATCCATTCATTTCGTCCATTATGGTTATAAAAACGTTCAGTATTTTACTCCTAGAAGAACGACAATAGAGTTTTGATATAGTCGTCTGGTGACGTCAAGGAACACAATTATAGATGAATATCGTAAATTATAATTAATCATACGACTACACAAGTAAAATTTAAGCAGAAACTAGAACAAGTTGAGGGTTCCGTATGAATTTTCAGAGTATTCAACATCTAGTTTTCATGAGGTGGAAATCTGGCGATAGAATGCCCTAGCTAGGGCATTCTTTCGCCGGGTTTCCACCGAGTAAGGGTAATTTATGAGCGGGGAATGAGAGATGAGTCCTCAATCCTTTCCACTCGACTATTTGCTGTCGGAAATACCTACAAGTATGCAGTTTTCTCTGTTGAAATGGGTCTGCTCCGCCCGCGCTGGAAACCCGGCTAGTGTAAGTACACTAAAATTTTATTTTAAAAGTCTCATAAACGTAATAAGTACGTTTAAGAGACTTTTAAAATAAAATTTCAAACCATATTCCTAATAATTTGGTTTCCTTTTCCTTCGATTTTGTACAGGAAAGGGAAAAAAAACCCTCAGCTAGTACAACGAACCCAAATATTTATGAGCACTCAATTCTTATCTACATGAATATAAATTTCTTTGGATCATTGTGGATAATTTACTTGTCAAACAACGAAATTCCACCTAAGTTTATTTTTTTCCTTGTAATTCCTGAATATATGAATTACGGTCGGAAAATTTTTGGTAGTGCTCAACAGAAGTTTTAGCTTTTTCAATAAGTTTTATCATTTATTGTTTCTGTGTCTTTTATATTTGTAAAGTTATTATCACTTGTACCTTCATTTATAAAAATGTACTTTCAAGTAGGTAAGTTATTCATGGTTCTTAATTTTCCATATCACAATCTTTCCGTACTTCAAAGCTACTCTGAGGCGTTAGAATCGCCCGTCTATCTCTGCCTGTGGATTTTGTAAGAGCCGACTAAGGGAATGTCACTCCAACTCTCCCCGCGGGTGTCGTACGAGGCGACTAAGGGATATCCACCGGGGGGTGGCCAGCAGTGCCTCCTGCAGAACAATCTACCACCGAACTGCGATCCCCAACCCGCTTTTTCAGCGTTTATCCCCCATGAGATAACAGCCAATACGGCGCTTATAAGTGGGAGGCCTGCGTCCAGCAGTGGAACAATATAGGCTGTTGAGGTGAGGTGAGGACTAATGGAACGTACCAGTGGTAAGGCAGCTTCTTTCTGCGTAGTTTTAACAAATATACTGCGATTAGCAATCCAGCCAAGCGCGGTTAAGTCAAAATGGGAAATCAGCATTTATACGTCAAACAAGGGGTTTTGACGTTTATATGCTGATTTCATCATCTCCGCATTCATACTGTCTATGTGTGTGTAATTTCAAGCTTTTTTTATATATTTGTTAATATCCCTACAAACAGTACTAACTAGAGGGTACACGTAATTACATAGTGATCATTTGTTTACTGGAGGTGGATGATTGAATCGCGTGCTTTCACCAACCAGTGTATGGGGAGCTTTAGATATCTAAAACATGGTTTAGAGTTCAACATAGAACTGAAATGAATTTCGCTAGATTAGCCTTGAGCGTTATTTTCACGAATAGTTTTTTATTGTCCGTGAAATTCACGTCATGATACAATAATAAATAAATAATGCTGGACAATCCACGCAGCATCATCTAGCCCCAATGTCATATCAGTCAAAAATACCTAATTTAATTAATATTGTATTAAGTTTTATTATTGTGGAGGCCATACTGTGTAATCTAAGCTAGCCTCAAGTGTTATCTAGTTGCATGTGCATTGAACTCTATTTTTAAGTTATAGTTTTTGTTACGAAAGTCTAAAATCTATTAAAATTCGCTTGTCGACAAAAAACACACAAAGTACTACCCAGGTCTAGATAAAATGGCACCAAAAGTAAATTAAAAAACTCGCAACTTAGTTACGTGTGTAGCTAGCGCTAGTAGTTGATTAAATCTATCAGTTTCATTTTAAGTACTTTACTATAAACCGCGTCCCGTATTGTGTAGGTTAATATCCAGAGAAGAAAAGCCATGAAAACGAAGAAGTCGGTAGTCGTTAAAGATATTTTAGGACCAAATAAGCTGATCTTGCCCCAACAACCGAATCATGACGTAAGTACAATATCGCGTGAACAATGTACATTATTTATTAAATGTAGATGATACATCACCTGAGATCGAGTGGCTGAGGTACGGAGAATTTTATTCTTGTAGCTTGTTCGTAGAAACTTGCTACGAAGTGCTACGAGTTGCTATGATAATTTTATGAACGTGTTCTAAAACAGACTAAAATTCTGCTGTAAGGCCCACTTGTACCAAAAGTAGGAGTTAAATAAATAACTCGGGGCTTACTGTTGTGTTAATGTTTTGAATTTTTAGATCACAGTTTATATTGCACCAGTGAAAATTTATCCAAAGTCAACTAACCCGAGTTAAAAGTCATGTTCCTTCATTCTTTTTACATTCGGCCAAATATTAGTAGGATGAATGCTGAATGATTTAAGTGCTCTCTCTCGCTTTACAGTAATTTGAATGATTCTTAGTATAAGAAAATCTGGGGAAATAATTCGTGTAGTTTTGTAAATTGGTACAGTTATACATTGCGGTATCCAAATGAAAATAAAAGTCCTCAAGAGTGGGGGGTGTGCTGAGGGTGTAAAGGGGGGTTGAAGGTATCTTAAAATTATTTAGGAGCTAAAGGGTGTTTAAGTAAGCAAGGAGATAAAATATAGACGATTAAAGCAGTAAAAACTAAATAGGTTATCAAATTTTATTTAAAAATAGAAAAAACAAATCAGTTTGTCTTTATTAAGTTACTCATCGTCTTCTACATTGACATCTTTGTCTTCTCCATCTATGACATCTACAGGTATACCGTTTGTACATGAACCCAAGCAGCCGAAGCATACTAAACTGCATGAAATATTGGCTTTTTGACATCCACATTTTCCAGTGCAACCACTTTTGCAGTTACATAAAACTTAAGTCAGCATGGTGTCAGGAGCTGGAGGATTAGTGGTGGTAATTGGTTCGAGGGTTCCATCAGCTCCTTGCTTTTAACCTCACATTTCAGGAGGCATTTCGTTAGCCAGCCACTCTTGTACTTGGTGGAATACTCGTAATGCGTGATATTTTGCTGACCTGCTTTTAGTAGGGGGGAGAGAGGAGAGATCAGCTTTGGACTTGGTGCTGGATTTAACAAAAAGCGAGTATCGGTGGCTGTTAAGATCCAGCTGAGTAGTGGGCGCACGATGTATCGTCAAAAACATCGTTTCTCCTGATTTTTCTATGGCTTCCGATGTTGATGTTGGGTCATAGAAAATGGCTGCTTTATCTTTTAAATTGGTTTTTTCTCAAAAAATATTTACAATTGACAGTTTGCTAATCCTGTAAATTGCTGAGGTTGTGTCGCAGCCTCTTAAACTATATAGGAAAAGAACAGCACAACAAAATGAAAGGTTTTGGAGTTACACACCCTGTAGCTCTAAAATATTAATCGTGGAGTAAAAATAACATGACCAAATTTGTAGAAAATTTTCTCAGAAGTACCTAATCATAATGCCATTCGTACAGATATTCGAGATATAAGCAAAAATCTGAAAAAAGGTACCTTCAACCCCCCCTTACACCCTCAGCACCCTTGAGGACTTTTAGTATGTTCATCTGAATACCGCAAGGTATAACTGTACCAATTTACAAAACTACACGAAATATTTCCCATTTTTTTGTACTATATTTGTACTATATTCCTTTACATCAGATTTGGAATGACATGTTGATCGCATTTTATTGACAGTTGTTTATTTTTAAACTAGTTCCTGTCCGCGGCTTTAAACGCTTTGTTTGTATGGAAACGTTTAAAGGGCATTATTTATCCTATAGGATCTGATTTATGCAAATTAACCGTGTTAATCTAGCCTGGCGCAAGTGGGCCTAAGCTATTTTTAATAAATGTGTAGTAATTTTGTTTTGTTTATAGCTTATGATGAATTTCGAAGGAGAATTCTGCATTTTATGCTCAATTTAATATTCAGCTAAACTACGCTGCATACAAACGTACCTATTAACATAATGATAATTATGCTCATCATTTCCAGGAATTTCTCCAAACAATGAGCAGAGTGTTCCTATGTGCTTCTGTCTGTGGCGTCCTAGTTCCTCGCAGGCTCGTCAGCAAGGCTTGGAGCGCGCTGGTGCTAAGCTGCCTCGTTGTAGTTCTGATTTTAGCTATCTGGAAGGTTGTGAAGGCTTTGGCGGGGTGGGCCAGTGATATTGTGGGGCACAGTGAGTTTAATTATATATTAATTTTCCTTGCACAGTGAGTAAGTATGAATGTTTTTCAACAATCTCATGATTCAATTGATATTCTGCAGCTAGATTCCTAGTAGGCAAAATTTTACTCTTAATCATGTCTTAGTTAGTATGTACCTCCCTACCAACAATTTATTAACGTATAATAATGTGGTTTTAGCAGTTCTAGTAGCTGCGGGAAGCATTTCTTTGAGTCGCTCCGAAGAGGCTGCGCAGTGAACCCCTAAAAGTGACTAAGTAATAAGAACCGGTCCCACCAGAACAGAGATATGTGCAATTAGTGGATGTTGTCTCTTCCATCATTATCTCGAATTCATTCACTATCTTGAACAGTGAACACTGTAAGATAAAACACTGTTGGTTGACAGACGGTTGTCAGCAACCTTAAAGTTTAAACCAAAAACTGAACGGGAAAGACTAGAACATCCATTCCACTATCCGGGTCCTCCCCTTACAGAATTTATTGATTTGGATTTTTAAATTATTTTTCCAGGGAGTGTAACAGCTCGCATGTCAGGTACTATATTCTATACCATCGCCACTACGTCACTGATCCTCGCGTCCCGTCTCTCCGTCGCCTGGCCTGAACTGTCTTCCTACTGGGCCAGGGTTGAACGCATGATGGTCGTCAATGTAGCCAACGATAAATCCTTGAAGAAAAGGGTTATATTCATGGGTTGTTTTATGACTGGATTTTGTATTTGTAAGTACCTAATTTTGCCATTCGACATGCACCATGTCATTCCGCCGCGTCATGCCGTCTTAGGATTTACACCACTCAACTCTTCCCGCGGGTGTCGTAGATAGATCGATATTTACTGGCAAAAAAAAAACATGTTTTCTAGTAAATAGTCTTACCTACAATTATATCCTGAATTAGGATGAATGTACATACTTTTCTTGATTGCATTAAATATCAGATTCGCAAAACCGGACACGTTTTTGTATGCAATTTAATATTTGTCATGCATGCGTGGCCGATCGATTTAAATCCAGAGCGAAGAGAAATGTTTTGAAAAATCTGTTGAAGGTATGTATGACCTATCCTAACAACGATAGAGTTTAATTTTTTGGTGGTAGATTTATAGGCTAGGTAATAAATTTTACTTAGTTTAGGGACGTTTATGAAAAGAGAATTTTCCGCTCGTAAAACCGGTTGCAACCAAAACCTGTATAAACATTCAAACCAACCATAAACTCTGAAAAACCTGTAAATTAATTTAATTTTATTTTTCAGTTGAACATTCGATCAGCATGATCTCTCTCGTTGGATTGGATTGTCCACCGCACCTCATTCTTCAGAGATATACCTTGAAATCCCACGGCTTTATACTACTCAACGGTAAGTTACCTATTAAATCGACACGTACCTATTTTAGTCAACCCAAAGTCGGTGACACAACCCGGCTGTTCGTGCGACATTTGAGTGTATGAATAATATAGGCATCAGGCATCCAACATTTTTTGGCGCTTGCCAGCTGGCTTTGGTATGTAGACTCCATAGATACTTATCTTACCTGACCTAACAGGTTCTTGCATTTAAAGAAAGAAAACAAGAAAATTTATGTATTAGTTCACTAGTACAGCTTGTACTTATTTTAATTATACAAATACGAATATAAAAAATAAGTAAATTATTCTTTATTATTTATTTAATAAATGAGTGTATAATAATGATAATTTCTAGCGATGCACGTTAATATAATCTCTATTACGCTACTAAGCCGTTGCTGATTGTTTGTCAGTTCGTTTTAGATTTATTGTTATTTGTTTGTATTACTGTTTGGTAAACGATATAACGTATACCCGCAACACTTGTCCTAGCGCGGGACCCACTGCTACCGTATATTTTGCATGACATGAGTAGTTTTTTTTATATTATATCTGTGTACCTATCACAAATGAATAATTGATCTTAAGAAATTGAAACTTGAAACTCTAATGAGTTGGAGTTGGTAGTCCAAAAGCAAACACATATATGTATATCTTGTTTCTTATAATAATTTGAAAATTTTCTATGGATAGTAAAAATATCAATCTATTTTTTATTGTATTATGTATATCAGTCATCTAGATCCAAATCACAAGCTCTGCCTAGCTTGGGGCTAGATGATCTTATGTGGCTTGTCCAGCATTAATTATTTATTATTATAATTCTAGATGATTATTCAGACTGGGCGGCCATACCCCTGGTCTTCATAAGCAGTATTGCCACAGCACTATGGACGCTGCAGGATGTTATCATTGTACTGTTGAGCATGGGCCTCACTTCTCGCTATCACAGGCTGAATAAATGTGTTGCGAAGATCTGCGCAATTGAGAAGAAGCAGATGAAATGGGATAAGGTTAGCGTTTATAAATATGAAATGTTGTATTCGCAGATGAACAACTGCAAGAACTGAAGAGCGACTTGTTGGTTGGCTAAGGAGAGAAAAGTAGCGTTGGGTGCCTGGCTGCGACATTAAAACTTCATAATTTGCATGCATTAACGGATCAACCCGTGCTTGAATTTGGTTTTAGAAAGCAACCCGCATAGTACGTTTCCTTTTCTGTAGACCCTGGAAATGTGGGCGAAGACGTGTGAGATTTATTTTGAAAACGGGCACAGACCCTTTTTAGTCTTGTTCCCACTGCTCGAAACAGTAAAAGATATGTTTGTGATTTCCACAGAAGGAAGCCTAGCAAGAATTAATAATATTGGCCTGCTAAGCAAATGAAATGAAAAAATTAAAATATTTTTTATTGCTACTTAAACAACAAAATTAAAATTAACACAAGGGGTCTTAGTAGGTACCTACTACAATCATTACTGAGTAAGTGAGTAAGTAGAGATGATTTTCGGACGCAGTTGACAACGATTGTGAGTGTGGGCACTAGGTAGGCCTGTGTCGTGGGAACCCAAATTTTTAACAAATAACGAATAAAAAAGCAGTGGGTCAAATCAAGCACTTACCTACGCTAACAAATTAGTTAATAATAATAACTAAACAATTTATTTATCATAAAATAAATAAAAGCCACGTACATTCCAAAATTAAACATAAAATTATAAATTTAGCATTATTAGAAGTAGACATTTTCATTATTCCATAATCTCTGTCCGTGAAAAGGCGTCCTCCAGACTGTGCAATTTCTTTCTGTCCGTCGCTAAAGTTTGCCACTCTTTTCCAGCTGTGTCTAAAATTTCGTCCACACCTTTCGAGTGGTCGTCCTCTTTTTCTTTTACCGGGTGTAACAAAATTAGTCAAAAAGTGTAAATTATTTTTTAGAGAACCGAGACCCTAAAACTTTACACGTGGCGTAAAATCCGCGAGGCGTACGTGAAGCAAGCAGCCCTGGTACGGAAGGTGGATGGCGCAGTCGGAGGGATGATCTTGCTGTCGTGCTCCTGCAATTTCTTCTTCATCTGTCTGCAGCTGTTTATGGGGATCACGTGAGTTGGTTATTTATCTAGTTAGTTTTTGGATCGATGTTCAACGCCGAGAGCCATTTTCTTGACATAACCGCTGGTAGATTTGTAGGTCGATGCATCGATATTCAGGTTTCGAGATCGAAGATCGGTTTCGAAATCCTTATGGTCTCGCTTTGTCTGTCCTTTTTTCCCTCCTTAATAACTCAGCAACTACAGCAGCTATCAAATTGAAATTGAATAATACATTCCGTGTTCTTGTACAGATTTAAAGAAAAATAAACCAATAAATGAAAAATGAAAAAGAATATTTTCATTACAAATTGTGATGCGAATTTTAAAAGATACCTACAGGGTCAAATAAAAGGTATCAGTTTGTACATTTCAAAATAGTTTTTGTAGGTTTCATACTTTTTAAAATATCTCGAAAAAAGTCGAAAAAATACCCCCGCCCCTCCTATCTCCGAAGTTTGTTGAGCGATCCATTTGAAATGTATGGAGCGTTTGTAGATATGGATCTATATTAAGGAATTTTATTATAGGAAAAATATATGTAGAGAACTCTGAACCAAGTACACTTTTTGAAAAATGGTCCTAAAGGAGGGGAATAATTTACAAAAGGGGGGCTACCCCACCGAGGGGTATCAAATGAAAGGTATCAGTTTAGACATTTCAAAACAGTTTTTCAAATTTCGGTAGGTTTCATACTTTTTGAAATATTTTCAAAAAAGTCGAAAAGTTTACCATTACCCACTTTAACCGAAGCATGCAGAGAGATCCATCTTAAATGTAGGTAGGTACCTACTATTTTTAGGTATTCCATATATTGCGAAGTGTCTAACCTGTACTTTTGGTACATATTTGTTGACAAACGTTTGAAACCCTCGGCGCGCGAGTTATACTCGCACTTGACGGATCTTGTGTTTATTTATGCTGTATCTTGCGTAAATAAACAAACACAACACGTATTGATCTCCGTTTTAAGATTCGTTCAAGATTACATAATTAAATTAAAATCTTTGTTCAACGTAGAGAAGCAGAAAAATTAAGAAGGAAAATTTTTAAGTTATATATCTGCTTGCGGCGGAAAATTTTCTAGACTATTATATAATTATTTATAGAACTATTATCTTTTTATAGAACTGGCAGGTCCTTACCCTTAATAAGAAAGATCTACTACTCCGTCTCGTTCACCTGGCTCTGCATCAGGGTCACCAGCGTGGTGATGGCAGCTTCGGACATCAACGTGCAGTCGAAAAGCGCTCTCAACGATATTTACGAGTGTGAGCCGCATTGCTATAACGTTGAGGTTAGATTTATATAAAATTTAATAAAAAATATATATAATATACTGGACAATTCACACCACATCATCAAGCCCCAAGCTAAGCAGAGCTTTCGTTATCTGTACCAGGAAATAGATGTAGGTACTTAATAGAATACCTTACAAAAATATATATGTTTTAGTATTCGTAGAAAACACCCAGATCAACCGGAACAAATATCTGCAGATCGGACAAATATTTGTCCCAAGGCTGGAATCAAACCAGCAACCTCATCAGGGTCATCATCATAATATTTTAATAGTTATCTAGTACCCATAACACCTTATTAAGTTAAATAAACTGTTAGCTAAATTGCTCGCAAGTTAAAAGTTTCAGTTTTTCAGATGGACAGACTCCAGAACCAACTGGCCAAGGACTATGTCGCTCTAAGCGGAATCGGTTTTTTCTATTTGAACAGAACTATTCTCTTACAGGTAGGTAGGTACATAATTAAGTAATTAAGTTGTACAACATCTGGACTTCTAGCAAGATTGGCTGGGTAAAGCAAGTAGGTACCGAAAATTGCATATCCATATTGTATAATCATGTCTATAATCATGTTTTTGGTTACACAAATTAATTGCACACAGTTGTCGCTAATTGGTTCTTTTTCTTTTATTTTTTTTTCGTATTCGGAATGCTGTCAATGAGCGGAGAAAATAGTTTTTTGTTTTGTTTTTATTAGGAAAAAACCTGTTATTGTTATTATATTCCTATGGACCACTATTTTGTCTGAAATGACAAAATTAAAAATAATAAGCGCATAAACCAGCATTAAAAAAATTTAATGATGAATTTTATGTAAATCGAGTGATTACCTCGGGTATCCCGTGAGTACTGAGATATAGACCTAGTTGGACAACCAAACCCTCTATGGTCGTCGCCCATTACGGTTAATGAAGTATTCATTCAGTAGGTAGGTACTTCATTATAAAGTTTCTAAGAATAACATAAAGCTCCATGAGTAACTTTGAACAAGTTAGTTAAAATTAAGTTTCTAATAGGAACTTTTGAATAAAGTTTAATTAATAGATGAATAGAAAGTAGAAACTGTTCAAAGGGCAATCGTAACCTCGCTTCAGAAGTTTTAATAGCTTAGTTAACGCTGTTTTCATACCAACAAAGCTACCCGCATTAAAATCGTGTGATGCATTACTTAGGCTGCAATAACGAATTGGTATAAAACTTAGTGATACCATAGACTAATAAAGTAATACTTTAAAAGCAAATAAAAACCAGTTTCTTTACTAGTTGCGTAGTTTTCTTGTAAATAAACAAAAATTTTATATTAGCGCACACGCCTTTTCAAAAACTTATGCTCCGTCCCGCTCATATGAAAGAGAAATCCTATGCCTATCCATTTAAATTAAATATACTTGTTCTAATTTGTTACTATTATTTGATTGTAATTATCTTTAATAATAAAGACTTCATAATTATTTCCTCAGTAAAATAACAAATCCGCTTCCTTCTCTGCTCCTGGCGTCCATCAAAATAGTACCGTGATAGTACCCATGGATGAACCAAGGGTGAATTAAGAATATTTTGCATTCATAAAACTGTTTTTCAGATGGCTGGTGCAATAATGACTTATGAACTGGTTCTGATACAGTTCGATGATGGTGATGCTAATGAAATTGGATCTAATGGAACCCTGTCGAAGTTAGCTCGTGCCTAAGCATAAGTTTTAATGGTTTTAAATAAATTTTATTTCTTCATGATGTCTGTTGCTTTTTTTATCTTCGATACATTGTCATCTGTAAACACCTCTATCCATACTAACACGTAATCTTATTATAAACTAGGCCACAGCTTCGAACGCTTTGTTTCTATGGAAACGTTCGAAGGTTATTTCTATCCCATGGGAACTGATTTACAGGATAAAAAGCCTATGTTATAATTCCAGGCCTCGAATTACCTGTTCGTAAATTCAGCCCGATCCGTTCAGTAGTTTTGGCGTGAAGAGTTAACAAACATCTAAACTTTCGCATGTACAATATGTGTGTAATAGTTCCTCTGTACCTATATCTGTCTGTCTGTTACCTTTTCACGCCTCAATCACTGAAAAGATCTTAATGAAACTATGTAAGGTGATAAATAATGGGGAAGAATATTGGCTTCTTTTTATCCAGGATAAACGAGTGCAAAGCCGCGAGCGACAACAGCCAATATCGGTCCACTGCTGGACGCAGATTTCCAACTAATAGGCGCCTTATTAGCTTTTATCTCGTGTCGGTATTGCCCATAATCCCCACTCTGTGCATGCGGGTTGGGGATCGCAGTTTGGTGGTAGAATTGTTCTGCAGGAGGCGCTGTTGCCCGCCCCCAGTGGATATCCCTTAGTCGGACCTCTAACGACACCCGAGGGAAGATTTGGGGAGGTGCAAATTCTAAGCCGGCACCACTCAGCCAAGCGAGTGTTAGTCAATAATACCGGGCCAACACTGGAAAAACCAAAATCCGTGCGCCCAAGATCTTCGAGAACGGTCGAAAACGTAGACAGTGTCACCCAGTCTACTCGGGACGATCCGAACCTTTCAATTCGGAAGCGTGCTGTGGCCTTAAACGTGCACAGAGCGTCATTATGCCGCATTTTGCACAAAGATTTAAAACTGCCCCCGTACAAAATTCAGTTGGTGCAAGAATTAAAACTTCAGGATGCTGGTCAGAGGCTTGACTTCGTAAACGCTCCATAGGAACTAAATTCCCAAGAATAGTTGCCCCTCAGAATAGTTGCGTTTACGCGATAACCAAAACAAATGTGAAATTTCTTTTGAGACACCCTGTAAATGGTATGTTTCCGGTTTTGTATTTGATTGAAAACCATTGATTGGCATTTCCTAATTGAAAATGCTACGTCCAATCTGTTCCATTGAAAAGCTTGTAGGTATTTATTTACCTTTATCTTCCTTGAAATGTCACAAAATGACATGTCGGCCAATCCCTGACAAACAAAACAATCAGTCCAAATCGACGCGTCGTAATAACATGTCATTTTGATAATCCTTTCAAAAAGAATTCAGTAAAATAAACATCGAAAATGGCTCAGAGCTGGTGTTGAACAGAAGTTGGTCAGTGTGTGGTTTAGAGCTTTATTTGTATGAGGGTAAGGTTCAAATTCTTCGTCAGATCGGAAGTAATATTTTTGATTGATATTTAGTAATAGGAAAGTTTCAATGACACATGTAGTTTACCTACCTGGTTGTATAATTATGGTAGAACATGCAATTTCTATTTGTTTTCTACAGTGAAGTTTCCAAACAATTTAACTAATAGGTGTTTTTATGGTGAGTGCTAGAAAACACAGCTGAGAAACCTTTTGACTTGAACCTATTAAAAGTTCTACGACAACTTGTTCGAACTGTTCTTCATAGTCTTATGAAAAGTGGCGGAAGTAACTTTCTGACTGCGAGCACTTTTCGACACTTGAGCCAATGGTCACCACTAGATCCGGCTTTGTTAGTTAAGTACCTCCCTACCTATCATTCATCCATAAAAGTCTGCATTACAATTTTTATTTGGGTTTATTATTAATCATTGCTTATCTGACATCTTTGACCACTTATGAAAAGATATAACATAGCTCTTAAAATTTAAAACTCCAACTCCTTTTGTTCAAAAAATTGTGTTAGCTATACCCGGTTCTAAAATCCAATAACTTAGTTTACATAAACATACTTATCAGATTTTACATCCGAGTATTATCAGAATATAACTCATTTCAAAATGTCAGTAATCATTTAAATATCAGTACAAATCGCAGTTCCCTCGAATTTAATTAAATTTGTGGCTGAAACCATTGAGAAAAAACAGAGAATTAAAAAAGTTCTACCTCCAAAATAGAAATGAAAGTTTCAGTATTCGTTCCTACTTCTAATTAGGTAGTATACTAACCTCTAAAAATTCATCAGAGCTCGCGAAACGAGAAGTGTATTGTGTAACATGGGACTGCTTGCCTGGAGCAGGAGCGCCGCATTTCAAAACAATGTGAGGTTTGATATTTATTTTATGTTTACATAATATATGTCTGTTGTTATTGTGGCAGGCATTTCCTAGTCTGTTAAGAAACACAGAACCTATGTTTTTCTATCAAGCACTTTTCTAAATCGCCTCACAGACAAAATAATGTCCGAAACCTAATTTATTACTTAATACCGATCTCCCACACACATTTAAATCCACATCATAATTATTGGTTTATTTATAGCCGCACACACACACACTCACTGATATTTCAGGGCAGAGCCGTTTTTCGGTTTAGTTTCAAAGAAAACCCCTATATTTAACAACTTTTGAATGGAAGGGGTACATACTAAAATCATTCCCTTTCCACCAATTTTAAGAATTCTGACATGGCGTCTTCACGGACGTGTTCATGATGGTGGGCAAAACTTGCAGTTAACATAGTGTCAGTGAATTACAAATAATCCTGTAAGTATGATAAAATTACTCATATCCATTTATGTGTCCTCGCATGTAGAAGCTAAAAGACAGCTTACTTGCGGAGAAAGAATAGAAAAACAGTTCTGCCCTGTTAAAAACTAGGTACAACGAAGTAACTAAAAAATATCAAAACTTATGAAATTACTCACAATAAATTATACACACAAGACAGGAACTGATGGATAAAACAATTTCTAAATTCATCAAACATTGCAGGATTTCCTCATCACAATAAACAGTGTGTTCTCTATGGCACGCTACATAGGAATCTCAGACCCCAGCAGCAACTTTTATTCAGCCTGGTCGGTTGTCGTGTTTCTCTCACTGGCTGCTGTGGAAACGACTGCTCTTTGGAAAGTGGTTCGCTTGTTAGCTGGCTGGGCGATAGATACGGCTCATGGAAGTAAGTATTTAATTTCTAGTTCTCTTAGTCATCATTCATGGTACTTAATATTAGTCATTGATTATACACTACGCGAACTTCAGGTGTTGACCATCATCACGATCACGTTTGTGATGACACCAGGTCTTAATTTTAAACTTGGTATTGGTAGTGAGTACCCCTTTTAATTATCGTTCGTTGGAGAGGTTTTTTGAAAAAAAAAAAACTTAAAAACGGCTCTGCCCTAACAGTGTGTGTGGGAGTAGGTGAATGGTATTGAGTTATTGATTAGGTTCCGGATAAACCTGATTTTTCATGTTGTAACAGAAATGTATTACGTATAAAAGAATTAAGACACGGCGTCTTCATAAACGTCTTTATGATTATGGGCAGAACCTACAACAAAACAGAAAAAAAAAAAAAAAAAAAACAAACAAACAAACAGAACCAACAACCTACCTACGTTCACGCAGTGTCAATGAATTACCAAGAATCCTGTATAGACAGTGAATATAATTATGTATAATAATAATAATACTAAAATAGAGGTAAACGGAGCATAGAATGGTCGACCGTTTTTTTATTTAGCCGGTTCAAGGGTCGGCGAAATGAAAGGCTGATCTCCGTAGCTACATAATTATGCCATTAGACGCTAATGTCGGATGCCTAGGTCTATTTTAAGTTGATGAGTTACAGAAGTTACAATAGGAGTCTGAGTCTGTATTAACCTTATATATACATACATGCAAGCATACATACGATGGATGCGTGCATGAGACCAAACATTCATACACGTGAAGTTAATAAAAAGCTTGGGAAAATTATTTACAAATTCAATATTCTAAACTCCAATAGAAAATAACTTTGACACAAACACTTAATACAGATAGATATAATAATACTAACGTATTTAGTATGAGTAAAATACTAAAATTGTTCCATTAAGTTTGAACCGGACGTAAATTTTTACTAAACTATGTTTGAACTTGAACTTTACATTACATTACATTTACTTTCTAAATATTTCTTGTTCCTAAATTTTAACAGTCCAAGTGTGTTCCAATCATTTTTCAGGAGGCCTCGTAGGAAGACTGTCAGGCTCGATATTCTACGGCAACGCGTTGCTATCCCTACTTTTCTCTTTGAAGTTCATAGCATCTTGGACCAGTCTATCTTTCTACTGGTATAAGGCGGATACCACGACAGGGTTCATGCTTCCTCCAGATAGGAATATAAGGAAGAGGACGATAGGTGTCACCGTGTTTGTTAGTCTTTGTGCAACTGGTAAGTTATACAATAGTTTTTATATCATTCCCCCTCTAAAAAGCTTATTTTATTCACTGAAAGCAGTGAAAAAACAAACAATTTTATTCACTTATTGGTGATTAAATTAAGAATCAATCAATATATTCACCATCCATATCAATGCAACCTCCTTGCGCAAAAAATACTCGACACACAAACTCCTTGCGCAAATAACCGCTCGAGATTTGATTTGTTCTTTTTCTGATAGTCATGCATGATCTAAAGTATAGTATGCAACTCTTGAATAAAACTGATTGATATCGAGGGCCGATTTTGGCCCAGTACCCAGCTTCAGCTGTGTGAGACACTGAAAGATTCACTCAGACTATTTTCGCCAATCATTGGTTCTTTTTCTGAGCGTATTCAGAATGCATCTAATGAGCAGAGAAAGCAGCCTAAATAAGTCACTCGGGGAGTTCCATAAGTTGACTTGAAAAAAGGACGCAGCTCTGCTCACACTGTTTAATATGCACGTTTGTGTCCTAGGCATTCAATGTATTCAAGCGTCTTCTTTTCAGTAGAACACATCCTGAGTATGATATCGGCTACAGGGCTAGATATTCCACCAGAAGAATATTTTGAACGATATATTTTGAACTCGCATGGATTTTTAATTCGTAGTAGTAAGTACCTTTAAAATACTAACGTAAACGCTGTCGAAAATCAAGCTTGTGAACAGATACAAACTTGATATTCGTAGCTTAGTTTAAACTTATTAAGTTACTTAAATAGCTCACACATCTTTGGTCAAGGTAGGCGAAGATGAGGTGTCGGGGGATTGACGTGGCTACGATATGTGTGGCTCTAGACAGGCCTATAGTCTAGGCCTTCTGTTTTCATACAAGTCTCATGACGCGTCACAGATCTCGACGAGTATGCAACGTACCTACGTTGCATACTCGTTCCTGAGACCAGTCTGCTCTTCTTTCAGGTGAGTTCAGTTATTGGTCAGCTATTCCTCTGTTCCTGATCAGTAAAATTGCCACAGCATTATGGAACTTTCAAGACTTGATCATCATTTTGATCAGCATGGGTCTGACTTCAAGATATCATAGACTGAACATATTTGTTAAACTCATGATCTGTAAGGCAGAGAAGAATAAGAACGTTGAAAAGGTAAAGTATCCAAGGCAGAGTGTTTATATTGTGAAATGCTTTGTCACTGTAATCGCTAGCAAAGACGCCAGGTCTTAATTAGTATTATAAGTGATTATGCAGCATTATTTATTTTGAATTTATTCTCAGAATCAAATTCCTAATAAAGGTACTTTTACTTTCACGAGAGACCATCGTTTAGATTGCTTGTTCATTTAAATAGTTCAAAAATCTCTGTTGACGCACATGTATCTATGATACAAGTGAGCACACCACCGAAGTTTCTTTCTTGTTAGCAAAATAAATGTTGCCGAAAGCCTGGAGTATATCATTATTATCATGTTTCCAGTTCGGAACAGACGACTACATCCACAGCCAGGTCTGGCGCCGCGTGCGGGAGGCGTACGTCCGGCAGGCTGCTCTGGTGCGGAGGGTGGACCGGGAGTTGGGAGCCCTCATACTGCTGTCCAATGTCAATAACCTGTACTTCATCTGTCTGCAGCTGTTCTTGGGACTGGGGTTAGTTATGATGATCTTGCATGTTTATTTAATGGCAAAATATTTAGACTAGGTTTATATTATTTAGAGTAAAACCAGAAACCTATAATTTGGTACAGACAGTCTGAACAACTTATTCAAATGCCAGGAAGCTTCTCGAAAGTTTGCACGGTTAATTAACATATAAGTTAAGTAAAAAAATATAAACATGTTATTAAAATTTAACTCGCATTGTCCTTCTGCAGGACCAGGGCCCCTCTTAAAATCAATGAATAATTCTAGACAATTCACACAGCATCAACTAGCATTAAAGTAAGAAGACCTTGTATTATTATTTTCTTTTAATTTCCTCTGACCTTGAATGATATTCGGATAGATCTCCCACTACTACATATACAGGGTACAGGCCCCTACTTCACCTGGCGTCACCATTTCTAGAAACTATTTTAGTGTCCTGGTACAATCTCAATAAATATAAATTAATTTTCAGTCACATAAGCGGAACCTTCATAAACAAGGCATATTATTTCATGTCCCTGGGCTGGCTACTCTTCAGGGCGTGCAGTGTCGTTTTAGCAGCGTCTGATATCCATGAACACTCTACGAAGGCTCTCATCAGCTTGTACCGGTGTCCGGGGTCCTCTTATAATATTGAGGTAATCATAATGTGTACTCGTATTTTGTCTAGTAGGCTCTTTTCTCATGCATACGGTTGCCATCTCAACGGCACGGCACGGTGCCGTACCGTGCAAGCGCTTTCACATGTATGTACGTACGCTGTCGCCCGGTGGCGGCGGCAGTTTCATATACAGGGTTATTGGTAGCTGGGTGCAAAGCTTCAATAAGAAGCCAGAATGTTGTTTGCGCGAAACATAGCCCTCCTGCGGCACGTGATTGTTGAGACGCTTGGAAAAAATACAGGCCACTCACAAAAAAAACTAATTTGCATTTTTGTATTTATTTTTCGTAAACTTCCAAGCTGCCAGTGTTTTTTTAACTTCTCCCCTCGTGTTGCTAGATCGCGTTGTTATATCGAGTGTCTCTATGTGGTTGGCGGACACTCTTTTTACCTCCAAACACCAAAACGGCTAATGCAATATCAGTTAATGAGGAGTTTATCAAATAACTCGTCTAGTTCTTTGCTTAACTTTGAAGGTCTTCGCCCCTTCATTGGCAAAATATATGAAAAAGCGATGTCAGAGTCGGGATTTTTATAGTTTTCCATTAATATTTTGTAATAATATTGTGATTATTTACTTACAGATCAAAAGACTCGTAAATCAGCTGACCAATGATGACGTCACATTGACTGGAAGGGGATTTTTTCACTTAAATCGGAATCTTCTGCTCCAGGTAATTATATCAGGCTCCTATCTTATCATTTCCTCGCGATTGAATTCGTGCAAGGAAGTACGTACTACCCACTCTCCTTACTCCGATGCCAAGTAGCATTGCTGTATTCAAGTTTAAAAAATATGATTGCCGTTGAAATTTATTGCATATTTGAGGCCAACAGTTAAATTTAATTATTTATTATCTTTGGTCTCAGGGCGCGGGACGGTTCATTTTTATCTAGCATGTATGTTCTGCAAGATTTTTAACCTCTGTTAGTTATTTTGCACCACATAATTAGTATCTGCGCGTTCCGTTGATATGTGGTATAAAAACATTATGACTCTCCCTAAGAAACCCCGGAAACTAACTTGTGAAAGTGGCCGCTTACGGAAAAGCTTATGGTTTTTTAGCCCTATACTTCATTCACATGCAACACCTACGTTACTTCTTAAAAATGGTACCAAAGAACTTCAAATAAAATTAATTCCGTCTCAGCCCTACTAACTAAAATTAAAACAAACAAGTTATTTCTCTTACTTCCTTCCGTTTACCTCTCGAATTGTTAGAGTCGAGTGCCTCATTTCAATTATGTTCATCAAAGTTTCTGCTGTAATAAGGGAAATTTGCATGGAAGGTAAAAAATTCTGTTTTCTGATATTAGTTTTTGGGTTGTTTTACTTATGTTGAAATAACGGGGTTTGCTTATAGCTAGTCTACACGGTGAGGGAATTTCTTTGCAAGACTCTCTCTCTCTCTTTATTAAAAAAACTCTTTATTAAAAAAACTCTATCAACTTTAAACAGTTTACCTTTTTGTCACTCTGACTTCAGAAGAAAACATGTCTTGACTCTTTTGTTTTTGTAGTTGATACAGCTTTGTGAACGGGCTTATTCGGATAAGAGTAAAATACATTTATTTATGACATCAGACTTACAGTACTTTTTACAAATTAAAATAATATAAAAAATGGGCTCTGCCTCAGTATGGGTTGGCTGGTACCGCCATACCTTCTTCTGCTACATATTCCATCTATTTTCTTGTCATATCTCATTATGATTCGTTCAGCCGTTTGAGCGTGAAAAGGTAACAGAAAGACAGAGAGACAAAATTACTTTCGAATTCATAATAGTATGGATTCGTATGCCCTATGAAGCTCGGGCATTTTAACAACACAATTTAATGGTTCTGTGAGTTGTTTTGTAACTTTTCCGAAAGCTCTACAATTTATGAGCCAATAAATAACTTGGAAGAGATGTTTTAATTGCATTTATACCTATTGCATAGTTTCAGTTACCTAGGATAAGTACGATAATAAGTTCTAATTGTCTGGCAATAGCCCGGCCAATAATAGCCAGGACAAGCTTTTCATCTATAGTCTAAAAATGTTACCATGTTTTATAAAATTCTTGTTTTGCTTCTGCCCAAAGTCCCTCGTGAGACGCGCCTGTTCCCAATGCCTCACGCATGACTATTTGACTATTTTTTGAATAGTGATGGACCTATTCCCAACGTCTCACGAAAAGTGTACCCAACATCTCACGAGAGTCGGAGCATCGTGCTTTACACTCTACATCGTCTATTATTTATCTTTTTCAATTGTGACTATTTGCAAAAGATTTTGTCCGGCTAGCGCTTACGGCCTTTTAGTGACATATTTGTTAGAATCGGAAGAGTAGTTCCAGAGATAACCCACCACAAACTGCAAAAAGTCCCTCTTCACACAGTATTTATTTTTCAGGTAGCAGCTGTTGTTTTGAAGTACGAGCTTGTGTTACTGCAGTATGACAACAATTGAATTAAATCATTTATGAGAGCGAATGTGGGTTTTATTTATTTATTGTCTACCTGTTTGCCTACTGTAAATGTTTCAATTATTGACCCATAGATATCAATTGAGCGGAGCAATTTTGTCGCGCGAACTTTACCAAATACTTTATACAAAGCATGATCAGACAAACAACTATCTTAAACGTCAGTCACTGAGTGGCGCAGCGGGTGTAGATTGGCCTCCGACGCAGGAGGTTGCGGGTTCGATTCCCGCTTCAGGACAAATGTGTTCCGTTTTTGGTGTTTATTAGGGATACTAACTGACCCGCTTGCAATTTTATACGCGCGAATTGCCAAAAATCCGTGTTTAGTACCTATACGTCTCAAAAGGAACCCCCGTGCAAAATATCAGCTTCGTAGTAGTAGTTTAACACTGTTTTACATTCATTTACATTGTTAGTTGTATATCAGTGAGTCAATTCTCTTTTATAAATGTTGATTAAAATGGTTTTTGCTTTGCCTTTTTTAATTATTATTTATAATCTGAGCGTCTGGTCGAAGCGACGCGTGATCCCAGAGCTGGTGAATATCTGGAGCAGCGCATCAGCATTGCCATACCGCGGGACAATGCAGTCAGCGTCTTGGGGACGCTTCCGACTGGTATTGATATGGACCAGTTGAGCTACCTGTATGCAAGTCTCCAATGTTTGCTCAATTGTTTCAGTTGTAAATTACTAGTTGTAATTTATTTCTATTATTTGATTGTAATTTTCGTTTTGAATAAAGGCTTCTACCCTTATTATTATTATTATGTATATCAGTTAACTAGTACCCATAACATAACTACCAGATTGTAGAACAACATTCTCACTAGCCTAACTAGTAACTAAGCTCCTCACGGAAGGGCCCTGAGCACCCTCGAGACGTCTTCCCAGCTGTAGGGCCCTCGAAACAAGTGTGAGCTTATTTTGCCTATTGTAAGGAAAATGTTGTTTCTTTTCAAACCGGAGGAGTAATATACTTTAGTTGTCCTGTTTATTTTACAAACCGACTGCTGCCCGTGGCTTCGCTCGGGTGGTAGGTGCTCATATAAAATGCCTAGACCTACGTAGCACTGCTTAGTATAAGATTACTACATTTTCAAAAACTAACACATTAATTTACAACACATGCTCTGCTTAGCTTGGGGCTGGATGATGTGTCAGTACCGACTGGCATTGATATGGATCAGTTTAACTTCCTATACTTATTTTGTTTGCAACAGTCTGCAGTTAGCTCAATTGTTTCTATTGTCAATCGTTTTTATATTAATGTTATAATAATAAGTATTAAGTATATACTTATAGAGAAAACCTCCATAAAGTCAGTTTAATTCAGCCACCACTCGTTCAAGCTAAATCAATCACTGGAAATAATCTTGTAACAGTCCGAGTCTTTGTCGGAGTAATAATTCTTGGACTTACCAGGAAAGGAAAAAACTACCATTCCTAGGAAAGAATGGTAACAGGTCCCACTAGAAAAAGTAGATCCTACCTTTTTGAAAATCAATGAACAATAGAGTTAGGACGGTGTGCTCTGAAAGATTATTGGACAATCAATGATCGTCGGTAAACTTTGACGTTTCTGTCGAAAATGTCGATTGAATTACAATCGTCGGATTATGATACTAAAGAACGCTACCCTAGATAAAGTACTATTCATTAGGCATGCTGGATGACACAATAAATGATGTGATGTCTTCCTAACTGAAGTTTTAGCCTTGGCGGCCAGTCTCAATCAGTTTCTGTTGACGAGTGATGCCGGCTTAGAATTCGCACCACCCCAACTTCTCCCGCGGGTGTTGTAAGAAGCGACCAAGGGATATCCACCGGCGGGCGAGCAGCAGCGCATCCTGCAAAACAATTCTACCACTGAACTGCGATCCCCAATCAGAGGCTTGCGTCCAGCAGTGGACCTAGACTGTTGAGGTTGAGATTGAGGCCAGTCTCAACGGAGACTAAGAGAAACTTGTGACTTGTATGCAGGAGATAAATTATAATGAACAGTTCTGTGCATAAATTGTGTAAACATGGCAGGTAACATATTATTATTTTTTATTTTGTTATTATTTTTAGCCATTGCTCTCCCACTGCTGGGCAAAACCTCCCTTATCTTCTTCCACTCCTCGCAATCCAACTCTGCAACGGGCCACGATGGTAGATGTGCACGAGCTCGTCAGGCCATCTCATCCTGGGCATTCCCGGTCTTAGCGTTGGGTGCTTATTTACGCAATAAATTATTATTAAAGATTTTTCAAAGATATTTCCATTTCTCTAATTAAAAAAATAAAATAAAAGGTAAATAAAGTAGAATAACACAAAGGAGTATAGTATTTTATTGTTTTAAAATGCAGTCCAGATCTTAATCATCCAATGAATCGACTTATGATAGACAGGATCTAATTCAACTAATATTATTATCTTTTTGGGAAAATGCTTCGCCGTTGATTTCTAAGTATTCTGGAAGCTGATAGAAGATTGAACCTTCATAAGCAATTCGACTTAGATATGAATAATTGTTTGACGTGGAAATCCGAATTCTATTGTTAGATCTATAATATATATTCGGTTCTCATAGGATAAAGTTTGCGAAAAATGTACTCTTTTTACTTGGAGGAGCTTTGTTAGCTAAGTTATGTTTGACTTGTATATGCGAACGTGTTTTACCAGATGAAAAAGGAGTCTGTCCTGTATTATTATAATGCCGAAAGTTTGTGAGGATGAAGATTAAGAGAGAACTAATAACATGGTTTTTGTATTCCCGATCAACGGGATAAAAAGTATGTCTTGTTATTCGGAGTGCAAGTTTCAGTTATTTCCGTTCAGTAGTTTTGGCCTCGTCTCACAATAACACACATCCTCACCAACTTTCGCTTTTATAATTAAGTAGGAGGTTGTATTTCAACTTCATATTGTGCTAAACATTTGGACTTAAAAGTTATATAAGTGGGCACATTCCGAGCATTGGGGCCAAATTATACAAACAGTACTCTACAATCATCTAAAAACAATTAATTGAAAAATCAGTTTGCTAACAAACGCTCTCTACTGGAGCAGTTCTTGATTGCATATTGTAGAGAATGTAGAGCATCCTGAAACTGAAATATTCTGCCTAATTATAGGTTTTCAGTAGGTATTCAGTAGGTGTTCAAACCGGGGTGGTGGAGGTGGAAGAAACGCCAGCAAATTGTATCAGAACGAGCTCGTATGTCACTATGGTGCCTGCAATCTGAAAGTAAAATTTTATTACTATCTTGGTAAGTCCAACTTTGTTGTAATTTCGTAACAATAGGGTAGTGCCATTGAAAAAAAATAGTCTGTCATTTAGATTATCAAAAGATATTGAACACCTCTTTTTTTCTTTTAACGATCTACAAAAATATAAAAAAAATAAAGCGCGTCAAAGTTTGGGAGATGGGGCTAAAAAGTGTCGTAAGGTGTGACGTCACGCGGAACTTTAACTGGCTATATCTTCATTATTTTTTGTGAAAAAATACGTGTCCAAATGTACTGATAATCTAACCGACGGACTAATTAGATCTTTTTTGGACACTAGCTTATTATTTTTAAAGAAAACAAATAAGAAAACTAGAAAAAAAAAACTTAGGAAAGAAAAATAGATATAATAATTATTATTATAGATTTTAATGTTATCCATGATATATAGTTTTGTTCCAGGCTTTAAATCAGTTTTATTTTGTAAGGCTTTTTGTGTTGCGCTTATCAGGGAAGGTCTATGTCCAGCATTGGACAAGTAAAGTAGTTGATGTGTGTGTGTATGAGTATATTTGAATAGAAATGTTAAATATAATCGGCAAAGGTAAATAAATAAATAATGCTGGACAATTCACACAGCATTATCTAGCCCCAAGCTAAGCAGAGCTTGTGTTATGGGTACCGTAAAATGGGGCGACTTTCAAAACACGGGGCGTCATTGACAGATGATTACTGTAATTTTACCTATTTCTACTTATGTTTCCCTAATTTCTGAACGTAACTTTATCAATTTTTTCGGTTGGCAGTACTGATATTTCTGCCTTCTTTTTCTAACGTAAATTGACTATTTTGGCGCTGCGGTTGAGCGATAAAAAACTTTTTTGTGTCCCTCTCGGAAATATTTAAAATAAGTGGCTGTGAAAACTTCAATGGTGCAAGAGTGAGTATGATTATTTGAATGTTAAAACATTGATAATGTTTTTGTTTGGTTTTCGATGATTAAACCAAAATTTTTATTATTCGTCGTAAGGCATCAGTTTGTCTTCTAGATCGAGTTTTATTCGATGGGGCTAGTTTGATTATTCAAACGAGGCGAGATTGATAGTTATCAAAGTCACCCAATTGAAATGTAATTTTAAGTAACACAGAAAATGGCATGATTATCAAAGTGACCCCATTTTCTATATTTTGCAGGTAATCGTCTACTCGAGCATCCCCTAGCGAGCTTAGTGACTTGTTAGCTGCCACTGATAAAAGATCAGAGCTACCAGTGTATTTCTAGAACAGATACATAGAATATGATAAAATAAATAAAATTTATTTTCTTCCGCGGTCCCACCCAATTGACTGTTAACTCAAATGTACAAAAAACCTCCGTGCCTAGCTATCATAGAAACACAAAATGAACAATAAATTATCGAGTTGAATGTGATACTTGACAGTTGCGTGATGAGAAAGATGACAGCTTTAGGTATTGGGTTGCCATATAAAAATCTTAATGTTAGTTCACCATAACGCCCATGACGGTTCTCTTTTTGCACAGACTCAACTGTCATGGCATGATTATCATCTTATATTGTCCACCTACGTTAATATGCCTAACGTTTTTGTTGTTGTTCCAATCAATATTAAAAGTTAACCAATGCGATATCATAGACGCCATACTGACATGTTTTAGTACGAAGAATTTCACCTATATTATTTTTCCTACAATGTTACCGTCCGCGGCAAATGAAAAACATTCAAATACCTCGCCGCTGATTCAAATATCTTCAAATATTCAAATATCTCTTTGGCCGAGTTTACAATTTATGAAACCAGCAGGTCGATTTAGAGTTTTCATGATTGTCTTGTCCCCCATATTATAATTTTATAAAATTTACTAACTCCGCTGCTCAAACTTTCCATCCAATACAATAATAATAATATCTTTGCATGAATTAAGACACGACGCAAAGGAGAATGAGACGTATTTCTCGCATTTTTTTTGCCACAACTCGTTTGTGTCTACTAACATTCTAACCCTTTTTGAGTACGACAAATAATTCACAATTACTTTTATCGAATGTTTTTTTGTATTGATTCGGACTAAGGGCCATAGATATGAGGTGAAGTAATCAAAAAACCAAGGAAAACTGCGCTGCGTTCGAATAGGCTTACCGCTAAAACCAATCCACGTTTCACGTTGAAGAACTGAAGACCACTCAGCGCCACCGTATCGCCGTGTATTTGTTCCAGGAACCTCTGAATCTGAAACGTAACAGTAGGTATGCCTGGAGTACAGTAAAGTCCTAACCTAATTTTCAACCCCAGCAAGCAGTCTGCGGTTACGCAGACAAGCCATGTGCGTGGGACATTGTAAAGGTGTACAAGTGAGTCAAACAAAAGTGCTTTCTCTATTTCCTCACACCCATAATCTGACGGGACGGGCGGACCGACACGACCAGTGCACCTGTGTTGTTAAAGTCCAGTTTTCCCCTTGAAATCGGGGGATTAAGGGACTAAGGGGAACTGGCTATCCTGACCGCAGAGGTTATTATATCTTTAACTGTTTTAGGTGCGTTTTCATTAAATAGCGAGTGTGGATTTTTGATAATCTGTTTCGAAAATTTTTACTTTAAGATTTTTGATAGGTACAATTCATAAATTCAAACCATTCCAACAAAAACCAAGTCATTTATTCAGCTCAATCAAGAAAAACCTAGGTGCCTACTTCCTCAACCTCAACAGCCTGTATTCTAAGCCTTTTTGTGTTAGACATTGGTCCACTACTGGACGTAGGCCTCCCCCTGATAAGCGCCTTATTGGCTTTTATCACATGGGGTAGTGCCCATAATCCCCACGATGGGCACGCGGGTTAAGGATCGCAGTTCGGTGGTAGAAATGTTCCCGCCTCCCGGTGGATATCCCTTAGTCGCCTCTTACGACACCCGCGGGAAGATTTGGGTTGGTACAAATTCTAAGCCGGCACCACATAGCTTACCTACTTAGTTATTTTTTTTGTACAGTTTTAGTAAATATCTCACCTCAACACAATAAGTGGGTGAGTTGACATTATACAGCGCCATCGCCGGCGCCTTGCTCGCCGTATGGACCCTCGCTGCGACCAGCGATACCGCCACCGAGCGCACCATAAGGAAAACAAACGAAAACACATAGTACACCGCTTGCTCGTATCCTTTGAATGGTCTGAAATTTGAAACAATGTCAGCAACATGTTGTGAGCTATGAATAAATCGAATAGCGCAACAACGAATGAAACTATATGTGTTGAATGATATGATGACAATGATATTTCTTTTGTGGTCAGAGAATCTATCAAATTTGTTACCTCTCATCCGGTTCTGTATCGAGTCTGCATCGTGGTGTGGCTTTGATTCCTTCTCTGAAAACACCAATAAAGAACACGTTAGATAAACCATTCAGAAGGCTGATTTTTCAGCTGACTTTGAAAGGCCAGCGTTGTCAGGCCAGCATCGGACGTTCCGCGCCGTATCAGACGGTTTTTTTGAGCGCAATGCCGAGAGGTGCGTCCACTGTAACTGCAACAACCGGATTTCCGAAGCGACCGCCATTTGCAAATTTATTTATACATTGACATCCGGATTTTCGTAGCAAGGTGAAAAATTTATTACGAATGAGAATCGTGCCCCACCGGCGGCGCGGAGTGCGGGACGGGAGAAAAGGATGACGACAATCCGCACTAAACGGATCGTCAGCATTGCCGACAGTCAGATCAGTGGACCTCTATGGCAAACCAGGACTTCTATGGCATTCAGGATTATTAAGTCGGTTTTCAGTTATTATTGCCTGAAATTTTCTTTGATCAACTCACGCCAAGCTGTGCAGAAGCTGCAGACATATGAAGAACAGGTTGTTAGCGAAGGACATGAAGATGATTCCGCCGATGACATCGTCGACTGACCTGACGAGGTTGCAGGCTCTGCTGTAGTCTTCTCGCATTGTTCGCCAGTACGATGATGGAACATACTGAGAAATAAAACATTATGTCTGATTTCAAAAGACAACGGAGGACATACCTAGCAGATCTTTGAAAGTTTTTTTTTTTCATTATTTTATTTTATTATTTGTTTATTTTTTAAATACATATACATAGACTAAGTTTAATTCAGAGATGACGAATTCTGTCATCTGTGGTTTAATTTGAAGTTCTTAGTATTAGCGTAGCGTTACATGCTCTTTGTTATTAAAATACCTGCCATCGTAAAATTTTCAGACCGCGCGCAAGTAAATACTAAGTAAAGCTGTGTCGTGCCGGCTTAGAATTGTACCACCCCATCTCTTCCCGCGGGTGTCGTAAGAGGCGACTTAGTGATATCCACCGGGGGCGGGCAGCAGCGCCCCCTGCAGAACAATTCTGCCACCGAACTGCGATCCCCAACCGCATGCCCAGCGTGGGGATTATGGGCACTACCCCCCCATGAGGTTAAGGTTGAAGAGGCAAGTAAATATCCCTTTTACCCGGTCAAAAATCTGTTGGATCCTACTCCATGAAGCCCAAACCGATCATGTGTGGTACATGATCAGTTACGGCTTTATCGCGACAAACAGTGTTGCTTGATTACGTGATAAAATTGTGGTAAGCCTATTAAGAAACATTGCGTTATCCACCGTATAAGAATCCGTAGATCATGCAGACGAAAATCTTGGAATCATTGCTCTTTCACTCAACAACTTAGTATTGTGATATATTTAGAACGGGAAATTTCATGATCCTTTATCGTTGTTGACCAACGATGTCAGTGTACGTTGTTCCCATCGGATGGCGAATAGGTGAACAACGGATGCCAGCGACAACGAGATGCCGAACCGAATAATGCCGATCGCCATTGACAACAAACGAACGTCACACCGACATCGGAAGAGCGGGGAGGTTAGTGGCGCGGCATCGGATGGCGAAAAACGAAGTCAGCCGAGTAATGCCGATTGCCAAACCTAAGCAACGAACATCCATCCATACCTCACCGCCCGCATGCCTGCGTGTGTGTGAGCGAGAGGAGAGGATGCTAGAACATGGAACTGAACGTTTTATTGTTCTAACTAGATATGGCATGACCATGTACCAATGTTATTTATTACTAAAAAAAATACGATATCAATTTTTTTTTATCAAATGTCTCGTTTTAATATAAGTATTATGGTATTTTAGATTTACCCTAGGAACCAAGTTAGATATTGAATTATTTTTATTTGTTCAAATTCCGTAATTTAGGACCTACCCGTCTAAAACGCTCATGTCACTTCCAGTAAGTTTCATATGCTCCTTATTCTTGTCGTTTGTTTGGATTTTTTCATTACGCAAATTACGATGATGTACCGCGTGATGCACCGCGGATTTAAAAAGTCTTGTAAAAGTGTTTATGTGAACCTAGGTACCTAATAATGTCGAGACGCCAAAAAACGGCCAATCCCCTTTGGGAACATTAGGACAAAAAGGATGAAAACATTGGAATTTGTAAATACTGTAGTGTAAATATTAGTTATAAGTCGACAACTGGAAATTTAAGATGCCACCTGAAGGCGAAACATCCGCGCAGTGTTGTGTTAGCAACCCGGCCGACATCGTTGGCGGCAACATCGACACCCTAGTGTCAGTGTTGTGTTAGCAACCCGGCCGACATCGTTGGCGGCAACATCGTTGTTCACAACGGATGCCATTCTGACAAAAACGATGCGCATCGTTGTGGAAATTCAACGACAACGCCCATCTCTAGTGAAGAGGTAACTAACATCCATCCACCATTTTGAAAATTTGCATGCCAAAGACATAATAATATTTTTGGGGAATTCATTTTTGGGGAGTTTGTCATATCGTCTAAGTTATGATTTATATAATTTCAGAAATTCATTTATTGTTTGTAAACCAGGTACAGTGCGCGTCAGAATTAAGTATCCCCCTTGTCTAAAAAACATTTTATTTAACTTCTATTCGCTCGTAACCAATTATCACATGAAAAACCAATAACGCCGCTCGGGATGGAACCTCCCACCCTTATCTAGAGACTCGAATTCTCGACAATAACCAACTGAACTAATTAGCTGTTGAGCACTCCGTCGAATGATGTGTTCGCCTAATTAGTCCCTTTTTTATACCAAGCCTTACCATTATTTTATTTATTTTATGGATGTGGGTAGGGTTTGATTTGATATCGTTTTTAGCGAACAAAGTAATTGTCAATCGTCTTATTTCATGTGGTTTGTTTCTCCTTCAATGTTAGTTTACTAACGAGAGATCGAAATTGTTATTAGTTAACATGTCTGTTTTTTCGATGTAAACAAATTATTTCTGCATGAATTATCACTATCTTTAATAGAAAGCCTTTCACTGTTTACAAATAACATGTGTTATTAAAACTATCAAATTCGTTACTAAATCTCCCTTATATTTAGTATTTATTGTAAAAGGTTGGAAGTTAAGTTGTGTTTTTTTCATTAACTTGTCATTAGTTAAAAAAAAATCAAAAGGAATACCTGCTTTTTAAATTGTTTTTTATAATTCGAAACTTTGGAAAAGTAATCACACAAGCTTACCCTCCCTTTGACTGCTATGATCCTCAAATTGACTTGATCAAGCCGCGACGCCAAGTACAGGCTCATGCAGATCACGAACACATCGCCGAAGTTCCAGTTGAAAGTACATTGGATATTGGTGAACTGAAAACATTCAAAGCGCAAGATCAGAGGGGTTCGCCTATTTGACGTTAGTAACCATCGATATATATGTACTTACGCACTAGATTTCGCGATCAGAACACTCACTCTGTTCGACTAAACTGTACTGCAATCCGTACACCTGACATTAGTGTGGCTTCGACATGCATGCAGCTTGGACGCATATGGAGCCGCGCTAATAATACGAAAATCCAAATCTAAGTGTGACCCTGGACGTAAATAATGAAAAATAACAACCCAGTAGTCAAGTAAGTAAAATTATTTGTTGTATTATGTGAATAAATAGGTAATAATATCGTAATACCTCAACAGATAGAAATAATTTTTCATAAATATGCACGCCATTGTAATCATAGACTAAAACATGCAGATGTTCCATTTCAAAACCGGTTGTAGGTAAAAATAATGTGATTGATGGAAGACAGATAGGGTGACAGACTTGACGCGGTGTTTTTTTTAAATGATTGAATTTTTTATTATTGATATTTAACCAGTTTCATATTTTTAACCGACTTCGAAACAAGGAGGAGGTTCTATGTTCGGCTGTATGTAGTATGTTTATAAGTATGTTCGTCGATTTCTCCGTCATTTGATTGACTGATTCCGGACCAATTTGGTGATCTTTTCAGATTATTACATTTTCAAAGAAATCAAATAACTGAAAAATTTATTATTTTTTTTCCTTTCAGAACATATCAAGTTATGAACAATGTTCAGAAAATATGACGACGTGCGCACTCTTAATTCAATGAAAAGTATGTAGATACTTGAACACAATAATTAACTCATTAACTGCGCCCGCGCCCCGCGCGCGCCGCCGTCGCTGCAGCCATAGCTTGGAACATGGCGGTGAAGATTCGCGTCATAGGCAATGGAAGTGTTAAATTATTGTATTAAAAAATATCTTAGGACAAAATGTACTAATTTATTTGTTTTCTTATTTTAGTTGATTTTAAACTACCTATTGCTAACATGTTTGAATAAACGCTTAACAATCCATTTTTTTTTAATTTTCTACTATTTTTGCAAACAAAAATTTTTGAAATAGAGAATAAATTCTTAAGTTATGTAGGTACAAAATCTGTGTCACCTCTGCGCGGTGTAAAATCTATAGGGGCGACATGTTGTCAGAATACGTTGAGAAAACAATACTCTTTAAGCGATCTAGTGCTGAATGTTTTAATTGTTTGGTTGGACGACAGTTAATGTTTTAGCGCTGCAGCGCTTGCCGCGCCCAGGCCACCGCTGTCATGAGAATGAGACGTTTTTTGTTTGAAATTTCTTCTCTAGGTACATTTAACTCAGTGTTAGTAACGAGTAACTAGATAGTTAAATAAACGGTCTATGGAATACCGTTAATTTAACGTGAATCCGCGCATCAATAACTATCTGCTTGTCATAACGATCACAACGACTCAACGAAATCAATAACTATCTACATATAAGTCTTAAAGATCACGACAGTGAGTGAATCGTGAATGCGATAAGTTCGTTTAGCTGTGTGTGATTGATTACTGTGATTAGTGAATATGCGAGTTCCGTTATATCTCATTACAATACAATAAATGTTTTTAGTCAAGCGTTACCTGTACTACGAAACCGTAGAAATGGTTATATGTAATGTGATTGAAGATCCACGGAAACCCGAGAACATTAAACGTCTCGAACAAGTTGCTTGTAGAGTGGCAATCTATCGCGATTGTGAGGCCGTACATATCTGATAGAGTATGTTCCACTGAAATAAAGAAAAAAAAATACGAATTACGAAACCACGATGCCCATGGGCATCTAACAGACCTAGCTGCGGCCCATACAGTTCACGCCAAGAGGCTAAAGCAGTGAACGCGTTGAAGCATTTTATTGCAAAATCTAATAATGGCTTTTTTGGATTTCGGCTGTTGCGGATACCTGGACACTTCCGGGTAAATGAGCACAATATTATAAACGAAAGTTAATCAGACCCCTTAGTTCGGTCAGACATGGAAATGCGTAAATCCCAAACAAACTGGATCGTCCATTTTGTTTGGGATTTACGTATTTCCATGTCTACACGCGGTGTAGACACGCTGTGCCTAATTTCTTTCAAAAACAGAAAGTCTTAACGACTGTAACTGATTTCGGGGCTCAGATTAACTCATTACAGGCGTAGGCATAAAGGTCTGTTCAGACCTACGCGATATTTGCTAACCAAAGCGGCAGCGAAATCTAAGAGGCTCGAGGGTATGCAGTATTGTCACTAAAATATACGGCGGAATACCGCAGACCGCGCTAAACGCCCAGCGAAATCCAAGCGAATCCTACAAATACCGCTTAGGGTAGCACCGTGTAGGTTTGAACATGCATAAAATCGGTTAAATAGGCATCTATGATAGTTTCGAAGCATGGGTTTTACTTACATAGCGCCAGAAACAGAACAGAGAAGCAGGCAAAATTGCACCTCCTGATCAAGCCATAGTCCATGTTAGGGTCAGCCGCCTCGGTCCTGGCAATGCGCAAGCAAAGCTGGGGCCATCGCATAGCCATGCGTAGGAACAGGAGACCGATTATCCATGTCGTCATGTGGAATATAACAGAAGCTGAAAATTATAAACATAGGTTATTCATATTATACCAATTTCTACAATGTATTCAGATATGTAGAAATTTCTGGTTTGACGTTTGATACTGGAGGAAACCATTTATTAATATTTAAGGTTATTATTATTATTATTTGAAATGGAACGTTTGTCGAAACTTATATCTAGATAACAAGGGAATAGGTAAATAATGAATAAAACAAAAGTTGTATATAATTTTATCAGGTTTCATTATGTAGTACAAAAAATCCTATTATGCATCGTTTACGAGAGGAAACCAAAAAAAAATAAAAACTGGACCTTTTTTGTGCCTTTACTCATATGGATAATTATCTTTGTTAAATAAAACTTACTATTCGATCCAAGAGAGGAGTCCGTATCTTTGAACGTCTTCAAGAAACAGAACACGTTCAAAATAAATAGAAGTATCAAAGTAACTGTCGCATAGAAGAAACGAAAAGACTTGGTAGTAAATCTGAAAAAAAAACTAAAATTAAGGCATGTCCATACTATATCAATAATAATGTAATTAATAATAATATAATATGAAAGTAGGAATTGCGTAAAAAAGTTTTTATGTATGAGAGTCTGGCCAGTTATTATCGTTTTCGAGTCCTTCCCATACATTTTACGCCTTGTAGCGCCCCTTCTGCATTGAGATCAGGATCTGGATCATCTACTTTTCGTAGATGACAGCAATCCAATCGTTTCTAATAGCCCGGCCACATGCTCCATCTTGCTGTAGAACTTGCTTGTGAACATAGCTTGCTACGACGACCGACTAACCTTCACATCCACACCGTCACACTGGTGTGAAGGATCTTCGTGTCGTCAACGGCAAGAGAAACGGCAAGGGACCGGGACAACCAGCGATCTCTGGTGTCGGAGATCAAGATCCACTTCACCGTGCCACGCCAGTAAATAAGTTGGTCATTGAAGTACCTATGAGTCGCGTTGTGGGAATCGAACCCCCAAGCATTTGAATTGTTCTTCGCCCGCTAAGGCCCAGCGCTCATTCAATATGTTCAGGACGACCAGTGTGGCGCAGCGGACGAAGGTCTGCCTACAAAGCAGGATGTCTCTGGTTTGATTCCCACCTGGGACAAATATTTGCAGATATTTGTTCCAAATGTTCTATTTATATTTATATAAATATCTTTTTATGTAATAGTTTTCTACTTTTCATAACACAAGCTCTTTTTAGATTGGGACGAGATAATGCTCTGTCGATTGCCCAGCATTATTTAATCATTTTATTCTTATAGGACGTATACATTTTACCTTAGTTTAGATGCATCATTTTCTGAAATTCCGATCACCGGCATAAGGCCAAAACACTGGCCAGTAATTAAGGTCAGTTTTATTGCAGCTTGGAAGGAGACGCATTTTCCTTTGAGACCGTCGACCATGAACGAGCGACGGATGTAAACAGGATCTGAAATAAGAATCATGGATGAAGTCATAGATCTACTGAGAAATAAAGTTATCGTTTGATCTAAGTACACCTTTTAAACTGGATCTAATGAGAAATGCAGATAAAACAAAGTATATTAGGTTTTGCGATGCGCAAACGGCCAATAATTGAGATTATCCCTGAATTGTATGCGCATTATTGCGTAGGTGCTGATGAAGTATGAACATGCCCTGCACAATAATTATATAACAAATAAAATAAAATACCTTGGCATTATATTGGATGAATCACTCTCATTCAAAAATCCATTTAGAAGCTTTAGTAAGTAGAGTCCGCAAGTTAATTTTTGTTTTAAAAATCTACGCCCTATTGCAGATCGAAAACTTATTATACAAGTTTACCGGGCCCTATGCGAATCCATTTTGACCTACTGCATTACATCATGGGGTGGAGCGGGTAAAACATTATTACTAACTGTCGAAAGAGCACAAAGAGACTTCCCGTCCTTTTATTTTTTCTACAAACCTTCTCTTTAAAGCATGTGGAGTATTGTCAGTTCGACAGGTATTCATAATGAACATTGTGCATAAACAACACGCAGCCCTTCCATTATGTCACTGAAAGTGCTAATTTAAGGAGGAAAAATAACGTTTGCCCTAAAGAACTAGATCGGAAACGTACTTTTTCAAATAAATTTTACAGTATCCTTGGTCCTTTCCTATATTTTATATTAAATGTGTTAAACAATATTTATTCCTTAAATTATTATAGTTGTCAGAAAAAACTTAAGGATACACTGCAATGTATGTCATATGTATATGTATGACACAGAAAATTTATTGACTATTTTAAAGTAGGCCAAAAATTTGCAAGCACTTTTATTATTTAAACTAGTTTAATGTTAAGTCATTTATAACGGGATATTTACCATGATTTGAGTTTTGAGCTTTCAACCATAACCATGATGGATTTAAAAAGTTTTATAGTTTAATGTAATAGCATAAGCAATTATTTTACAGTATGCGCCATATTATACATTAATTTATCTGTTATTACTCTTTTTGTCTGAAAAGCAGGTTTTTTAATTTTATTATTTTTTGATTTATTTTATTATTCATTCATTCTAAAAATTTATTTTATAGACATACAGTTCCCATATAACATTGTCAAAACAATTTATTAGTTCACATGAATTAAAACTAGGAATCTGTTTCGTAAATAGCTACAAACTTTACAACAAAATGATCGTAAAAGCTGTTTATTTACGGTTTATGTGGCTAGAGTACTTACAAGTCCAATCACTTCGATACTTTTGAAACTTCTCCATAGCCATCGCCTCGATGTCTATTTTGTTTACCATCGTACAGTGTTATTAATTCGAGTGGCTATCGCTGTTTGCCGTACAGACTTCATCGTTTAGTAACAGATTTTTGTACTGATATGAGTTAGGGTTCTTTGGGCTTATAAAGTTTATAGAATGCAAATGTTTAAACTTCTATCCTTTTAATACTTTAAATAAACTATATTTAAAAGGAAAGAAATATTGTAAATGTACTGATGTGTTTTTGTTGACAACGCCAAAACGACTAAGCGGATGAGGCTGAAACCTTGTATGTATGAATGCTACTTTTATCTCGAATAAACTAGTGCAAGCAATTTTATGGATAGAAAGAAGCTAGCTCCAAATTCAAAGCTTTTGTGCGCATCACACTAAAAGGGTTCGATTGCATAATTATTTTGTCGGAATTCTCGAAAAGTACACCCAATGTCTAATGCGACAGAAATATCACTTTATTTCCATGTCAGTGTTTAAGTTAAAGAATTTGGCTCTGACGAAGCGTACACTTAAGCCGGCTTTTGACTACCTGGGATATAATATAAATTAAATCTTGAGCTATATATTACATCCCGCGATTGCTGTTCACACTGTAAGATATATATTTTGGAACACACATGATCAGTTTACACGTCTGCACACGAACGCCAACATTCAAACTGAGGGCGAGGCAGGGGGAGGCGCGGTGTCCGGGGACGTGAGGTAAAATATACACCTTCAAATGACCTTCAAATATCGCTCACTCGGTCGAAAAAATATTTATAGTTTGGGATGTAATATATATTATAGCACAGTGTAAACGGTCCCATACAAAATGTATGGTGAGCGATAAAATATTATATCTCAAGATGTAATATATATATTATATTATATCCCATAGTGAAAAGCCGGCTTTACAGTATTTATGGAAAAAGGGAATTTCTGATTTCGATTTTTTGACTGATTGAAGTCAGAAATAGGTAAGTAAAATGTCTTTGTTTCTTTTTTTGTGTGTTTATGGTTGTCTCTGTGAGAAAAAAGAGAGTTTAAAGTGAAACAAAGATTGCACTAAACCAGTACAGCCTTGACTTGGTTGTTCTTTCTAAGCCAGCACAGGTACCCCCTCCCCCATTCTAGGTAGTTAGTTGTTATTTCAAACAATAACGATGTTTTCTTATCAAGAGCTGCCCACGTTTGCCAAACAGGACATGTTACGTCAGTAAACGATGTTGGGGTATTTTGACACTGCAGTTTATGTAGGTACTATTTATTTTCTGTTGTCGAATCCAGAAATTGTGAGCGTTGAAGTTGAAACACACCGGGACTTATTTTGTGGAAAAAAAGTCACATATTTCTGTTCTCGTAGAATATTTTTTTGTATTTTGTTTTTATTCCTCGAGGTACCCGCATCTTACTTCCGCTCTCTCAGAAGCCATTTGATGTATGTAACTGAACTGAACTGAAATCATTAATCACGGTTAGGATCAAACAAAATAGTGCAAGGTACACTGCACGCGAAGGGCATCCTATATCAATTGTTGATCAGGACACAACAACAAAATTAAAATCTAAAAAACCATTATCTGAGTCTACTATCTGCAGACTTATAGAGGGTAAACTCAGTGATGGTGACATCAAAGGTGCCCCTCGCATTATGTTTTCAAATAACATATTGGCACCAAATGACGATGCTACCCGCATATCTCTTGAGAGTAAGCATCCACCCGCAGGGGCCAAATTTCACAGGGAAGTCTGGCAAGAATAAATATTGGCCTGCTAAGCAGTCAAGTGGGTCATTATTAGGAACTTTCGCTGACAAATTAGCTAAAAGGTGCAATTTACTTTTTAGAGAACCGAGACCCTAAAACTTTACAAGTGGCGTAAAATCCGCGACGCGTACGTGAAGCAAGCAGCCCTGGTACGGAAGGGATGGCGCAGTCGGAGGATGATATTGCTGTCAAGCTCCTGCAACTTCTTCATCTGTCTGTAGCTGTTTATGGGGATCACGTGAGTTAGTTAAGTATCGTATTAATTATGGCATCGATGCCATGTCGGGAGCAGTTTTCTATACATAATCACTGGTCGATTTGTAGGTCGTCGATGAATCAATTTTGTTTTATTTATGCTGTATCGTACGTTCTACGTATTCATCTCCGTTTTAAAATTCGTTCAAGATTATATAAATAAATAAAATTACTTTTCGACGTCGAGAAGCGAACCTGCACAAATCAAAAAAAAATATTTAAGGAAAACTTTGGAGCTAGATCATTGCTTGTGGAGGAAAATTTTCCACATGATTTATTGAACTATGATCTTTTTATAGAACTGGCGCGTCCTTTCCCCTTAATAAGAAAGATCTACTACTCCGTCTCGTTCACCTGGCTCTGCATCAAGGTCACCAGCGTAGTGATGGCAGCTTCGGACATCAATGAGTAGTCGAAGAGCGCTCTTAACGATATTTACGAGTGTGAGCCGTATTGCTGTAACGTTGAGGTTAGATTTATATAAATTTAAAAAATATATATATACAGGACAATTCACACCGCATCATCTAGCCTTAAGCTAAGCAGAGCTTGTGTTATGGGTTCATTTCAATTATTTTTACTGGTATCTTCTTCTGCCCGCTGCATGCTTTAGTCGGAATAGAAATCAGAAATCAATAACGTTTAATAACTGCGGACTGTTGCAAACAATCTAGATCTAGCTTAACAGATCCATAATGAGAGATGAAAGTCCTGTGCGCTGATTACTCTTGTGAAAACACGATTCAGAAAAAAAATACTGTAAAGAAATCATGAAAGGGCACTATTTTACACATAACTTGATTGAAATCTCAGGAACCCTGCGGTCTATTGAAGTGACTTATGTTTTGATTTGTAGGATTTGACTTATTGTTTGCTACCTTAAAGACAGTTTCTATAATAGTTGCGTAATTTTCTTGTTAATAAACAAAAACTCAATTTTTGGGCATACGCCTTTTCAAAAACGCATGCTCCGTCCCGCTCATATGAAAGCGAAACCCTTTGCCTATTCCTTTCAATTGTAAATACTTGTTCTAATTTGTTACTATTATTTGATTATTATTTTCTTTGTTAATAAAGACATTATAAATTATTTCCTTAGTAAGATATGAAATCCGCTTCCGCTTCTGCTCCTGGCGTTCATAAAAAGCATCCTTGGTTCCTTCAGGAATAATTCGCATTAATAAAACTGATTTTCAGATGGCTGGTGCAATAATGACTTATGAACTGGTTCTGATATAGTTCAATGATGTTGATGCCAATGAAATTGGATCTAATGGAACCCTGTCAAAGTTAGCTCGTGCCTAAGCATAAGTTTTAATAGTCTATAGGTATATATAAAAGAAAGTCGTGTTGGTTACACTATTTATAACTCAAGAACGGCTGAACCGATTTTGCTGAAAATTGGTGGGGAGGCAGCTTAGAACCAGGAGACGGACATAGGCTATGTTTTATCCCGGAATTACCACGGGAACGGGAACTACGCAGGCGAAGCCGCGGGCAGCAGCTAGTTGTAAATAAATTGTATTTCTTCATGGGATGTCTGTTGCTTTCTTTCTTCGGAACATGTGACCTGTTAACACGTCTATCCATACTAATACATATTCTTATTATAAACTAGTGTCTGGCACGCTTTGTTTCTATGGAAACGTTCGAAGGTTATTTCTATCCCATGGGAACTGATTTACAGGATAAAAAGCCTATATTCCAGGCCTCGAATTACCTGTTTGTAAATTCAGCCCGATCCGTTCAGTAGTTTTGGCGTGAAGAGCGAAAAGTGCGAAAGTTTAGATGTTTGTTAAATGCGAAAGTTTGGATGTTTGTTAAACATCTTACAATACCTGTGTAATAGTAACTCTGTACCTATCTCTGTCTGTCTGTTACCTATTCACGCTTCAATCACTGAACAGATCTAAATGAAACTTTGCAAGGTTATAGATATCAGAGTAGGATATTGACTTCTTTTCAAACAAGATAAACGCCTGCAAAGCCGCGAGCGGGAGTTCCTCAACAGCCAATATCAGTCCACTGCTGGACGCAGGCCTCCCGTGATAAGCGCCTTATTGGCTTATATCTCATGGGGGGTATTGCCCATAATACCCACGCTGGGCATGCGGGTTAGGGAGTTCGGTGGTAGAATTATTCTGCAGGATGAGCTGTTGCCCGCCCCCGGTGGATATACCTTAGTCGGACCTTTAACGACACCCGCGGGAAGAGTTGGGGAGGTGCAAATTCTAAGCCGGCATCACTCAGCCAAGCGGGAGTTAGTCAATAATAAATGGTATGTTTCCGGTTTTGTATTTGATTGAAATCCCTTGATTGGCATTTCCTAATTGAAAATGCTACGTCCAATATGTTTTATTGAAAAGCTTGTAGGTATTTATTTTATACTACACCTGCTCGGAAAGTTGCCTATTCCTTTTCCATTTATAGAATAGAAAGTATGTCTTTGCAGGCCTATAGGAAACCGGCAGGAAAAACTCTATGGAATTTCATTTCACACGTGTTTTAGCGGGAGGAAAAAGTGTATGGAAATCCATTTCTAACGTGTTATTTTTTTTTTAATTTCCTAAAAGATCGGCCGGTAGCTATGGTTACTTTCGTTCGGTCAAACGTCAAAAAGTTTTTACTCCAAGTCCATTAGGCCTCCTCCGATTGCCGAACAATATTTTGAAAAAAGAACCCAAAGGCTGGCGCGATCAATGAGGTTTTACCAACATCATTGGGCGCGGTAAGTTCTTCTAAACTTCAATTAATAATTAATTCTGCTTTTTATTTTCCTCGATGGTGTTGTATAAAGCACTATTTATCACTCGGCAGAAAGTGCGATTCCCAAAACGACACACTCGGTAGGAATTGATCACTTTCTCGCCTTGGTGTAAATGCACTATACCCTTATCTGCCTTAAAATGTCACAAAAGACATGTCGGCCAATCCCTGACAAACAAAACAATCAGTTCAAATTGAGGTTCAAATCGACGCGTCGTAATAACATGTCATTTTCATAATCCATTCAAAAAGAATTCAGTAAAATAAACATCGAAAATGGCTCAGAGCTGGTGTTGAACAAAAGTTCGTCAGTGTGGGGCTTAGAGCTTTATTTGTATGAAGATAAGGTTCAAATTCTTCGTCTGATAGGTAGTAATATTTTTGATTGATACTTTTTAATTGGAAAGTTTCAATAACACATGTAGTTTACCTACCTGGTTGTATAATTATGGTAGAACATGCAATTTCTATTTGTTTTCTACAGTGAAGTTTCCAAACAATTTAACTAATAGGTGTTTTTATCGTGAGTGCTGGAAAATACAGCTGAAAAACATTTTGACTTGAACCTATTAAAAGTTCTACGACAACTTGTTCGAACTGTTTATATGGTCTTATGAAAAGTGGCGGGAGTAACTTTCTGACTGCGAGCACTTTTCGAGCACTTGCACAAATGGTCACCACTAGATCCGGCTTTGTAAGTTAAGTACCTACCTACCTATCATTCATCCATAAATGGCGGCATTAAAATGTTTATAAATGTTAATAATTAATTATCCGACAGCTATGACCATTTCTGAAGAGATAAAACATAGCTCTTAAAATTCTAATGGCCAACCCCCTTTTGTTCAAAAAATTGTGTAAGCTTTACCCAGTTTTAGAATCCAAGAACTTTGTTTACAAAAACATACCTATCAGATTCTACATCCGAGTATTATTAGAATATAACTGGCATTTCAAAATGTCAGTGAACTTTTAAATGTCAGTACAAATCGCAGTTCCCTCGAATTTAATAAAATCTGTGGCAGAAACCATTGAGAAAAAAAAGAGAACCAAAAAAATTCTACCTCCAAATAAAAATTTAGAGAGATCTAGCGAAACGAGAAGTGTATTGTGTAACATGGGACTGTTTGCCTGGAGCAGGAGCGCTGCATTTCAAAACAATGTGAGGTTTGAGATATATTTTATGTTTACATAATATATGTCTGTTGTTATTGTGGCAGGCATTTCCTAGTCTGTTAAGAAACACAGTACCTATGTTTTTCTATCAAGTACTTTTCTAAATCGCCTAACATACAAAATAATGTACCTAGGTACAACGAAGTAACTAAAAAAATAACAAAAGTTATGAAATTACTCACAATAAATTATACACACAAGACAGGAACTGATGGATAAAACAATTTCTAAATTCATCAAACATTGCAGGATTTCCTCATCACAATAAACAGTGTATTCTCTATGGCACGCTACATAGGAATCTCAGACCCCAGCAGCAAGTTTTATACAGCCTGGTCGGTTGTCGTGTTTCTCTCACTGGCTGCTGTGGAAACGACTGCTCTTTGGAAAGTGGTTCGCTTGTTAGCTGGCTGGGCGATTGATACGGCTCATGGAAGTAAGTATTTAATTTCTATTTCTCTTAGTCATCATTCATGGTACTTAATTAGTCATTGATAATATAGGGTTATTCTTAATTCACTGACACTACGCGAACTTCAGGTGTTGACCATCATCACGATAACGTTTGTGAAGACACCAGGTCTTAATTTTAAACTTGGTATTGGTAGTGAGTACCTCTTTCGATTCAATTATCGTTCGTTGGAGAGGTTTATTGAAAAAAAACTTAAAAACGGCTCTGCCCTAACAGTGCGTGTGGGAGTAGGTGAATGGTATTGAGTTATTGATTAGGTTCCGGATAAACCTAATTTTTGATGTTGCAAGAGAAATGTATTGCGTATAAAAGAATTAAGACACGGCGTCTTCATAAACGTGTTTATGATTATGGGCAGAACCTACAGTTCACGCAGTGTCAATGAATTACCAATAATCCTGTATAGACAGTGAATATAATTATGTATAATAATACTAAAATAGAGGTAAACGGAGCGTAGAACGGTCGGCCGTTTTATTATTTAGCCGGTTCAAGGGTTGGCGAAATGAAAGGCTGATCTCCGTAGCTACATAATTATGCCATTAGATGCTAATGTCGGATGCCTAGGTCGATTTTAAGTTGATGAGTTACAGAAGTTACTATAGGAGTCTGAGTCTGTATTAACCTTATATATACATACATACGATGCGTGCATGAGACCAAACATTCATACACGTGAAGTTAATAAAAAGCTTGTGAAAATAATTTACAAATTCTATACAAATTGAAAATAACTTGGACACAAACACTAAATACAGATAGATATAATATTACTAAGGTATTTAGTATGAGTAAAATACTAAAATTGTTCCATTAAGTTTGAAACGAACGTAAAATTTTACTAAACTTTGACTGAACTTTACATAACATTACATTTACTTTCTAAATATTTCTTGTTCCCAAATTTTAACAGTCCAGTGTGTTCCAATCATTTTTCAGGAGGCCTCGTAGGAAGACTGTCAGGCTCGATATTCTACGGCAACGCGTTGCTATCCCTACTTTTCTCTTTGAAGTTCATAGCATCTTGGACCAGTCTATCTTTCTACTGGTATAAGGCGGATACCACGACAGGGTTCATGCTTCCTCCAGATAGGAATATAAGGAAGAGGACGATAGGTGTCACTGTGTTTGTTAGTCTTTGTGCAACTGGTAAGTTTTACAATAGTTTTTATATCATTCCTCCTATAAAAAGCTTATTTTATTCATTGAAAGAAGTGAAGAAAATAATTTTATTCACTTATTGGTTATTAAATAAAGAATCATTGGTTCTTTTTCTGAGCGTATTCAGAATGCATCTAATGAGCAGAAAAAGCTGCCTAAATAAGTCACTCGGGGAGTTCCATAAATTGACTTGAAAAAAGGACGCAGCTCTGCCCACACTATTTAATATGCACGTGTGTCCTAGGCATTCAATGTATTAAAGCGTCTTCCTTTCAGTAGAACACATCCTGAGTATGATATCGGCTACGGGGCTAGATATTCCACCAGAAAAATATTTTGAAGGATATATTTTGAACTCGCATGGATTTCTAATTCGTAGTAGTAAGTATTGTACCTTTAAAATGATAACGTAAATGCTGCCGAAAATCAAGCTTGTGTACAAACTTGATTTTCGTAGCTTAGTTTACACTAATTAAGCTACTTAAATACCTCACACACCTTTGGTCAAGTTAGGTGAAGATGAAATCTCGGGGGATTGACGTACCTACGATAAGGGTGGCTCTAGACAGGCCTTGAGTCTAGGCCTTCTTTTTTCATGCAAGTCTCATGACGCGTCACAGATCTCGACGAGTATGCAACGTACCTACGTTGCATACTCGTTCCTGAGACCAATCCGCTCTTCTTTCAGATGAGTTCAGTTATTGGTCAGCTATTCCTCTGTTCCTGATCAGTAAAATTGCCACAGCATTATGGAACTTTCAAGACTTGATCATCATTTTGATCAGCATGGGTCTGACATCAAGATATCATAGACTGAACATATTTGTTAAACTCATGATCTGTAAGGCAGAGAAGAATAAGAACGTTGAAAAGGTAGAGGATCCAAGGTAGAGTGCTTATAAATTGTGAAATGCTTTGTCACTATAATCACCACTGATAAGATTATTACCCAATTTGTAACTATAAATTACTTCTTTGTTATTATCTCTCTAAAACGTATGGAACTTACAAGCATAAAGATGGTGGCACTGAAATTTCTGCTGTTTATCTATTCAGAGATGTTTCATGTGAAGAAAGTGGCCCTTACTTTCTCTTTCATCTATACAGGGTTATTGGTAATTTACTGACACTGCGTCAACTGCAGGTTCTGTTCATCACCACGAACACGTTCGTAAAGACGCCAGGACATAATTAGTATAATTAGTGATTATTCAGCATTATTTATTTTGAATTTATTCTCATCATCAAATTCCTCATAAAGGTATTTTACTTTCACGAGAGATCATCGTTTAGATTGTTTATTCATTTACATAGTTAAAAATTATTATTAATTAATTAATTTATTAGTGAAGACTGTTAAGCTTTATTTATACCACCAATGTCTACTCATTTAAGTTATACAAGCTGTTTGTTTTCCATCAAATATAAAATAAAATAAAATAAATAAAATAAAATTCTTTGTCGACGCACATGTACCTATGATACAAGTGAGCACATCACCGAAGCTTCTTTCTTATTAGCAAAATACATGTTGCCGAAAGCCTGGAGTATATAATTATTATCATGTTTCCAGTTCGGAACAGACGACTACATCCACAGCCAGGTCTGGCGCCGCGTGCGGGAGGCGTACGTCCGGCAGGCTGCTCTGGTGCGGAGGGTGGACCGGGAGTTGGGAGCCCTCATACTGCTGTCCAATGTCAATAACCTGTACTTCATCTGTCTGCAGCTGTTCTTGGGACTGGGGTTAGTGATGATGATCATGCATGCGTATATAATGACAAAATATTTAGACTTAGGTACAGACAGACTGAACAACATATTTTTAAATAACAGGAAGCTTCTCGAAAGTTTGCACGGTTAGTTAACAGATAAGTTAAGTAAAATAATACAAAATGTTGTCAAAATTTAACCAGCATAGTCCTTCAATAGGACAAGAGCCCCTTTTAAAATCAATAAATAATTCTAGACAATCCACACAGCATCAACTAGCCATAAAGTAAAAAGAGCTTGTATTATTGTATTTTCTCTTAATTTCGTCTGACCTTGAATGATATTTGGATAGATCTCCCACTACTGGGTACAGACCCCTACTTTACCTGGCGTCACCATTTCTTAAAACTATTTTGGTGTCCTGGTACAATCTTAATAAATATATACCTATTTATTTTCAGTCACATAAGCGGAACCTTCATAAACAAGGCATATTATTTCATGTCCCTGGGCTGGCTTCTCTTCAGGGCGTGCAGTGTCGTTTTAGCAGCGTCTGATATCCATGAACACTCTACGAAGGCTCTCATCAGCTTGTACCGGTGTCCAGGGTCCTCTTATAATATTGAGGTAATCATAATGACATGTGTACTCGTACTTTTTCTAGTAGGCTCTTTTCACATGCATACGGTTGCCGTCTCAACGGCACGGCACGGTGCCGTACCGTGCAAGTGCTTTCACATGTATTTACGTACGCTGTTTACGCACAGTCGCCCGGTGGCGGCGGCAGTTTCATATACAGGGTTTTGGTAGCTGGGTGCAATGCTTCAAAAAGAAGCCAGAATGTTGTTTGCGCGAAACATAGCCCTCCTGCGGCACGTGATTGGTGAGACGCTTGGAAAAAATACAGGCCACTTACAAAAAAAACTAATTTGCATTTTTGCATTTATTTTTCGTAAACTTCCAAGCTGCCAGTGTTTTTTTTAACTTCTTCCCTCGTGTTAGATCGTGTAGTTATATCGAGTGTCTCTATGTGGTTGGCGGACACACTTTTTACCTCCAAGCACCTAAACGGCTAATGCAATTTCGGTTAATGAGGAATTTATCAAATAACTCGCTATCTCAAATAGCTAAATTTTGAAGGTCTTCGCCCCATCATTCGCAAAATATATGAAAAAGCGAGGCCAGAGTCACGATTTTTCATAGTTTTCCATTAATCTTTTGTAATAATGTTGTGATTATTTACTTACAGATCAAAAGACTCGTAAATCAGCTGACCAATGATGACGTCACATTGACTGGTAGGGGATTTTTTCACTTAAATCGGAATCTTCTGCTCCAGGTAATTATATCAGGCTCTAGGCACTTTATTCTTTAACAATAACTGTACAATGTAAAATTTCCCTATGGCGATAGAGTAGCTTCCTCCCCTATTATCATATCCTTGCGAATGAACTCGTACAGGGAAGTGACCACTACCCAGTTCCCTTACGCCAAGCAGCATTGCTGTATTCAAGTATAAAAAATATGGTTGCCGTTGAAATTTAACGCACATTTGAGGCCAACATAGATATTTGATGCAGGACAGTGCATATTTTCTAGCATGCATGTTCTGCAAGATTTTTACTTTTGTCAGTTATATAGCACCACATAATTAGCGCGTTCCGTTAATATGTGGTGTAAAAAACATTATGACTCTCTCTGAGACACCCGACACTTGTGAAAGTGGCTTACGGAAAAGCTTATGGTATTTTAGCCCTATACTTCACTCACATGCAATACACCACGTTACTTTCTAAAAACTAAAAATGATACCAAAAAATTCCAAATAAAATGAATTCCGTCTCAGCCCTACTAACTGAAATGAAAACAAACAAGTTATTTCTCTTACTTCCTTCCGTTCACCTCTCGAATTGTTAGAGTCGAGTGCCTCATTTCAATTATGTTCAACAAAGTTTCTGCTGTAATAAGGGAAATTTGCATGGAAGGTAAAAAAATCTGTTTTCTGTTATTCGTTTTTGGGTTTTTTTTACTTGTGTTGAAACAACCGGGTTTGCTTATGGCTAGTCTACACGGTGAGGGAATTTCTTTGCAAGACTTAACTTTTTATTTGAAAAACTCTAACAACTTTAAAAAGTTTTACCTTTTTGTCACTCTGACTTCAGAAGAAAACATGTCTTGACTCTTTTGTTTATGTAGATAATAAAGCTTTGTGAACGGGCTTCTCCGGGGAGTATCAAGATAAGAGTAAAATACATTTATTTATGACATCAGACTTACAATACTTTCTACAAATTTAAACAATATTATTAACAGCTTAAAATAGTACTACACAAAATGGCCTCTGCCTCAGTATGGGTTGGCTGGTACCGCCATACCTTCTTCTGCTACATATCCCATCTATTTTCTTGTCATATCTCATTATGATAAGTTTAGCCGTTTGAGCGTGAAAAGGTAACAGAAAGACAGAGAGACAAAATTACTTTCGAATTCATAATAGTATGGTTTCGTATGCCCTATGAACACAATACTACATACTATACAGAATTTAATGGTTCTGTGAATTGTTTTGGAACTTTTCCGAAAGCTCTACAATTTATGAGCCAGTAAATAAATTGGACGAGATGTATTAATTGCATTTATACCGTATTATTATTGCATTTATACCTATTGCATAGTTTCAGTTACCTAGGATAAGTACGTCAATAAGTTCTAATTGTCTGAAAATAGCCCTGCCAATAATAGCCAGGACAAGCTTTTCAACTATAGTCTAAATATGTTTCCCTGTTTTATAAAAGTCTTGTTTCTACCCAAAGTCTCACGTGAGACGCGCCTGTTCCCAATGCCTCACGCATGGCTATTTCCAGCGTCTCACGAGAGACGGACATATTCCCAACGTCTCACGAAAAGTATACCCAACATCTCACGAGCTTTACACCGTGCTTTACAATCTACATCGTCTATTATTTATCTTTTACAATTGTGACTATTTGCAAAAAAAATTGTCCGACTAGCGCTTACGTCCTTTTAGTGACATATTTGTTTGAATCGGAGGAGTAGTTCCAGAGATAACCCACCAGAAATTGCAAAAAATCTCTCTTCACACAGTATTTATTTTTCAGGTAGCAGCTGTTGTTTTGAAGTACGAGCTTGTGTTACTGCAGTATGACAACAATTGAATTAAATCATCTTTATGAGAGCAAATGTGGGGTTTATTTATTTGTTATCTACCTGTTTTCCTACTGTAAATGTTTCAATTGTTGACCCATAGATTTCAATTGAGCGGAGCAATTTTGTAGCGCGGACTTTACCAAATACATTAAATAAAGCATGATCAGACAAACTACTATCTTAAAAGTGAGTCACTGAGTGGCACAGTGGGCGAAGATCCGCCTGCGATAAATTCCCGTCTCAGGACTAATGCATTTTGACTTTTTATTATGTATAATAACTGACCCGTTCTCAATTTTATCGAGGATTCCAAAAAAACGTGTTTAGGGGGTGCCTAGGTCCTAAAAGGAACCCCAGTCAAAAATTTGAGCCTCGTAGCTCTTATAGGGTCACAAATTGCTTATTGTATATTTATTGCATCCATGTCTATTTAACGGTGTTACAATTTTTAGGTAGTATCTACATGAACCCTGTAAGGGAGTTGCAACATAGAGCTAAGCTTATTTTTATACCCAACAAAAGTATAAAAATAAATGGTTTACTATTTCATTTAGTCCTTATGTAAATTTGATAGTTAAGACACAAAAAAATACTCAATGCGTCACCTTATAAGTAAGTTTCTAATAATTATTGTCAGAAACATAAAAAAAATTCTTTAAAAAACAAATATAATACAGTAAAAGAAAATGGTTAATATATTGTAAAATTTCTGAATTCATACTAAGCGACGATAATACCCACAGATTACTTAATGAGTCAGGGAGTCTATTCTCTTTTATAAACGTAGATAAAAAAATGACCATCTAATATATTGTGCTGTGTGGTGCTGACTTCGACGAGACTTGCACCCGCATCCTTCCCTCTGTACCGGAATGTACTAACCAACTACACCACGAGGTCAAGTGACGTGGGAGTCGAAAATCTCTGCGACTTCCTACGGATTCTAGCTTCGTTTTTTTTTTTCGTTTATTTGATTTAGAAATTACCCTGATTGTGGGGTAACGCACTATAATAACAAAAAACCTAAAAAAAATTGTTCCATATGTCTGGGTGTTTTCTATGTATCATAAAAAAATATCTATGTATATAATGTATTAAATATCAGTTATCTAGTACACATAACACAAGCTTTGAGTAGCTTACTTTGGGGCTAGATAGTACTGTGTGGATTGTCCAGCATAAAAAAAAAATATATATATATTGTACTATGTATATCAGTTATCTAGTACAGTACTCATAACATAACTACCAGATTGTAGAACAACATTCTCACTAGCATAACTAGTAACTAAGCTTCACACGGAAGGGCCCTGAGGAGTCTCGAGACGTCTTCCCAGCTGTAGGGCCCTCGAAACAAGTGTGAGCTTATTTTGCTTATTGTAAGGAAAATGTTGTTTCTTTTTTACCGGAGGAGTAATATTCTTTAGTTGACCTGTTTATTTTACAAACCGCCTTCTGCCCGTGGCTTCGCTCGGGTGGTAGGTGCTCATATAAAATGCCTATGCTTATGTAGCTCTGCTTAATATAAAATTACTACATTTTCTTTTAAATCCATCTTGGTTACTAACAATAAAATAATAAGTAACGGGATATTAAACATGATTTGAGTTCATCATCAATCATGGTAAATATACCGTTATTTATGACTTTAGTACTACATTTTCATAAACTGTCTCTTTATAATAACTAACACATTAATTAATAACACAAACTCTGCTCAGCTTGGGGCTAGATGATGTGTGGATTGTCCACTTTTTATTATTTAAATACATAAATAAATAATGCTGGAAAATTCACACTATTTTGAATTACTACACTACATTGATTTTAAATAAAATATCGTTCACTTCACGGCAATATACATAAAGACTATGAAAAATCAGGGTTGCCGTTGCGCACTTGGCCGCACCTCTGCGCAGCCAGGTGTAAACAGGTACGACTTTGATATACTATTACACCCATAACGTACGAGTACGTTCATTATTTTTATATCAAATTAGTGCAATTTTTTTTCTGTTTATTCTGACATACGGTTGCCTACTTAAATCTGGCCGCACATAAGGGTTGCCGGCTGCGGCACTCTACCTTAGAGTATCGTAGAGTGAAAGAGATCTAGCGCGGAACATTACCAGTCAGACGAGGATAGCGATTGCCAGCTGTAGGTACTACTAGAGATTGCAATCCGGATTATTCGTTATCCAAATTTTCCGGATAATTTGTCTATTTTATTTATCCGGATAAAATGCATTGAAATCCGGATAATTCGGATAACTATAAATAATACTCAATATTATTTTTTAGCCAAAATTAATTTGGCTCACAATCGTATGTATATTTGTATGACTTTTAATTTGAAATTTAATATAATTTGGGTTCTTTTCTTCCTATTATTCCTGTTACTCCAGCCTTGCACCTGCACGGCTACGTACAAACGTCGCATTGTCTTTATGCTTAATGCCTGTCTACGCTCGCGCCACACATCAGCATTGATTTAGCTGATATATAAATAATGAACGTACGTTATGGGTGTAATAGTATATCAAAATTGTACCTGTTTACACCTGGCTGCGGAGAGGTGAGCAACGGCAACCCTGATTTTCAGGGTCTTTATATATATTGCCGTGAAGTGAACGATATTTTATTTAAAAAACAAGTGGTTGTTTTCTTTTCCCAAAAACGAATTTTTAATAATTTTATTATATATACTAGTGGCCACATTTTGATAGACAACCTAGTAGATATATATTCTCCTTGACACAAATATGCGCAAAAATGTGGTTCTTAGCTCTTACTCGATGGGTGCACTGATTCTGCAGCCGGATCTCGTACTATAAGTACTATATTTTAATCAACTAGGCTAGCCACACAGCAAGGCAATGCAGCCAGCGTCTTAGGGACGCTTCCAATTGGTATTGATATGGATTACTTGAACTTCCTATAGATTGTTTGCAACAGTCTGCAGTTAGCTCAATTGTTTCAATTGTCTATCGTAGTTATAATTATGTTTTAATAATTAGTATTAAGTACCTACATAAAGAGAAAACCTCCAAAAAAAGTCAGTTTAAATCAGCCACCACTCGTTCAACCTAAATCAATCACTACAAATAATCTTGTAACAGTCCGAGTCTTTGTCGGAGTAATTATCCTTGGACTTACCAGGAAAGGAAAAAAATACCACTCCTAGGATAGAGTGGTACCAGGTACTACTTTGATAAAAAGGTCACTTTTTTTGCAAAACAATGAAAAATGGAGTTAGGGCGGTGTGCTCTGACAGGTTATTGGATAGTCAACGATCGTCGGTAAACTTTGACGTTTCTGTCGAAAATGTCGATTGAATTACAATCGTCGGATTATGATACTAAAGAACACTACCCTAGATAAAGTACTATTCATTAGGCATGCTGGATGACACAATAAATGATGGTGATGTCCTCCTAACTGAATTTTTAGCCTCGGCGGCCAGTCTCAATCAGTTTCTCTTGCCGTGTGATGCCGGCTTAGAATTCGCACCACCCCAACTCCTCCCGCAGGTGTCGTAAAAAGCGCCCAAGGGATATCCACCGGGGGCGAGTAGCAGCGCATCCTGCATAACAATTCTACCACTGAACTGCGATCCCCAATCAGAGGCTTGCGTCCAGCAGTGGACCTAGACTGTTGAGGTTGAGATTGAGGCCAGTCTCAACGGAGACAAAGAGAAACTTGTGACTTTTTCTTTGCATAAATTATGTAACCTTGGCATGCAACATATTATTAATTTTTATTTTCTTATTTATTTTTAGCCATTGCTGCCCTACTGCTGGGGAAGACTTTCCTTTTCTTCTTCCACTCCTCGCAATCCATCGCTGCCACAGGCCACGATGGTAGATGTGCACGAGCTCGTCAGGCCATCTCATCCTGTGGCTTCCCCATCGCCTCCTCTTTTATTATTATTAAAGATTTTTCAAAGATATTTCCATTTCTCTAATTAAATAAATAAAATAAAAGGTAAATAGAGCAAAATAATATTAAATAGTATTTTACTGCTTTAAAATGCAGTCCAGATCTTAGTCATGCAAAGATTCGACTTATGATAGACAGGATCTAATTCAACTAATATTATTATCTCTTTGAGAAAAATGCTCCGCTGTTGATTTCTAAGTATTCTGGAAGCTGATAGAAGATTGAACCTTCATAAGCAATTTATAGGAAACCGACTTAGTTATGAATAATTGTTTGGCATGGAAATCGGAATTCTATTGTTACATCTATTGGTATTCGGTTCTCATAGGATAAGGCTTCAGAAAAATTGTAAATTTTTACTTGGAAGAGCTTTATCTAAGTTATGTTTGACTTGTATGTGCCCGCGGCTTCCAACCGGTTTTTCCAGATGAAAAAGGAGTCTGTCTTGTATTATTATAAAGGCGAAAGTTTGTAAAGATGTGAGGATTCTAAGAAAGCTAGTAACATGGTTTTTTTTTATCCCCATTCATCGGGATACAAAGTAGCATGTCGTGTTATTCGGAGTGCAAAATTTCAGCTATCTCCGTTCAGTAGTTTTGGCCTCGTCTCACAATAACACACATCCTCACCAACTTTCGCTTTTATAATTATGTAGGATTTTTATTTCAACTTCATATTGTGCTAAACATTGGACTTAAAAGTAACATGAGTGGGCATATTCCGAGCATTGGGGCCAAATTATACAAACAGTACTCTACAATCTACTAAAAACAATTAATTGAAAAATCAGTTTGCTAACAAACGCTCTCTACTGTAGCAGTTCTTGATTGCATATTGTAGAGAATGTAGAGCATCCTGAAACTGAAATATTCTGCCTAATTATAGGTTTTCAGTAGGTATTCAGTAGGCGTTCAAACCGGGGTGGTGGAGGTGGGAGAAACGCCAGCAAACTGCATCAGAACGAGCTCGTATGTCACTATGGTGCCGGCAATCTGAAAGTAACATCTGATTATAATCTTGGTTAGTACAACTTTGTTGCAATTTCGTAACAATAGGGTAGTGTCCTTGGAAAAAATATGAGTCCATCAGTTAGATTATGAGAAGATATTGGACACCTATATTTTCTTTTATCAATCAACAAAAAAATAAACAAAAGCGCGTCAAAGTTTTGGAGATGGGGCTAAAAAGTGTCGTAAGTTGTGTCTTAATTAATTTTTGTGATAAAATACGTGTCCAATATAATATACTGATACACACACACACGGACACGCTATTAAATAGGCCCAAATCCACTGCTTCCCCTACCATTCTCCCAACTCCGAACATGGATAATAAACCAGAGAAACGCATACCGAGCGATGGACACGTCTACAAGATTGCCGCTAGGCAAGAGCAGCGCTTACGGCTGCGTCACCAAAACTAACTAAGCGTCTACTAAACCTGACCAAAGCGGATCTATGCGTCCTAGTGGGGACACTCACAGGCAGTGTCCTGTGAGTGTCCCAACTAGGACGCATAGGTCCGCTCTGGTCAGGTTTAGTAGATTGTCCACTGAACAAACACCTCTTCACTATCGGTGCAACAGACAGCCCTCTCTGCAGGGAGTGCCTCAGCGACGAAGAATCAGCTGCCCACGTAGTCCTGGAATGCGAGGGAGTAACAGTGCAACGGCACGAAATCCTCGACCACCCGAGGTCGCTCCGCGAAGCCTGCGAAGAACCCAGGAAGATTCTGCGCTTCTGGACGGAGTTAGGCTGGGTACACTAGCAAAGTTCTAGCAAAAAAACACGCACAATGGACCAACCTGAGTATCAGTGCGGAAACAAGAATACACACAACATATACTGATAATCTAACAAACGGACTTATTAGAATTTTCTTAACCTCTAGCTTATTTGGCTTAAAGAAAACAAATAAGAAACCTAGAAAACTTACATTAAATACTGGCAAAACTAAATACATGTGTTTTAGTAAGACAAGCTATGGGTGTTCTTATATTGCCGATCTTAAAATCCATACTTACCCCTGCAACATAAACACTACACGAGAGGCTTGCTGCTGCCCTACTCTTTCCAAGGTCGATTCTACATAAAGTACCTTGGTGTGCTTATTGACGACAAGCTGAATTGGAATGCGCATATTACGGCACTTACTTCCCGAATTAGGAAACTTATCTATATTTTTAAAACATTAAGAACTATTGCTGATAAAAAATTGTGCATCCAAATTTATAAGGCATTATGTGAATGTATTTGTAGATATTGTATCTGTTCTTGGGGTACTGCCGCGAAATCACACCTTATTGTAGCAGAACGTGCCCAAAGGGCTGTCCTTAAAGTTCTCCTGTATCTCCCCTACAGACATCCTACTACGGAAGTCTACAACATAGCTGATGTCTTAAGTATAAGAAAGTTATTTATTTTTGAAAGCCTTAAGCGATACCATAAAAAAGTAATTCCCCATTTGCCAGCATCCAAAAAAAGAATTTTTCGATGTCCTGTTCCTAGCGTCAAGTACCGTTTTGCCAATAAGCAATTTAACTACATTGTCCCCCAACTCCACAACAAACTGAATAAAGACTATAAAATAAAATTCCTAAAAAAAATTTAATTCAAAAAAATATTAATAAACTGGCTTAAAAATTATGATTACGATGGCATTGAAAAAATGCTTACAGACCTATACTTCTAATGTATTACCTACCTGCCTAACAATATTTGATATTATGTATTTATTATATACAATTCATTTTAATAGAAATCAATAAAACATTTATTTACTGTGTTCTTTTTATGTATGTGTATGTATTCTATTAGAATTTTTTGAGGTTAGATTTAGATTTAAATTAATCTTTCGCTTTTACAACTGAATACTTTTTTAATGATAAGTATTTTTTTCAATAAGTATTAGTTTTTAGACACATTTTAAATAGTCAATTATAAACACAATATTGATAATTATTAAGAGAAGCCTTGGGTCCAGCTTAGGCTAGTTCGGGATCCTGCGGACTCACCATATTATTGTAAACATTTTACTGTGTCAAAAATAAACGATTTGATTGATTTGATTGATTGACACTACAGGTTTAACATAAATCTAAGCACTGTGCTCCTAATATCTCCATTTTAAGAAAACCTATTGCGAAGAAGAAATAAATAAACAAATTATTAGAAAAGAAAAAACCTAGGAAAGAAAAACAGATAAATTATTATCATAGATTTAAATCTTGTCCATGAAATATAATTTTGTTATAGGCCTTAAACCAGTTTTATTTTGTAAGGCTTTTTGTGTTGCGCTTATGAGAGAAGGTCTATGTCCAGCATTGGACAAGTAAAAAAGTTGATGTGTGAGTATATTTGAATAGAAATGTTAAACATAATCGGCAAAGGTATAAAGGGACACTGAGCTATATTTCCGAAATAATATGTTTAAAGATAATTTCTTAAATAATTCTTAATATTTCATAAGCACAAAACAAGTTTTAAAAAAATTCTCATATAAAAACTCGTAAATTTTATGTTTCAAAACCCAAGTTCCGCCATCTTCCGCCACACAAAGAGAAAGGATTACACGAGATATAGTTGTACGGTTATTAAATAAGAAAATCATAATCCCGTTATAAATGGAGCCAGACAGTCTGCCGGTGCTCTGTAAGATTTCTTGCGGAATGGTACAAGTTTCAAGAAATACCAGTAAATTGTTTCCCGGTAAAATATGACACGTACTAAATACTATGTACTAAAAATTATGACAAACTATTGAAACTGGAAAATATAATAGGTCAGTTTTCGGTGAGCAAGAGCTGGTTATTACGGCAGTTCGTTCCCGTTTCCACTTTCCTCCAAATATTCAACTACAGACGGCATTATCGTATTAAAGCAAACCCCATATTCGTATTAAGGCTAAAGCTTTTGCTTTACGCTCCCACTCAGATCTGTCTTGAGTCTGTAATTTAATAATAACATTGTATTTTCTACGGGTGGCTGCTCGCAGTACTCGAGCATCTCCTAGCGAGCCTAGTGACTTGTTTGCTGCCACTGATAACAGATTAGAGCTACCAGTGGATTCCTAGAACAGAAATGATAAAATAAATAAAATTTATTTTCTTCCACGGTCCCACTCAATTGAATGTTAACTCAAATGTACAAAAAACCTCCGTGCCTGGCTATCAAACCAAAAACCCGCTAAGCGCGTGTGCCAATTATTAAACACAAAAACAAGATGAATAATAAATTATCGAGTTGAATTTGACAGTTGCGAGACGAGAAAAATGACAGCTGTATTGGGTTGCCATATAAAAATCTTAATGTTAGTTCACCGTAAGGCCACGACGATTTTTCTCTTTTTGCACAGACTCTACTGTCATAGCTGATCTTATATCGTCCAACTACTTTAATTTGCCTAACGTTTTTGTTGTTGTTCCAATCAATATTAAAAGTTAAACAATGCGATATCATTGACGCCCTATTGACATTTTTAAGTACGAAGATTTTCACCGATATTATTTTTCCTACGATGTTTTCCGTCCGCGGCAAATGAAAAACATTCAAATACCTAGCCGCTATACAAAGTTCATAATCCCGTATCTCAGGTGACAGATGCTCACAAAAAGTGGCATAATTGACCCTTTTATGTTTGTTTTAGGGCTTTCACAGCGCTGTTAATTATTTCACCAGGTTATTATAAGGATCATCTCGCGGTTCTTTGTTCCGGAAATAATATTAAGGGTACAAGCGGTACTTTGAAAACGTGGGTGTGTTATCTCTTTGGCCGAGTTTACAATTTATGAAACCAGCAGATCGATTAAGAGTATTCATGAGTGTTACACTCAATTTTAGCCGCTCACTGGCTGCATTTTCATATCGAATATAAAAAAAGAAAGTGAAGCTACGAAACGAAATGAACGGCGGAGTGCTTCCCCGTTCAACCCAAGATTTTTCTACCCAATAGGTATTTTGCTCCGTTCGACGCAAAACATTTAATTTTAGTTCCCCTTTCTACCCACACCTACTTTTTCCAAATTTCTATAGTTTAAATTCAAATAAATGACACAGTGAAACATCGAAGTAGATGGGTCAGCGGACCAAAAAAAATGTAGATGCTTATTATATATATTTTTATTAATTATAATAAAATCAGTCTTGTTCAGATAATAGTCAGACAAATATTTGTCTACTTGTCTAACAATAACATTAATAAACCTTTAAAGTAACAAACATAATCAAATAAACATATTTTATTAACATATTCTAAATAGCACGACTGTGGTTAGATTCAGGTATATTAGGTAAATTTAAATTTTAAATAATAAACATTTCTAAGTTATCTACCCATCATTTCACTAAAGACCTCCGTGGCGCAGCAGGCGAAGGTCCGCCTGCGACGCAGGAGATTGCGGGTTCGATTCCCGCCTCGGGACAAATTTGTGTACCATTTGCAGAAATTTGTTCCGTTGATCTGGGTGTTTTCTATGTATCATAAAAAATATCTATCTTTTTAGTGTATTGTATTAAGAATATCAGTTATCTAGTACCCATAACACAAGCTCTGCTTAGCTTGGGGCTAGATAATGCTGTGTGAAGTGTCCAGCATGAAGAGCTTCTTCGGATGCAAATATTATTATTCTATTATCACCACTTTGATGACTGTCAAACTGTGTGACTGTGTGACTACACAGTACGGTATCTTCATAGTCTTTTGGGAATTCGACTTCTTCAAGATTACGAAAATTGGTTTTCTTGATTTCGTCACTGTTGTTGCGAGCATTATATAATTTGTGATTTTTATTTTCAAACGACATTATGACTGTTACTAAATTCAGTCCCTCTGTATGAAGGGTCTGAACGGTTCTCTATACAACTGGGTAATCGGGATCCTTCCTTGCTGGTGTTTTCGCTTTGCTCACGCATTCGTCTATTTCTATTGGGTACACTCGAGTTTCTACTCTATTGACTCGCTTGCAATCGTGAACAGTTACTTGGAAAACACCTTCTCTTATTTATAAAAAAAATTGTCCATTGTGTACCAATATTTGTTCGCCACGGTTTGACTATATGAAATTCAAATTGCTCTCATTATCAAAACTTGGATTCGCTTCGTTTTCCGCCATATTTAATGTGAACCTTTAGGTTAGTAGGTCTAGGAACTTCTGACAAGAGTGACAGATAACATAAAAAGAGTAGAAGATCATTAGATCTCTCCTAGTGATGAAAAAAAAGGATAGGCATAAACTAACGGATAAGAAAAACAATGATAGTCCTTACCGTTGTTGATTGGATTATCTATTGTACAATAAATCCACCAAATCACATAGGTAGTTCGAGGAATTGCATGTGCATTCGTTTGAAGAGAGCGTAAACATTAGAATAAAATATCACTACCTCCATATTACAATATGGACATACATACAATATGGAGATACAATATGGTACAAAATTTGAAGTTACTGTGAGTAATAGTTTCATCAAGTTTTTTATAAATATTACTATGCCTGTACTGTTTAGAATTCACTGTGACTCAGATTTTTGGATTGGGTAGAACGGAGCATGTGTTTTGGGTTGAACGGGGAAAAATAATATTGGGTAGAAAATTTTTGGGTTGAACGGGGAAGCACTCGAACGGCGAAAATTAGTATGAGTGACACATTCTATCCACGAAACATTATTTTACTGCTGCAGGTCGCATTGCTTCCCATTTTAACCGACTAAAAAAATGGAAGGAAGTTTTTAATTCGGCTGTATGTTTTTTTTTTAGTGCACCTTGAATAATGTTTCTAAATAGATACATTATACATAACTTTTTACTCACGAAAACTTCTGAATTGACTTGCAGAAGTGAATTAGTATTTTCTCTTATTTTGTGAAAAGTAGTTCTAATACAATTCTTATTTTCTCATACAATGCTACCAGTACAGCCAAAGAATAAATATTATGGAAAAAAATCAGCTCTTTTTCCCCCATTTTATAATTTTATATAAATTGACTTACTCAAAATTTCCATCCAATGCAACGCAAATTAACATGAATTAAGACACGACGCAAAGGAGAATATTTGTTGGAGAACATTTTTTTGGCTACCACTCGTTTGTGTCTCTAACATTCTAAGCCTTTTTGTGTAAGACATCATTGGTTCTCGATTACAAAAAACATTCGATATTTTATCGATTTTTTTTTGTATTGATTCGGGCTAAGGGATGGCTGGATTATGGCTGATGGATGACTAAGACATGGATATGAGGTGAAGTAATCAAAAAACCAAGGAAAACTGCGCTGCGTTCGATTAGCCTTACCGCTAAAACCAATCCACGTTTCACGTTGAAGAACTGAAGACCACTCAGCGCCACCGTATCGCCGTGTATTTGTTCCAGGAACCTCTGAATCTGAAATATAACAGTAGGTATGCCTGGAGTACCGGTAAAGTCCTAACCTAATTTTCAATCCCAGCAAGCAGTCTTAATCGCAGACAAGCCATGTGCGTGGGACATTATTAAGGTGTACAAGTGTGTCAAACAAAAGCGCATTATTTATTTCCTCACTCCCATAATCTGACGGGACGGTCGGACTGACACGACCGGTGTACCCGTGTTTTTAAAGTCCAGATTTCCCCCTTACGGGGGGATTTCAGGGGGGGAAACTGGAAAAACCCTGACCGCAGAGGTGATTATATCTGTAACTGTTTGCCAGTGCTCGGTCTTATGAAATAGGTTGTGCATCCTAGGTGCGTTTTCATTAAATATAGGGCGGATTTTTGATTATCTGTTTAGAAATTTTTTACTTTATGATTTTTGATAGATACAGTTCTCACACCATTCTAACAAGAAACAAATTACTTATTTAGCTCAATCAAGAAAAACCTAGGTACCTAGTTCCTCAACCTCAACAGCCTGTATTGGTCCACTACTGGACGCAGGCTGATAAGCACCTTATTGTATTTTATTACATGGGAGTAGTGACCATAATCCCCACGCTGGGCATGCGGGATGGGGATCGCAGTTCGGTGGTAGAATTGTTCTGCAGGGGGCGCTGCTGCCCGCCCCCAGTGGATATCCCTTAGTCGCTTCTTACGACACCAGCGGGAAGAGTTGTGGTGGTGCAAATTCTAAGCCGACACCACACGCTTACCTACCTACCGTTATTTATTTATTGTATAATTTTATTCAATCTCTCACCTCAACACAATAAGTAGGCGAGTTGACATCATACAGCGCCATCGCCGGCGCCTTGCTCGCCGTATGGACCCTCGCTGCGACCAGCGACACCGCCACCGAGCGCACCATAAGGAAAACAAACGAAAACGCAAAGTACACCGCTTGCTCGTATCCTTTGAATGGTCTGAAATTTGAAACAATGTCAGCAATGTGTTGTGAGCTATCAATAAATCGAATAGTGCATCTATCAAATTTGTTACCTCTCATCTGGTTCCGTATCGAGTCTGCATCGCGGTGTGGCTTTGATTCCTTCTCTGAAAACACCAATAAGGAACACAAACATTCCGAAGGCTGATTTTACAACTAACTATGAAAGGCTAGCGTCGACAGGCCAGCATCGGACTTTCCGTGCTTATCGTATCAGATGGATTTTTTGAGCGTAATGCCGAGTGGTGTGTCCACTGTAACCGCAACTAGATTAAAGAACGCGACCGCCGTTTGCAATGAAGTTTCAGGTAGCGGACTAATTTTGTACGAATGAGAATCGTGCCCTAGCGGCGTGGAGTGCGGGACGAGAGGATAAGTGGACGGCGGCGCAGGCAGTGCGTCTACTGATGGGATCGGATTGTCGGTATTTGCAGACAGTCAGATCAGGGGACATCTATGGCAGACCAGACAAGGAATACATAAATCCGTTTGATGCGGTCAGTGTGGAGTGTCCGATGCCAGCCCGTTAACCCTAAAGCCCCTTCTTTGAAGCTCGCTTCTTAATTCTGCCAATAAACAGTGTACCTTCAGGATTATAAAGTCGGTTTTTAGTTATTTTGTCTAAAATTTTCTTTGATCAACTCACGCCAAGCTGTGCAGAAGCTGCAGACAGATGAAGAACAGGTTGTTAGCGAAGGATATGAAGATGACTCCGCCGATGACATCGTCGACTGACCTGACGAGGTTGCAGGCCCTGCTGTAGTCTTCTCGCATTGTTCGCCAGTACGATGATGGAACATACTGAGAAATAAAACATTATTTCTGATTTTAATAGGCAGTGGAGGACATACCTAGCAGATCGTTGAAAGTTTTTTTAATTAATTTTATTTGTTGTTTTTTTAAATATTTAGACTAAGTTTAATTCACAATGACGAATTCTGTCATCTGTGGTTTAATTTTGAAGTTCTCAGTATTAGCGTAGCGTTACATTCTCTTAGTTAGTAAGCAAGTTTTGTAAATTTTTTTGAGAATAAAATATCTGCCGTAATAAAATTTTCAGGCCGCGCGCAAGTAAATAAAAATTAAAGCTGTATCGTGCCGGCTCAGAATTTGCACCACAACATCTGTTCCCACGGGTGTCGTTAGAGGCGACTTAGGGATATCCACCAGGGGCAAGCAGCAGCGCCCCCTGCAGAACAATTCTACCACCGAACTGCGATCCCCAACCCGCATGACCAGCGTGGGGATTATGGGCAGTACTCCCCATGTGATAAAAGCCAATAAGGTGCTTATCAGGGTGAGGCCTTTGTCCAGTAGTGGACCAATACATGCTGTTGAGGTTAAGGTTGAGGAGGCAGGTAAATATCCCTTTTACCCTGTCAAAAATCTGTTCACGTTGGGTGTATCCTACTCTATGAAGCCGAAACTGATCATGTGTGGTACATGATCAGTTACGGCTTTATCGCGACAAACAGTGTTGCTTGATTACGTGATATAATTTTGGTAGGCCTGTAAGGAAACATTGCGTTGTCCACCGAATATGTAGTTACATCATGCAGACGTAAATCTTGGAAAAACTTAGTTTTGTGAAATATTTAGAACGGCAAATATAATTTTCTTATAAAGAGAGAAACCATGGTTTTCAATTAATCTAAATTTACTGCGAATGACTTTGTTGCTTGGTTTTTGATTAAAATTCAGCTCGTATTAGTCAGGGATACGCAGAAAATCAATTAAACAAAATAAAGCGGCTCGTTCGACAAATAAAGTTTGGGGTACGAGCACATCTTAACAGATTCAATTGAAAGTAATTGAAATTGTTTTCAAACGTTATTTATTCATCAAATAATTACTGATTTCCATCAAAAGTATAGCCTAAATTATTTACGTTTCGTGTCCATTCAACTGTGTAGCATTCAGCATAATTTCAATATATTTTACATTTCTGTGCTTGCTACAATGTATGTACGGAATCCATTTTGAAAATTTGCATGCGAAAGACTGAATAATATTCGAGTTTATGCATGTACATTTTTTGGGGAATTTTGACTGAATATTAGTTGCAATTTCATGCAATGGTTGGTCATATCAGGTCAAAGCACAAGTGTGTAATCTCAATGTTCACAAATTTCATTTATTATTTGTAAACCAGGTACATTTTATAGTCAATTATTGAGACTATGGCCCGCAGCTTGTTTAGTCATAGATATGCTTGAGTGACGGTTATACCACAGAAACGCGTAACAGAGCAAGCTTTCACATCACGCCTAAGCCTAGAACGCTAGATATCGCCACTTGGTACCTAAGTTTTTTTTTAATTGAAACATTAATTACAACAAAATATTAGCTATTTCAAAATTCGAAAAGAATACCTGCTTTCAAAATTGTTTTTTATAATTCGAAACTTTGGAAAAGTAATCACACAAGCTTACCCTCCCTTTGACTGCTATGATCCTCAAATTGACTTGATCAAGCCGCGACGCCAAGTACAGGCTCATGCAGATCACGAACACATCGCCGAAGTTCCAGTTGAAAGTACATTGGATATTGGTGAACTGAAAACATTCAAAGCGCAAGATCAGAGGGGTTCGCCTATTTGACGTTAGTAACGAGTAACTAGATAGTTAAATAAACGGTCTATGGAATACCGTTAAAATAACGTGAATCCGCGCATCAATAACTATCTGCTTGTCAAAACGATCACAACGACTTAACGAAATCAATAACTGTCTACACAAAAGTCTTAAAGATCACGACAGTGAGTGAATCGTGAATGCGATAAGTTTGTTCAGCTGTGTGTGATTAGTGAGTATGCGAGTTCTGTTATATCTCAATACATTACAATAAATGTTTTTAGTCAAGCGTTACCTGTACTACGAAACCGTAGAAATGGTTATATGTAATGTAATTGAACATCCACGGAAACCAGTGAACATTGAACGTCTCGAACAAGTTGCTTGTTGGGTGGCAATCTATCGCGAATGTGAGGCCGTAAATATTTGATAGAAAATTTTCCACTGAAATAAAGAGTAAACAATTTATTACGAAACCACGACGCCCATGGGCATCTAACAGACCTAGCTGCGGCCCATACGGTTCACGCCAAGAGGCTAAAGCATACGAAAGTTAAGCAGAGCCCTTAGTTCGGTCAGACATGGAAATGCGCATATCCCAAACAAAATGGATCGTCCATTTTGTTTGGGATTTACGTATTAGGCGTAGGCATAAATAGGTCTGTTCAGACCTATGCGGTATTTGCTAACCAAAGTGGCAGGATGTCTTGTGTGAATAAATGTTACTGAATTACTGAAATCTAAGAGGTTCGAGGGTATGCAGTATTGTCACTAAAATTCACGGTGGAATATCGCGCAAAACGCCGAGCGAAATCCAAGCGAAACCTACAAATACCGCTTAGAGTAGCACCGTGTAGGTTTGAACATGCATAAAATGGGTTAAATAGGCATCTATGCATGGAGGCATATTCGAAGCATGGGTTTTACTTACACAGCGCCAGAAACAGAACAGAGAAGCAGGCAAAATTGCACCTCCTGATCAAGCCATAGTCCATGTTAGGGTCAGCCGCCTCCGTCCTGGCAATGCGCAAGCAAAGCTGAGGCCATCGCATAGCCATGCGTAGGAACAGGAGACCGATCATCCATGTCGTCATGTGGAATATAACAGATGCTGAAAATTATTAGCATAGGATAATCATATTATACCAATTTCTAAAATGTATTCAGAGTTTGTAGAAATTTCTGGTTTGACGTTTGATACCGACTGGAGGAAACAATTTATAAATTTTTAAGGTTATTATTATTAATTTGAAATGGAACGTTTGTCGAAGCTTATGTCTAGATAACACGGGAATAGGTAAATAATGAATAAAACAAAAGTAGTTGATAATTTTATCAGGTTTCATTATGTAGTACCTACAAAAAAAATTTATGATGCATCGTTTACGAGATGCACCCAAAAAAAATAAAAACTGGACCTTTTTTGTGCCTTTACTCATAGGGATCACCTCACTTTGAGTATTTTTTCCCTTTTCTAGTCCAAACAAAAGTTCCGAAGTCAAACTTTCTGCTTTACACTTTTCCACCCAACCCCATCTTATGAGCACTCAATGACTGGACTACTTGTGCTATTTTTTTGTATTATTTATTTGTAATGTTCTTTGTTAAATAAAACTTACTGTTCGATCCAAGAGAGGTGTCCGTCTCTTTGAACGTCTTCAGGAAACAGAACACGTTTAAAATAAATAGAAGTATCAAAGTAACTATCGCATAGAAGAAACGAAAAGACTTGGTAGCAAATCTGAAAAAAAAAAAACTAAAATTAAGGCAGCTCTATACTATATAAATAATACTGTAATAAATAATAATATAATAAGAAAGTTTTTATGTATGTATATGAGTCTGGACAGTTATTATCGTTTTCGAGTCCTTCCTATATATTTTACGCCTTGTAGCGCCCCCTACTGGATTGAGAGTATCTGGATCATTTACTTTTCGTAGATGACAGCAATCCAATCGTTTCTAATAGCCCGCCCACATGTTCCATCTTCGTGTAGAACTTGCTTGTGAACGTAGCCTGCTACGACGACCGACTGACCTTCACACTCTCTGTCACGCTGTGTGTGTGAATGTGTGTGAATATCAGGATCTTCGTGTCGTCAACGGCAAGAGAAACGGCAAGGGACCGGAACAACCAGCGATCTCTGGTATCGGAGATCAAGATCCACTTCGGGTCACCGTGCCACGCCAGTAAATAAGTTGGTCATTCAAGTACCTAGAGTCACGTGGCGGGAATCGAACCCCCAACCATTCGAATTGTTTCGCCCGCTAAGGCCCAGTGCTCATTCAATATGTTTAGGACGACACTGGCGCAGCGGACGAAGGTCTGCCTGCAAAGCAGGATGTCTCTGGTTTGATTCCCACCTTGGGACAAATATTTGCAGATATTTGTTCCAAATGTTCTATTTATATTTTTTCACTTCTCTTGCTCCAAAAGTGTATCATAATAGTGTAGCTTAGCGGGCCTAAAACTCGAGTTTAATACCTAGGGCTAAAAAGTATTTTTTCTTATTAATACTTGTCTAAAATCATCAGCCCGTACATTCGTTCTCTTACATAAAAACTCGACTTCTTGGTGCTCCGTCAATCTTTTTTTTTTTTAATAGAACCTTCTTGGTGATCTTTTATGAAGGTTGATTCTTCCCTTCACGGTAGAATGCGAACTGTTTCGTTGCGGATTAGATGGAGATTAAAAAAAAAAGATGGTATTGGCGCTAAATCTCTTTATTTTCTTCATTCCAAATCACAAACTTTTACGTGTATCTTCTTGACTAACTTCCGAATTGTGAACGTGAAAAATGTCATCAACTGATAGTGAAGATGCTAATATGCAAATGGAAGAAAAGGGCAAAGAAATAATTATGAATCTGTTGCCGACAAAATCACGTGGAAAATAATTATTTAAAGAGTTACGAAAATTTTATGAAATGGATGAGATGAGAAACGTGTGGATTCTTTTACGGAAGGGGTTTTTCTCACTTATTTTGATGAATTATTGAAAAAATTCAAATCGTCGATTCTTTGGAGAACATATTCAATGTTAAGAATGACCTTACATACGAGACACGACGTCGATATTAAAAATATGTAAATTTGACGGCTTTACTGAAGAAATTGTCCACTGGATACAAGGCAAAAAAATCTAAAGTCTTGACGACACAAGAAATCGAAACATTTTTAAAAACCGCTCCAAATAAACAATACTTGGCAACAAAGGTAACCTACTTATGTACTCTACTCAAACTAAATAAATAGATACCTACCTACATACCTAAATTAGGTACCTAGGTTATTACGATTATCAACACACTTATTTTTTTGTTATATAAGGAATAGAGCTTGCCAATTTAACGCTAGAAGACGTAGAAACGGATACAAACCTACAAGCTGTGAGTCTGCCGAACACGAAAACAAACAAAGAGCGTAAATTTGTCATCAGTGGAGAATACCTTTATATAGTTAAAGCCTATCACGAGTTAAGTCCCACTAATGTTTCAACGAGATTTTTTTCTAAATTATCAAAATGGTAAATGCACAAGGCAAGTCATGGGCAAAAATAAATTTGGTAACATGCCTAAAGATATTGCCACTCTAAATTTACCAAATCCGGAACTCTACACAGGCCATTGTTTCCACAGAACATCCACGACTCTGTTGGCGGACTCTGGTGCGAATATAACGACATTAAAACGGCACGGTGGATGGAGGTCCGATCAAGTGGCTGAAGATTATTATGTATAGAGGACTCTATACAAAACAAGTATCACGTCACGCAGCGGATTACGGAAGGAATCATTATTCTACCAAACATTACAGAACCCCAAGCATCTGGGTCATTCTTCGGAAAGACATTTTTTGGTTGACTTTCGTGGCACATTTTTTTTTGTTGAAATAGCACATAATGATGAAATATTCTGAATAAAGATTAAATTTAAAATTTATCGGTAGTGGAGGGAACTTAATTGACTTAATGGTTACGAAGTAATTCAATTTTAAAAATATGGTATCCACGGAAATCAGTATTCATATCACCGAAATCAAATATATAAAAATATTCAACATTTATACGTTGAAACATACATTTTGTGTGAATTAGCATATTAAAATCAATGTAAGAAGGATATTCGGGTTGGTTTATTAATAAAATAATGTTTTTTCAGTTGGAAGTAGATGGAAAATTTCTTAAAATTAAGGAGTAATTATTTTATGTTTGCAGTTTTTTTCTAAGAAAGTATAACAAACATTTACACACTCTTAAGTGAATACAGTAAACATTAGTTTTTTTATATTTTTTGTGTTTAATTTTAATTATTAGAGGAAAATCTGCTTCTCTCTAGCAGTTCGCTGTTGACGAAGATCTAATTCACTAACTGATTGTATCTTCCCTTCTTTCTTCTTTCGATAATACCGCTGCCTATCTTTTTCTTTCTGCACGGAATAATAGGGTTTAAAGTATAAAATTGCCGTTTTATTGTAATAGGTACTTCGAATTGACATAGAACCTTCATGGTTTGAGATTTTTGAGCGAAACTCTTTTTACATGGTACCTATGAGGTTCTTCTTTTAAAAAATGTGCAACATTCGTTTATCGACTTCCAGTTGTTTTTTTTTTAGCTCAGACAAGAAAAATGAATACTTCGAAAATTCGAGTGATTTTTGAATACGAGTTCCGACGCGGAACTAACGCGGCAGAAACAGCTCGCAATAACAATGTTGCGTTTGGAGAGGGGACTGCTAATGAACGCATCGTGCGATTTTGGTTTAAACGCATTCGTGATGGAACGTTTGATTTGAAGAACGAACCACGTGAAAGACCGCCCACACAGGTGAATATAAATGAATTGAAAGAAATGGTTGAAGCCAATCCGAGCCAAACTACCCAAGAATTAACGGCATGGTTTAACGTTAACTTACCAAGAATATTGACTCATTTGCGTCAAATCAATAAAATAAAAAATTTAAAACGGGTGCCTCATTTGACTGATTTGCAGAAAAGAAACGCGTGTTGAAACTTGTTTTGCCTTGTTGAATCGATACAGAAATTAAGAAATTTTGGATCGAATTGTGACATGTGATGAAAAGTGGATTCTTTACGATAACCGTTCGCGAAAAATGCAATGGCTGACCCCAGGTCAAACGCCGCAATAGTGTTCTAAAGCAAAGCTTACCAATAAAAAGGTAATGGGTAACTATTTGGTGGTCTCAGCATGGTGTTATTCACTATAGCTTTCTCCGATCTGGTCAAGCAATAACGGCAGATGTCTAATGTGCCGAACTCCGAACAATGATAGCAAAACTAGCAGTGAAACAGCCCCGACTCATGAATCGATCTTCATCATTATTGCTCCATGATAGCGCGAGACCTCATACAGCACGTGAAACGGCTTTAACTCTACAATAACTGCAATTAGAAACCATTCGTCAACCTCCGTATTCGCCAGACCTCGCTCCAACGGACTACCATTTTTTTCCTGATTCGGACAAATTTCTACGTGATAAAAATTTTCTTCTCAGGAGGCAGTACAAAATGCTTTCACAGTTTGTCGAATCTAGATCACTAGAGTTCTATCGCAAAGGCATAAATGACCTTCCTATTAGATGGCAGCAGTGTATAGATAATAATGGTAATTGTTTTGATTAAATAAAAATGTTATATCAAAAAAAAACTAATTAAAATTTTTCAATACAAATCAGCAATTTCATACTTTGACCCCTAATATTTCTCTAGATTAAGCTTGATTCGGGTTCTCTTCCGTCTTTCAGCCAATATTTTTGCAACTAAGCGATCTTCTCGTGAGTAGACCATATTCCCAGCGCACTCACTGAAAAAACATTATTAAAATTAACAATATAAAAATGTTAATCGACCTGCAGATTAGGTTTTCGTTGTTTTAAATGACATTTCGTGTACTTTTTGTCCACGGAAAACACGAAAATCAATACCACGAAAATCAAAAATATATACAAAATCGTACATTATTTCCTAAATTGCTGGTATATATTACTTTGGTATCTGCAGTCGAAATTAGGAACCTAAAAGGCATCTGTTATTACAATCATTAAAACGATAGGATTAGTATGAACGAATTTAAATTCTACATGGTAATCAACACTTGCGGTATACCAAGCCACGGAAAGTGATTACTTACCTTAATAACAGATGGACGCGGAGACATAGAGATGTGTTGTCCTCACCACTGATGGAGCGCCACTGATAGTTTGTCTCGGTCTAACAACTATTCACGCAATTACTAAAGTACAGTTTATATGAACAAATTAGTGCGCGCCAGGGGTATCAACGCCAAACGTCGGACGCAAAGTTATCTAGTTGTAACTTATCAACTAAAGCTTATTTTTGCAAAGTAATAGTGTCAGTTAAGCTAGTAACTATCTGTTTATTTGTGAACCTGTGTGAAATAGTGCTATTATTAATAGGAGATAATATAAAAATTTATTAACACTCGAACATGAGGTCCGGACGCACCACGAAAGTCAATATTTCCAAGGTTTTTATTTATTTTTTCTTATTTAGAATAAGAAAATTAAAAAACTAAAGAAGGCCTCCCCCATTACTTTTGTCTAACCTAACATCTAAAAAAATATCAAAGGGCTAGGGATACTTTTTGTATTTTTTTTCGAGCCGGACACGTATTTTTGAGCCTTGTGAGAATTACCCATCTACATCGCGGGATTGGATGAATATGTGAACTCAGCTGAAGCCGCACTCAGATCTTAATAATGCAGAAAACTCAAGCATGAGTCGAGTATCTCCAACTTTTACTCCACAACAATCAACTCAAAATATTATCACATCCCAATCACAGAGAACCGAAATAATATTGCCCGGGAAAAACATATCACTAAACATTCAAAATTGCTCTAACTGAACGTTTAATTTTTGAAAATTATTTAATTTTGAATTGTTTTATTTCGCAATCGAAGTGAAAAGTAGAGTGTTTTACTCGGGCCAAAACCACCCACTCGGTCTTGTCATCCTCCCTCGCTACGCTCGGGAGTATAACAACCTCGTATATAATTCGATGGTTTAGTCCCTTGTAAAACAATCTACTATTATAAATATCTTTTTATGTAATAGTTTTCTACTTTTCATAACACAAGCTCTTTTTAGATTGGGACGAGATAATGCTCTGTCGATTGCCCAGCATTATTTAATCATTTTATTCTCATAGGACGTATACATTTTACCTTAGTTTAGACGCATCATTTTCTGAAATTCCGATCACCGGCATAAGGCCAAAACACTGGCCAGTAATTAAGGTCAGTTTTATTGCAGCTTGGAAGGAGACGCATTTTCCTTTGAGACCGTCGACCATGAACGAGCGACGGATGTAAACAGGATCTGAAATAAGAATCATGGATGTAGTCATAGATCTACTGAGAAATAAAGTTATCGTTTGATCTAAGTACACCTTTTAAACTGGATCTACTGAGAAATGCAGATAAGACAAAGTATATTAGGTTTTCGATGCGCAAACGGCCAATAATTGAGATTATGCCCGAATTGTATGCGCATTATTGCGTAGGTGCTGATGAAGTATGAACATGCCCTGCACAATAATTATATAACAAAAAAAATAAAATACCTTGGCATTATATTAGATGAATCACTCTCATTCAAAAATCAAAAGCAGGTTTTATTAATATTATTATTTTTTGATTTATTTTATTATTCATTCATTTATTCTAAAAAGTCATTTAATAGGCATACAGTTCCCATATAACATTGTCAAAACAATTTATTAGTTCACATGAATTAAAACTAGGAATCTGTTTCGTAAATAGCTACAAACTTTACAACAAAATGATCGTAAAAGCTGTTTATTTACGGTTTAAGTGGCTAGAGTACTTACAAGTCCAATCACTTTGATACTTTTGAAACTTCTCCATAGCCATCGCCTCGATGTCTATTTTGTTTACCATCGTACAGTGTTATTAATTCGAGTGGCTATCGCTGTTTGCCGTACAGACTTCATCGTTTAGTAACAGATTTTTGTACTGATATGAGTTAGGGTTCTTTTTATTTTTTTTAAGTTTATAGAATGCAATTGTTAAAACTTCTATACTTTTAATATTTCAAATAAACTATATTTAAAAGGATATAAATATTGTAAATGTACTGATGTGTTTTTGTTGACAACGCCAAAACGACTAAGCGGATGAAGCTACCTTGTATGTATGAATGCTACTTTTATCTCGAATAAACTAGTGCAAGCAATTTTATGGATAGAAAGAAGCTAGTCCAAATTCATTGCTTTTGTGCGCATCACACTAAAAGGGTTCGATTGCGCAATTATTTTGTCTGAATTCTCGAAAAGTACACCCAATGTCTAATGCGACAGAAATATCACTTTATTTCCATGTCAGTGTTTAAGTTAAAGAATTTGGCTCTGACGAAGCGTACACTTACAGTATTTATGGAAAAAGGGAATTTCTGATTTCGATTTTTTGACTGATTGAAGTCAGAAATAGGTAAGTAAAATGTCTTTGTTTCTTTTTTTGTGTGTTTATGGTTGTCTCTGTGAGAACAAAGAGAGTTTAAAGTGAAACAAAGATTGCACTAAACCAGTACAGCCTTGACCTGGTTGTTCTTTCTAAGCCAGCACAGGTACCCCCTCCCCCATTCTAGGTAGATAGTTGTTATTTCAAACAATAACGATCTTTTCTTAGCAAGAGCTGCCTACCAAACAGGACATGTTACGTCAGTAAACGATGTTGGGGTATTTTGACACTGCAGTTTATGTAGGTACTATTTATTTACTTTTATGTTGTCGAATCCAGAAATTGTGAGCGTTGAAGTTGAAACACACCGAGACTTATTTTGTGGAAAAAAAGTCACATATTTCTGTTCTCGTAGAATATTTTTTAGTATTTTGTTTTTATTCCTCGAGGTACCCGCATCTTACTTCCGCTCTCTCAAAAGCCATTTGATGTATGTAACTGAACTGAACTGAAATCATTAATCACGGTTAGGATCAAACAAAATTGTGCAAGGTACACTGCACGCGAAGGGCATCCTACGAGTATATCAATTGTTGATCAGGACACACAACAAAATTAAATTCTAAAAAACCATTATCTGAGTCTACTATCTGCAGACTTATAGAGGGTAAACTCAGTGATGGTGACATCAAAGGTGCCCCTCGCATTATGTTTTCAAATAACATATTGGCACCAAATGACGATGCTACCCGCATATCTCTTGAGAGTAAGCATCCACCCGCAGGGGCCAATTTTCACAGGGAAGTCTGGCAAGAATAAATATTGGCCTGCTAAGCAGTGGGTCATTATTAGGAACTTTCGCTGACAAATTAGCTAAAAGGTGCAATTTACTTTTTAGAGAACCGAGACCCTAAAACTTTACAAGTGGCGTAAAATCCGCGACGCGTACGTGAAGCAAGCAGCCCTGGTACGGAAGGGATGGCGCAGTCGGAGAATGATATTGCTGTCAAGCTCCTGCAACTTCTTCATCTGTCTGTAGCTGTTTATGGGGATCACGTGAGTTAGTTAAGTATCGTATTAATTATGGCATCGATGCCATGTCGGGAGCAGTTTTCTATACATAATCACTGATCGATTTGTAGGTCGTCGATGAATCAATTTTGTTTTATTTATGCTGTATCGTACGTTCTACGTATTCATCTCCGTTTTAAAATTCGTTCAAGATTATATAAATAAATAAAATTACTATTCGACGTCGAGAAGCGAACCTCCACAAATCAAAAAAAAATATTTAAGGAAAACTTTGGAGCTAGATCATTGCTTGTGGAGGAAAATTTTCCACATGATTTATTGAACTATGATCTTTTTATAGAACTGGCGCGTCCTTTCCCCTTAATAAGAAAGATCTACTACTCCGTCTCGTTCACCTGGCTCTGCATCAAGGTCACCAGCGTAGTGATGGCAACTTCGGACATCAACGTGCAGTCGAAGAGCGCTCTTAACGATATTTACGAGTGTGAGCCGTATTGCTGTAACGTTGAGGTTAGATTTATATAAATTTAAAAAATATATAATATATACTGGACAATTCACACCGCATCATCTAGCCTTAAGCTAAGCAGAGCTTGTGTTATGGGTTCATTGTAATTATTTTTACTGGTATCTTCTTCTGCCCGCTGCATGCTTTAGTCGGAATAGAAATCAGAAATCAATAACGTTTAATAACTGCGGACTGTTGCAAACAATCTAGATCTAGCTTAACAGATCCATAATGAGAGATGAAAGTCCTGTGCGCTGATTACTCTTGTGAAAACACGATTCAGAAAAAACATACTGTAAAGAAATCATGACAGGGCACTATTTTACACATAACTTGATTGAAATCTCAGGAACCCTGCGGTCTATTGAAGTGACACTTATGTTTTGATTTGTAGGATTTGACTTATTATTTGCTACCTTAAAGACAGTTTCTATAATAGTTGCGTAATTTTCTTGTTAATAAACAAAAACTCAATTTTTGGGCATACGCCTTTTCAAAAACGCATGCTCCGTCCCGCTCATATGAAAGCGAAATCCTATGCCTATCCCTTTCAATTGTAAATACTTGTTCTAATTTGTTACTATTATTTGATTATTATTTTCTTAGTAAGACATGAAATCCGCTTCCGCCTCTGCTCCTGGCGTTCATAAAAAGCATCCTTGGTTCCTTCAAGAATAATTCGCAATAATAAAACTGATTTTCAGATGGCTGGTGCAATAATGACTTATGAACTGGTTCTGATACAGTTCAATGATTGTACAAAGTACAATGTGTCAGTTCAGGCCGCAGATCGAGTTCACCTAAAATCCTACATTATATTGTCTACTTGCAAAACGTGATGTTTGTTATAAAACGTGATTTCTATCTTCCGTATGAAATCTTCATGTTAACTTAAATCTTAATAAACTTCAGTTGCGATCAAACTGTTGGAGGACTTATTATTCACGGTATCCCCAACATTCTTCGAGCCGGATATCTTCGAAATATGAGATAATAGCTGTCGTTTCGTTAACTTGTTGTCATCTATTGAAAACAGACTTCCAGAACCTACATCAATTAGAAATACCTAGGCACTTAGGAAATAAAAATAATGGTTTTCAAATACACGGATTTTGTGATGCGTCAGAGAAAGCTTACGCCTGCGTTATTTACATAGTTACAATTAATGATAAAGGTGAGTACACATCGAGACTGATCGCCGCCAAGACGAAGCTGGCACCAGTCAAAACTAAACTCAGTTTACCAAGATTGGAACTTTCAGGGGCTCTACTCTTGTCTCGTCTCATGGAAAGGGTCTTAAATACATTCTCTGAAAAGGACATAAACATGTTCGCCTGGACCGATTCGATGATTGTTCTGGGATGGATACACGGTGGCGTCAATAAATGGAAACAATTCGTAGCCAACAGAGTACTGGCCATCCTTAAGGTCATTCCAGCAACAAAATGGCGTCATGTGCGTTCAGAAGAGAACGCCGCCGACTGTGCGACAAGAGGACTGAGTGTTACCCAGCTAGCGGATCACTCCTTGTGGTGGGAAGGCCCTCAATGGCTTCAGAACTTTGACCCTAATCGTCTTAGTACAGAGACATACCAATCTCCCTCCATTGATGCGAAAAAGATAAGTGTCAATACAGCATTAGATTATAGTGTAAATACAGCCTTAGATCATACAAAAAACAATTTAATTTTAAGACTATTAAATGAGTGTGAGTCAGTACAGCGCGTGGCGACAAAAATCGGCTGGCTCTTGCGTTTCATAATGTGGAAGCGCAACAAGCAAATAAATAAACAAAGCTATCTAACGATTAGCGAAATTAATCATTCCTATAATTTAATCTTCAAAACAGTGCAATGCATTGAATTTTCGGAAGAGATGGATCGTCTAAAGAAAAATAAACCACTGAAAGGATGTAGTAAACTTTTATGCCTAAATCCATTCATAGATGAGCAAGATGGATTACTAAAAGTTGGCGGGCGACTTAATAATTCGCTTCTTAAGCAATCGGTTAAGAATCCTATAATATTATCAAGTCATAGCCGTCTCACTAAGCTAATCATCGACCAAGCGCACCGAATCACGCTTCACGGGGGTCCTAGTCTAACCCTAGCTTATACAAGAGACAGGTTCTGGATAATTAGTGGACTACGGACTGTCCAAGGCGAACTGAACAAATGCGTTAAGTGCAAAAGACACAGCGACCACAGCAAACCACAGTTGTTAGCGGACTTACCTGAACCAAGGGTAAATCCCTCCCCACGTGCCTTTTCGCGCACAGGGATTGAATTTAAGGACATATGGAAAGCGTGGTCGTCTGATTATCTACATCAATTACAAGTGAGGTCTAAGTGGAGAACGCCATCCAGAAATAAAGAAATTGATGACATTGTAATCATAAAGGAAGAAAACTTGCCACCCGGTAAGTGGCTCATGGGAAGAGTGACAGACATTCATCCTGGAAGGGATGGACGCGTCCGGGTTGCCTCTGTCAAAACGAAAAACGGAATTATTAGGAGACCCTGCTTGAAACTTTCAGTCTTACCTGTGAAGGAAAATCAGGATGCTGCCCAAGAAAATGATGATGATGATGTGCAAAAACCAAGTCCACCGAAACAAAAACGTGCGACGAGATCCGGGTTGTGCCATCTCATCACATTGACCCTCATGTTGTTCTTGGCAGTACTATCTCCAGCACAGGGTTCCACTTCCTACAATATCACTTACTTAGATCAAAACCAAAATATTTACTTTGAAAAAATAGCCAATTTGAACCTTATTCGGGACGAGTGGAAGCTCGTGGTTTATTTTAATATGTCGTCATACTGGACTGGTTTAAACAATATTAATAATTACGTTTCCCATTTAAATCAGTACTTAACTTCGTCATCGACACCGCTTCCGCCACAATACAAGGGTATCGTTGACCAGTTACGACAAGAGATATTAGAAATTGAGCATCATAATACAATTTTAAGTAATAATCAAATCGGCAAACGGCAAAAGAGAGGATTGGTAAATGGAGTGGGTTATTTGGCTAATGCGTTATTCGGTGTCCTTGATGACTCATTTGCAAAACAATACGAGAAGGACATCGAGAAAATATCACTTACAAAGGCGATTTGCAATACAAGCATTAACAACAAAGAGAAGTTATGTCATACCGAGGTATTGACCTGTCAAGAACGATGGGTCAAATTACAAAACAATAATAGATGGTTAATTTCATGTTGCGACGAATGCTCACTGCGTATTTTTTGCGCTGACACCGAAATTCAGATGAAGACATTGACCGGCAATGGATTACTTAGCGTAGGTCAAGGTTGCGTAGTGAAGAGTAATGATTTTTCAATCTACGGTCACAACAACTACCTAAGTCAAGTTAAAATGGAAGGAGATTTGCCAACAGTGCCGGAGTTTTCGGTTCTCAACAAAATAGTCAACTCTTCCGTAATAGCTCCATTCATACCAGATAATCACGAAGAAGAGTGGTTAAGCATGAAAACCCAAATAGAAGATATAAAGGCCCAAACGAACGTATCTCTCAATGTACATGACATTCACCAGTACACACTGATGTACGCCATAATTGCCATGCTAATACTGGCTGGTGTGGTCTACTACATCATACGACGAAGGAGAAAGGCGCGGCGAGCAGCAGCAGTACCTCGTGAAATGCCAGTCAGCTCGGCGGCCCTTGTGAGAGGCCCCAAGGCCTCACAGCAGCAACCAGCAGCGTGTGATGAACACTATGTGATTTCAGTGCGTGATAAGCGAAATAAAAACGGGTCAAATATCCCAACAGTGGACAGTGATACGTTAAATAAAAATGGGTTAAATATCCCGACAGTGGAGTGACAACAGATTAGAATGTAAAGACTTTAAGACAATAGATTATGATGTACAGATATTAAGATTATTATAATTAATTTAAATCTTAAATTCGTTGTTGCTAGCTTTAATCGCTCTTACTGTTATTATATTAATGATTATTTACATTTACTCGATATACCTAAGGTTAGTTACATTGTATGATTCGTTTACATTTACAGTTTTGAATATATTTAAATTATTGTTTTAATTGGTAGTAATGCATGGAATCTCATGTAACATCGATTCTTTCTAACTCTTTAACATTGTTATCCTTTTTTGTGGCCAGGATGTACAAAGTACAATGTGTCAGTTCAGGCCGCAGATCGAGTTCACCTAAAATCCTACATTATATTGTCTACTTGCAAAACGTGATGTTTGTTATAAAACGTGATTTCTATCTTCCGTATGAAATCTTCATGTTAACTTAAATCTTAATAAACTTCAGTTGCGATCAAACTGTTGGAGGACTTATTATTCACGGTATCCCCAACAATGATGGTGATGCCAATGAAATCGGATCTAATGGAACCCTGTCAAAGTTAGCTCGTGCCTAAGCATAAGTTTTAATAGATGTAAATAAATTGTATTTCTTCATGGGATGTCTGTTGCTTTCTTTCTTCGAAACATGTGACCTGTTAACACGTCTATCCATACTAATACATTATTCTTATTATAAACAAGTGTCTGGCACGCTTTGTTTCTATGGAAACGTTCGAAGGTTATTTCTATCCCATGGGAACTGATTTACAGGATAAAAAGCCTATATTATATTCCAGGCCTCGAATTACCTGTTTGTAAATTCAGCCCGATCCGTACAGTAGTTTTGGCGTGAAGAGCGAAAAGTGCGAAAGTTTAAATGTTTGTTAAATGCGAAAGTTTAGATGTTTGTTAAACATCTTACAATACTTGTGTAATAGTAACTCTGTACCTATCTCTGTCTGTCTGTTATCTATTCACGCATCAATCACTGAACAGATCAAAATGAAACTTTGCAAGGTTATAGATATCAGAGTAGGATATTGACTTCTTTTCAAACAAGATAAACGCCTGCAAAGCCGCGAGCGGGAGTTCCTCAACAGCCAATATCAGTCCACTGCTGGACGCAGGCCTCCCGTGATAAGCGCCTTATTGGCTTATATCTCATGGGGGGTATTGCCCATAATACCCACGATGGGCATGCGGGTTAGGGAGTTCGGTGGTAGAATTATTCTGCAGGATGCGCTGTTGCCCGCCCCCGGTGGATATACCTTAGTCGGACCTTTAACGACACCCGCGGGAAGAGTTGGGGAGGTGCAAATTCTAAGCCGGCATCACTCAGCCAAGCGGGAGTTAGTCAATAATAAATGGTATGTTTCCGGTTTTGTATTTGATTGAAATCCCTTGATTGGCATTTCCTAATTGAAAATGCTACGTCCAATATGTTTTATTGAAAAGCTTGTAGGTATTTAATTTTTATACTACACCTGCTCGGAAAGTTGCCTATTCCTTTTCCATTTATAGAAAAAGTATGTCTTTGCAGGCCTATAGGAAACCGGGAGGAAAAACTCTATGGAATTTCATTTCTCACGTGTTTTAGCGGGAGGAAAAAGTGTATGGAAATCCATTTCTAACGTGTTATTTTTTTTTTATTTTCTAAAAGATCGGCCGGTAGCTATGGTTATTTTCGTTCGGTCAAACGTCAAAAAGTTTTTACTCCAAGTCCATTAGGCTTCCTCCGATTGCCGAACAATATTTTGAAAAAAGAACCCAAAGGCTGGCGCGGTCAATGAGGTTTTACCAACATCATTGGGCGCGGTAAGTTCTTCTAAATTTCAATTAATCATTAATTCTGCTTTTTATTTTCCTCGATGGTGTAGTATAAAGCACTATTTATCACTCGGCAGAAAGTGCGATTCCCAAAACGACACACTCGGTAGGAATTGATCACTTTCTCGCCTTGGTGTAAAATGCACTATACCCTTATCTGCCTTAAAATGTCACAAAATGACATGTCGGCCAATCCCTGACAAACAAAACAATCAGTTCAAATTGAGGTTCAAATCGACGCGTCGTAATAACATGTCATTTTCATAATCCATTCAAAAAGAATTCAGTAAAATAAACATCGAAAATGGCTCAGAGCTGGTGTTGAACAAAAGTTCGTCAGTGTGGGGCTTAGAGCTTTATGTGTATGAAGATAAGGTTCAAATTCTTCGTCTGATAGGTAGTAATATTTTTGATTGATACTTTTTAATAGGAAAGTTTCAATAACACATGTAGTTTACCTACCTGGTTGTATAATTATGGTATAACATGCAATTTCTATTTGTTTTCTACAGTGAAGTTTCCAAACAATTTAACTAATAGGTGTTTTTTATCGTGAGTGCTAGAAAACACAGCTGAGAAACCTTTTGACTTGAACCTATTAAAAGTTCTACAACAACTTGTTCGAACTGTTTATAATGGTCTTATGAAAAGTGGCGGGAGTAACTTTCTCACTGCGAGCACTTTTCGAGCACTTGCGCAAATGGTCACCACTAGATCCGGCTTTGTAAGTTAAGTACCTACCTATCATTCATCCATAAATGGCTGCATTAAAATGTTTATTTGGGTTAATAATTATTTATCCGACAGCTATGACAATTTCTGAAGCGATAAAACAAAGCTCTTATAATTCTAAAGGCCAACCCCCTTTTGTTTAAAAAAATTGTGTGAGCTATACCCAGTTTTAAAATCCAAAAACTTTGTTTACTAAAACATACCTATCAGATTCTACATCCGAGTATTATAAGAATATAACTGGCATTTCAAAATGTAAGAAACTTTTAAATGTCAGTACAAATCGCAGTTCCCTCGAATTTAATAAAATCTGTGGCAGAAACCATTGAGAAAAAAAAGAGAACCAAAAAAATTCTACCTACAAATAAAAATTTAGAGAGAGCTAGCGAAACGAGAAGTGTATTGTGTAACATGGGACTGCTTGCCTGGAGCAGGAGCGCTGCATTTCAAAACAATGTGAGGTTTGACATATATTTTATGTTTACATAATATATGTCTGTTGTTATTGTGGCAGGCATTTCTTAGTCTGTTAAGAAACACAGTACCTATGTTTTTCTATAAAGCACTTTTCTAAATCGCCTAACATACAAAATAATGTAACTAGGTACAACGAAGTAACTAAAAAAATAACAAAACTTATGAAATTACTCACAATAAATTATACACACAAGACAGGAACTGATGGATAAAACAATTTCTAAATTCATCAAACATTGCAGGATTTCCTCATCACAATAAACAGTGTGTTCTCCATGGCACGCTACATAGGAATCTCAGACCCCAGCAGCAAGTTTTATTCAGCCTGGTCCGTTGTCGTGTTTCTCTCACTGGCTGCTGTGGAAACGACTGCTCTTTGGAAAGTGGTTCGCTTGTTAGCTGGCTGGGCGATTGATACGGCTCATGGAAGTAAGTGTTTAATTCCTAGTACTACAGTAGTCATCATTCATGGTACTTAGTATATGATTATGAAGGGTATTTAAATCGAGAGGGGTACTCACTATCAATACCAAGTTTAAAAATTAAGACCTGGCGTCTTCACAAACGTGATCGTGGGCAGAACCTACAGTTCACGCAGTGTCAATGAATTACCAATATCCCTCTATAGACAGTGAATATAATTACGTATAATAATACTAAAATAGAGGTAAACGGAGCATAGAATGGTCGACCGTTTTATTATTTAGCCGGTTCAAGGGTCGGCGAAATGAAAGGCTGATCTCCGTAGCTACATAATTATGCCAGTAGACGCTTATGTCGGATGCCTAGGTCTATTTTAAGTTGTTGAGTTACAGAAGTTATTATAGAAGTCTGAGCCTGTATTAACCTTATAAATACATACATGCAAACATACATGTAAATGAATAAATTTTTACTAAACTATGATTGAACTTTACATAACATTACATTTACTTTTTAAATACTTCTTGTTCTTAAATTTTAACAGTCCAAGTGTGTTCCAATCATTTTTCAGGAGGCCTCGTAGGAAGACTGTCAGGCTCGATATTCTACGGCAACGCGTTGCTATCCCTACTTTTCTCTTTGAAGTTCATAGCATCTTGGACCAGTCTATCTTTCTACTGGTATAAGGCGGATACCACGACAGGGTTCATGCTTCCTCCAGATAGGAATATAAGGAAGAGGACGATAGGTGTCACCGTGTTTGTTAGTCTTTGTGCAACTGGTAAGTGATACAATAGGTTTTATATCTATTCTCCTCTAAAAAGCTTATTTTATTCACTGAAAGCAGTGAATAAAAACCAATTTTATTCACTTTGTGGTGATTAGGTTAAGAATCAATCAATATATTCACCCTTCATCTCAATGCAACCTCCTTGTGCAAAAAATACTCAATACAAACTCCTTGTGCCAATAACCGCTCGAGATTTTATTTGTTCTTTTTCTGATAGTCATGATCTAAAGTATAGTATGCAACTCTTGAATAAAAGTGATTGATATCGAGGGCCGATTTTGGCCCAGTACCCAGCTTCAGCTGTGTGAGTAACTGAAAGATTCACTCAGACTATTTTCGCCACTCATTGGTTCTTTTTCTGAGCGTATTCAGAATGCATCTAATGAGCAGAGAAAGCAGCCTAAATAAGTCACTCGGGGAGTTCCATAAGTTGACTTGAAAAAAGGACGCAGCTCTGCTCACACTGTTTAATATGCACGTTTGTGTCCTAGGCATTCAATGTATTCAAGCGTCTTCTTTTCAGTAGAACACATCCTGAGTATGATATCGGCTACAGGGCTAGATATTCCACCAGAAGAATATTTTGAACGATATATTTTGAACTCGCATGGATTTTTAATTCGTAGTAGTAAGTACCTTTAAAATACTAACGTAAACGCTGTCGAAAATCAAGCTTGTGAACAGATACAAACTTGATATTCGTAGCTTAGTTTAAACTTATTAAGTTACTTAAATACCTCACACACCTTTGGTCAAGGTAGGTGAAGATGAAATCTCGGGGGATTGACGTACCTACGATAAAGGTGGCTCTAGACAGGCCTATAGTATAGGCCTTCTGTTTTCATACAAGTCTCATGACGCGTCACAGATCTCGACGAGTATGCAAAGTACCTACGTTGCATACTCGTTCCTGAGAACAGTCTGCTCTTCTTTCAGATGAGTTCAGTTATTGGTCAGCTATTCCTCTGTTCCTGATCAGTAAAATTGCCACAGCATTATGGAACTTTCAAGACTTGATCATCATTTTGATCAGCATGGGTCTGACTTCAAGATATCATAGACTGAACATATTTGTTAAACTCATGATCTGTAAGGCAGAGAAGAATAAGAACGTTGAAAAGGTAAAGTATCCAAGGCAGAGTGTTTATATTGTGAAATGCTTTGTCACTAATCACCACTGATAAGATACCTACCCAATTAGTAGTTTTATTTTTTTATTATCTTCTTTCTTATTAACCCTCTAAAACATATGTAAATTATCAGCAAAAAGATGGTAACACTGAAATTTCTGCTGTTTATCTATCCAGAGAAGTTTCATGTGAAGAAAGTGGCCCTTATTTATTTTTCTCTATATACTATATACAATACAGGGTTATTGGTAATTTTCTGACATTGCGTCAACTGCAGGTTCTGTCCATCACCACTAACACGTTCGGAAAGATGCCAGGTCTTAATTAGTATTATTAGAGATTATGCAGCATTATTTATTTTGAATTTATTCTCATAATTCCTAATAAAGGTACTTTTACTTTCACGAGAGACCATCGTTTAGATTGCTTGTTCATTTAAATAGTTCAAAAATCTCTGTTGACGCACATGTATCTATGATACAAGTGAGCACACCACCGAAGTTTCTTTCTTGTTAGCAAAATACATGTTGCCGAAAGCCTGGAGTATATCATTATTATCATGTTTCCAGTTCGGAACAGACGACTACATCCACAGCCAGGTCTGGCGCCGCGTGCGGGAGGCGTACGTCCGGCAGGCTGCTCTGGTGCGGAGGGTGGACCGGGAGTTGGGAGCCCTCATACTGCTGTCCAATGTCAATAACCTGTACTTCATCTGTCTGCAGCTGTTCTTGGGACTGGGGTTAGTTATGATGATCTTGCATGTTTATATAATGGCAAAGTATTTAGACTAGGTTTATATTATTTAGAGTAAAACCAGAAACCTATAATTTGGTACAGACAGTCTGAACAACTTATTCAAATGCCAGGAAGCTTCTCGAAAGTTTGCACGGTTAATTAACATATAAGTTTAGTAAAAATATATAAACATGTTATTAAAATTTAACTCGCATTGTCCTTCTGCAGGACCAGGGCCCCTCTTAAAATCAATGAATAATTCTAGACAATTCACACAGCATCAACTAGCATTAATGTAAGAAGAGCTTGTATTATTATTTTCTTTTAATTTCCTCTGACCTTGAATGATATTTGGATAGATCTCCCACTACTGGGTACAGGCCCCTACTTCACCTGGCGTCACCATTTCTAGAAACTATTTTAGTGTCCTGGTACAATCTCAATAAATATATACCTATTAATTTTCAGTCACATAAGCGGAACCTTCATAAACAAGGCATATTATTTCATGTCCCTGGGCTGGCTTCTCTTCAGGGCGTGCAGTGTCGTTTTAGCAGCGTCTGATATCCATGAACACTCTACGAAGGCTCTCATCAGCTTGTACCGATGTCCGGGGTCCTCTTATAATATTGAGGTAATCATAATGTGTACTCGTATTTTGTCTAGTAGGCTCTTTTCACATGCATACGGTTGCCGTCTCAACGGCACGGCACGGTGCCGTACCGTGCAAGTGTTTTCACATGTATGTACGTACGCTGTTTACGCACAGTCGTCCGGTGGCGGCGGCAGTTTCATATACAGGGTTATTGGTAGCCGGGTGCAAAGCTTCAAAAAGAAGCCAGAATGTTGTTTGCGCGAAACATAGCCCTCCTGCGGCACGTGATTGTTGAGACGCTTGGAAAAATACAGGCCACTTACAAAAAAAACTAATTTGCATTTTTGTATTTATTTTTCGTAAACTTCCAAGCTGCCAGTGTTTTTTTAACTTCTCCCCTCGTGTTAGATCGTATTGTTATATCGAGTGTCTCTATGTGGTTGGCGGACACTCTTTTTACCTCTAAGCACCTTAACGGCCAATGCTATTTCGGTTAATGAAGAATTTATCAAATAACTCGCTATCTCAAATAGCTAAATTTTGAAGGTCTTCGCCCCATCATTCGCAAAATATATGAAAAAGCGAGGTCAGAGTCGCGATTTTTCATAGTTTTACATTAATCTTTTGTAATAATGTTGTGATTATTTACTTACAGATCAAAAGACTCGTAAATCAGCTGACCAATGATGACGTCACATTGACTGGAAGGGGATTTTTTCACCTAAATCGGAATCTTCTGCTCCAGGTAATTATATCAGGCTCGAGGCACTTTATTCTTTAACAATAACTGTACAATGTTTCCCTATGGCGATAGAGTAGCTTCCTCTCCTATAATCATATCCTTGCGAATGAACTCGTGCAGGGAAGTGACCACTACCCAGTTCCCTTACGCCAAGCAGCATTGCTGTATTCAAGTATAAAAAATATGGTTGCCGTTGAAATTTAACGCACATTTGAGGCCAACAGAGATATTTGAGGCAGGACAGTGCATATTTCTAGCATGCATGTTCTGCAAGATTTTTACTTTTGTTAGTTATATTGCACCACTTAATTAGCTCGTTCCGTTAATATGTGGTGTAAAAAACATTATGACTCTCTCTGAGACACCCGAGAAACTAATTTGTGAAAGTGGCCGCTTACGGAAAAGCTTATGGTATTTTAGCCCTATACTTCACTCACATGCAATACCCACGTTACTTCCTAAAAACTAAAAATGGAACCAAAAAATTCCAAATAAAATGAATTCCGTTTCAGCCCTACTAACTGAAATGAAAACAAACAAGTTATTTCTCTTATTTCCTTCCGTTCACCTCTCGAATTGTTAGAGTCGAGTGCCTCATTTCAATTATGTTCAACAAAGTTTCTGCTGTAATAAGGGAAATTTGCATGGAAGGTAAAAAATTCTGTTTTCTGTTACTCGTTTTTGGGTTGTTTTACTTATATTGAAATAACGGGGTTTGCTTATGGCTAGTCTACACGGTGAGGGAATTTCTTTGCAAGACTTAACTCATTATTTAAAAAACTCTATCAACTTTAAATAGTTTACCTTTTTGTCACTCTGACTTCAAAAGAAAACATGTCTTGACTCTTTTGTTTTTGTAGTTAATAAAGCTTTGTGAACGGGCTTCTCCGGGGAGTATCAAGATAAGAGTAAAATACATTTATTTATGACATCAGACTTACAATACTTTCTACAAATTAAAATAATAAAAATGGCCTATGACTCAGTATGGGTTTGCTGGTACCGCCATACCTTCTTCTGCTACATATTCCATCTATTTTCTTGTCATATCTAATTAAGATTCGTTCAGCCGTTTGAGCGTGAAAAGGTAACAGAAAGACAAAGAGACAAAATAACTTTCGAATTCATTACAGTATGGATTCGTATGCTCGGGCATTATAACAACACAATTTAATGGTTCTGTCAATTGTTTTGGGAATTTTTTGTAAATTTTTCCGAAAGCTCTACAATTTATGAGCCAATAAATAACTTGGAAGAGATGTTTTAATTGCATTTATACCTATTGCATAGTTTCAGTTACCTAGGATAAGTACGCCAATAATTTCTAATTGTCTGGAAATAGCCCGGCCAATAATAGACAAGACAAGCTTTTCATCTATAGTCTAAAAATGTTTCCATGTTTTATAAAATTCTTGTTTTGCTTCTGCCCAAAGTCCCTCGTTTGACGCGCCTGTTCCCAATGCCCCACGCATGGCTATTTCCAGCGTCTCACTAGTGACGGACCTATTCCCAACGTCTCACGAAAAGTGTACCCATCATCTCACGAGAGTCGGAGCATCGTGCTTTACACTCTACATCGTCTATTATTTATCTTTTTCAATTGTGACTATTTGCAAAAGATTTTGTCCGGCTATCGCTTACGGCCTTTTAGTGACATATTTGTTAGAATCGGAAGAGTAGTTCCAGAGATAACCCACCACAAATTGCAAAAAATCACTCTTCACACAGTATTTATTTTTCAGGTAGCAGCTGTCGTTTTGAAGTACGAGCTTGTGTTACTGCAGTATGACAACAATTGAATTAAATCATTTTTATGAGAGCAAATGTGGGGTTTATTTATTTGTTATCTACCTGTTTTCCTACTGTAAATGTTTCAATTGTTGACCCATAGATTTCAATTGAGCGGAGCAATTTTGTAGCGCGGACTTTACCAAATACATTAAACAAAGCATGATCAGACAAACTACTATCTTAAAAGTGAGTCACTGAGTGGCACAGTGACTCAAGATCCGCCTGCGATAAATTCCCGTCTCAGGACTTATGCATTTTGACTGTTTATTATGTATAATTACTGACCCGTTCTCAATTTTATCGAGAATTCCAAAAAAACGTGTTTAGCGGGTGCCTAGGTCCTAAAAGGAACCCCAGTCAAAAATTTGAGCCTCGTAGCTCTTATAGGGTCACAGATTGCTTATTGTATATTTATTGCATCCATGTCTATTTAACGGTGTTACAATTTTTAGGTAGTATCTACATGAACCCTGTACCTAAGGGAGTTGCAACATAGAGCTAAGCTTATTTTTATACCCAACAAAAGTATAAAAATAAATGGTTTACTATTCATTTAGTCCTTATATAAATTTGATAGTTAAGACACAAAAAAATACTCAATGCGTCACCTTATAAGTAAGTTTCTAATAATTATTGTCAGAAACATAAAAAAAAATTCTTTAAAAACAAATATTATCATACAGTAAAAGACAATGATTAATATATTGTAAAATTTCTGAATTCATACTAACCGACGATAATACCCACAGATTACTTAATGAGTCAGGGAGTCTATTCTCTTTTATAAACGTAGATAAAAAAATGACCATCTAATATATTGTGCTGTGTGGTGCTGACTTCGACGAGACTTGCACCCGCATCCTTCCCTCTGTACCGGAATGTACTAACCAAATACACCACGAGGTCAAGTGACGTGGGAGTCGAAAATCTCTGCGACTTCCTACGGATTCTAGCTTCGTTATTTTTTTCCGTTTATTTGATTTAGAAATTACCCTGAGTGTGGGGTAACGCACTATAATAACAAAAAACCTACAGAAATTTGTTCCGTTGGTCTGGGTGTTATCTATGTATCATAAAAAAATATATATAAATAATAATAAATAATAAATAATGCTGGACAATTCACACAGCATTATCTAGCCCCAAGCTAAGCAGAGCTTGTGTTATGGGTACTAGATAACTGATATACTTAATACAATACATTACATAGATATCTATGTAAATAATGTAATAAATAATATCAGTTATCTAGTACCCATAACACAAGCTTTGAGTAGCTTACTTTGGGGTTGGATGGTGCTGTGTGGATTGTCCAGCATTAAAATATATATTTATATATATGTATATTGTACTATGTATATCAGTTATCTAGTACAGTACTCGTAACATAACTACCAGATTGTAGAACAACATTCTCACTAGCATAACTAGTAACTAAGCTCCTCACGGAAGGGCCCTGAGCACCCTCGAGACATCTTCCCAGCTGTAGGGCCCTCGAAACAAGTGTGAGCTTATTTTGCCTATTGTAAGGAAAATGTTGTTTCTTTTCAAACCGGAGGAGTAATATTCTTTAGTTGACCTGTTTATTTTACAAACCGCCTTCTGCCCGTGGCTTCGCTCGGGTGGTAGGTGCTCATATAAAATGCCTATGCTTATGTAGCACTGCTTAATATAAAATTACTACATTTTCTTTTAAATCCATCTTGGTTACTAATCATAAGTAACGGGATATTAAACATGATTTGAGTTCATCATCAATCATGGTAAATATACCGTTATTTATGACTTTAGTACTACATTTTCATATACTGTCTCTTTATAATAACTAACACATTAATTAATAACACAAACTCTGCTCAGCTTGGGGCTAGATGATGTGTGGATGGTCCACTATTTATTATTTAAATACATAAATAAATAATGCTGGAAAATTCACACTATTTTGAATTACTACATTATTACACTACATTGATTTTAAATAAAATATCGTTCACTTCACGGCAATATACATACAGACTATGAAAAATCAGGGTTGCCGGTTGCGCACTTGGCCGCACCTCTGCGCAGTCAGGTGTAAACAGGTACTACTTTGATATACTATTACACCCATAACGGTACGTTCATTATTTATATATCAAATTAGTGCAATTTTTTTCTGTTTATTCTGATATACGGTTGCCTACTTAAATCTGGCCGCACATAAGGGTTGCCGGCTGTTAACGATGGTAAATATTGAAGGTAGAGTAAAGAGATCTAGCGCGGAACATTACCAGTCAGACGAGGATAGCGATTGCCAGCTGTAGGTACTACTAGAGATTGCAATCCGGATTATTCGTTATCCAAATTTTCCGGATAATTTGTCTATTTTATTTATCCGGATAGAATGCATTGAAATCCGGATGATTCGGATAACTATAAATAATACTCAATATTATTTTTTAGCCAAAATTAATTTGGCTCGCAATCGTATGTATATGACTTTTAATTTGAAATTTAATATAATTTGGGTTCTTTTCTTCCTATTATTCCTGTTACTCCAGCCTTGCACCTGCAGGGCTACGTTCATACGTCGCATTGTCTTTATGCTTAATGCCTGCCTACGCTCGCGCCACACATCAGCATTGATTTAGCTGATATATAAATAATGAACGTCCGTTATGGGTGTAATAGTATATCAAAATTGTACCTGTTTACACCTGGCTGCGCAGAGGTGAGCAACGGCAACCCTGATTTTTCAGGGTCTTTATATATATTGCCGTGAAGTGAACGATATTTTATTTAAAAAACAAGTGGGTGTTTTTTTTCCCAAAAACGAATTTTTAATAATTTTATTAAAAATACTAGTGGCAACATTTTGATAGACAACCTAGTAGATATATATTCTCCTTGACACAAATATGCGCAAAAATGTGGTTCTTAGCTTTTACTCGATGGGTGCACTGATTCTGCAGCTGGATCTCGTACTATAAGTACTATATTTTAATCAACTAGGCTGGCCACACAGCAAGGCAATGCAGCCAGCGTCTTAGGGACGCTTCCAATTGGTATTGATATGGATTAGTTGAACTTCCTATAGATTGTTTGCAACAGTCTGCTGTTAGCTCAATTGTTTCAATTGTCCATCGTAGTTATAATTATGTTTTAATAATTAGTATTAAGTACCGACATAAAGAGAAAACCTCCAAAAAAAGTCAGTTTAAATAATCAGCCACCACTCGTTCAACCTAAATCAATCACTACAAATAATCTTGTAACAGTCCGAGTCTTTGTCGGAGTAATTATCCTTGGAGTTACCAGGAAAGGAAAAAAATACCACTCCTAGGATAGAGTGGTACCAGGTACTACTTTAATAAAAAGGTCAATTTTTTTGCAAAACAATGAAAAATGGAGTTAGGGCGGTGTGCTCTGACAGATTATTGGATAGTCAACGATCGTCGGTAAACTTTGACGTTTCTGTCGAAAATGTCGATTGAATTACAATCGTCGGATTATGATACTAAAAAACACTACCCTAGATAAAGTACTATTCATTAGGCATGCTGGATGACACAATAAATGATGGTGATGTCCTCCTAACTGAATTTTTAGCCTCGGCGGCCAGTCTCAATCAGTTTCTCTTGCCGTGTGGTGCTGGCTTAGAATTCGCACCACCGCAACTCCTCCCGCAGGTGTCGTAAAAAGCGCCCAAGGGTTATCCACCGGGGGCGAGCAGCAGCGCATCCTGCATAACAATTCTACCGCTGAACTGCGATCCCCAATCAGAGGCTTGCGTCCAGCAGTGGACCTAGACTGCTGAGGTTGAGGCCAGTCTCAACGGAGACTAACAGAAACTTGTGACTTGTGTGCAGAAGATAAATTATAATGCACAGTTTTGTTCATAAATTATGAAAACATGGCAGGTAACGTATTATTAATTTTTATTTTGTTATTTATTTTTAGCCATTGCTGCCCTACTCCTGGGGAAGACTTCCCTTTTCTTCTTCCACTCCTCGCAATCCATCGCTGCCACAGGCCACGATGGTAGATGTGCACGAGCTCGTCAGGCCATCTCCTCCTGTGGCTTCCCCATCGCCTCCTCTTTTATTATTATTAAAGATTTTTCAAAGATATTTCCATTTCTCTAATTAAATAAATAAAATAAAAGGTAAATAGAGCAAAATAATATAAAAGAGTATTTTACTGCTTTAAAATGCAGTCCAGATCTTAATCATCCAATGAGTCGACTTATGATAGACAGGATCTAATTCAACTAATATTATTATCTCTTTGGGAAAAATGCTTCGCCGTTGATTTCTAAGTATTCTGGAAGCTGATAGAAGATTGAACCTTCATAAGCAATTTGTAGGAAATCGACTTAGTTATGAATAATTGTTTGACGTGGAAATCGGAATTCTATTGTTACATCTATTGGTATTCGGTTCTCATTGGATAAGGCTTGAGAAAAATTGACAATTTTTACTTGGAAGAGCTTTATCTAAGTTATGTTTGACTTGTATGTGCCCGCGGCTTCCAACCGGTTTTTCCAGATGAAAAAGGAGTCTGTCTTGTATTATTATAAAGGCGAAAGTTTGTGAAGATGTGAGGATTCTGAGAAAGCTAGTAACATGGTTTTTTTTTATCCCCGTTCACCGGGATAAAAAGTAGCATGTCGTGTTATTCGGAGTGCAAAATTTCAGCTATCTCCGTTCAGTAGTTTTGGCCTCGTCTCACAATAACACACATCCTCACCAACTCTCGCTTTTATGATTTTTTTTTTTTTTTTTATTCATGTTTGTTTGTGGGACTTTGAGTCATTGCTGACTATGTCAGTCCCGTAATTTAACGAACTAACTACATGCTTAAAACTAAATTATATTTAAAATTAACCTAAATAATTTAATTGCCGCGTCACTCAGTGGAGCGGCTAAAATTATTTGGATAACACCAGTATCCGTTAGGTTAACATTGTAGAGGTCCCTCAATTCTGATCTTATAGGCTCGCTTCGTTCACACTCCACTAGAAGATGATGCACATCTTCAAGGACGCCACATGTGTCACAATTGGGCGAGTTCGTGATTTTCATCAAATGTTTAAATTTATTAAGGGGAATGTGCCCGGAGCGTAATCTATGAGCTATAACAATATATTTTCTTTTAAGTTTACAATTACTCCACCATGGTAGATATGCAGGCTGTTCTTGCAAAATTTTATACCAAATCCCTTTATTGATTGATATCGAATCATATGACGACTTCCACTTTTCAAAAATTTTGTACCTGTATTTACATAATATCTCCGAAATCTCCGGTATGACATAAATTTCTGAGCCAATTTCAATAGCGTTTTTTGCTAATTTGTCTACTTCTTCATTACCTTGAATACCTACATGTGACGGAATCCATTGTAACCTCAGAGACACACCGTTTTCTAAGAGATATAAAGCCTTCTTTAGAATTTCGTACGCTACCGAAGCACCTCGGACGTCCGAGGTGCATCGAGCGATGTGTTGTAACGCACTTCGACTGTCTGTAAAAATAACTACTTTTTTACAGCTCAAAGTTCGGACTAATGATCCTCAGATATCGCTAGTAACTCTACCGACATAATAGAATTTAGATTGGACTCAATTTTATACAGTTCACTTGATTTGTTTCTAGCGTCGTAAATTGCAGCACCAATACCTTCACTCATTTTAGAACCGTCTGTATACAATTGATACCAACCCCTATACACTACGTTAATCATGTGCAAGGAATATTGTTTGAGTATTCTTGGGTCAGATTTATTTTTGGCTCGATTTATACCTTCCACTTCAGTTACAATAAAATCCGTGTTTATTTGTGATACCCAGACATGTAGCATAAAAGAACACAAAGAGTTTTTGGTAACGATATTTTCAGATTTTGTCTCAGCGTAAACCGTCGCTAGCAAAGGTCTTTTCCTTCTTGTCCAGTATCCAGACTCACTCAAGTTACTTAGTTCTGTTATAATTTTATTAGTCAATGCCGAGGAAAACTGAGCTTTTAAACAGTATTTTGTAGCCAGGTATTGACGCCTCAAATGAAGTGGGTGTATACACAGTTCAACTTCCATGACGTGGATTGGCGTGCTTCGAATGAAACCGCCTATTACACGCATGGAAGTGTTCTGCACTTTATCTAATTTATACAAGTGAGACCTAGCAGCAGCATCATACAAAAAACAACCAAAGTCCATCCTACTACGTATTAGTGCAATATACAACCTCCGAATGTGCTTCGGATGGAGACCCCAAGAGGCACCCGCCAAAACTTTCAAAAGATTGATAGTTTTAGTAGTTTTTGAAACTATCTCATTCACGTGCTTCCCCCATGTCAAAGACCTATCTAGCCACATACCCAAATATTTAACGTGCCCCACTAAAGGTAAGATATTATCATTTACCTTTATCTGAATTTGTTCCCTGACTATTCCTCTCTTAAAATAACAACACTGTGTTTTAGCAGAGGATACCTGAAGCCCCAGCTGTTCGAGTGACCTAACAACACAACTAAGTGCATTTTGAATATTAGTCATATTAAATTGTGCATCTCTTTTTTGTGCATATATAACAAAGTCGTCCGCGTATTGCAAAGCGCAAACATTATCCAGCTCTGAACCTACTTTATGAGTTGCAATATTAAACAAAAGAGGAGATATAGGATCTCCTTGAGCTAAACCTCTTCTGGTTATCCTAATTTTATCTCGTACTCCTCCCTCATCACTACAAATTTTAAGAATTCTTTCATTTAAAAAGCTCCAGAAATAATTACAAATTTGATGTCCTATACCTAAGTTGTCCAATAATATTAATAGTTGGTCTATAAGAATATTGTTATATGCATTCTCCACGTCTAAAAATACTGCCAACGTAGACACCCCTTTTGAAAATCCTATCTGTATTTGGGAAACTAAGCGAGACAAACAGTCTAAACAAGACTGGTTCTTCCTAAACCCAGAAGTAATAGGAGATAGAACCTGGTTTCGCTCCACAAACCACTCTAAACGCTTACAAATCATAATATGTAGAATTTTGCATATGCAAGAAATTAACGAAATAGGCCTTAATTTAGGTAAAGAATTGGGGTCACTATTAGCTTTCGGAATCGGGACTACTTTAATATTACGCCATTGACTAGGAATCTGGGACGACCTAAATATGATATTATAGATTTTTAACAGGTATACCTTACATTGTTGCGGTAAATAATATAGCATAGAATAGGTGATGCCATCCTCTCCAGGAGCAGTGTTTTTCTTTTTCAAGCTTTTCTCCAATTCTAGGTATGTAAATTCAGACCCTAGAAGAGCGTTCCTAGAGCTGAAGACAGGTTTAGATGTTTGTACGAAGTCAGGTCCTAATGAGCGCAATAGCTCCTCCTTGCTCTCTTCTGGGGCATAAACCTGTGGCCTTTTAAGCCCTTTCATCCACCTCATCTTGTGCCACATTTCAGAAGCTTTAGTGCTTTCATCGACCCTACTACAGAATGCCTGCCAATTTTGTGTTTTTATTTTTCTGTGAACTCTTTGTGCTGCCGCAATTTTATTTTTTAATTTGTCATAATTAGCTGTCGTAGGGTTTCTTCTGAATGTTTTAAGAGCTAGTCGGCGTTCGGCAATGGCTTGAGAAATATCAGAACACCAATACGGCTTCGCTACAAACTTTTGAATTGGACCTGCCCCAATCCTTGTAAAAGGCATACATTTGTCAGCTGCAGTATTAATCCTATCAACGAATAAATCGTAACAATCCTGGATAGTATTTTCACTAACCGCTGAATCATCAAAGCCATCAAGAGTCTCCCCATAAAGTTTCCAATTAGCTTTTTTGAAATTTCGGCGCCGTATAAATCTACGAGAATCTTGATATAGCAAGGTACTTATAACAACCAAATGATCACTACCTAAATTTTCTTGCGTCACTTTCCATGTAAAGTAAATTGAAATATCAGCAGTTACGAACGTAACATCAGGAGCAGATTCCTGTATTGCCCCTCCTACTAATTTAACTCTGGTAAATTCACCGGTATTTAAAACAACAAAATTATGTTCCAATGATGCTTCAAATAATTGTGAACCTCTATTGTCAATTTTATAGGACCAATTGGTGTGGTGACCGTTAAAATCCCCGGCTACAATGGATTTCACTGAGAATTTCGAAAATATCCTTTCCCATTCTATTTGAGATGTTCTTACTGAGGAAGGACAATATATAGCAACTACATGTTCCAAATATTTACAATTACGAACTTTAACATGTAATATTTCTATTCCCGAATTTCCTACATCAAAATAACAAGCGTGGGCTTTGATTGTTTTATGTACAATTACTGCTACACCTCCATATGAGTCCGATCTATCATTTCTGAAAATAGTATAATTGTTTATTTTCAAACTAATATCCGCATTCAACCATGTTTCACTTATAACGCAAATACCGATTTTTCCCTGGTTCAAAAGCAGTTCGAAATCGAAACGTTTAGGCATCAGGCTCTGCGAGTTCCACTGCGCAATATTTAAAAATTGCCCAGTATAACCCACAGAACCTGATGCCAGCCTATCAGTACCTGGATTACTGGTGTTATCCATCATTAGAGAGGCCGAATATTTTACAAAATACCTCTCCCTGACTTAAAGATTTTACACAAAAAGCAAGTAATTCTTCAAAAACTAATTTTAAAATATTCTGTACCTTCTCTGCAAAATTACCGCTTGATAAAAGCTCCTCCTGTAACTTTCGTAAAATCCTGCTAAAACTAAATTGCTCTTTGTTCTCTTTGATCCTTTCTCTGTTCTTCTCTTTCTTACCCATTTCTTCTTCCACTGCCGCATGCGAGACATTGGGGTTGTCGAAGGGTCGCAATTGAAGTGATTTGTCCTTCTTCTTTTTCTTTTCCTTCCTCATCACTGGATTTACTCTTTTTATCACATTGTCTTCACTGCTTTCTTCACTCTCTATCCTTGATTCTCTTTTTTTCCCACTTTGGACCACCTGGCTGTACGTCAGAGATTGAATGCCATCATTTTTTTCCGGAATCACAACATTATTGTTCTCTTCAAATTCCCTACGTACGTTAGAAATAACTGGCTGCAGCACGTCCTTCGATTTATTCTCTGTATGTTTAATGAGTGCCATTTTATAAGTCATAGTGTTTTGAGACATAGTCCAGCGAATTCCTTTTTCTTTTAAAAAAATCGGGCAGGTTTTATCGTAAGAGATGTGTTTACCTCTACAGTTGACGCATCGGAATTTTGTAGTATCACAGTTGGAATGACTGCCCCCACATTTGGGACAAACGGTCTTTTTTGAAGGGCAACTGCGAACTAAATGTCCGAACTTCCAACAACTTGAGCATTGCGATACTGGAAAAGTGTAGGGCTCAACCTTGAATCTACACTCATAACCATATACATACGACGGCAAAACTGAGCTCTTAAAATCAAATCGAACTGTCTCGCTGTCAACCCATTCCCTTTCTTCTGTCAACCTCTTCAATCTTTTAACAGAAAATATCTTACAGTCAGCTGTAAACGATTTCATTATTTCTTCTTCATCTAAGTCGACTTCCAGAAATTTAACTACGCCATATGTAAGATCTACTTCGTTTGTAAAATGACAGCGGTATCCTATTTCCATCATTTTTTGGTTGTTTATCAAGGATAATGCCTCTTCTCTTTTATCAAAACAAACAAAAACTTTGTAGGCATTTTTATATTTAATGCTGGAAGCATTGTTTATTCCCTCAGATTTGAATAGTTTAGCAAGACCTACTTGCTTAGGCAACATGTCATAAGATGTCAATGACACTTCAAACTGATTGTTTATGGATTTATTGTTGTTATTTTGCAAATTATTTTTTTTCAATCCTGTTACAACAGAATTCGCAAATCGCCTGTACTTATGTCTTCTTTGCACTAAATTATACCCCTCATTGTCTTCACGTACTCGCTCATCGCTCCCGGGGTCAATATGCCTCTTCACAGGTTTCCCCGTTAGAATAACCGAGATTGGGGACTCGATACTGTTCTGCGAAACAACATTCTCACGAATCTCCTCCTCGCTCATATCAGAGTATAGGCACTCAGAATCCACGGACGAAGGTCCAGGATGGACCTCGTCCATTATTATTAAGCTCTAGTACGGGTATTATTCGAACACAAAAACGCAACCAACAAAACAACGCACAATACGTGCACTCGCAAAGCTGTCACGCGCACGACTGCGCTTTTATGATTATGTAGGATTTTTATTTCAACTTCATATTGTGCTAAACATTGGACTTAAAAGTAACATGAGTGGGCATATTCCGAGCATTGGGGCCAAATTATACAAACAGTACTCTACAATCTACTAAAAACAATTAATTGAAAAATCAGTTTGCTAACAAACGCTCTCTACTGTAGCAGTTCTTGATTGCATATTGTAGAGAATGTAGAGCATCCTGAAACTGAAATATAATATTCTGCCTAATTATAGGTTTTCAGTAGGTATTCAGTAGGCGTTCAAACCGGGGTGGTGGAGGTGGGAGAAACGCCAGCAAACTGCATCAGAACGAGCTCGTATGTCGAGGGTGCAGTGTTAAAACCCGATAAATGCAAAAAAATCGTAAAAACGTTTTAATAGCCTACTAGAATCAGAATTTTTTGCTTTTTCTAGTGATGTTTACAGTTAAACTGATTTATAGGTGTAACATAGAGATATACTAACCAAATAACCCAGTAAGTGCATATCAAAGAAATTATTTTAGTTGAAAATACTATAAAGCTACTTTTGGGTAAACTTTATTATATTTGTTAAGCGAGAGAACCACATAATGTGTATTTATTGGTATTCAAAACTCAATAATAATTACGTTATTCACACTAACACAATAGATAAAAGCAGATATTTTTGTATAACTGATTTTAACATGAGAATTAAATCATGAGAAACAAAATTTATCATAAATTAAAAGCAACTAAAATTACTTATTGGGTTTTAGCTCTATATGATTATTCATGTATACACATAACATGAAGATATGAAATCCAATAAAATATATTTATTGGTTTTTATATCTGAACAATATCGTAAGCACACCCATGTATGTTTATTTACTGGGTGTTTGAACTATCCGATAGTCAACATTTTATTCTAACGCTTGTCCGGGGAAGAACCCAATAAGTGCGTTTGACCTCGAGGCCTGAGTTCACGGGAGAAACACATTGCTTATGCATGTTATTGTCTCGCACGCGCAGTCAGGTGTGTGTGATGGTGGCGTGCGCTGCGTTCTGTGCGTTTTTATGTGAAAAGGAAATCAAAAAAGTGTATTATGAGCAGTCGATCAAGAAAATTAGTAAGTCTAGCTCGCAATGAAACACGGCAACAAGGTAAATCACTACAATATAACTTTTTATTTGCTTTTTTCCATTTTATTTCTTATTGAATCGTTGAGGTTTGTAAGCTAGCTACCTCATTCTTATTTACATTGATTTTTGTGTTGGTTGTTTATGCCGATGGCTTGTTTACTTCTATCATGTTTTTCCTAATTATGGCGTTTTCCCAGCTGTAAGACCTAGCCCAATTGTTTAAAATACACCTATTTATTGAATTTTATGACTAGGTACATACTTACCCTGTACATTAAGGTACCTACAACCCACTTATTGGGTTTTATCCCTAGGTACATTCTTAAATTGTACATAATAAACGGAACCTACAACTCACTTATTGGTTTTCATCACTAGGTACTTACTTAAATATTTTAGTATGAAATTATTAGTTCGATTTCATTTGAGTTACTTCCTACGATTATTCTGTCGTGTTTAATGTTTTTTATTGATAAATAAGCTTTAAGAATTTTGTAACATTTTAGGCGTTACTCCATCACCATTGGAATATGCTGGTTTGGATTCCAATAATTCATCAGATCTGGATGAGACTCAAATAGATATCGCAATGAAGATGATCAATTTTGTTGACGATGATGCTATGACATAATTATCATTTTATGTAATAGTATCTACTTACCTAAAAAAATTAAAATGGTATACTTCCGACTACGTTAAACCTAAATTGGTAAAAATACCTAACTGATAAGACTTTTTTGTTTTAGGTCCATCTACGAGTATGGGAAAAACCTTTAATGACATGTCTGATGAAGTTTGTGCTGAAACTACGTACATGCACGTTCTAGGTGAAAACGCTCCACGTACAAATAATGCCATGACAGGTAAAACTTTTCAAAAAGGGGATCAAACTCCCGAGGAGCTTGCAAAGATGATTCTTGAAACTATAATGGAACGAGTTTGGAAATCAGTTAAACCTCTAAAACGGCGTAAGAGAACTCAGCCTTCGGAATGGAAAAAAAAACATCAGTAAGGCAAGAAGAATTGAAGGACTTCCATAAGTTACCAAAGGTGTTACTAGACCAGCTAAGATTCCGAAGCCTGTGCAGTGTGATAATGTTTTTTTAAATGCACTGAAAAGTTTACTCGTGAAGAACGTGACAGTTTATCCCGCATTTTCCAAAAAATGGATTTCAAAGCTAAGAAGAACTTCATTTTATCGTGCATCAAACTTCAACCTGTCAAAACGCGGAAACTGCAGAAAACTTCAAATAAAAAAGACCGATCGTTTAGTAAAAAATGTTTCTTTCAGAGAAACAATGAAAAAGTCCAGTTGTGCCAAAAGTTTTTCATAGCGACGTTGTGCGTAAGCGTGGATGTCATCTCTGATGCTATAGCAAAAGCGGATGAATTGGGAGTTTATACCAGGGATGACCAACGAGGGCAAAAAAACCCACCTCATTAAACAAAAAAAGAAGACGTAGAGTTCGTTAAGCAACACATTGAGAGCTTTCCGGTGATGGAGTCCCATTGCTGTCGCAAGGACAGTAAGAAAAGCTATCTTGCTCCAGACGTAAAATCGGTTTACAACATGTACAGGTTGTATGAAGAGAAATGCACTGAAGAAGAAAAAGCGCCAGTTTCGGCATTTAAATATCGTGACACACATATTTATTGGCGAATACAATTACAGTTTTTTCAACCCCAAGAAAGACCCTTGTGGTATTATTAAATTAAGTATGAAAAATCAGAATCGAAAGAAGCTCTAGAAGATGAATACCGAAAGCATATACAGCGGAAGAAAATGTGCCAAGCAGCAAAAGACGCCGATAAAGTTCGCGCCAACACGGATGAAACATTTATGTCTATAACTATGGATATACAAGCTGTTCTTCAGATACCTAGTGGAGGTGAAAGTATATTGTACTACATGAGAAAATTAGTCCTATACAATTTTACCATTTATGAAGCACGTCTTCCAAATAATCCTTACTGCCTGTGCTGGAGTGAAATAAATGGAAAAAAGGGCAGTTGCGAAATAGGTACTTGTCTCTTCCACTATTTATATAAAGAGATACCTAAAAGCGTGACAGAGTTGAGCATTTTTTCAGACTCATCCAGTGGCCAAAACAACAATCAACACATTCAGCTCTCTTACTCTGGGCTGTGTAGAAAATTGATCAAATTCAGGTAATTGAACAAAAATTCTTGGAAAGTGGGCATTCCCACATGGAGGTAGACTCCATGCATGCGGCCATTGAAAATGCCTCCAAGAACTTGTCGATCAGTAGTGTATTAGAGTGGAAGAATGTTTTTAAGGCTGCCAGAAAAAAGAGAACAAAAATCATAAAAACAGACAAAATGAAAAATAAATTATGGTGGATAACTACAAAATAAAAGAATTTAAATACGACGAGATGTTAGACCTAAATAAGCTGAGTACTCTATTAATGAAAAATAAAAACAAGGACAACACCAAAGAAGCTGTGAACTGGCTAAAAATAAAAAAAAATACGTTAAGTAAAAGGGGATCTGAAGATATACTTCAACTACGATTTGAGTGAGGATTATCGACACGATAAAAATAGGGCAAAGCGACTATCAACCAACATGCAAATACCAGAGCAGTTGGAGCTATTATACCAAAGTCAAATGCCGATCAGCATTGCCAAAAAAATGATTTGGAAACAATGTGTAGAAAAGAAATCATCCCCTAGGAATTTCATGGGATACATAACCTGAAAACATTCAAAGACATTCCTGAATCTGAAACCGACAGTGATTAGTTATTTTAGTAGACATCACCGTGATTTTAATTTGTTTTTTTTTAATAAATAAAGCCAATAAGTAATAAATGTGTATTATTTAATTTTGGGGTAAAACCCAATAAGTCAGCCCCCCAATTTACAAATTTGAATTCTATGCAAAAAATTATTATGTAACATAGACTAAAAAACATGAAAAATATTATCATAGATATATAATCTTACTAAGTTACTAAGTAATTTGCATTTACTTTATATGTAAACGTGATTTATATTGCCAGCAAACTTGAATATTGATTATCTCGTAAACTACTTTTGCACACTTATCGGGTTTTATCACTGCACCCTCGATGTCACTATGGTGCCGGCAATCTGAAAGAAACATCTGATTATAATCTTGGTTAGTACAACTTTGTTGCAATTTCGTAACAATAGGTGTCCTTGGAAAAAATATGAGTCCATCAGTTAGATTATGAGAAGATATTGGACACCTATATTTTCTTTTATCAATCAATAAAAAAATAAACAAAAGCGCGTCAAAGTTTGGGAGATGGGGCTAAAAAGTGTCGTAAGTTGTGTCTTAATTAATTTTTGTGATAAAATACGTGTCCAATATATACTGATACACACACACACGGACACGCTATTAATAGGCCCAAATCCACTGCTTCCCCTACCATTCTCCCAACTCCGAACATGGATAATAAACCAGAGAAACGCATACCGAGCGATGGACACGTCTACAAGATTGCCGCCAGGCAAGAGCAGCGCTTACGGCTGCGTCACCAAAACTAACTAAGCGTCTACTAAACCTGACTAGAGCGGACCTATGCGTCCTAGAGGGGACACTCACAGGACACTGTCCACTGAACAAACACCTCTTCACCATCGGTGCAACAGACAGCCCTCTCTGCAGGGAGTGCCTCAGCGACGAAGAATCAGCTGCCCACGTAGTCCTGGAATGCGAGGGACTAACAGTGCAACGGCACGAAATCCTCGACCACCCGAGGTCGCTCCGCGAAGCCTGCGAAGAACCCAGAAAGATTCTGCGCTTCTTGACGGAGTTAGGCTGGGTACACTAGCAAAGTTCTAGCAAAAAAACACGCACAATGGACCAACCTGAGTCTCAGTGCGGAAACAAGAATACACACAACAACAACAACATATACTGATAATCTAAGAAACGGACTTATTAGAATTTTCTTAACCTCTAGCTTATTTGGCTTAAAGAAAACAAATAAGAAACCTAGAAAAGAAAAAACCTAGGAAAGAAAAACAGATAAATTATTATCATAGATTTAAATCTTGTCCATGAAATGTAATTTTGTTATAGGCCTTAAATCAGTTTTATTTTGTAAGGCTTTTTGTGTTGCGCTTATGAGGGAAGGTCTATGTCCAGCATTGGACAAGTAAAAAAGTTGATGTGCGAGTATATTTGAATAGAAATGTTAAACATAATCGGCAAAGGTATAATGGGACACTGAGCTATATTTCCGAAATAATATGTTTAAAGATAATTTCTTAAATAATTCTTAATATTTCATAAGCACAAAACAAGTTTTAAAAAAATACTCATTTAAATACTCGTAAATTTTATGTTTCAAACCCCAAGTTCCGCCATCTTCCGCCACACAAAGAGAAAGGATTACAAGAGATATAGTTGTACGGTTATTAAATAAGAAAATCATAATCCCGTTATAAATGGAGCCAGACAGTCTGCCGGTGCTCTGTAAGATTTCTTGCGGAATGGTACAAGTTTCAAGAAATACCAGTAAATTGTTTCTCGGTAAAATATGACACGTACTAAATACTATGTATGTACTAAAAATTATGACAAACTATTGAAACTGGAAAATATAATAGGTCAGTTTTCGGTGAGCAAGAGCTGGTTATTACGGCAGTTCGTTCCCGTTTCCACTTTCCTCCAAATATTCAACTACAGACGGCATTATCGTATTAAAGCAAACCCATATTCGTATTAAGGCTAAAGCTTTTGCTTTACGCTCCCACTCAGATCTGTCTTGAGTCTGTAATTTAATAATAACATTGTATTTTCTACGGGTGGCTGCTCGCAGTACTCGAGCATCCCCTAGCGAGCCTAGTGACTTGTTTGCTGCCACTGATAACAGATTAGAGCTACCAGTGGATTCCTAGAACAGATAGAAAATGATAAAATAAATAAAATTTATTTTCTTCCACGGTCCCACTCAATTGAATGTTAACTCAAATGTACAAAAAAACCTCCGTGCTTGGCTATCAAACCAACAACCCGTTTAGCGCGTGTGCCAATTATTAAACACAAAATCAAGATGAGTAATAAATTATCGAGTTGAATTTGACAGTTGCGAGAAGAGAAAAATGACAGCTGTATTGGGTTGCCATATAAAAATCTTAATGTTAGTTCACCGTAAGGCCACGACGATGTTTCTCTTTTTGCACAGACTCTACTGTCATAGCTGATCTTATCTCGTCCAACTACTTTAATATGCCTAACGTTTTTGTTGTTGTTCCAATCAATATTAAAAGTTAAACAATGCGATATCATTGACGCCCTATTGACATTTTTAAGTACGAAGATTTTCACCGATATTATTTTTCCTACGATGTTTTCCGTCCGCGGCAAATGAAAAACATTCAAATACCTAGCCGCTATACAAAGTTCATAATCCCGTATCTCAGGTGACAGATGCTCACAAAAAGTGGCATAATTGACCCTTTTATGTTTGTTTTAGGGCTTTCACAGCGCTGTTAATTATTTCACCAGGTTATTATAAGGATCATCTCGCGGTTCTTTGTTCCGGAAATAATATTAAGGGTACAAGCGGTACTTTGAAAACGTGGGTGTGTTATCTCTTTGGCCGAGTTTACAATTTATGAAACCAGCAGATCGATTAAGAGTATTCATGAGTGTTACACTCAATTTTAGCCGCTCACTGGCTGCATTTTCATATCGAATATAAAAAAAGAAAGTGAAGCTACGAAACGAAATGAACGGCGGAGTGCTTCCCCGTTCAACCCAAGATTTTTCTACCCAATAGGTATTTTGCTCCGTTCGACGCAAAACATTTAATTTTAGTTCCCCTTTCTACCCACACCTACTTTTTCCAAATTTCTATAGTTTAAATTCAAATAAATGACACAGTGAAACATCGAAGTAGATGGGTCAGCGGACCAAAAAAAATGTAGATGCTTATTATATATATTTTTATTAATTATAATAAAATCAGTCTTGTTCAGATAATAGTCAGACAAATATTTGTCTACTTGTCTAACAATAACATTAATAAACCTTTAAAGTAACAAACATAATCAAATAAACATATTTTATTAACATATTCTAAATAGCACGACTGTGGTTAGATTCAGGTATATTAGGTAAATTTAAATTTTAAATAATAAACATTTCTAAGTTATCTACCCATCATTTCACTAAAGACCTCCGTGGCGCAGCAGGCGAAGGTCCGCCTGCGACGCAGGAGATTGCGGGTTCGATTCCCGCCTCGGGACAAATTTGTGTACCATTTGCAGAAATTTGTTCCGTTGATCTGGGTGTTTTCTATGTATCATAAAAAATATCTATCTTTTTAGTGTATTGTATTAAGAATATCAGTTATCTAGTACCCATAACACAAGCTCTGCTTAGCTTGGGGCTAGATAATGCTGTGTGAAGTGTCCAGCATGAAGAGCTTCTTCGGATGCAAATATTATTATTCTATTATCACCACTTTGATGACTGTCAAACTGTGTGACTGTGTGACTACACAGTACGGTATCTTCATAGTCTTTTGGGAATTCGACTTCTTCAAGATTACGAAAATTGGTTTTCTTGATTTCGTCACTGTTGTTGCGAGCATTATATAATTTGTGATTTTTATTTTCAAACGACAGTATGACTGTTACTAAATTCAGTCCCTCTGTATGAAGGGTCTGAACGGTTCTCTATACAACTGGGTAATCGGGATCCTTCCTTGCTGGTGTTTTCGCTTTGCTCACGCATTCGTCTATTTCTATTGGGTACACTCGAGTTTCTACTCTATTGACTCGCTTGCAATCGTGAACAGTTACTTGGAAAACACCTTCTCTTATTTATAAAAAAAATTGTCCATTGTGTACCAATATTTGTTCGCCACGGTTTGACTATATGAAATTCAAATTGCTCTCATTATCAAAACTTGGATTCGCTTCGTTTTCCGCCATATTTAATGTGAACCTTTAGGTTAGTAGGTCTAGGAACTTCTGACAAGAGTGACAGATAACATAAAAAGAGTAGAAGATCATTAGATCTCTCCTAGTGATGAAAAAAAAGGATAGGCATAAACTAACGGATAAGAAAAACAATGATAGTCCTTACCGTTGTTGATTGGATTATCTATTGTACAATAAATCCACCAAATCACATAGGTAGTTCGAGGAATTGCATGTGCATTCGTTTGAAGAGAGCGTAAACATTAGAATAAAATATCACTACCTCCATATTACAATATGGACATACATACAATATGGAGATACAATATGGTACAAAATTTGAAGTTACTGTGAGTAATAGTTTCATCAAGTTTTTTATAAATATTACTATGCCTGTACTGTTTAGAATTCACTGTGACTCAGATTTTTGGATTGGGTAGAACGGAGCATGTGTTTTGGGTTGAACGGGGAAAAATAATATTGGGTAGAAAATTTTTGGGTTGAACGGGGAAGCACTCGAACGGCGAAAATTAGTATGAGTGACACATTCTATCCACGAAACATTATTTTACTGCTGCAGGTCGCATTGCTTCCCATTTTAACCGACTAAAAAAATGGAAGGAAGTTTTTAATTCGGCTGTATGTTTTTTTTTTAGTGCACCTTGAATAATGTTTCTAAATAGATACATTATACATAACTTTTTACTCACGAAAACTTCTGAATTGACTTGCAGAAGTGAATTAGTATTTTCTCTTATTTTGTGAAAAGTAGTTCTAATACAATTCTTATTTTCTCATACAATGCTACCAGTACAGCCAAAGAATAAATATTATGGAAAAAAATCAGCTCTTTTTCCCCCATTTTATAATTTTATATAAATTGACTTACTCAAAATTTCCATCCAATGCAACGCAAATTAACATGAATTAAGACACGACGCAAAGGAGAATATTTGTTGGAGAACATTTTTTTGGCTACCACTCGTTTGTGTCTCTAACATTCTAAGCCTTTTTGTGTAAGACATCATTGGTTCTCGATTACAAAAAACATTCGATATTTTATCGATTTTTTTTTGTATTGATTCGGGCTAAGGGATGGCTGGATTATGGCTGATGGATGACTAAGACATGGATATGAGGTGAAGTAATCAAAAAACCAAGGAAAACTGCGCTGCGTTCGATTAGCCTTACCGCTAAAACCAATCCACGTTTCACGTTGAAGAACTGAAGACCACTCAGCGCCACCGTATCGCCGTGTATTTGTTCCAGGAACCTCTGAATCTGAAATATAACAGTAGGTATGCCTGGAGTACCGGTAAAGTCCTAACCTAATTTTCAATCCCAGCAAGCAGTCTTAATCGCAGACAAGCCATGTGCGTGGGACATTATTAAGGTGTACAAGTGTGTCAAACAAAAGCGCATTATTTATTTCCTCACTCCCATAATCTGACGGGACGGTCGGACTGACACGACCGGTGTACCCGTGTTTTTAAAGTCCAGATTTCCCCCTTACGGGGGGATTTCAGGGGGGGAAACTGGAAAAACCCTGACCGCAGAGGTGATTATATCTGTAACTGTTTGCCAGTGCTCGGTCTTATGAAATAGGTTGTGCATCCTAGGTGCGTTTTCATTAAATATAGGGCGGATTTTTGATTATCTGTTTAGAAATTTTTTACTTTATGATTTTTGATAGATACAGTTCTCACACCATTCTAACAAGAAACAAATTACTTATTTAGCTCAATCAAGAAAAACCTAGGTACCTAGTTCCTCAACCTCAACAGCCTGTATTGGTCCACTACTGGACGCAGGCTGATAAGCACCTTATTGTATTTTATTACATGGGAGTAGTGACCATAATCCCCACGCTGGGCATGCGGGATGGGGATCGCAGTTCGGTGGTAGAATTGTTCTGCAGGGGGCGCTGCTGCCCGCCCCCAGTGGATATCCCTTAGTCGCTTCTTACGACACCAGCGGGAAGAGTTGTGGTGGTGCAAATTCTAAGCCGACACCACACGCTTACCTACCTACCGTTATTTATTTATTGTATAATTTTATTCAATCTCTCACCTCAACACAATAAGTAGGCGAGTTGACATCATACAGCGCCATCGCCGGCGCCTTGCTCGCCGTATGGACCCTCGCTGCGACCAGCGACACCGCCACCGAGCGCACCATAAGGAAAACAAACGAAAACGCAAAGTACACCGCTTGCTCGTATCCTTTGAATGGTCTGAAATTTGAAACAATGTCAGCAATGTGTTGTGAGCTATCAATAAATCGAATAGTGCATCTATCAAATTTGTTACCTCTCATCTGGTTCCGTATCGAGTCTGCATCGCGGTGTGGCTTTGATTCCTTCTCTGAAAACACCAATAAGGAACACAAACATTCCGAAGGCTGATTTTACAACTAACTATGAAAGGCTAGCGTCGACAGGCCAGCATCGGACTTTCCGTGCTTATCGTATCAGATGGATTTTTTGAGCGTAATGCCGAGTGGTGTGTCCACTGTAACCGCAACTAGATTAAAGAACGCGACCGCCGTTTGCAATGAAGTTTCAGGTAGCGGACTAATTTTGTACGAATGAGAATCGTGCCCTAGCGGCGTGGAGTGCGGGACGAGAGGATAAGTGGACGGCGGCGCAGGCAGTGCGTCTACTGATGGGATCGGATTGTCGGTATTTGCAGACAGTCAGATCAGGGGACATCTATGGCAGACCAGACAAGGAATACATAAATCCGTTTGATGCGGTCAGTGTGGAGTGTCCGATGCCAGCCCGTTAACCCTAAAGCCCCTTCTTTGAAGCTCGCTTCTTAATTCTGCCAATAAACAGTGTACCTTCAGGATTATAAAGTCGGTTTTTAGTTATTTTGTCTAAAATTTTCTTTGATCAACTCACGCCAAGCTGTGCAGAAGCTGCAGACAGATGAAGAACAGGTTGTTAGCGAAGGATATGAAGATGACTCCGCCGATGACATCGTCGACTGACCTGACGAGGTTGCAGGCCCTGCTGTAGTCTTCTCGCATTGTTCGCCAGTACGATGATGGAACATACTGAGAAATAAAACATTATTTCTGATTTTAATAGGCAGTGGAGGACATACCTAGCAGATCGTTGAAAGTTTTTTTAATTAATTTTATTTGTTGTTTTTTTAAATATTTAGACTAAGTTTAATTCACAATGACGAATTCTGTCATCTGTGGTTTAATTTTGAAGTTCTCAGTATTAGCGTAGCGTTACATTCTCTTAGTTAGTAAGCAAGTTTTGTAAATTTTTTTGAGAATAAAATATCTGCCGTAATAAAATTTTCAGGCCGCGCGCAAGTAAATAAAAATTAAAGCTGTATCGTGCCGGCTCAGAATTTGCACCACAACATCTGTTCCCACGGGTGTCGTTAGAGGCGACTTAGGGATATCCACCAGGGGCAAGCAGCAGCGCCCCCTGCAGAACAATTCTACCACCGAACTGCGATCCCCAACCCGCATGACCAGCGTGGGGATTATGGGCAGTACTCCCCATGTGATAAAAGCCAATAAGGTGCTTATCAGGGTGAGGCCTTTGTCCAGTAGTGGACCAATACATGCTGTTGAGGTTAAGGTTGAGGAGGCAGGTAAATATCCCTTTTACCCTGTCAAAAATCTGTTCACGTTGGGTGTATCCTACTCTATGAAGCCGAAACTGATCATGTGTGGTACATGATCAGTTACGGCTTTATCGCGACAAACAGTGTTGCTTGATTACGTGATATAATTTTGGTAGGCCTGTAAGGAAACATTGCGTTGTCCACCGAATATGTAGTTACATCATGCAGACGTAAATCTTGGAAAAACTTAGTTTTGTGAAATATTTAGAACGGCAAATATAATTTTCTTATAAAGAGAGAAACCATGGTTTTCAATTAATCTAAATTTACTGCGAATGACTTTGTTGCTTGGTTTTTGATTAAAATTCAGCTCGTATTAGTCAGGGATACGCAGAAAATCAATTAAACAAAATAAAGCGGCTCGTTCGACAAATAAAGTTTGGGGTACGAGCACATCTTAACAGATTCAATTGAAAGTAATTGAAATTGTTTTCAAACGTTATTTATTCATCAAATAATTACTGATTTCCATCAAAAGTATAGCCTAAATTATTTACGTTTCGTGTCCATTCAACTGTGTAGCATTCAGCATAATTTCAATATATTTTACATTTCTGTGCTTGCTACAATGTATGTACGGAATCCATTTTGAAAATTTGCATGCGAAAGACTGAATAATATTCGAGTTTATGCATGTACATTTTTTGGGGAATTTTGACTGAATATTAGTTGCAATTTCATGCAATGGTTGGTCATATCAGGTCAAAGCACAAGTGTGTAATCTCAATGTTCACAAATTTCATTTATTATTTGTAAACCAGGTACATTTTATAGTCAATTATTGAGACTATGGCCCGCAGCTTGTTTAGTCATAGATATGCTTGAGTGACGGTTATACCACAGAAACGCGTAACAGAGCAAGCTTTCACATCACGCCTAAGCCTAGAACGCTAGATATCGCCACTTGGTACCTAAGTTTTTTTTTAATTGAAACATTAATTACAACAAAATATTAGCTATTTCAAAATTCGAAAAGAATACCTGCTTTCAAAATTGTTTTTTATAATTCGAAACTTTGGAAAAGTAATCACACAAGCTTACCCTCCCTTTGACTGCTATGATCCTCAAATTGACTTGATCAAGCCGCGACGCCAAGTACAGGCTCATGCAGATCACGAACACATCGCCGAAGTTCCAGTTGAAAGTACATTGGATATTGGTGAACTGAAAACATTCAAAGCGCAAGATCAGAGGGGTTCGCCTATTTGACGTTAGTAACGAGTAACTAGATAGTTAAATAAACGGTCTATGGAATACCGTTAATTTAACGTGAATCCGCGCATCAATAACTATCTGCTTGTCATAACGATCACAACGACTCAACGAAATCAATAACTATCTACATATAAGTCTTAAAGATCACGACAGTGAGTGAATCGTGAATGCGATAAGTTCGTTTAGCTGTGTGTGATTGATTACTGTGATTAGTGAATATACGAGTTCCGTTATATCTCATTACATTACAATAAATGTTTTTAGTCAAGCGTTACCTGTACTACGAAACCGTAGAAATGGTTATATGTAATGTGATTGAAGATCCACGGAAACCCGAGAACATTAAACGTCTCGAACAAGTTGCTTGTAGAGTGGCAATCTATCGCGATTGTGAGGCCGTACATATCTGATAGAGTATGTTCCACTGAAATAATGAAAAAAAAATTACGAATTACGAAACCACGATGCCCATATTTGTTTATATATTATAAACGAAAGTTAATCAGAGCCCTTAGTTCGGTCAGACATGGAAATGCGTAAATCCCAAACAAACTGGATCGTCCATTTTGTTTGGGATTTACGTATTTCCATGTCTACACGCGGTGTAGACACGCTGTGCCTAATTCCTTTCAAAAACAGAAAGTATTAACGACTGTAACTGATTTCGGGGCTCAGATCATTACAAGCGTAGGCATAAAGGTCTGTTCAGACCCACGCGATATTTGCTAACCAAAGCGGCATCGAAATCTAAGAGGCTCGAGGGTATGCAGTATTGTCACTAAAATACACGGCGGAATACCGCAGACCGCGCTAAACGCCCAGCGAAATCCAAGCGAATCCTACAAATACCGCTTAGGGTAGCACCGTGTAGGTTTGAACATGCATAAAATCGGTTAAATAGGCATCTATGATAGTTTCGAAGCATGGGTTTTACTTACACAGCGCCAGAAACAGAACAGAGAAGCAGGCAAAATTGCACCTCCTGATCAAGCCATAGTCCATGTTAGGGTCAGCCGCCTCGGTCCTGGCAATGCGCAAGCAAAGCTGGGGCCATCGCATAGCCATGCGTAGGAACAGGAGACCGATTATCCATGTCGTCATGTGGAATATAACAGAAGCTGAAAATTATAAACATAGGTTATTCATATTATACCAATTTCTACAATGTATTCAGATATGTAGAAATTTCTGGTTTGACGTTTGATACTGGAGGAAACCATTTATTAATATTTAAGGTTATTATTATTATTTGAAATGGAACGTTTGTCGAAGCTTATATCTAGACAACAAGGGAATAGGTAAATAATGAATAAAACAAAAGTTGTATATAATTTTATCAGGTTTCATTATGTAGTACAAAAAATCCTATTATGCATCGTTTACGAGAGCTACAAAAAAAAATAAAAACTGGACCTTTTTTGTGCCTTTACTCATATGGATAATTATCTTTGTTAAATAAAACTTACTATTCGATCCAAGAGAGGAGTCCGTATCTTTGAACGTCTTCAAGAAACAGAACACGTTCAAAATAAATAGAAGTATCAAAGTAACTGTCGCATAGAAGAAACGAAAAGACTTTGTAGTAAATCTGAAAAAAAAACTAAAATTAAGGCATGTCCATACTATATCAATAATAATGTAATTAATAATAATATATTATGAAAGTAGGAATTGCGTAAAAAAGTTTTTATGTATGAGAGTCTGGCCAGTTATTATCGTTTTCGAGTCCTTCCCATACATTTTACGCCTTGTAGGGCCCCTTCTGCATTGAGATCAGGATCTGGATCATCTACTTTTTGTAGATGACAGCAATCCAATCGTTTCTAATAGCCCGGCCACATGCTCCATCTTGCTGTAGAACTTGCTTGTGAACATAGCCTGCTACGACGACCGACTAACCTTCACAACCACACCGTCACACTGGTGTGAAGGATCTTCGTGTCGTCAACGGCAAGAGAAACGGCAAGGGACCGGGACAACCAGCGATCTCTGGTGTCGGAGATCACTATCGAGGAGGTCAAGATCCACTTCACCGCCACGCCAGTAAATAAGTTGGTCATTGAAGTACCTATGAGTCGCGTGGTGGGAATCGAACCCCCAAGCATTCGAATTGTTCTTCGCCCGCTAAGGCCCAGCGCTCATTCAATATGTTCAGGACGACCAGTGTGGCGCAGCGGACGAAGGTCTGCCTACAAAGCAGGATGTCTCTGGTTTGATTCCCACCTGGGACAAATATTTGCAGATATTTGTTCCAAATGTTCTTTTTATATATTTATAAATATCTTTTTATGTAATAGTTTTCTACTTTTCATAACACAAGCTCTTTTTAGATTGGGACGAGATAATGCTCTGTCGATTGCCCAGCATTATTTAATCATTTTATTCTCATAGGACGTATACATTTTACCTTAGTTTAGACGCATCATTTTCTGAAATTCCGATCACCGGCATAAGGCCAAAACACTGGCCAGTAATTAAGGTCAGTTTTATTGCAGCTTGGAAGGAGACGCATTTTCCTTTGAGACCGTCGACCATGTACGAGCGACGAATGTAAACAGGATCTGAAATAAGAAACATGGATGTAGTCATAGATCTACTGAAAAATAAAGTTATCGTTTGATCTAAGTACACCTTTTAAACTGGATCTAATGAGAAATGCAGATAACACAAAGTATATTAGGTTTTCGATGCGCAAACGGCCAATAATTGAGATTATCTCTGAATTGTATGCGCATTATTGCGTAGGTGCTGATGAAGTATGAACATGCCCTGCACAATAATTATATAACAAATAAAATAAAATACCTTGGCATTATATTGGATGAATCACTCTCATTCAAAAATCAAAAGCAGGTTTTATTAATTTTATTATTTTTTGATTTATTTTATTATTCATTCATTTATTCTAAAAAGTTATTTATAGGCATACAGTTCCCATATAACATTGTCAAAACAATTTATTAGTTCACATGAATTTAAACTAGGAATCTGTTTCGTAAATAGCTACAAACTTTACAACAAAATGATCGTAAAAGCTGTTTATTTACGGTTTAAGTGGCTAGAGTACTTACAAGTCCAATCACTTCGATACTTTTGAAACTTCTCCATAGCCATCGCTTCGATGTCTATTTTGTTTACCATCGTACTGTGTTATTAATTCGAGTGGCTATCGCTGTTTGCCGTACAGACTTCATCGTTTAGCAACAGATTTTTGTACTGATATGAGTTAGGGTTCTTTGGGTTTATAAAGTTTATAGAATGCAATTGTTAAAACTTCTATCCTTTTAATATTTCAAATATATCTACTTTATTTAAAAGGATTGAAATGTTGTAAATGTACTGATGTGTTTTTGTTGACAACGCCAAAACGACTAAGTGGATGAGGCTGAAACCTTGTAATTATGAATGCTACTTTTATCTCGAATAAACTAGTGCAAGCAATTTTATGGATAGAAAGAAGCTTGTCCAAATTCAATGCTTTTGTGCGCATCACACTAAAAGGCGATTGCGCAATTATTTTGTCTGAATTCTCGAAAAGTACCTACATCCAAAGTCTAATGCGACAGAAATATCACTTTATTTCCATGTCAGTGTTTAAGTTTAAGAATTTGGCTCTGACGAAACGTACATACATTTACAGTATTAATGGAAAAAAGGAATTTCTGATTTCGATTTTTTGACTAATTGAAGTCAGAAATAAGTAAAATATATTTGTTTCTTTTTGTGTGTTTATGGTTGTCTCTGTGAGAACAAAGAGAGTTTAAGTGAAACAAAGATTGCAATAAACCAGTACAGCCTTGACTTGGTTGTTCTTTCTAAGCCAGCACAACACCCCCCCTCCCCTCAATCTAGTTAGTTGTTATTTCAAACAATATCGATGTTTTCTTATCAAGAGCTGCCCACATTTGTCAAACAAGACAGGTTACGTCAGTAAACGATTTTGGGATATTTTGACACTGTTCAGTTTATGTAGGTACTGTTTATTTTCTGTGGCCTTTGATTTATGGTAGAATTAGTTCGATGTTTAGGGTCAGTTGAGGTTGAAATAATTAAAGGAGTAAATAACGTCATTCGTTTTCCGTTTGACGTCCTCTGTGGCGCAGCGAGCGAAGGTCCGCCTGCAACGCAGGAGGTTTTGGGTTTCGATTCCCGCCTCGTGACAAATGTTTGTTAGATCTGCAGATATTTGTTCAGGGTGTCTGGATGCTTTTCTATGTATTATAATAAAAAATATCTATCAATGTAGTATATTGTATTATGTTTATCAGTTATCTAGTACCCATAACACAAGCTCTGCTTAGCTTGGGGCTAGATGATGCTGTGTGAATTATCCAACATTATTTATTTATTTATCCTTGTTTATTCAAAACAACTTATTAACCATGCCTACTTTATAGTTTATTGTTATCATTATCAACCTTTGTAGTCCGGCCACTCTTGCCCACAGCTGGGCTTGGTCTGGGCTTCTATTTTTTCACACTATGAAATAAGGTCCTCTTCGTAGGCCTTGAACCTTAACTGAGAACATTGGTCCTCCCTTTTCTACTTTATATAGCAAGATTTGCTACCTTCTTAGTCCGAAAGATCTTAATTAGGAAATCCGTAGATTTATAAGGTACTTACAGCTCCAAATACCGTAGGTTCCATTGGCGGCTTCACGCAAAATGTCGAACCATCCAGAAATTGTGAGCGTTTATTTATTTATTTATTTAAAGAACACAAACATCGTATATATTTTAATTATGTCTAATACAGTTTTTATATGTAATTATTCTAATACATACGACAATTTTTTGTGTACATAACATATTTCTGATAGAGTGCGCACGCATAAAAATCAAAATTGAAAAACTTAGAACAAAAGAAATTAATATTAAAAAATATGTAAGTACTTAACATAAAGTTAAAGAAATGAAAGTGAAAAACTAAAACAAAAATAACGTTAATTTAAAAAATTATACAAAAATAAGCGTTGAAGTTGAAACCCACCGGGACTTATTTTGTGGAAGAAAAGTCACAGTATTTCTGTTCTTGTAGAATATTTTTTAGTATTATGTTTTTATTCCTCGAGGTGCCCGCATCTTACTTTCGCTCTCTCAGAAGCCATTAAGAGTGATGTATCAAAAAACATCAAGCGAGCTTGGGAGGATTTATTAGTTTTCCCTTACAGCGTACTGTATTTAAAATAATATTAAGCCAACAAATCATTAATCACGGTTAGGATCAAACAAAATAGTGCAAGGTACACTGCACGCGAAGGGCATCCTATATCAATTGTTGATCAGGACACACAACAAATATCAAAATCTAATAAACCATTGGCTGAGTTTACTATCTACAGACTTGTAGAGAGTAAACTCAGTAGTGGTGACATCAAAGGTGCCCCTCGCATTATGTTTTCAAATGACACCATGGCACCAAATGACGATGCTACCTACCCTCATATCTCTTAAGAGTAAGCATCGATACGCAGGGGCCAATTTTCCCAGCGAAGCCTGGCAAGAATAAATACTGGCCTAGCAAAGCAGTGGATCAAATTAGGAACTTACGCTATCAAACTGAAAGGAGCAAAATATTTTTTAAAGAAACCGAGACCCTAAAACTTTACACGTGGCGTAAAATCTGCGAGGCTTATGTAAAACAAGCAGCCCTGGTACGGAAGGTGGATGGCGCAGTCGGAGGGATGATATTGCTGTCATGCTCCTGCAACTTCTTCTTTATCTGTCTGCAGCTGTTTATGGGGATAACGTGACATGGTTAAGTATAGTGTTAATTATGGCATCGATGCCATGTCGAGAGCAGTTTTCTAGACATAATCGCTGGTCGATTTGTAGGTCGTCGATGAATCAATTTTGTTTTATTTATGCTGTTTCGTACGTTCTACGTATTCATCTCCGTTTTAAGATTCGTTCCAGATTATATAAATAAATAAAAATTATTGTTCGACGTCGAAAAGCGAAACTTCACAAACCAAAAAATTAAGAAAAAAAATTTTGAGCCACAGCTAGTGGCGGAAATTTTTCCGGACGATTTACTGAACTTTTTTTAGATCTTTTTATAAAACTGGCAAGTCCTTACCCTAAATATGAAAGATCTACTACTCCGTCTCGTTCACCTGGCTCTGCATCGGGGTCACCAGCGTGGTGATGGCACCTTCGGACATCAACGTGCAGCGTTCCTATTATTTGATTATTATTTATATATCTAATGGATAGGATCTAATGGAACCCTGTCGAAGTTAGCTCGTGCCTAAGCCATAAGTTTTAATGGTTTTAAATAAACTTTATATCTTCATGGAATGTCTGTTGCTTTTTTTATCTTCGATACATTGTGACCTGTAAACACGTCTTTCTATATTAATACATAATTTTATTATAAACTAGTTTCTGGCCGCCGCTTTGCACGCTTTGTTTCTATGGAAACGTTCGAAGGTTATTTCTATCCCATGCGAACTGATTTACAGGATAAAAAGCCTATGTTATATTAAAGGCCTCGAATTACCTGTTTGTAAATTCAGCCCGATCCGTTCAGTAGTTTTGGCGTGAAGAGTTAACAAACACCTAAACTTTCGCATTTACAATATGTGTGTAATAGTAACTCTGTACCTATCTCTGTCTGTCTGTTACCTTTTCACGCCTCAATCGCAGAACAGATTTAAATGAAAGTTTGCAAGGTTATAGATAACAGAGTAGGATATTGACTTCTTTTCATACAGGACAAACGCCTGCAAAGCCGCGAGCGGGAGTTCCTCAACAGCCCTTTGCCCGCCCGCGGTGGATATCCCTTAGTCCGACCTCTAACGACACCCGCGGGAAGAGCTGGGCAGGTGCAAATTCTAAGCCGGCATCACTCAGCCAAGCGGGAGTTAGTCAATAATAAATGGTATGTTTCCGGTTTTGTATTTGATTGAAATCCCTTGATTGGCATTTCCTAATTGAAAATGCTACGTCCAATATGTTTTATTGAAAAGCTTGTAGGTATTTATTTTGTACTACACCTGCTCGGAAAGTTGCCTATTCCTTTTCAATTTATAGAATAGAAAGTATGTCTTTGCAGGCCTATAGGAAACCGGGAGGATAAAATCTATGGAATTTCATTTCTCACGTGTTTTAGCGGGAGGAAAAAGTGTATGGAAATCCATTTCTAACGTGTTATTTTTTTTTATTATCCTAAAAGATCGGCCGGTAGCTATGGTTATTTTCGTTCGGTCAACGACAAAAAGTTTTTACTCCAAGTCCATTAGGCCTCCTCCGATTGCCGAACAATATTTTGAAAAAAGAACCCAAAGGCTGGCGCGGTCAATGAGGTTTTACCAACATCATTGGGCGCGGTAAGTTCTTCTAAATTTCAATTAATAATTAATTCTGCTTTTTATTTTCATCGAAGGTGTAGTATAAAGCACTATTTATCACTCGGCAAAAAGTGCGATTCCCAAAACGACACACTCGGTAGGAATTGATCACTTTCTCGCCTTGGTTTAAAATGCACTATACCCTTATCTGCCTTAAAATGTCACAAAATGACATGTCGGCCAATCCCTGACAAACAAAACAATCAGTTCAAATTGAGGTTCAAATCGACGCGTCGTAATAACATGTAATTTTCATAATCCATTCAAAATGAATTCAGTAAAATAAACATCGAAAATGGCTCAGAGCTGGTGTTGAACAAAAGTTCGTCAGTGTGGGGCTTAGAGCTTTATTTGTATGGAGATAAGGTTCAAATTCTTCGTCTGATAGGTAGTAATATTATTGATTGATACTTTGTAATAGGAAAGTTTCAATAACACATGTAGTTTACCTACCTGGTTGTATAATTATGGTAGAACATGCAATTTCTATTTGTTTTCTACAGTGAAGTTTTCAAACAATTTAACTAATAGGTGTTTTTATCGTGAGTGCTGGAAAATACAGCTGAAAAACATTTTGACTTGAACCTATTAAAAGTTCTACGACAACTTGTTCGAACTGTTTTTATGGTCTAATGAAAAGTGGCGGGAGTAACTTTCTGACTGCGAGCACTTTTCGAGCACTTGCACAAATGGTCACCACTAGATCCGGCTTTGTAAGTTAAGTACCTACCTACCTATCATTCATCCATAAATGGCTGCATTAAAATGTTTATTTGGGTTAATATTTAATTATCCGACAGCTATGACAATTTCTGAAGAGATAAAACATAGCTCTTAAAATTCTAAAGGCCAACTGCCTTTTGTTCAAAAAATTATGTGAGCTATAACATTTTTTTTTGTAGCTCACACAAATTTAAAATCCAAGAACTTTGTTTACTAAAACATACCTATCAGATTCTACATCCGAGTATTATCAGAATATAACTGGCATTTCAAAATGTCAGTAAACATTTAAATGTCAGTACAAATCGCAGTTCCTCGAATTTAATTAAATCTGTGGCAGAAAACATTGAGAAAAAAAAGAGAAGCAAAAAAGTTCTACCTCCAAAATAGAAATGAAAATATCAGTATTCGTTCATACATATTATTAAGTATACTAACCTCTAAAAAATGATCAGAGCTAGCGAAACGAGAAGTGTAATGTGTAACATGGGACTGCTTGCCTGGAGCAGGAGCGCCGCATTTCAAAACAATGTGAGGTTTGACATATATTTTATGTTTACATAATATAATGTCTGTTGTTATTGTGGCAGGCATTTCCTAGTCTGTTAAGAAACACAGTACCTATGTTTTTCTATCAAGCACTTTTCTAAATCGCCTAACATACAAAATAATGTAACTAGGTACAACGAAGTAACTAAAAAAATAACAAAAGTTATGAAATTACTCACAATAAATTATACACACAAGACAGGAACAAGATAAAACAATTTCTAAATTCATCAAACATTGCAGGATTTCCTCATCACAATAAACAGTGTGTTCTCTATGGCAAGCTACATAGGAATCTCAGACCCCAGCAGCAACTTTTATACAGCCTGGTCGGTTGTCGTGTTTCTCTCACTGGCTGCTGTGGAAACGACTGCTCTTTGGAAAGTGGTTCGCTTGTTAGCTGGCTGGGCGATTGATGCGGCTCATGGAAGTAAGTATTTAATTTCTAGTTCTCATAATCATCATTCATGGTACTTAATTAGTCATTGATTATACAGGGTTATTCTTAATTCACTGACACTACGCGAACTTCAGGTGTTGACCATCATCACGATCACGTTTGTGAAGACACCAGGTCTTAATTTTAAACTTGGTATTGGTAGTGAGTACCCCTTTCGATTCAATTATCGTTCGTAGGAGAGGTTTTTTTGAAAAAAAAAAGACGGGTTGCACTCCGGGAGTGCCGGCAGAAGTGAAAACTTGATTATTAACGTTGAGCATGTTTGATATTTTGGAATTGTTAGGGAATAATTTTGCACTAATTGCTTTATCAGTATAAAAGTACTATCATTTATGTGGTAGAATACAATATTCATTTATTGCGCTATCGTACACAAACATGAAAATTTATATTACATTAAAAATTTAACACTTTAAAACTATTACAATTATTTTACAATATTAAATAATATTACAATTATTTACAGCCGGTTGCGCGCAAACCATTACCCGCTACAAAAATCTGATTATTTTTAAAGTCCAAAAATAAATTCCGTTTCCCAGCAATTATTTTTGCGCAGTGTTACTTAGTTTCATGTACAGAATGCTTGGTTGACGGCTTCATGAAGGGTCTGTTTACACCCGTTAAGCAGTACGATAGACTCGATCGAAACCTAACCTTAATTATAAAATTATATTAATGAATAAATGAAAATTTTTGTCCTTGTCTTTCTTTTCGATTCGTTCGAGAAATTAATTATCTATAGATAATAATAATAATAATAATAATAATAATAATAATGCTGGACAATTCACACAGCATTATCTAGCCCCAAGCTAAGCAGAGCTTGTGTTATGGGTACTAGATAACTGATATACTTAATACAATATACTACATAGATAGATATTTTTTATTATATAGATACATAAGTAGGTAGGTATAAGCGAGCCGGACGCTAGCAACTATTACGTAAGCTAGGGCCTATTGTTGTTGTCGGAAACTAGTACTATTATCTATTCTGTTTACCTAAAAATAATGTTCGATTTTGAACTCTATCTCAAAACAAAACTTCAAGAAATTTCCTAGCTATAATGAAGATCCTGCACAATTTTGAGCTTTATTCCTTCGGCATAATGTCGTCGTTGCTCCATCCGTCTTACGCTTTTTCGATCAGGTCACGTGTCCTGACGCGAGTTTAAGATTTTATACCCATTACAGAAAAAGTGCTCAACGCCGCTAAAAAAGTTTTCATTTCAAAAAACTTAAAAACGGATCTGCCCTAACAGTGCGTGTGGGAGTTATTGATTAGGTTCCGGATAAACCTGATTTTTCATGTTGTAACAGAAATGTATTACGTATAAAAGAATTAAGACTCGGCGTCTTCATAAACGTGTTTATGATTATGGGCAGAACCTACAGTTCACGCAGTGTCAATGAATTACCAATAATCCTGTATAGACAGTGAATATAATTATGTATAATAATACTAAAATAGAGGTAAACGGAGCGTAGAACGGTCGGCCTTTTTATTATTTAGCCGGTTCAAGGGTTGGCGAAATGAAAGGGTGATCTCCGTAGGTACATAATTATGCCATTAGACATTTATGTCGGATGCCTAGGTCTATTGTAAGTTGATGAGTTACAGAAGTTACTATAAGAGTCTGAGTCTGTATTAACCTTATATATACATACATGCAAACATACATACGATGCGTGCGTGAGATCAAAAATTCATACACGTGAAGTTAATAAAAAGCTTGTGAAAATAATTTAAAAATTCGATATTATGAACTCCAATAGAAAATAACTTGGACACAAACACTTAATACAGATAGATATAAAAATACTAACGTATTTAGTAAGAGTAACGTACTAAAATTGTTCCATTAATTTTGAACCGAACGTAAATTTTTACTAAACTATGATTGAACTTTACAAAACATTACATTTACTTTTTAAATACTTCTTGTTTTTAAATTTTAACAGTCCAAGTGTGTTCCAATCATTTTTCAGGAGGCCTCGTAGGAAGACTGTCAGGCTCGATATTCTACGGCAACGCGTTGCTATCCCTACTTTTCTCTTTGAAGTTCATAGCATCTTGGACCAGTCTATCTTTCTACTGGTATATGGCGGATACCACGACAGGGTTCATGCTTCCTCCAGATAAGAATATAAGGAAGAGGACGATAGGTGTCACTGTGTTTGTTAGTCTTTGTGCAACTGGTAAGTTTTACAATAGTTTTTATATCATTTCTCCTATAAAAAGCTTATTTTATTCACTGAAAGCAGTGAAAAAAAAAACAATTTTATTCACTTATTGGTGATTAAATTAAGAATCATTGGTTCTTTTTCTGAGCGTATTCAGAATGCATCTAAGCAGAAAAAGCTGCCTAAATAAGTTACTCGGGGAGTTCCAAAAATTGACTTGAAAACAGGACGCAGCTTTGCCCACACTATTTAATATGCACGTGTGTCCTTGGCATTCAATGTATTCAAGCGTCTTCTTTTCAGTAGAACACATCCTGAGTATGATATCGGCTACAGGGCTAGATATTCCACCAGAAGAATATTTTGAACGATATATTTTGAACTCGCATGGATTTTTAATTCGTAGTAGTAAGTACCTTTAAAATACTAACGTAAACGCTGTCGAAAATCAAGCTTGTGAACAGATACAAACTTGATGTTCGTAGCTTAGTTTAAACATATTAAGTTTCTTAAATAGCTCACACATCTTTGGTCAAGGTAGGCGAAGATGAGGTGTCGGGGGATTGACGTGGCTACGATATGTGTGGCTCTAGACAGGCCTATAGTCTAGGCCTTCTGTTTTCATACAAGTCTCATGACGTGTCACAGATCTCGACGAGTATGCAACGTACCTACGTTGCCTACTCGTTCCTGATACCAGTCTGCTCTTCTTTCAGATGAGTTCAGTTATTGGTCAGCTATTCCTCTGTTCCTGATCAGTAAAATTGCCACAGCATTATGGAACTTTCAAGACTTGATCATCATTTTGATCAGCATGGGTCTGACTTCAAGATATCATAGACTGAACATATTTGTTAAACTCATGATCTGTAAGGCAGAGAAGAATAAGAACGTTGAAAAGGTAAAGTATCCAAGGCAGAGTGTTTATATTGTGAAGTGCTTTGTCACTAATCGCTAGCAAAGACGCCAGGTCTTAATTAGTATTATAAGTGATTATGCAGCATTATTTATTTTGAATTTATTCTCATAATCAAATTCCTAATGAAGGTCTTTTACTTTCACGAGAGACCATCGTTTAGATTGCTTGTTCATTTAAATAGTTCAAAAATCTCTGTTGACGCACATGTATCTATGATACAAGTGAGCACACCACCGAAGTTTCTTTCTTGTTAGCAAAATACATGTTGCCGAAAGCCTGGAGTATATCATTATTATCATGTTTCCAGTTCGGAACAGACGACTACATCCACAGCCAGGTCTGGCGCCGCGTGCGGGAGGCGTACGTCCGGCAGGCTGCTCTGGTGCGGAGGGTGGACCGGGAGTTGGGAGCCCTCATACTGCTGTCCAATTTCAATAACCTGTACTTCATCTGTCTGCAGCTGTTCTTGGGACTGGGGTTAGTTATGATGATCTTGCATGTTTATATAATGGCAAAATATTTAGACTAGGTTTATATTATTTAGAGTAAAACCAGAAACCTATAATTTGGTACAGACAGTCTGAACAACTTATTCAAATGCCAGGAAGCTTCTCGAAAGTTTGCACGGTTAATTAACATATAAGTTAAGTAAAAAAATATAAACATGTTATTAAAATTTAACTCGCATTGTCCTTCTGCAGGACCAGGGCCCCTCTTAAAATCAATGAATAATTCTAGACAATTCACACAGCATCAACTAGCATTAAAGTAAAAGAGCTTGTATTATTGTATTTTCTCTTAATTTCGTCTGACCTTGAATGATATTCGGATAGATCTCCCACTACTGGGTACAGGCCCCTACTTCACCTGGCGTCACCATTTCTAGAAACTATTTTAGTGTCCTGGTACAATCTCAATAAATATAAATTAATTTTCAGTCACATAAGCGGAACCTTCATAAACAAGGCATATTATTTCATGTCCCTGGGCTGGCTTCTCTTCAGGGCATGCAGTGTCGTTTTAGCAGCGTCTGATATCCATGAACACTCTACGAAGGCTCTCATCAGCTTGTACCGGTGTCCGGGGTCCTCTTATAATATTGAGGTAATCATAATGTGTACTCGTATTTTGTCTAGTAGGCTCTTTTCACATGCATACGGTTGCCGTCTCAACGGCACGGCACGGTGCCGTACCGTGCAAGCGCTTTCACATGTATGTACGTACGCTGTTTACGCACAGTCGCCCGGTGGCGGCGGCAGTTTCATATACAAGGTTATTGGTAGCTGGGTGCAAAGCTTCAATAAGAAGCCAGAATGTTGTTTGCGCGAAACATAGCCCTCCTGCGGCACGTGATTGTTGAGACGCTTGGAAAAATACAGGCCACTTACAAAAAAAACTAATTTGCATTTTTGTATATATTTTTCGTAAACTTCCAAGCTGCCAGTGTTTTTTTAACTTCTCCCCTCGTGTTAGATCGTGTAGTTATATCGAGTGTCTCTACGTGGTTGGCGGACACACTTTTTACCTCCAAGCACCTAAACGGCTAATGCAATTTCGGTTAATGAGGAATTTATCAAATAACTCGCTATCTCAAATAGCTAAATTTTGAAGGTCTTCGCCCCATCATTCGCAAAATATATGAAAAAGCGAGGTCAGAGTCACGATTTTTCATAGTTTTCCATTAATCTTTTGTAATAATGTTGTGATTATTTACTTACAGATCAAAAGACTCGTAAATCAGCTGACCAATGATGACGTCACATTGACTGGTAGGGGATTTTTTCACTTAAATCGGAATCTTCTGCTCCAGGTAATTATATCAGGCTCTAGGCACTTTATTCTTTAACAATAACTGTACAATGTTTCCCTATGGCGATAGAGTAGCTTCCTCTCCTATTATCATATCCTTGCGAATGAACTCGTACAGGGAAGTGACCACTACCCAGTTCCCTTACGCCAAGCAGCATTGCTGTATTCAAGTATAAAAAATATGGTTGCCGTTGAAATTTAACGCACATTTGAGGCCAACAAAGATATTTGAGGCAGGACAGTGCATATTTTCTAGCATGCATGTTCTGCAAGATTTTTACTTTTGTCAGTTATATAGGACCACATAATTAGCTCGTTCCGTTAATATGTGGTGTAAAAACATTATGACTCTCTCTGAGACACCCGACACTTGTGAAAGTGGCTTACGGAAAAGCTTATGGTATTTTAGCCCTATACTTCACTCACATGCAATACACCACGTTACTTTCTAAAAACTAAAAATGATACCAAAAAATTCCAAATAAAATGAATTCCGTCTCAGCCCTACTAACTGAAATGAAAACAAACAAGTTATTTCTCTTACTTCCTTCCGTTCACCTCTCGAATTGTTAGAGTCGAGTGCCTCATTTCAATTATGTTCAACAAAGTTTCTGCTGTAATAAGGGAAATTTGCATGGAAGGTAAAAAAATCTGTTTTCTGTTATTCGTTTTTGGGTTTTTTTTACTTGTGTTGAAACAACCGGGTTTGCTTATGGCTAGTCTACACGGTGAGGGAATTTCTTTGCAAGACTTAACTTTTTATTTGAATAACTCTAACAACTTTAAAAAGTTTTACCTTTTTGTCACTCTGACTTCAGAAGAAAACATGTCTTGACTCTTTTGTTTATGTAGATAATAAAGCTTTGTGAACGGGCTTCTCCGGGGAGTATCAAGATAAGAGTAAAATACATTTATTTATGACATCAGACTTACAATACTTTCTACAAATTTAAACAATATTATTAACAGCTTAAAATAGTACTACACAAAATGGCCTCTGCCTCAGTATGGGTTGGCTGGTACCGCCATACCTTCTTCTGCTACATATCCCATCTATTTTCTTGTCATATCTCATTATGATAAGTTTAGCCGTTTGAGCGTGAAAAGGTAACAGAAAGACAGAGAGACAAAATTACTTTCGAATTCATAATAGTATGGTTTCGTATGCCCTATGAACACAATACTACATACTATACAGAATTTAATGGTTCTGTGAATTGTTTTGGAACTTTTCCGAAAGCTCTACAATTTATGAGCCAGTAAATAAATTGGACGAGATGTATTAATTGCATTTATACCGTATTATTATTGCATTTATACCTATTGCATAGTTTCAGTTACCTAGGATAAGTACGTCAATAAGTTCTAATTGTCTGAAAATAGCCCTGCCAATAATAGCCAGGACAAGCTTTTCAACTATAGTCTAAATATGTTTCCCTGTTTTATAAAAGTCTTGTTTCTGCCCAAAGTCTCACGTGAGACGCGCCTGTTCCCAATGCCTCACGCATGGCTATTTCCAGCGTCTCACGAGAGACGGACATATTCCCAACGTCTCACGAAAAGTATACCCAACATCTCACGAGCTTTACACCGTGCTTTACAATCTACATCGTCTAATATTTATCTTTTACAATTGTGACTATTTGCAAAAAAAATTGTCCGACTAGCGCTTACGTCCTTTTAGTGACATATTTGTTTGAATCGGAGGAGTAGTTCCAGAGATAACCCACCAGAAATTGCAAAAAATCTCTCTTCACACAGTATTTATTTTTCAGGTAGCAGCTGTTGTTTTGAAGTACGAGCTTGTGTTACTGCAGTATGACAACAATTGAATTAAATCATTTTTATGAGAGCAAATGTGGGGTTTATTTATTTGTTATCTACCTGTTTTCCTACTGTAAATGTTTCAATTGTTGACCCATAGATTTCAATTGAGCGGAGCAATTTTGTAGCGCGGACTTTACCAAATACATTAAATAAAGCATGATCAGACAAACTACTATCTTAAAAGTGAGTCACTGAGTGGCACAGTGGGCGAAGATCCGCCTGCGATAAATTCCCGTCTCAGGACTAATGCATTTTGACTGTTTATTATGTATAATAACTGACCCGTTCTCAATTTTATCGAGGATTCCAAAAAAACGTGTTTAGCGGGTGCCTAGGTCCTAAAAGGAACCCCAGTCAAAAATTTGAGCCTCGTAGCTCTTATAGGGTCACAGATTGCTTATTGTATATTTATTGCATCCATGTCTATTTAACGGTGTTACAATTTTTAGGTAGTATCTACATGAACCCTGTAAGGGAGTTGCAACATAGAGCAAAGCTTATTTTTATACCCAACAAAAGTATAAAAATAAATGGTTTACTATTCATTTAGTCCTTATATAAATTTGATAGTTAAGACACAAAAAAATACTCAATGCGTCACCTTATAAGTAAAACAAAACAAAAAAAAAATCTTTAAAAACAAATATTATAATACAGTAAATGACAATGGTAAATATGTAAAATTTCTGAATTCATACTAAGCGACGATAATACCCACAGATTACTTAATGAGTCAGGGAGTCTATTCTCTTTTATAAACGTAGATAAAAAAATGACCATCTAATATATTGTGCTGTGTGGTGCTGACTTCGACGAGACTTGCACCCGCATCCTTCCCTCTGTACCGGAATGTACTAACCAACTACACCACGAGGTCAAGTGACGTGGGAGTCAAAAATCTCTGCGACTTCCTACGGATTCTAGCTTCGTTATTTTTTTCCGTTTATTTGATTTAGAAATTACCCTGAGTGTGGGGTAACGCACTATAATAACAAAAAACCTACAGAAATTTGTTCCGTTGGTCTGGGTGTTATCTATGTATCATAAAAAAATATATATCTATGTAAATAATGTAATAAATATATCAGTTATCTAGTACCCATAACACAAGCTTTGAGTAGCTTACTTTGGGGTTGGATGGTGCTGTGTGGATTGTCCAGCATTAAAATATATATTTATACTACACCTGCTCGGAAAGTGGCCTATTCCTTTTCCATTAATAGAATAGAAAGTATGTCTTTGCAGGCCTAAAGGAAACCGGGAGGAAAAACTCTATGGAATTTCATTTCTCACGTGTTTTTGCGGGAGGAAAAAGTGTATGGAAATCCATTTCTAACGTGTTATTTTTTTTTAATTTCCTAAAAGATCGGCCTGTAGCTATGGTTATTTTCGTTCGGTCAAACGACAAAAAGTTTTTACTCCAAGTCCATTAGGCCTCCTCCGATTTCCGAACAATATTTTGAAAAAAGAACCCAAAGGCTGGCGCGGTCAATGAGGTTTTACCAACATCATTGGGCGCGGTAAGTTCTTCTAAATTTCAATTAATAATTAATAACCGAAAAAGATGTGGAAACTGATTAATAATTTAGCCAATAATAAAATAAAAGAAGAATGTACTCTCCCAAAACTCAACGTAGAATCTAAGGAAGTTACAAACCCTGACGAAATCTGCAAGGTCTTCAACCAATATTTTTCAAATGTTGGTTCAGTTCTTGCTGACCTAATTCCAAAAACTTACCATGATAATTACTCGAAAGCCCTTCCGCATCCTATAAGAGATAGCGAGTTATCGACTTTTGACCCATGTACTATAGTTGAAATAGACAGTATAATTGACAAACTTGATCCTAATTCTAGCTCTGGTATAGATGGCATTAACACTAAAGTCATCAAATGTGTTAAGCCTCATATCATAGAAAGTCTAACAAATTGTTTCAATAAACTTCTTCTCAATGGTATATTCCCAAATACACTCAAAGTAGCAAAATTAACCCCCATCTACAAATCAGGTGCTAAAACCGAACCAGGTAACTACCGACCGATTTCAGTTTTACCCATACTATCTAAGGTCTTAGAGAAAATCTTACACAATAGACTGGAAAAATACCTTGCATCAATTAACTTCCTATTCACTAATCAATACGGTTTCCGATCAAAAAGCAGTACCCTCACAGCCACAATAGACTTGATTACTAAAATTAGATCTAATATTGATAGAAAAAACATTGTCCTTGGTATTTATATTGACTTGAGGAAGGCCTTTGACACCGTTAGTCACACACTGCTACTTAAAAAACTAGAATGCATTGGTATCAAAGGCACAGCTTACAAAATGTTTCAGTCTTACCTCTCGAACAGAACTCAGGTCGTCCAGATAGGTGGTTTCCGTAGCGAAAAATTACCTATTACTTATGGAGTTCCTCAAGGGTCCATATTAGGACCTCTGCTATTTCTGATTTATGTAAACAACATATGTCAAATAGGTTTAAACGGTCATCTCACTTTGTACGCAGACGACACATGTCTGTTCTACTTTGGGAACTCTATTCGAGACATAATTTTGCGTGCACAGAGCGACTTGAATACACTTTCTTCTTGGTTTCAACACAACTTGCTAACAATAAATATTTCAAAAACATGCTATACTATCTTCAGATCTATAAATAAAATTATCCCACCTCACATCTCACTTAACATTAATAATATTCCGTTAGAACATAAAAACAATGAAAAATACCTTGGGCTAAGAATGGACTCATCTCTAACATGGAGCGCCCACATTAATCACATCAAAACAAAACTGTCATCTTTAACTAGTTCGCTGCGAAACATCGTTGGTTGTGTCCCTCGGGAGTTACGCCATACTCTATATAACTCACTGGTTAAACCACACCTTCTCTACTTGATAGAAATCTGGGGTAGCGCTGTAAAAACAAAGTTAGAAATACTGCAAATTAAACAAAATAAAATAATTAAGTTACTATTCAATTATCATTATCTCACACCTACAAATAAAATTTACAAAGAAACTGGCATTATGAAAATTAAAGAACTGTATCATTACTGTACATGCATTCTTGTCCGCAAGATTCTAAAGAAACAACTCCACACTAACTTAGCCTTTACTATCAGACAACAAGTTACAAAACGAAGCACTCGACGTGCGAGTTTCATTGTGCTACCGAACCCAAGGACGAACTACGGCAAGAAGACAATAACTTATGAAGGCGCACAACTTTTTAACAAATTACCTGCAGATATTAAAAATGTTAACTCACTTCACGTATTTAAGAAGAAACTATTACTGCATATCAAGCAGTCAAACTAAATGTATGAAATATTCTCGGTACCTACCTATCTACTTTAGTTCAATCAACTTAAAACAACAAAAACCTAACTAAACAAATACGTGAAGTGTGGATATTTTATAATTGGCTGTTTATTACATTCGTAGTTTATTACTCAGTATTTATTAAGAACGACTGTTACATTATAATTAAGTACCTACTTATAAATTTAGTTCTCATGTAAGTGACGTAATTGTCTTTATGAGAATAAAGTTCTTTAAACCTTTTATTAATTCTGCTTTTTATTTTCCTCGAAGGTGTAGTATAAAGCACTATTTATCACTCGGCAGAAAGTGCGATTCCTACCTCGTGTGTTTTAAGGCCCTCGGCTGCGCCTCGGGCCCAAAACGACACACTCGGTAGGAATAGAGCACTTTCTCGCCTAGGTGTAAAATGTACTATTATATATATGTATATTGTACTATGAATATCAGTTATCTAGTACAGTACTCGTAACATAACTACCAGATTGTAGAACAACATTCTCACTAGCCTAACTAGTAACTAAGCTTCACACGGAAGGGCCCTGAGCACCCTCGAGACATCTTCCCAGCTGTAGGGCCCTCGAAACAAGTGTGAGCTTATTTTGCCTATTGTAAGGAAAATGTTGTTTCTTTTTAACCGGAGGAGTAATATTCTTTAGTTGACCTGTTTATTTTACAAACCGCCTTCTGCCCGTGGCTTCGCTCGGGTGGTAGGTGCTCATATAAAATGCCTAGGCCTACGTAGCACTGCTTAGTATAAGATTACTACATTTTCTTTTAAATCCATCTTGGTTACTAATCATAAGTAACGGGATATTAAGACGCTACCCAAACAGCGACACCGTAGAAAGTACACTTTTTCGTCGCACCGTTAGCCGTTCTCCGACATATTACAAGCCCAAAAAAAAAACAGTGTATAGTCAAATGTATGGAAAAAAGACTTATACAAAAATATTTTATAAAACGATCTAGGATCTTGAAAAAAAAAAATCACAAGAAAGAACAAGAAAAAATTTTTTCGTCTCGAAATGCTCAATATTTTGAGTGACAACCATTAATTATTTTAATACTATATGAAAGGAAATTTTATCAACAAAAGAAATATGTAAAAAGTTTTAAATAAATAAAACCATTAACATAATAAAACCCAAAAAACACATTTTTGTAAGGCGTTTAGCGAAGTAATTGCAAAAATGATAATATTTTGCCAATAGAATTTCAACCTTATTACTCAAACATCCCTTTCAATATATGCTCAAAATAGCTTCCAGTAGCTTCATTCGGAGGCTGGATGCCTCCTCGGACGGACGTGAGGTTATGTAACTTTTTTCGCGATGACAGCTGGGTTCGACGGACGAATTACGATATTCGACAACTTTTGTTTTGCGGGTTAAATGGTTCATTCGTCATTGAAATAAAGTCTATATTTGATTGAAGCTAAGCCAAAAGAAATTTGCAGGAATTTTATTCATTGACAGACCTACCAATTAAGTAGAATAGGTTTATAGTGGTTTTATCTCTGGTAGCTAGATAGGTAGGTATTACTCAACATGTTTACAGCACGAAAAGTATTGGTCGAGTTAAAATATGTTAAATAGGTAGGGCGATTTTGATGACCTTATATATAAATAAACAATGCTGAAAAATTAAAATAGGAGCCTACGTCCAGCAGTGGACTTATATAGGCTGATGATGATGAATTCACACATCATCACCAAGGCCGAAGCTAAGCAGAGCTTTGTTATGGGTACTTACTAGATAACTGATTTACTTAGGACCAACCATTTGCATTTTTTTTCTCGTAGTTCTACCAGTAGAACTACAGGCAAATTTAAATTACTCGTAGTTCTATCGGTTTGTTCTCTTAGAGAAGAGAGATTCTCAAAAGGACAGGTACTCAAAAATAATAATTTACTTTAAATTTTTAATAACTCATAGAAAAACCTCATCGGAGCGGTTTGTCATAACTTTTTTGTTATTGGCAATATGTGTACATTGACATCAATATAATAATTTTTTTTTTAGCGTAACAAAGAAGTCAAGTAAAGGAGATGTTTAAAGACGCTAAAACGTAATAAACATGCAAAACAATTGTATTTCCAATGACAGTTGTCAAAATTATTGTTAATCACTCATGTTAATCATAATCACTCATGAGTTCTTGGAAGGCAGCAACATAATAAAGAATACTTTATATCGGTATGAATATCAATTTGGATAGCAAGGCATGGTCTGTTGTGGTTTTTATGATTATTTTGTAGAATTACAATCTAAACTAAAACTATCTTCATGATTGTTGCGTTTTATTTCCGGAAAATAAAATTAATTATGTAAGCGAGTAGTACTGAGATTGTGTACAAAATTATATCCGTGAAATTCATCATTCAGCATTCCAACATTCACGTATTTTATTTTACGAATATTTTTATAGATATATATTTATATATTTTTATAGTATCGATTTATAGATTATCTTTTAAAGGGAAATGTATACGATTCTACAACAAAACTCCTAAAGAGTTAAAAGTTATCAAAAAATAATTTCAAACAATTTGTAAAACATATCCTTTGTTAAAAAGGCTTACTACAAAATATCAGACTATCTCTAGAGTTTAGCGCCTTAAACATGAAATTTGAGTTCATCATCAATCATGGTAAATATACCGTTATTTATGACTTTAGTACTACATTTTCATAAACTGTCTCTTTATAATAACTAACACATTAATTAATAACACAAACTCTGCTCAGCTTGGGGCTAGATGATGTGTGGATTGTCCACTTTTTATTATTTAAATACATAAATAAATAATGCTGGAAAATTCACACTATTTTGAATTACTACACTACATTGATTTTAAATAAAATATCGTTCACTTCACGGCAATATAAAGACTATGAAAAATCAGGGTTGCCGTTGCGCACTTGGCCGCACCTCTGCGCAGCCAGGTGTAAACAGGTACGACTTTGATATACTATTACACCCATAACGTACGAGTACGTTCATTATTTATATATCAAATTAGTGCAATTTTTTTTCTGTTTATTCTGTTATACGGTTGCCTACTTAAATCTGGCCGCACATAAGGGTTGTCGGCTGTTAACGATGGTAAATATTGAAGGTAGAGTGAAAGAGATCTAGCGCGGAACATTACCAGTCAGACGAGGATAGCGATTGCCAGCTGTAGGTACTACTAGAGATTGCAATCCGGATTATTCGTTATCCAAATTTTCCGGATAATTTGTCTATTTTATTTATCCGGATAAAATGCATTGAAATCCAGATGATTCGGATAACTATAAATAATACTCAAAAATTAATTTGGCTCACAATCGTATGTATATGACTTTTAATTTGAAATTTAATATAATTTGGGTTCTTTTCTTCCTATTATTCCTGTTACTCCAGCCTTGCACCTGCACGGCTACGTTCATACGTCGCATTGTCTTTATGCTTAATGCCTGCCTACGCTCGCGCCACACATCAGCATTGATTTAGCTGATATATAAATAATGAACGTACGTTATGGGTGTAATAGTATATCAAAATTGTACCTGTTTACACCTGGCTGCGCAGAGGTGCGCAACGGCAACCCTGATTTTCAGGATCTTTATATATATTGCCGTGAAGTGAACGATATTTTATTTAAAAACAAGTGGGTGTTTTTTTTTTCCCAAAAACGAATTTTTAATAATTTTATTAAAAATACTAGTGGCAACATTTTGATAGACAACCTAGTAGATATATATTCTCATTGACACAAATATGCGCAAAAATGTGGTTCTTAGCTTTTACTCGATGGGTGCACTGATTCTGCAGCTGGATCTCGTACTATAAGTACTATATTTTAATCAACTAGGCTGGCCACACAGCAAGGCAATGCAGCCAGCGTCTTAGGGACGCTTCCAATTGGTATTGATATGGATTAGTTGAACTTCCTATAGATTGTTTGCAACAGTCTGCTGTTAGCTCAATTGTTTCAATTGTCCATCGTAGTTATAATTATGTTTTAATAATTAGTATTAAGTACCGACATAAAGAGAAAACCTCCAAAAAAAGTCAGTTTAAATCAGCCACCACTCGTTCAACCTAAATCAATCACTACAAATAATCTTGTAACAGTCCGAGTCTTTGTCGGAGTAATTATCCTTGGACTTACCAGGAATGGAAAAAAATACCACTCCTAGGATAGAGTGGTACCAGGTACTACTTTAATAAAAAGGTCAATTTTTTTGCAAAACAATGAAAAATGGAGTTAGGGCGGTGTGCTCTGACAGATTATTGGATAGTCAACGATCGTCGGTAAACTTTGACGTTTCTGTCGAAAATGTCGATTGAATTACAATCGTCGGATTATGATACTAAAGAACACTACCCTAGATAAAGTACTATTCATTAGGCATGCTGGATGACACAATAAATGATGGTGATGTCCTCCTAACTGAATTTTTAGCCTCGGCGGCCAGTCTCAATCAGTTTTTCTTGCCGTGTGGTGCCGGCTTAGAATTCGCACCAGCGCAACTCCTCCCGCAGGTGTCGTAAAAAGCGCCCAAGGGATATCCACCGGGGGCGAGCAGCAGCGCATCCTGCATAACAATTCTACCGCTGAACTGCGATCCCTAATCAGAGGCTTGCGTCCAGCAGTGGACCTAGACTGTTGAGGTTGAGGTTGAGGCCAGTCTCAACGGAGACAAAGAGAAACTTGTGACTTTTTCTGTGCTTAAATTATGTAACCATGGCAGGTAACATATTATTAATTTTTATTTTGTTATTTATTTTTAGCCATTGCTGCCCTACTGCTGGGGATGACTTCCCTTTTCTTCTTACACTCCTCGAAATCCATCGCTGCCACAGGCCACGATGGTAGATGTGCACGAGCTCGTCAGGCCATCTCATCCTGTGGCTTCCCCATCGCCTCCTCTTTTATTATTATTAAAGATTTTTCAAAGATATTTCTATTTCCCTAATAAAATAAATAAAATAAAAGGTAAATAGAGCAAAATAATATAAAAGAGTATTTTACTGCTTTAAAATGCAGTCCAGATCTTAGTCATGCAAAGATTCGACTTATGATAGACAGGATCTAATTCAACTAATATTATTATCTCTTTGGGAAAAATGCTCCGCCGTTGATTTCTAAGTATTCTGGAGGCTGATAGAAGATTGAACCTTCATAAGCAATTTATAGGAAATCGACTTAGTTATGAATAATTGTTTGACATGGAAATCGGAATTCTATTGTTACATCTACGTATTCGGTTCTCATTGGATAAGGCTTGAGAAAAATTGTAAATTTTTACTTGCAAGAGCTTTATCTAAGTTATGTTTGACTTGTATGTGCCCGCGGCTTCCAACCGGTTTTTCCAGATGAAAAAGGAGTCTGTCTTGTATTATTATAAAGGCAAAAGTTTGTGAAGATGTGAGGATTCTGAGAAAGCTAGTAACATGTTTTTTTTTATCCCCATTCATCGGGATACAAAGTAGCATGTCGTGTTATTCGGAGTGCAAAATTTCAGCTATCTCCGTTCAGTAGTTTTGGCCTCGTCTCACAATAACACACATCCTCAACAACTTTCGCTTTTATAATTATGTAGGATTTTTATTTCAACTTCATATTGTGCTAAACATTGGACTTAAAAGTAACATGAGTGGGCATATTCCGAGCATTGGGGCCAAATTATACAAACAGTACTCTACAATCTACTAAAAACAATTAATTGAAAAATCAGTTTGCTAACAAACGCTCTCTACTGTAGCAGTTCTTGATTGCATATTGTAGAGAATGTAGAGCTTCCTGAAACTATAATATTCTGCCTTATTATAGGTTTTCAGTAGGTATTCAGTAGGCGTTCAAACCGGGGTGGTGGAGGTGGGAGAAACGCCAGCAAACTGCATCAGAACGAGCTCGTATGTCACTATGGTGCCGGCAATCTGAAAGTAACATCTGATTATAATCTTGGTTATTACAACTTTGTTGCAATTTCGTAACAATAAGGTAGTGTCCTTGGAAAAAATATGAGTCCATCAGTTAGATTATGAGAAGATATTGGACACCTATATTTTCTTTCATCAATCAACAAAAAAATAAACAAAAGCGCGTCAAAGTTTGGGAGATGGGGCTAAAAAGTGTCGTAAGTTGTGTTTTAATTAATTTTTGTGATAAAATACGTGTCCAAAATATACTGATACACACACACACGGACACGCTAATAATAGGCCCAAATCCACTGCTTCCCCTACCATTCTCCCAACTCCGAACATGGATAATAAACCAGAGAAACGCATACCGAGCGATGGACACGTCTACAAGATTGCCGCCAGGCAAGAGCAGCGCTTACGGCTGCGTCACCAAAACTAACTAAGCGTCTACTAAACCTGACCAGAGCGGACCTATGCGTCCTAGTGGGGACACTCACAGGAAACTGTCCACTGAACAAACACCTCTTCACCATCGGTGCAACAGACAGCCCTCTCTGCAGAGGGTGCCTCAGCGACGAAGAATCAGCTGCCCACGTAGTCCTGGAATGCGAGGGAGTAACAGTGCAACGGCACGAAATCATCGACCATCCGAGGTCGCTCCGCGAAGCCTGCGAAGAACCCAGGAAGATTCTATGCTTCTTGACGGAGTTAGGCTGGGTACACTAGCAAAGTTCTAGCAAAAAAACACGCACAATGGACCAACCTGAGTCTCAGTGCGGAAACAAGAATACACACAACAACAACAACATATACTGATAATCTAAGAAACGGACTTATTAGAATTTTCTTAACCTCTAGCTTATTTGGCAAAAAACAAATAAGAAACCTAGAAAAGAAAAAACCTAGGAAAGAAAAACAGATAAATTATTATCATAGATTTAAATCATGTCCATGAAATATAATTTTGTTATAGGCCTTAAATCAGTTTTATTTTGTAAGGCTTTTTGTGTTGCGCTTATGAGGGAAGGTCTATGTCCAGCATTGGACAAGTAAAAAAGTTGATGTGTGAGTATATTTGAATAGAAATGTTAAACATAATTGGCAAAGGTATAAAGGGACATTGAGCGATATTTCCGAAATAATATGTTTAAAGATAATTTCTTAAATAATTCTTAATATTTCATAAGCACAAAACAAGTTTTAAAAAATACTCATATTAATACTCGTAAATTTTATGTTTCAAAACCCAAGTTCCGCCATCTTCCGCCACACAAAGAGAAAGGATTACACGAGATATAGTTGTACGGTTATTAAATAAGAAAATCATAATCCCGTTATAAATGGAGCCAGACAGTCTGCCGGTGCTCTGTAAGAGTTCTTGCGGAATGGTACAAGTTTCAAGAAATACCTGTAAATTGTTTCCCGGTAAAATATGACACGTACTAAATACTATATACTAAAAATTATGACAAACTATTGAAACTGGAAAATATAATAGGTCAGTTTTCGGTGAGCAAGAGCTGGTTATTACGGCAGTTCGTTCCCGTTTCCACTTTCCTCCAAATATTCAACTACAGACGGCATTATCAAATACAAATACAAAAAGTTTATTACCAAAAGCTTATAAACAACCCATCATCTTGAGTGGTGACTTTGGGTGGTTGTAATCATAGTTATTAACAATGAACCCCGCACTAGGCTAGGCCTGTATCGCGGGGTATCGTATTAAAGCAAACTCATATTCGTATTAAGGCTAAAGCTTTTGCTTTACGCTCCCACTCAGATCTGTCTTGAGTCTGTAATTTAATAATAACATTGTATTTTCTACGGGTGGTTGCTCGCAGTACTCGAGCATCCCCTAGCGAGCCTAGTGACTTGTTTGCTGCCACTGATAACAGATTAGAGCTACCAGTGGATTCCTAGAACAGATAGAAAATTATAAAATAAATAAAATTTATTTTATTCCACGGTCCCACTCAATTAAATAAATAAATAAATAAATAATGCTGGACAATTCACACAGCATTATCTAGCCCCAAGCTAAGCAGAGCTTGTGTTATGGGTACTAGATAACTGATATACTTAATACAATATACTACATAGATAGATATTTTTATTATACATAGAAAACACCCACCCCACGGAACAAATTTTTTTTTCAATTGAATGTTAACTCAAATGTACAAAAAACCTCCGTGCCTGGCTATCAAACCAACAACCCGCTAAGCACGTGTGCCAATTATTAAACACAAAAACAAGATGAATAATAAATTATCGAGTTGAATTTGACAGTTGCGAGACGAGAAAAATGACAGCTGTATTGGGTTGCCATATAAAAATCTTAATGTTAGTTCACCGTAAGGCCACGACGATGTTTCTTTTCTCTTTTTGCACAGACTCTACTGTCATAGCTGATCTTATATCGTCCAACTACTTTAATATGCCTAACGTTTTTGTTGTTGTTCCAATCAATATTAAAAACTAGCTGCTGCCCGCGGCTTCGCCTGCGTAGTTCCCGTTCCCGTGGTAATTCCGGGATAAAACATAGCCTATGTCCGTCTCCTGGTTCTAAGCTGCCTCCCCACCAATTTTCAGCCAAATCGGTTCAGCCGTTCTTGAGTTATAAATAGTGTAACTAACACGACTTTCTTTTATATATATAGATTAAACAATGCGATATCATTGACGACCTATTGACATTTTTAAGTACGAAGAAATACACCGATATTATTTTTTCTACGATGTTTTCCGTCCGAGGCAAATGAAAAACATTCAAATACCTAGCCGCTATACAAAGTTCATAATCCCGTATCTCAGGTGACAGATGCTCACAAAAAGTGGCATAATTGACCCTTTTATGTTTGTTTTAGGGCTTTCACAGCGCTGTTAATTATTTCACCAGGTTATTATAAGGATCATCTCGCGGTTCTTTGTTCCGGAAATAATATTAAGGGTACAAGCGGTACTTTGAAAACGTGGGTGTGTTATCTGACGACCTCCGTGGCGCAGCGGGCGAAGGTCCGCCTGGGACGCAGGAGGTTGCGGGTTCGATTCCCGCCTCGGAACAAAATTTGTGTACGATCTGCAGAAATTTGTTCCGTTGGTCTGGGTGTTTTCTATGTATAATAAAAATATCTATCTATGTAGTATATTGTATTAAGTATATCAGTTATCTAGTACCCATAACACAAGCTCTGCTTAGCTTGGGGCTAGATAATGCTGTGTGAATTGTCCAGCATTATTTATTTATTTTATTTATTTATCTCTTTGGCCGAGTTTACAATTTATGAAACCAGCAGATCGATTAAGAGTATTCATGAGTGTTACACTCAATTTTAGCTCTCATTTTCATATCGAATATAAAAAAAGAAAGTGAAGCTACGAAACGAAATGAACGGCGAAAACTAGTATGAGTGACACATTCTATCCACGAAACAGTATTTTACTGCTGCAGGTCGCATTGCTTCCCATTTTAACCGACTAAAAAAATGGGAGGAAGTTTTTAATTCGGCTGTATGTTTTTTTTTTAGAGCACCTTGAATAATGTTTCTAAATAGATACATTATAAATAACTTTTTACTCACGAAAACTTCTGAATTGACTTGCAGATGTGAATTAGTATTTTCTCTTATTTTGTGAAAAGTAGTTCTAATACAATTCTTATTTTCTCATACAATGCTACCAGTACAGCCAAAGAATAACTATTATAGAAAAAAATCAGCTCTTTTTCCCCCATTTTATAATTTTATAAAAATTTACTAACTCAAAATTTCCATCCAATGCAACGCAAATTAACATGAATTAATTGAATTTATATTTGACCATCTTTGTGCCACCACACGAGGCCCTGTCTGAAAATCAGCGCCGCTACTCGCTGTGGCTTGTAGCGGCACAATGCTGAGACAGGGACCTTTTTGGCCCCTTTTATGTATTTTATTTTATTTTATTACTTTTAATATGTGTATTGGGTCAAATAAATGGATTTTCTTTCTTTCTTCTTTCTTTCTTTTCTTCTATGAATTAAGACACGACGCAAAGGAGAATATTTGTCGCATTTTTTTGGCTACCACTCGTTTGTGTCTCTAACATTCTAAGCCTTTTTGTGTAAGACATCATTGGTTCTCGATTACAAAAAACATTCGATATTTTATCGAATGTTTTTTGTATTTATTCGGGCTAAAGGATGGCTGGATTATGGCTGATGTATGACTAAGACATGGATATGAGGTGAAGTAATCAAAAAAACCAAGGAAAACTGCGCTGCGTTCGATTAGCCTTACCGCTAAAACCAATCCACGTTTCACGTTGAAGAACTGAAGACCACTCAGCGCCACCGTATCGCCGTGTATTTGTTCCAGGAACCTCTGAATCTGAAACGTAACAGTAGGTATGCCTGGAGTACAGTTAAGTCCTAACCTAATTTTCAACCCCAGCAAGCAGTCTTAATCGCAGACAAGCCATGTGCGTGGGACATTATAAAGGTGTACAAGTGAGTCAAACAAAAGCGCATTATTTATTTCCTCACACCCATAATCTGACGGGACGGGCGGACCGACACGACCGGTGTACCCGTGTTTTTAAAGTCCAGATTTCCCCCTTACGGGGGGATTTCAGGGGGGGAAACTGGAAAAACCCTGACCGCAGAGGTGATTATATCTGTAACTGTTTGCCAGTGCTCGGTCTTATGAAATAGGTTGTGCATCCTAGGTGCGTTTTCATTAAATATAGGGCGGATTTTTGATTATCTGTTTAGAAAATTTTTACATTAAGATTTTTGATAGATACAGTTCATACATTCACACCATTCTAACAAGAAACAAATTACTTAATTAGCTCAATCAAGAAAAACCTAGGTACCTAGTTCCTCAACCTCAACAGAATGTATTGGTCCACTACTGGACGCAGGCTGATAAGCACTTTATTGGATTTTATCACAAAGGAGTAGTGACCATAATCCCCACGCTGGGCATGCGGGATGGGGATCGCAGTTCGGTGATAGAATTTTTCTGCAGGGGGCGCTGCTGCCCGCCCCCAGTGGATATCCCTTAGTCGCTTCTTACGACATCAGCGGGAAGAGTTGGGGTGGTGCAAATTCTAAGCCGGCACCACACGCTTACCTACCTACCGTTAGTTATTTATTGTATAATTTTATTCAATCTCTCACTTCAACACAATAAGTAGGCGAGTTGACATTATACAGCGCCATCGCCGGCGCCTTGCTCGCCGTATGGACCCTCGCTGCGACCAGCGATACCGCCACCGAGCGCACCATAAGGAAAACAAACGAAAACGCAAAGTACACTGCTTGCTCGTATCCTTTGAATGGTCTGAAATTTGAAACAATGTCAGCAATGTGTTGTGAGCTATCAATAAATCGAATAGTGCATCTATCAAATTTGTTACCTCTCATCTGGTTCCGTATCAAGTCTGCATCGTGGTGTGGCTTTGATTCCTTCTCTGAAAACACCAATAAGGAACACAAACATTCCGAAGGCTGATTTTACAACTAACTATGAAAGGTCGACAGGCCAGCATCGGACTTTCCGCGCTAATCGTATCAGATGGATTTTTTGAGCGTAATGCCGAGTGGTGTGTTTACTGTAACCGCAACTAGATTGCCGACGCGACCGCCGTTTGCAATGAAATTTCAGGTAGCGGACTAATTTTGTACGAATGAGAATCGTGCCCTAGCGGCGTGGAGTGCGGGACGAGAGGATAAGTGGACAGCGGCGCAGGCATGCGAGTGCGTCTACTGATGGGAACGGATTGTCTGTATTTGCAGACAGTCAGATCAGGGGACATCTATGGCAAACCAGACAAGGAATACTTAAATCCGTTTGATGCGGTCAGTGTGGAGTGTCCGATGCCAGCCCGTCAACCCTAAAGCCTCTTCTTTGAGGCTCGCTTCTTAATTCTGCCAATATTATTTGTTAGTCAAAATTTTCAACGCTCATTCTATCCAATATTGATGATTCCTTTACTATTTGTCCCACAAAACGTAAATAAACAGGATTATAAAGTTGGTTTTTAGTTATTTTGTCTAATAATATCTTTGATGAACTCACGCCAAGCTGTGCAGAAGCTGCAGACAGATGAAGAACAGGTTGTTAGCGAAGGATATGAAGATGACTCCGCCGATGACATCGTCGACTGACCTGACGAGGTTGCAGGCCCTGCTGTAGTCTTCTCGCATTGTTCGCCAGTACGATGATGGAACATACTGAGAAATAAAACATTATGTCTGATTTGAATAGACAACGGAGGACATACCTAGCAGATATTTGAAAGTTTTTTTTAATTAATTTTAATAAATGTTTTTTTAAATATTTATTAGATTAAGTTTTATTCACAGATGACGAATTCTGTCATCTGTGGTTTAATTTTGAAGTTCTCAGTATTAGCGTAGCGTTACATTCTCTTTGTTAGTAAGCAAGTTTTGTAAATTCTTTTGTTAATAAAATATCTGCCGTAAAAAAATTTTCAGGCCGCACGCAAGTAAAAAAAATTAAAGCTGTATCGTGCCGGCTCAGAATTTGCACCACAACATCTCTTCCCACGGGTGTCGTTAGAGGCGACTAAGGGATATCCACCAGGGGCAAGCAGCAGCGCCCCCTGCAGAACAATTCTACCACCGAACTGCGATCCCCAACCCGCATGACCAGGGTGGGGATTATGGGCAGTACTCCCCATGTGATAAAAGCCAATAAGGTGCTTATCAGGGTGAGGCCTTTGTCCAGTAGTGGACCAATACATGCTGTTGAGGTTAAGGTTGAGGAGGCAGGTAAATATCCCTTTTACCCTGTCAAAAATCTGTTCACGTTGGGTGTATCCTACTCTATGAAGCCGAAACTGATCATGTGTGGTACATGATCAGTTTCGGCTTTATCGCGACAAACAGTGTTGCTTGATTACGTAATATAATTTTGGTAGGCCTGTAAGGAACCATTGCGTTGTCCACCAAATATATAGTTACATCATGCAGACGTAAATCTTGGAAAAACTTAGTTTTGCTAAATATTTAGAACGGCAAATATAATTTTGTTATAACAAGAGAAACCATGGTTTTCAATTATTCTCAATATACTGCGAATGACTTTGTTGCTTGGTTTTTGATTAAAATTCAGCTCGTATTAGTCAGGGATACGCAGAAAATCAATTAAACAAAATAAAGCGGCTCGTTCGACAAATAAAGTTTGGGGTACGAGCACATCTTAACAGATTCAATTGAAAGTAATTGAAATTGTTTTCAAACGTTATATATTCATCAAATAATTACTGATTTCCATCAAAAGTATAGCCTAAATTATTTACGTTTCGTGTCCATTCAACTGTGTAGCATTCAGCATAATTTCAATATATTTTACATTTCTGTGCTTGCTACAATGTATGTACGGAATCCATTTTGAAAATTTGCATGCGAAAGACTGAATAATATTCGAGTTTATGCATGTACATTTTTTGGGGAATTTTCACTGAATATAAGTTGCAATTTCATGCAATGGTTGGTCATATCAGGTCAAAGTACAAGTGTGTAATCTCAATGTTCACTAATTTCATTTATTATTTGTAAACCAGGTACATTTTATTGTCAATTATTGAGACTATGGCCCGCAGCTTGTTTAGTCATAGATATGCTTGAGTGACGGTTATGCCACAGAAACGCGTAAAAGAGCAAGCTTTCACATTACGCCTAAGCCTAGAACGCTAGATATCGCCACTTGGTACCTAATTTTTTTTTTAATTGAAACATTAATTACTACAAAATATTAGCTATTTGAAAATTCGAAAAGAATACCTGCTTTTAAAATTGTTTTTTATAATTCGAAACGTTGGAAAAGTAAACACACAAGCTTACCCTCCCTTTGACTGCTATGATCCTCAAATTGACTTGATCAAGCCGCGACGCCAAGTACAGGCTCATGCAGATCACGAACACATCGCCGAAGTTCCAGTTGAAAGTACATTGGATATTGGTGAACTGAAAATATTCAAATCGCAAGATCAGAGATGGTTGCGTCTATTTGACATTGGTAGTAACGAGTGACTAGATAGTTAAATAAACGGTCTATGGAATACCGTTAACATATCACATAACATAAAACATATCCCCGGTAACATAACGTGAAATCGTGATTTAATAACTATCTATTTGTTATAAGTTCATAACAATCGCAACAACTCAATGTAGTCAATAACTATCTACTTATTAGACTTTACGATCGCGACTGTAACTGAATCGTGAATGCGATAAGTTCGTTTAGCTGTGTGTGAATAGTAAGTACTCGAGTTGCATTATATCACTTTGCATTACAATAAATGTTTCTAGTGAAGCGTTACCTGTACTACGAAACCGTAGAAATGGTTATATGTAATGTAATTGAAGATCCACGGAAAGCTGAGAACATTGAACGACTCGTACACGTTGGTGGTTGGGTGGCAATCTATCGCGAATGTGAGGCCGTACATATCTGATAGAGAATGTTCCACTGAAATAATGAGAAAAAAAAATATTACGACACCACAACGCCCATGGGCATCTAACAGACCTAGCTGCGGCCCATACGGTTCACGCCAAAAGGCTAGGGCAGTGAATGCGTTGAAGTATTTTATTGCAAAATCTAATCCAGCCATTTTTGGATTTTACGACTATTGCTATAAGACTGTTGCGGATACCTGGATAATTCCGGTTAAATGGGCACAAGGCACATTCAAAAATAAAACGTTTCAACGACAACGACAAGATACTATTTAGTAACTAAACTCGGGGCTCAGATCGTTACAGGCGTAGGGATAAAAGTCTGTTCAGATCTACGCCATTTATGCTACCCAGAGCGGCAGTGAAATCCGAAAAAAGAGAAAGTGGCTGGAGGGTATATAGTATTGTCACTTAAATACACGACGGAATACCGCAGACCGTGAAAAATCCCGAGCGAAATCCAAGCGAAACTTACAAATACCGCTTAGGGTAGCACCGCGTAGGTTAGAACATGCATAATATCAGTTCAGGCATCTATGATAGTTTCAGAGCATAGGTTTTACTTACACAGCGCCAGAAACAGAACAGAGAAGCAGGCAAAATTGCACCTCCTGATCAAGCCATAGTCCATGTTAGGGTCAGCCGCCTCGGTCCTGGCAATGCGCAAGCAAAGCTGGGGCCATCGCATAGCCATGCGTAGGAACAGGAGACCGATTATCCATGTCGTCATGTGGAATATAAGAGAAGCTGAAAATTATAAGCATAGGTTATTCATATTATAATTTGTGTACGATCTGCAGAAATTTGTTCTGTTGGTCTGGGTGTTTTCTATCTATAATAAACAAGATCCGTCAAGTGCGACTGTAACTCGCGCGCCGAGGGTTTTGAACGTTTGTCAACAAATATGTACCAGAAGTACCGGTTAGAGACTTCGCAATTTAGCGAATACCTAAGAATAGTAGGTACCAACCTACATTTCAGATAAATCTCTCTGCATGCTTCGGTTAAATGGGTGGTTCGGTTCAGGTGGGTTATGGTAAATTTTTCGACTTTTTTCGAAATATTTCAAAAAGTATGAAAGTTACAGAAATTTAAAAAACTGGTTTGAAATGTCCAAACCGATACCTTTTATTTGATACCCCACTCGGTGGGGTAGCCCCCCTTTTGAAAATTATTGCTTTTTGACCATTTTTCAAAAAGTGTTCTTTTTACAGACTTCTCTATATTTTTCCTGTAAAATATAGATCCATATCTACAAACAAACTTCGGAGATAGGGGGGGGAATGGGTTTTTTTTCGACTTTTTTCAAAATATTTCAAAATGTATGAAACCTACAGAAATTTGAAAAACTGTTTTGAAACGTACAAACCGATACCTTTTATTTGATACCCCACTCGGTGAGGTAGCTTCCCCTTTTGAAAATTATTCCCCCTCTTTTTGACCATTTTTCAAAAACTGTTCATTTTTCAAACTTCTCTATATTTTTCCTGTAAAATATAGATTCATGTCTATAAACGCTCCACACATTTTACATGGATCGCTCTGCAATCTTCGGAGATAGGGGGGGGGAATGGGTATTTTTTCGACTTTTTTCGAAATATTTTAAAAAGTATGAAACCTACAAAAATTTCAAAAACTATTTTGAAATGTACAAAATGATACCTTTCATTTGATACCCCATATGACTCTGTAGGTATCTTTTAAAATTTCGGCATCACAATTTGTATGGAAAATATTCATTTTCATTTTTCATTTATTTTCATTTATTTTTCTCTAAATCTGTACAGGCCCACGAAATGTATTATTATTTTAAATTTCAAGTTGATAGCTGCAGTAGTTTTTGAGTTATTAAGGAGGGAAAAAAGGACAGACAAAGCGAGACCATAAGGGTTTTGAAACCGATCTTCGATCTTCAAAACCCTAAAAATATCTATGTATGTAGTGTATTGTATTTAGTAGATCAGTTATCTAGTACCCGTAACACAAGCTCTGCTTAGCTTGTGGCTGGATAATGCTGTGTGAATTGTCCAGCATTATTTATATTATTATTATTATTTACTATACCAATTTCAACAATGAATTCAGTGTTTGTAGAAATGTCTGGTTTGATGTTTGATACCGACTGGAGGAAACGCTGATAGCGATAGTTATTATTAATATATAATTGAAATGCACCGTTTTTTAGAGCTTACGTCTAGAGAACGATTGGGAATAGGTAAAAAATTTATAGACAAAAAGTTGTAGATAATTTTATCAGGTTTCATTATGTAGTACAACCAAATTTCCAATGACGCATCGTTTACGAGATAAAAGCAAAAAAGTAAAAAACGGGACCTTCTTAACTTTGGACTCACTTCACTTTTAGTATGTTTGTCTCCTAGCTAGTCCAAACAAAAGTTCCGAAGTGAACCCCATCTTTTGAGCACTCATTGACTCACTACTTGTGTAATATTTTTTTTCTATTAATTATTTGTAATTTTCTTTGTTAAATAAAACTTACTATTCGATCCAAGAGAGGAGTCCGTATCTTTGAACGTCTTCAGGAAACAGAACACGTTCAAAATAAATAGAAGTATCAAAGTAACTATCGCATAGAAGAAACGAAGAGACTTGGTAGTAAATCTGAAAAAAAAACTATAATTAAGCATGTCTATATTACAGATTTTACAGATTGATTTGTTTAAGTATTATAGATATTATAATACTTTAACGTTAACTTACATCATCAGTCCCAATATGTCCACAGCTGCACATAGCCCCCCCCCCCCCCCCCCCCCCCCAAACAACGCCACAAATTGCGGTCCTGAGCCGTCTCCATCCATATTTCTCTATCTATTTTCTAAGGAGTAAAAATTACAAATTCACTTAAGAAAACCAAATCCTGAGTAAATATTTGTAAACCGTAAATAGTTCCACATGATCCATTTATATTTTAAAAATATATTTAATTAAATAAATACAGAGTTATCTACTTTTCATAGCACAAGCACTTTTTGGCTTGGGGCGAGATAATGCTCAGTCGATTGTCTAGCATTATTATATCATTTTAATCTGAAAGGACGTTTACATTTTACCTTAGTTTAGACGCATCATTTTCTGAAATTCCGATCACCGGCATAAGGCCAAAACACTGACCAGTAATTAAGGTCACTTTTATTGCAGCTTGGAAGGAGACGCATTTTCCTTTGAGACCGTCGACCATGAACGAGCGACGGATGTAAACAGGATCTGAAATAACAATCATGGATGTAGTCATGGATCTACTAAGAAATAAAATTTTAAAGATCTACACCTTTTAAACTGGATCTAATGAGAAATGCAAATCTCAATTGTTCCATCATGGATCTAGTCAATGGATCTAAAGAGATCAATCCGAAATTATTATTATTCGCACTGGCCATCTCACTGCTGGGCAAAAACCTCCTTACATTCCCTCCAGAATCATAAGAGAAATAGAACAGAAGTAATATATTGGATTTATAAAAAACGTTCTTAAATAAATCATTGACCAAATATTCAACTAAACAATGTTCTAATTGTATGGGAACAGATGGAGAAATTGATAGTAGCAGTGATGGGGATAAAATGTGTACGTCGTAGAGTGTTTACGCCGTAGAGCGTCTACACCGTAGAGCGTCTACGCCGTAGAGTGTCTTCGTCGTAGAGCATCTACGCCGTAGAGCGTCTACGCCGTAGAGCACCAACGGCCATAAAAGGGCCTGCGTCGTAGAAGGGCCTGACTGAATGAATGTTTTTCGGGAGCTTAACGGCAACGAGAGCGGGAACGGAACTGTTTACGTTCTTAAAAACTGTCAAAAATCCAGCCCCGGTTTTATTACCCCTGTCCACCATTGTTCTGAGGTGACCTCAGAACAATGGTGGACATCATCACAGGTCACTGTAAACTGAACCATCATCTTCTTAAAACTGGAGCCACAGACAGTAGTCTGTGTCGTGGCTGCTTCCAGGAAGAAGAGACTGTGGAACATGTACTGGTACACTACACAGCCACAGAGGACGTCAGACGGGAAACGGGACTGAAGACTCTTATAGAGGAATCAGACCCGTCCACGCCTACAGAAAAGCTGAAACGAAGCTGTCAATCGCCAAGGGTCCTGCTCCGATATTTTAAGGAGCTGGGCTGGTTAGGGCCTGGTTAGGCAGGGGGACAATGCACAATACACTCCTATGCGAGATGTCAGTGCAGATCCCGGTACCCCCATTCAGAATTAGAATTAGAATTAGAATTACCCCTGTCCACGGAAAATTCAGCTTAATTACGTATCACCTTGAAAGCTACCAAACAGTTTATAAAATTAAAACTCCTATTACTGTACCAAATATGGAGGCTAAGTAAATTGATAGCAAGGTCAAAGATGAAGGAGGAACTACTCTGCGTTTAACAAGCTAACCCACTTTTCCAGTTGAATGAAATTGAAAGGAATAGTTTACTGAAAAGGCATTTTGAGTGAGAGCTTCGTTCTCGAGACAAGTGTACTCCTTTTAGCACCGAAAGTATTTATAGAAAAAGAGCTACAATTGTGATTGTGTACTTCTTTTTAACAGATAGAAAAACAAGAACAAAATTAAAAATATTAATAATAAACCCCCCCCCCCCCGGCCCCACCCCCCGCCGACAGATTTTCATAAAACATGGCTAACAACTCTCGGGATAACGAAAACCGGTTCATCCGTTTGGGAACTACGATACCACAGACAGATACACAGACAGACACGTTAAACTTATAACACCCGGTAACTATGGTAACGCATGTTGGTCAAATAGTGACATTAAAATCAAAAAATATACAAACTCTTCTGATTCTATACTTATTTTTAATAAATATTTTCAGTTTCATTTTTCTTTAGAGTTCGTCTTCATTGGACAGCAGAATTCGAAGGAATTTTTAATGGATTTTGTATCCACGCCGAGTATAGGACTACAATTAATTTGAACACTGTCACAATTTGAAAACTACTGTGAGTTCAACAAATCATACCCACGTCATTATGTTCACCACGTCATCATTTCGTACTGTGATGGAATTTCAATGATTCAAGAGCTGTCACATAATAATAATAAGGTTCGGTGTCGGTTTCGGCTGAAAGTGGTCGGACGCGAATATTAAGCAATGCTCACTAAGCATTCACAATGTATCAAGATCTAGACCTAAATAATATTTTCCTCGTTTTCCTTTCCACCTAGTAAAACTGCTCTCTATGTCCAATACTCCCAAAAAAGAATTCAGCACCCTAAAAAATGGGAGGGACGCTAATTTGCCCTTATTTTCCTATATAAGATGCTATTCAAAGTCTTAAGTCCTAAGTAATTACGGGATAGCGAGACAAAGGTTCGCGACATCAAAGAAGGTAGGTGCCGTCACAGCCTGCTCACTTCAAACAATTGTTTGAACGTTTTCACTACACAATGTGCAGCAATCATAGCTGGTACTTTTCAATGAATCTTTGTAACTGAAAATATTATTAACTTGTGATTGTGATCAACAAAAAAAAATAAATGTTTGCCTCTTCTACAATAGATAAATTTTGCATAAGTCTATGTAAAAAATAAGCGCCTCTGCCGAGCACATTTGATATTAATGACATGCAAACTGACAGTCTTAGTTTTCCACTGCTAAGCCCTTATTATGTACGTAGAAGTTAAGTTAGAGTGAGAAAAAACACTGCTAAACAAACTGTTTTAATTTGACAGATTTTATGGTAAAAGTGGGTGAATGTAAAATGTCAAAACTAGGAATGCTCACTCTGTACAAAGTGGGTAGTTTGCTTTCTCTTTGTTTTTATAAGCAGGAACAATTATTGCTGTACTTCTTTGAGCTAAAAGACACAGAGCTTACAGAAGGTCTCTTTAAGTTAAGGTCAAAACAATCTGAACACATAAAGTAATTTTATGCCGTATTTGTAAGGGCTTTGGTTGTGCTTTTCAGGATTATATTCAGCCCTGTTTCACTTCAGGTAAAAAGTATATCCATATTCTTACCTTTCTATAATTTCTACACAATTAAGTGTTGTTGAGGAATTTTTTTCAACGAAATAAATCAAGTTAGTGTCTTTGTTTTGAGCGGTAATTACGAATAGATACAATCACTTAATAACAATTATATATCCTCAATAACTCATTTCGGATTCCTAAAACTTATAGATTATTAAAGTATATAATTATCTCATTTATTAAATTATTCATTCATTAATTGATAAAAGTTATTTTATAGTTCACTACAATTCATCAGTTCACATGAATTAAAACTTGGAATCTGTTTCGTAAATAGCAACAAACTTTGTAACCAAATGATCGTAAAAGCTTTTTATTTACGGTTTAAATGGCTACAGTACTTACAAGTCCAATCACTTTGATACTTTTGAAACTTCTCCATAGCCATCGCTTCGATGTCCATTTTGTTTACCATCGTACTGTGTTATTAATTCGAGTGGCTATCGCTGTTTGCCGTACAACCTTCATCGTTTAATAACAGATTTTTGTACTGATATGAGTTAGGGTTCTTTGGGCTTATAAATTTTTATAGAATGCAATTGTTAAAACTTCTATCCTTTTAATTTATTAAATATATCTACTATATTTAAAAGGATAGAAATATTGTTAATGCACTGATGTGTTTTTGTTGACAACGCCAAAATGACTAAGCGGGTGAGGCTGAACCTTGTATGTATGAATGCTTCTTTTATCTCAAATAAACTAGTGCAATAATTAATTTCATGGATAGAAAGAAGCTAGTCTAAAACAAAATTCAATGCTTTTGTGCGCATCACACTAAAAGGGTTCGATTGCGCAATTATTTTGTCTGAATTCTCGAAAAGTACACCCATGTCTAATGCGACAGAAATATCAGTTTATTTCCATGTCAGTGTTTAATAATTTGGCTCTTACGAGACGTACATTTACTGTATTTGTGGAAAAAAAGAATTTTTGATTTCGATTTTTTGACTAATTGAAGTCAGAAATAAGTAAAATGTCTTTGTTTTTTTTGGGTTTGGGTATGGTTGTCTTTGTGAGAACAAAGAGAGTTCAAAGTGAAACAAAGATTGCACTTAACCAGAACAGCCTTGACTTGGTTGTTCTTTCTAAGCCATACTAGGTAGTTAGTTGTTATTTCAACAATATCGATGTTTTCTTATCAAGAGCTGCCCACATTTGTCAAACAGGACATGTTACGTCAGTAAACGATGTTGGGGTGTTTTGACACTGTACAGTTTATGAACTGTTATTATTATTTGTTTTCTGTGGACTTTGATTTATGGTAGAATTAGTTCGACCTTTAGGGTCAGTTGAGGTTGAAATAATAATACGAGTAAATAACGTCATCCTTGTTCATTCAACATTACGTATTATCCATGCCTTCTTTATATTTTATTATTATCAACCTTTGTAGTCAGGCCACTTTTGACACTCACACACCAACCCCAGCTATGGGAGCTGGTGTGGACTGCTACTTTTTCACACTATGAAATAAGGTCCTTTCCCTAGGCCTCGAACCTTAAATGAGAACATTGGTCCTCCCTTTTTTACTTTACGTAGCAATATTACCAACCTTCTTAGTCCGAAAGATCTTAATTCGAAAATCCGTAGATTTATAAGGTAGTTACAGCCCCAAATACCGTAGGTTCCATTGGCGGCTTTACGCAAAATGTCGAACCATCCAGAAATTTTGAGCGTTGGAGTTGAAAAACACCGGGACTTATTTTGCGGAAAATCACATTATTTCTGTTGAATGTTTTTTGATATTTTGACTATAACTTCTTACTACATACGAGGAAGTCCAAACGTGGGGCTGATGTCGTGGTCATATTTCAGACATTAGTAGGTAGGGCGGATCATATAAGACGAGACAAGTTCTTTGTCACAGTATACTTAAGTATATGAAACAACACAGGGTGTTGCATTCTTATAAGATCAAACTTAGCGGGTTGTTGGGAAAACGAATCTGTTGCAAATATATTTAATTTTTGTTTTAAGAAGTATTTTGAAGATTCATGATTCATTCTAAAGCCCCAGGCATTCTGTTACGGGTCGTAATGTAAAATTCGCAGCGAGTATGGTATGCAACGCCGTGTGCTAAAATTGGTTTCGTTGCTCGATGCGAGCGCATTCTTTCCGCGTAGTAACTGCACGAACGCTCGCTGCGTTGTTACGCACACGTACGTAGGTGTTCCTTACGTTACGGCCCAAGTGTACCCTTTGTCGTCAGTACCCTGGGAATACAAGAATACAAGAATTTATTAATAAAATAATATTTTACACTTCAATTGTTTCATAATTATACAACACTAGCTGCATTCTTACTTCCCGTTTTCTCGTAGGAATGAAGCATTTTCCCCCATTAAAAAGTAGCCCATGTTCATCAGGAATAATGTAGGCTTCTAAGGGTACAAGAATTTTTCAAATCGGTGTAGTAATTTCGGAGCCTATTCAATACAAACAAATATCCTTATAATATTAGTTTAGGTTACAATTAATGAGTTTTTAATATTGTGATCATCTTGTGAATATTTATTTTAAACATTGACTATTTACGATGTACCTAATAGCTTATTAGTAGAGGGGGGTCCTCTACAGTTCAGGTAATTCGAGGAATTCACCCATGCTGTAGAAACCCTCTCTCCTAACCATGTCTTCAGACGACCCTGCTGCGGTGGAGGCTGCATTACGGATGCGATATGGGAGGGTACTGACCTTAATATTTTAATGTCAGTTAAAAAAAAAGAAATAGAAAAAAGAAAAAAAGTAACAGAAAGTAAATAAGTAATAGATAAAGGTGTATTTATTACTTGTAATTGTTTACTGTAATTTTCTATGATTTCTGATAAATAAAGTTTCCCCAAATAAAAATAAAAAATGTCAGTTTAAATCACAAGCTTTTTTGAAACACAAAATCAATCCGTATGTTTTCAAACCCCGCGAAACTAATTTAGAGATAATACTTGCCTTAATCCCGATTATTAGGGGCAGGGACAACTTTTAATGAACTTACCAAGGATTTTATATGTAGATTCTCTTAATAATCATTTATATTGGTTTAGCATTGAGCCTTCGCCGCAAGGATTTTTGTTTTTGCATGAATAGGTAAACTTTTTCATTCATAAACGGAAAACAAGACCTTGATAAGTTTTAATGTTCCGTGGCATGTACAAAATAAACTAAGACGTTATTAAAAACACTTTAAAAAATATTCAACAAATAATGCTGGTCAATTCACATACCATCATCTAGCCCTAAGCAGAGCTTGTGTTGTAAACAGAATAAATGATTAAGCTTTGTTTAAGTTTTCAAATATAAGATTTATTTACGTTGTTAGATTAATTTATGTTATAGCTTATTAAAGTAAGTACCCTAATTAGGATGAAAAAAAATATACTTAAATAAAATAAGTGCTTATACTGTTTTTATTTTCCTCCTGATGTGTCTTTTATACAAGGTCTTAAATACTCCACGCTCTAAATAATTATAAAGGAAGGCGGAAAGGAGGCCTTTCCCAGCAGTGAGATCTAGCAGGTTCATTACTTATATTTAAAGCAAAAACGTTAACACTTTTATTGCGTACGACGCAAATGTGAGTTCCACGACGCACGTTCTAGCACTGCTGTAGCCACCGCAACGGCTGGGCAGTGAAAGCGTTAATCAGAGTAAACTCTACAAACCTCTACAAACATACTTGCAAACTATGAGACAGATTTCGTGATGCTTATGATCGATTGGTTTCTGAAAAGATAATTATCTTAAATAGGAAAAAACAAGAAATAAGATAAAAGAGGAAAACGTGAGAATAATGAAAAAGATAGGTATCAGAAAATGTAGATTCTTAATAAAATTATTTCGATAGGATCCGATATTTTGTTACATTAAAACCATTAAAAATGTCTACAATGGTGATATAAATTAAATATTGGCTGAATTATTCAAGTAAACTCTATTAATAGCTGCCACAGATCATGCAAATTTATGGTTCTCGGAAATATCTTTCATTTTGATAAAAGGCAGCTGTTGGTTTTACTATTTTTAACGCATTCACTGCCCAGACTCAAGGACCGGCAGATGGGTCATGGGTGTCTTGGGCCGTCAAAGTCTTAGTGGACGCCCCCATCAATGGAAATTATCGCCATGTAGATCACATATACCATCAGACTATATTATCGCTCGTAAAGTTGATTCAATTAACCACAAAATCAAAATCAAAAACTCTTTATATCCATAAATACAGTATACTTAGAAAAAGTCAAATTAAACACCGACACGGAAATAAAGTGATATTTTTGATTTATTGTGGTATGTAGACTAAAGTAAAGAAGCGACGAAGACCTTTTGCCTGTTAGTTGTTATTTTTCGAGTTGGAGCAAAACCCGTTCCAAGCTTTTTTATCCTCTAGATAATCTGATATTTTATAGTAAACCTTTTTGAACCGCAAGGTTGTGACAAATTGTTTGAATTTATTTACTGATAATTTTTGCAACTCACTAGGAGTTTTGTTGTAGAAGCGTATACGTTGCCATTTAAAAGATACATTCATCTTGTGTTGCCTAGTTGTGGGCACAGCGAGTTTACGTTTATTTCTGGTATAAAAATTATGTATCACTATTTATACATATACAGCTGCTAAACATGCGTCTTCCAAATATTTTGCAATAATCAGGTAAATTCGAGATCGCATTGGAAATAAAAATAAACAGAAGAATGCCTCTTGCCCTCCCTCTGGTGGTCCCTTAGTAGGCTCTTATGAAATCCACGGCTACATTCAGCTTTTAATAATAATGCTGAAGCAAACTTTTCTTTTTCTATAGAACAGATATTTTCTTCGCTCACGGGTAAGTTGTCGAAAACGAAATTGAAATGATTCTTCCGAAAATTCAGTTGGAAATAATAAAACCGAGGAAAACGCCAGGTGGGTCCCTTCCATTTAATGATATTGGCACGATTAAGTGACGTTCCGAAAATTGGATGTTATCTATTCTGATTTGGCATTGGAATGGCTGATTAAGAAAAAGTTCACACTGGTGTTAAATTGAATGAGACAGTTTTGATGATACAAATACAGAAATTAAAATGTTTTGCGTCTCTATCTCGGACACTACTAGGTAAATTATAAAAAAGTATACGGGTATGGCGTAACATCATAACTGTTAAAAACATAAATAAATTTCCCAGTAAAAGTGTCACGGCTTTACAGTTATTGGACATTTTCCGAATTATTTATTATTTTCCTTGTCGATTCTTTTCGATGCCAATGCGATGGTTGTGACCTTTTGGAATCAATAATTTTCTTCAATTTGTATTTTTAGCATTTTTTGATAAATATCTGTTCTAAAATTTGTTAGAACAGTTTTCCAAAAATGCTAACCACCATACACAAAAAAAATTGTTTTGCAAATTTTTCCAACAGTTTGATTTTCCTCCCATCAAAAGTAGAGTTTAACAGTGACTTCAGTTATTCCGTGATCATGGCATATGTTCCGAAATATCGAATAACTCAAAACAACACAAAACATGGTAGATATTTGATTTAAAAATAAATACCATTGGTTTTTATCAAAAATAGTAATCAAGACAGTTTTTCATTGAAACTGTCTAAAATCGCGACTTGAAATTTGCTTAAAATGTGAATTATGGCTGAATATTTAAAATAAAGTTTACCTATTTTAAACTAAATGACAAATGATGTCAAAATAGATAATGACATGCCGAGTGTTATTTTGTGTCGAGAGCTTGTCAAGAGTGACAACTTCGGTAAAATAAATACATGCATGCCTACTGGCTCAAGTAATAAATCAAATATTTGGAGTAGCAAACGTTTGATTTATGATATTATCAAGGATGAATAATAAATTATAAACATTCATGTTATAAGTAACGTGTCATTCGTATGTATCAACTTGTTTCTAAAAGATAAGCTTTGCTGCTTAAAGTGAGCTATTTAAATTATCTAGTAAACTAAAAACATCAACAAACGTCACGTCTGTTCACAATCACTAGAATTCAAAAATAAAAGGGTTTTCTCTCCAAAAATATTTTTTCACTATTAAAAATAGTGTACCTACCTGTAAAACTTTCTGCTTTTAAAAATACATTGATAAACGTAATATTTTCATGGCTCATTTCTACTTCAGTTTGGGATATTTTTTCGAATAGCTTTCCTCCGTTGGTAGTATAGTAACAGAGTATAGATATTTATCAAAAAAATACTAATGGCTGTAAAACTTAAATTCGTCAAGTGTGAGTTCCATTCGAGTTTACAGCCAATCATGAGGCTGTCCCGCTGGCATGGATTTCTACCTGTGGAAGGGATAAACCACTCTACCCCAAATAAATTACGGTAGGTTTTGGGTCCCTCCTGTAATTCAAAAAACTTTACCTAGGTAGTTGCGAGACCATGGAGAATTTGCTACTTGAAAACTTCTTGTTACTCAGCGGATGTGTATGTAGGTAGGTAGTACTTAGTTATGAACTTGTAGACTTTCGTTGAAAAGTTGGACGACGACGGCGCAGTAGGCTCGATTCGCGTGTCACATTACATTTTTTTTAACATCATTATGAATATACTTGAAATCAAAAATCAAAATCAAAAACTCTTTATTTCCATAAATACAATAAATGTACACTTAGAAAAGGTCAAATTTTAAAACTAAACACTGACACGGAAATAAAGTGATATGTTTGATTTCTGTCGCTTCGGTATGTAGACTAAAGTAAAGAAGCGACGAAGAAACCTTTAGCCTGTTAGTTGTTATTTTTCGAGTTGGAGTAAAACCCGACCCAAGCTTTATTATCTTCTAGATAATCTGATACTTTATAGTAAGCCTTTATGCACAGCAAGGTTTTGACAATTTGTTAGAATTTATTTACTTATAATTTTTGCAACTCACTATGAGTTTTGTTGTAGAAGCGTTTAAATTGCCTTTAAAACATACATTAATTTTGTGTGGCCTAGTTGTGGGCACAGCGAGTTTATGTTTATTTCTGGTATAAAAATGATGTATTTTTAGGGAACCGATTTATATTTCTATGAGTGTACAACAAGTTTTCATAAATATATTGACATGGTACTGTCATTATGTTTATTTCTTTGAATTTATCACGTAGGGATTCTCTGGGACCCATATTATAGATTGCAGGAACACCCCTCTTCTACAGCACAAATACGGTGTTAATATCAGCAGCGTTCCCCCATAGCAGTATACCATAAGACATAATACTATGGAAGTAGCTGAAATAAACAAGTCTAGATGTATCCACGTCTGTAAGATGACGGATTTTTTGACTACATACGCTGCAGAACTAAGTCTCATCGATAGCTTATCTATGTGTGGGCCCCATTGAAGTTTATGATCTAAGGTGATTCCTAAGAATACGATACTTTCTACTATTTGTAACGTTTCTCCTTTAACGTTTGCATAAAAAAATAATGAATAAATAAAATAAATAATGCTGGACAATTCACACAGCATTATCTAGCCCCAAGCTAAGCAGAGCTTGTGTTATGGGTAATAGTTAACTGATATACTTAATACAATACACTACATAGATAGATATTTTACTTAGAAAACACCCAGACCAACGGAACAAATTTCTGCAGATCTTTCACAAATTTGTTCCGAGGCGGGAATCGAACCCGCAACCTCCTGCGTCGCAGGCGGACTTTTGCCCGCTGCGCCTCGGAGGTCGTCAAACATATGACTTCACATGTTTAAAGTTGTTTATCATGTTTTAGAATAAATCTAATACTTTTGTTTTGTTTTCGTTTAGCAAAAGATTATTGACACTAAACCAATGGACTACTTTTGAGATTGCATTCTTGTTTTTTGTTTCAGGTTCAATTTAAAATCTGCCTATGCTGTCTACTGTATCACTTCAGCTTTGTGTTTATCAGCGAGTTTTTGTCTATCTGTCTGTGCTGTAATTAAAAACGAAATGTCTTCGGTTAGTGTGGGTGAGTATCCGCACCTCGATTGCAATGTAATCTACATCCCACAGAAATACTATACATATATAAATTCGCTACTATCGTAAAGTGACTATGGTATCGTTGCATAATCGTCACGTAGAATCCTTAGATTCAAGAAACTCTTATCGCTTTTCACGTGCGTAGGGACGCACTTCAAAAGCGTCGAGGTTCAAACCTCATAAGCTGCATAACTTAAAAATCTGTAGTTTCTAAGTTATGCAGATATGGTGCAATTACATGCTGACCGAGACACGGCAAACTTTGACTTGCAGACTGTAATATCTGTCGACGTTTGACTCGGGCACCATGTAACACTACACCTTGTAAAATTTTCCAGCACCCGTATTAGAAATATAATTTCAGTAATACTCGTCTTCTCCCTGGAAAGTGTACTCGTTAATATTTTGACGCTACGCCTTGCAAGAAATTGGCCGAATCTTGTGAATGCTGCTTGGGAGGCCGAGAAAGAACTTTACTCAATACGAAAGACGAGGAATGTACCAAAAAAATGTGCTATTTTGTCGTATACTGTGATGATAATGGCTTTGGGTGAGATAATAATTATCAATTGAACAGTAATTCAGTGTTGGACTTTTTTGACTTATGTATATTATACTTATATTCCAGTGGAATACTTCTTGAATTGTTTACATAAGTACAAACAAGCTAATTCTTCCGAAAATTCGGATATAAGCACGAGTTTCATGAAATTCGGCCGGAACAAGGTCCTGGACATATTTGACTTTATTCCTTATAATGTTTGGCTTGGAATTTACGCCGAGGTCAGTATAATTCTAATAAAAGTAATATAAAAGAACACCTACTACGGCTACTCTTAAAATATTCCGCCCACAACTAACAACAACGACTCTTTAATATTTTACTATAAAAAATATCTTAAGAATTACATTTTACGGGTTAACTGTGAATATTTTTTGTGTTGGAAGAACACTCTATAAAACCATCTATAGGCAGGCATAGGCCTCTAATTGTCTATAATTATTCTTAAATCATTTTTTCAGGTTCTTTGCATACAAAAAACGTTTCTATGGAGTTTTGGTGATGTTCTTCTGTCGTGTATAAGTGTATATTTCATCTCTTATTTCAATGATCTGGGAAAATCCATTAGGTCAAAAAAATCGAAGGTGAGGAAACAGTATTTCCAAAAGGGTGAGCAAGACATCGTCGTCAGTATTAGCTTTGTTTTATTTTTCTTGTGGTGGCTGGGCCTTAGCCTTATAAACAAAGATTGTGTTTGATAGTTTTAAGATCAAAAAGTTGTGTTTGATAGTTTTAAGACCAAAAGAAAATTTTGTGGTTGTAACGACTCTATGTTATGTTATGTCTTGTCGTAAACTTTAGGTAAACATGAACCAACTCGAAATATAGAGCATTCGAATAACATTTTATTTTAATGTACCTTAGTAATGTCCGGAATTTTGTCCCGGTAAAAAATATTGTCGGAAGGAAGTCTCCGATTCTTTTCACTGTTCCTAGAAGTTTAGGTAAATAAGCCCTACCTTTTCCTATCACTGCTTATAAAGCACCAATGCAGAGATTTATACTGTAGCATATGCAAAGGTGTTATATGTCATTTTGTGTTGAACCATCATATGCATGGTGTGATGGCCCTTTGACCCCATAAGTGGCATTGATTGTTTTTAATAATCAATCCTCTCCTACATTTTGGTGGTAACCAGCTCAATGTATGAGCTTTAACTTAAATAGATATAAAAGTTCTGTGCCTAATTACGTATAATATTGATGCCTAATTTCTACTAAGTGTTTGAATTTATATATTTGTTTTTAATGCGACTCTGCCAGGTGTTTGCTATTGTCATGTTTAATGTTATTTTTACATTTGTTTCTCTGAAGGATTGGCGGCAACTTCGTAAATGCTATTCTCGCCTAGTCGTTCTTCTCAGTCAGATCAACTCACATTTGGGAGGGTTTGTCCTTCTATCGGCAATGTACAACCTCTACTTTATCTGTATTCAGTGTTTTTATAGTATAAAGTAAGTATATATCATAACATACACGTGGGCCATAATACTTCCGCGATCACGTTGAAGCCCATCCTATGACAACGATAAAATATTTAAAACCGTAATTTATTAAGTACTTATATCTTATAATTTATTAATTACTAGCAGCGCCTCGCGGTTTCATCTGCGTAATTACCATTCCCGTGGGAATTCCGGGATAAAATATAGCCTATGTGCTATTCCAGACTATAATCTATCTCTGTGCCAGATTTCAGCCAGATCCGTTCAGTAGTTTTTGCGTAGCAGCGCCTCACTGTTTCACCCGCGTAGTTCCCGTTCACGTGAGAATTCCCGGATAAAATATAGCCTATGTGCTATTCCAGACTATAATCTACCTCTGTGCCAAATTTCATCCAGATCCGTTCTGTAGTTTTTACGTGAAAGAGTAACAAACATCCATCCATCCATACTAACAAACTTTCGCGTTTAGTAGGATATATTAAGTAAAGTTACTTTTTATCATTTAAGACTAAATAATAGTTATGATCATAATTAATTGTGAAACCACTACTTAGGTACTTAATATTCCCCCGTGTCAAAACTGTGTAATTGTTGGCAGCCTAACTCGCCTTGGAAATCATCACAGGAATTGCAAATCAGATGCAGAAATGCTGGAAAGGTAAAATTACTTTGGTACCCTGCGAAGTACAGAAATAAAAGCCTCCGGAATAAATGAAGCATATTCAGGGAAGTTTAGTTAGATTTGATGACTTTTTGCGTTATGGTAAATTTGAAATTTGTCTTAGCGCCATATATTGCTATTTAGAATGATTCTAATGACACCTCTTTCGATGTTGTCTCTGTAGTTTAGATGGCGCTGGATAGAGGCCGCTACAGACGCTATTCACAAATGATGAAGCTGTTGTGTGTTCTTACTTCTTTACAGAAACCTAGAGATATACCACATGATTTACTCCATATCTTCGTTCATGTTCTTGATACTGAGAGCCTCGATGGTACTGTTCCTATCAGCTGACGTCCACACAGCGGCAACAACAGCGGTGGTAGACCTGTACGAAGTGTCTTCTTTTGAATACGATAACGAGGTAAGGCCCGGAATGGTGGAATAATGATTTTCGAAGGAGATAAAGACAGAAGCACTCTTGGCGATCATTACGGAGGTCAATGTTTAGGTACCAGTAGACATAGGCTGGTGATGATGACAGAGAATTCGGATTCCAGGTTGGAAAGGGACAACAACCAACAGCATTATGTGTCATCAGAATTATTATAAAGAAAAAATTAAGAAAACACCCAAACACGGAACGATCTTTGAGAATAATAAGGCACCTGAAAATGATCTCCGCTATGTGTAGCTCTTGCCGCTAGATTAAATATCATAAAAAGCCTGTGTGATGTTGGCTTCAGCACCACGCATGCCTAACAAGGGACCGGGCCATTATGTTATTTTTGTTTATTTATTTCTATTATTATTCATTTTATTTCAGATCATAAAAATTTATACAATATTATTAGTTACAAACTTAAATAAATAAAATGATAAAATGCATTTAATTAAATGTCACAATGAATTTAAAATAAATGGCAAAAAATTAGCAAGTAACAAAAAAATATATATCAGATGGAGCACATCACTATCTGCATCCACCTGTTCTGAATGGGGCAGTCTGCCCGTGCTAAAATCATCTTCAGGATACCTGACGGTGAAATAAGAAACACATTATTTCCCCCCTTAAGGATCTTCAAGGGGGATTTCTGCTGGACATTGATTTTAAATTCCAATTTCCCTAATTATAGGAATGTTCAATGCTATTACAGGCATCTTATGATTATAAAAACAGTGTCGCTTGGATCGAACCCACACCTGTTTGCGTCCGAGGGGGACTTTGGCGCAATGCACCGCTGAGTCTAAATTCTTAAATTATTTCCCTGTTTCAGGTAGAACGTTTCCAACTGCAAGTTCGTTGTACTAAAGTAGGATTGAGCGGCATATTTTTCCATGTTGAAAGAACCGTGATTATTAAGGTAAAACATGTCATATTTTGAGTATTTTGATCTGTATTTGTAGAAGATTATGGACCACAGTAGAATAATAGATTGTTTTCATCGTTTCAGGTTATATCAACTCTTATAACTTATGAACTGGTTATGCTGCAATTGAATCACAATAGGCACACGGCAGTAAACTAGTGCTATGAATCATGATGAGTAAAACAAATTATGTATGAATCATCAGAGCTACATAGTGCTATGAATTTTTTACGAAGCTATGAGTTGTTTACAAAGCTACGAGTCATTTACAAAGTTCTAGAAATCTTTTATAAAGTGGAACCATCTTCAAATCTACAAATTATTTATAAACTGCTACAAATTGTCTATTAAGCTACGAATTGCTTACACAGTCTGAGGAATCATCTACGAAGCTACGAATTGCTGCGAATCATCTACACAGCTACGAATTATTCACAAACTTTAACAACTTGTTAAGCTGCAAAAATCCTTCAAGTAGGATTTTTGTAACTATTATTTTTGCTCATACTTGTTATTTTAAAACTGTTCTTCTTGTGATTGGTGTTTGTATGTACAAATAAAAATAACACAAATATTAATGACTTTTGTTCTAAAAATCATATTAAATTACCACTCAAGACGTTTCCTCAAAAAGATAAATGGACTTTTAAAAGACTTCCTGCCGCAGATAGTAGGTATAATTAGCTAACTTTATCAGGCCCCTAGCCCCTAGCTGCGTAGCGTGACTGATGAGCACGACTAGTGGGACACAAATCGTGACCTAAATTTATTAACTCTACGTTTCTTTTACTTTTACTGTATAATGTTAAGACGATCTCTTAGGGCGCAGAGGGCGGTTTAGACGCATAACGGAATAAAAAAGTAGATCCTACAAAAATCTGTAACGTGGATGAATTCGAACTCGGAACCTTGTGCATCTCAGGCGGACTTTGTCAAACATGAGAACTGCATTCGATACTGGAATTTGCAATACTTAATTTCGTACTTGAATCACACAAACAACAGATTTTTCAGAAAATGGTATAAGTTGGAACGGATGTTTGTTATTCCTTCACGCTAAGATAGATAGATAGTTAGAAAATACTTAATTATACCACACAAAGACAGGAAACAATACAGAGAAAAAGCTTAGAATACAGGAAGTATTAAGGGCGGCCTTATCGCTGAAAGCGATCTCTTCCAGGCAACCTTGGGATGGACTGGACATGAAATGAACAAAATAGACGGTGGCACTGAATAAATCTATTTAGATCACAGAATATAGAATTCTAATTCTGTGATTTAGATACATAAAGAAACCAAATTCTTACACTTCATATTAATACCTACATAGCCTACAAACATTATAATAAACTTACATAAACAAAGGATAACAATAAAATAAAAAAGGGTATCTAACTTTTACAAGGATAAATAATGCTGATGAAGCAGTTTTTTGAAGATAGGGAGGGATTTTGTACGTCTGATATCCAGAGGGAGAGCATTCCATAGACGGGTAGCTTGTACAGTGAAAGATAAAACTAAGCGAAATAATAAAATAAAGCTAATCTTAGCTACTAAGGGGGACACTGTGAATCTGTATTTTGAGACCCGGTGCAACATAATACTAGCTGATGCCCTCGGCTTCGCACGCGCTTTTTAAGTACCCTATGTCTACCTCCGGGAAACCATTTACCTCCCTGCCTTATCCTTACCCCCAACGCAAAAAGAGAGGAGTGTTATAAGTTTAACTTGTCTGCTGTGTATCCGTGTATATGTCTGTGGTATCGTAGCTCCCAAACGGAAGAACCGATTTCCGTTAAGTTTTTTTTTTGTGTCATAGATAATTTTATCCCGAGTGTTCTTTTGTTTAAATGCCATAATGCCAATGTGGTTCTCATTGTATGTGTGGTATCCGATGTCCGTACTGAACGCTCCGGACTCGGTTAGCTTGCTCTGTCACTCCGGAAGCTCGATCTCTTTCCCACAACCCTTCGTAATGTAAATCGTGTCTCTTACGGAAATAAACAGTATTTAATTAATTACACTGTTTTCCTAAAGATATAACATTGGCGACGATAATAGTAAATAATGTAGTGCAACTTTATAACTTAAAAAGGTGTGAATGTGGCGTTTCAATGAGGCATTTAATTACAGTGTTTTCCTAAAGATATATAACAGTATATATGCCACCACTTTGACTATTCTTGTATTAACCTTTCTTCTCTCTTTTCTCCTATTTAAGTCATGGTTTCGCTGCTTAATCGTAGTTTTGTATAACAGCCGAATCGATGTTGTAAAGTTGAGTTAGGCTAACTGGCAGAGAGGCTGGCGCAGATGGGCGTATGCTGCCCCCTGAGATACAGTACCAACTAGTTCGGGGGATAGTGAGCAACCACAGCATTCCAACTCACTGACAGTGGCCTAGTCCAACTACTACACATAGCTAGCTACAACTAGCTAGCTCATAGATAGCCTTAAATATAGGAAATAGGGTTCCTTTAATTTATGGTCGTCAGGAACAAAATCTCTGCAAGGGATAACACCGCCAATTGCAGGATACGATGGTTAGTTAGTTAGTATTTAAGAACTTCCTGTAGCTACCTTAGAGTAATCTTTCCTGCAATAAAGCTCTTTTTTCAAAGCCATGTTTAATGAAAATCTGTAGAAGGTTTTGAAAATTTTTATTTTTGATCTTGTATTCAAATCCGTTCAGCCGCTATGGTGTGAAAAGGAAACGGACAGACAGACAGAGTTACTTTCAAATCAATAATATTAGTATGGATTTTAGCAAAGGAAAACTTTACCAAGTCGGGGGCAGAAAGTAGTATAACGTAAATATCCCGAAATTCTTGCATAACCTCGAGTACCAGGGACGCATAAGTTCAAAGCGGTCGGAAGTAGCGCAAACTATCAACGCTTCCGAGCAGTGTAAATTTTAACAAGGAAAATGTCTCAGTCTTCCGAGTGCAAGAAGTATCCGATAGTGTATGTCGTCTGATAATGCCACAGATCAGAAAGTTTTGGATGTGGTATTTTTAATGAGGGTTTTTCATATTGTTAAACATAATTTGTAAAAATAGAGCGCTTTGAGTATTTTGTATGTTGGGTCTATCAAATTATAATGGCCTGCATAGACCGTGCATAATTGGACATGATAACCTTTATTCTTCCACGAAAGTTCCGCCAAATTGTTTTTTTAACAAAAGGCCTTTATAGTGGGTTAATAGTAGCTTGTTGGAATAGTAACTAATAGCCCAACAATTAAAACATATGGCACAGCAAAGAATACTTCGAAGATTAACCTAATATTTGGCTGTACCTTTTTCCTACGTTCTATTTAGGTGCCACGCAGGCAAAACCGTGAGCAGAATCCTAGTTCATTTTTATCCGTTCATATTACTCCAATACTTGACGCGAGAATTTGCTTATCAGTCACGCAAGGTGCACTCTGACTTTTGCCTATTTAAATAATTGATTGATAAAATATTACCAATATTAATAAAGTATTTTAGTTACATGCACACTTGGTACAGTTTTACGAGACATGAGTATTATTATACCACCTCCAAAAACTGCCACATCCTCACCACATCCAAGTTTAACCTTCCAAGTGCGGCTTGGAGAGACGAGGATGGAATTGGAGGATTCAACTCAAGCCGTGTCGGGGCCGCCGATAACATGCACGAGATATTGCACACATGAGCCGTGGAGTACAGACTTTAAGAGTGTTTCTTGTAGAAAGCTGTAAAAATGTACATAGGCTAAAGTCAAGACAGTAGGTAAGACCTTCTAAAGATGGCACGAGTCGATTGAGTGCTAGTGCACTGACGTTCATCGATAGGTATCAATAGGTAAATCGGCTCTAAAGTTTGAAGTCAATTTCCGTTGATACGATGTACAGTACAATACAATAAAAAAAATCATTAACTAAATGTACCTACAGTGTTTGAGATTCCCTTGCAAGTAAAGAAATATATATATAAGGTTTTAGGTATTGACATAGAAATATTTTAAAATAAATATATTTCGTTTAAATGGAGATGGCAAGCTGTTATATAAAACAACAAATCTAATATTAAAACTTCGTTTGTGATTAAAAAAGCCGTTGAAAGTTTTTAGTTATGTTATCTAAAAGTGTTTATAACATTCTCCAAACCTCTTATGGATGAGAATCTAGCATCTCAGTTTACGCTAAATTAATTAAAAACCTTTTGGTTTACCCTTCAAACTTTATTGATAAGGTCGACCCTTTAAAAATATTTGTAAAATGAAACGTGGGTAGAAGATTTCCCATATGATTAAATTTATTATAGAAATATTTTTTCAAACACGTGTATATTTCCCCGTCTGTTTACCCTGGGGGTTTTGTTTCGCTCTTTTACAGGTTATTTTCTATCTTGCGTCTCGTTCTGTGATTAGCTTACTGGCATGAAAAATGTATTTGTCCTCATACATCTGCTAGGGTGAACCATGTGTAACACTGAAAAAGGTTACGATAAATTATTAAATTATATGTAAAAATTGGGGTTTGTTACAATATTTCACAATTCGAGAAACGGGATTTTTACCAGGCCGGAAATTTATTATCTTGTATGATGTTTAAATACATCGAACATGAAAAATATTACAGTTAAAGAAAAACATCTGTGTCCCAAAATAATAAAGCAAAATTGGCACCTACAAATGAAAGTTAAAACCAAGACATCAAAAAAGGTCTGAGAAACTTTTGCAACCTAGTGTTTTACCAATTTGGTAGCATCATTTTGCTGCAACGATTGGCATAGTACGTTCGTATTAAATCTTAGTTAGCTATGACTATAAATTGGCCTAAACATGATTACTTAATAACTTTCACTTATTAGATAATCTTTTACTAACCTAACTAAAACCTGACAGAAGCCCTTAAAACCTTAAAAGCAGTTACGAAATCAAGCTGGAAGATTAGGAGCTTCAAGTTGTAAATAAAGCTTGACAATTCACACAGCATCATCTAGCCCCAAGCTAAGCAGAGTTTGTGTTTATATGCCTATTATATTAAACAATCAATTGCACAATATCCGTTTATTTACGGATAACTTCCATAAACAAACTTATCCGTCTTTTTTATTAATGCACAGATAATATATATTTTACTATCTATAAAAAACACCAGAACACCCGGAACAAATATCTGGAGATATTTTGCGATTATTATTAGATTACGAAGCTATAAAATTCAGGCGGCCCGACCCAAATCAGCGCCATCATCTATTTTTATCTTAATATTATGTTATACGAAGGAGTTTTAAAAAATCGGACATAAAGATTGTGATACCTATCATAAGCCTATTTTTAATGCCTCTGTAAAAGTTTTATTTTGTATAGTGTAGCAAAGATGTGAAGTTGCTCTTTTTGGCCACAATGGTGAGCAAAAAGAGCAACTTCGATCGGGTATGCGACTTAAGGAGTCTTTTTTCAACTTTTTTTACTGTTCAAGACAAAATTTATATCCATGTTCTTGAAATCGAGATAAAATCCTTTTTGAGGGCAAAATGCTGATTCCTCCAAAATCTCGATTGGTCTACAGCGGCCGTTCAAAGGTACTTATAACTTTAATTGCTTCAGAAAGGAGGGTTTCATTCAAGGTTTGTCAAAGTGCTCTTGTAGACTCAGCGTTTTTAAGGAGATGAACTTGAATTTTAAGCTGTAGAGATAAGGGTCAGTTTACGTTGGCAGAGCTGATGATTGACTGAGCAAGGAAATACATAATACGGTCCTAATTTTGAGGTATATTTTTAGTAATGAACATAAATAAGACTAGAATAGTTTTTTACCACAAATAAAATAAATTAATGTCCAAAAACAGTATAAAATAACTTGTTGTACTACGGAAGACCAGTCTTATTGGTTGACGATACTTCGCTAAAGAGAGAGTGAAGAGAGAAAGAGAGAGAGAGAAATATTTATTGTACACTACTTTAGCACTTTCTTAATTGTGGCCGATTTTGACAAGTTATTTTAATTATGAAGGCATCTATTAGTAATTTATGTTTAAAGCCTTCACTGCCGTGAGCGTCATGAGCTCTGTTTGTCAAATATTATCGCAGGTTCAACAAAGTTTTATATAATACGAATAGGATTGGGCTGAAATTTTGCATAGATTTAGATCGCGATTTGGAATAATATAGCCTCCATAAATCAGTTCCCATGGGTTAGACGTTTCATAGAAGCAACGCTTGCGAAGCTGTGTGCAGACTAGTTCAAAATAATATAATATAAACGCTTGGTCGATTAAATAATCCAATCTCTGTTAATATTTTTTCAATAACTTGCAAAATGTTACTAGTTAGGCTACTACAGATTACTTACACAAATTATCTTTACAAATGGTGCGTCTAGCGTGGCAGTGGTTCACAAAGTACTGGTACCCTTTCTTGTACCTGCTGATCATCATGCAAACAGGTTCGGTGTCATCTTTAGGCAGGTCATCACAGACATGCTTGCAGCCTTCTCTTTGTCTCTGTAATAACCCGGCTAAAGCGAGGTATTATTAAGAGGGCACATTGTGCGCCATTTTGTCAAAAGGATAGGCATATAGGATTTCGCGTTATTATGAGCGGGACGGAGCATACGTTTTTGGAACGGCGTAAGCGCAAAAATTATGTTTTTTGCTTATTTACAAGAAAACTACACAACTTATGAAGAAACTGTTTTACAGAACCAAAGCATTAGTAATAACCTACGAATCAAGACAAAAATGTATTCTATAGACCGGAGGGTTCCTGAGATCTCGACCAATTAAGTGCAAAACAGTGCACTTTCATGATTTTTATTTTGTAATTTTTTTAGCAATCGTGTTTTTGCATTAAAGGAACCGAAGAAAAATGTTGAATATTAAGTAATTCTTTTTTTTTACCACTATGATCCCGTGAGTACTGAGATATAGGCCTAGTTTGACAACCAACCCCGCTAAGTTCGCCCCATAACAGGGGTTTATTTATATAAAGTACTAATTAACGGGTATTTATCCCGTTCATTTACTTATTTTTCCCGACTTTTCAACAGGTTTACACACTTAGGTTTTTTGTTAATATAGTGCGAAACCCGACACTCAGATTAATTTCTAAGAAATCAAATAACAACGTGAAAATTTTTTCGACTTCGACGGGACTTGAACCCGCATCCTTCGTCGAAGTCGAACATTTTTACAATATTATTTGATTTCTTAGGTTTACACACGGTCAAGGTGGTCGTGGTATCAGTAATAATGTGTTTAGATCGCGTAAGCTTAAAAAAAGGGATTTAGTTCAAATTTTGAAAGATAATCATAAAAGTAAACTGATATCCTATCCTACTAATCGGGTAATAACTAATACGGATAATGGGATTGAGGGAATAGAGAGTGTACCTGTGTTTGCGCACACCCTTATGCACTACAAATATGTCCTGTGAACATGGCTAAGCCATTTCAAACGGCTCTATTGTTTACGAAAACTGTTTACGGGAACTAATCTGGCGCAGCGCATCAGCATCGCCTTAAAGAGCGGGGCAATGCAGCCAGCCTCTTGGGGACGCTGGCTGCGATCGACTGGTATTGATACAGATCATTTCAGCTACCTGTAGATTGTTTGCAACAGTCTGCAGGTAGCTCTTCTTTTAATTGTAAATACTAGCTCTAACTTGTTTCTATTATTTGACTGTTTTTTTTGTTAATAAAGTCTTTTGAACCATTTATTTTGTGAATTCAATTGACTGCAAATAATGGACGAGTGAGTCAGACATATTGTTTTGGCCACATCGTGGCTTAAAATGAACAAGCACAATTATATATGGGTTTCCTGTGAAACACATAAAAAATAAATAAATAAATAATGCTGGACAATTCACACAGCATTATCTATCCCCAAACTAAGCAGAGCTTTTGTTATGGGTACTAGATAACTGTTGAACTTAATACAATACACTACATAGATGCATATTTTTTATTATACATAGAAAACGCCCAGGCCTACGGAACAAATTTCTGCAGATCGTACACAAATTTGTTCCAAGGCGGGAATCGAACCCGCAACCTCCTGCGTCGCAGCCGGACCTTCTCCCGCTGCGCCACGGAGGTCGTCAAATGTAGTGCATAATCCATAGAAGTTGGTACCTGATGGAAAAAATTTCATAAGTGGCCGGGCATGTGGCCTTACGATGTGAGGTGATCCACCATCTGTTAAACAACAAGAACAAACTTAAAATTTTTAAAAAAACCCCGTCATATTTTCATGAATTATTGCTAAGAACACTCGTGATAAAATTATCTATGACACATAAAACTAAACGAAAATCGGTTCATCCGTTTGGGAGCTACGATACCACAGAGATACACAGACAGACACGTTAAACTTATAACACCCCTTTCTTTTTGCGTCGGGCGTTAAAAATACGATCAATGTCAGTTATTAACTTATTACATCACACTCTATAAAGGTGAAAGTTTGTAAGTATGTTTTTTATTCCATCACACTCAAATGGCAGAATATATTTAGATGAAATTTAGTATCAGGATATATCCTGGATTAGAACAAGCTACTTTTGATCCCGGAAAAGTGCAGAGTCAAACAACAAAAAATTTATGTTTATCGACGCGGTGCGAAGTTGGCAACCAATGAAAAGTTGGTTTGACAACCGATGTGGCGCGGTGGGTGAAGGTCCGCCTGTGACGCAGGAGGTTTTAAAATATATTTATATGAAATGTATTTAATTAAGTATATCAGTCATCTCGTACCCATAACACAAGCTCTGCTTAGCTTGGGGTCAGATGATGCTGTCTAGTTGTCCAGCATCATTGCCTTTTTACCTTATCTGCACCCCGTGAGTGCGCCGTACTTCTCAACTTGCCTAGGAGCTGGCGGAGTGAGGATAGATGGATGCGTAGAATATGCCAGCATTATTTATTTGTAAACTCTAAAAAAGTCATTTTTGTTTTTGGTTCGGTTTTAAGTGACAGCTGCAGCTAGATCGGATTATCAACAGACGAAAACCAAAAGGATGCTGTACTTTTCTTTAATTTTTATGTATGTTTGATACTTGATAATTATGTTCGCCTTTGGTTAACCAATTTTGGTGATTCTTTCACTATTATTGTTTAAAAACAATCCTGCGCTGATCAATAAAAAAATATTTATTTTTTATTTATTTAATTACCTTCGTCTTCCTCTTTAGAATTCTGGTTGATATCGACTGTTCGAGTATAGTGGGATTGGAATGCTTTTACTCTCAAAATTAAAATAAGTATGGTACATAAAACCGTTACAAAAACACGTTTCAACATAACACTGTAGTTACCAATAGGTACTTCAATATTTACAGCCGTGAAAATAAAGTATTTTATTACAGTATCAAATTCTGATGGGTTGTGCAAGGCTTTAATAGTATTGCATCGAGTGTGTAAAGCAGCGTCGAGTGTGTAAGTAAAGTACGTCGCGGGCGTCATTGAATCCAACGCGCATTCAGGATCTAGGAACTCCCTTGCTTCGCTCGTGAGTTTTTCTAGAATCCTTAGTTGTGCTTGGGATTTATTCACGCCCAAGACGAAGACAGCTTTATACGCGAGGAGTATACCTACTCTACTTTACTTTCTGTGAGTAAATAGCAAAAGTTTGGTAACGTGTTTCGCGGAATTTGTTTCTTTATTCCGCCTTATGAACAGAGGTTTGTTTAAATTCGAAGAAGATCTCATTGTGCGGATCTCCTTGGTAAAAAAATCAGACATATTTTGATGTTCCGAATTTAATCTCATTATTATGATTACTCATTATTATTATGAGTTTGAATTTATTTGGAACCTCAAAATATGTATGGAAATGTTGACCAAGGAGACTCGAATTAAGAGATCTCATTCGATTTGTTTGAATTTGGTAAAACCTTCACCTTTTTCAGCCATTAAGGCTATACTCACTTGTTTTCCGTTTCGGCTACATGACCGTACAAAGTGCGTTTTACGAGCATAGAATGTGAAAAGTAATATATATTATGCACTTACCAGTAAATCACTTAATAATGGTAAAGTCTATATAAATGGTCGCCTCTGGTACGTGCCCCACTGCCAAAAATCCTATCTTCTGACAATTCTAATTAAGTATTGATTGGTTCAAAATTTAGTTAATTGTCTAGGCTACATAGTTAGCCTATCAAAACTTAATTGCAATTTTTGGATAATGGGTTTTTTGGGCAGAAGAGCCTGAATCCCTACTGTCATAAAACCCACATAATCACCTGGTTAAGATTTAATAAGAATATGTACATATGTCGTCCTCCTATTAAACCAAATTATTAAGATTAGCAGAGATGTTTTTAAGATTGCAATGAATAAAGATTCTGGAATACTAGCATCTAATCTGACAGATAAATTGATTGTTTTGAAAAAAACTAATAACCAATTTCAAATTCCTTATTAGGTACTACACTGTTTTTACATTTTGTCGGACTAACACTAATCTAAAGGATTTTTTTATGGGACAATCTCGGAATAATTTTCTGTACTAGCAATATTAAAAGAATTCTAAGAAATCAAATAATATCGCAAAAATTTTCGACATCGACGGGACTTAAACCCGCATCCATCCGTCAGTACCGGAATGTGCTAACCAACTACACCACGAGGTCAAGAGCCGTGAGAGTCGAAAATCTCTGCGACTTCCTACGGACTCTAGCGCCGTTAGATCCACCTACAGGGGAAACATTGAAATTTTTGCGATATTATTTGATTTCTTAGAAATTACCCTGAGTGTGGGGTTACGCACTATAATAACAAAATACCTTATTACAAGAATTATTAAAATTGGTGCAAAATTGACAGAGAAATCGGCGAAAATACATAAAAATAATAAAAATCTAATTCTGCCGAACATAAAACCTCCTTCTTTTTTGAATTATAAGCGAGCATAAAAACGCACGTTAAAAATGCTAAAATATCGTCAAACACTAAGGTTTCTGTGCATGCGGGACGAGCGGCTGCGCATTTTTGAGGTTTTTAACGAACGATCCGTGGATAACTGTCAAAATCTACGATCCCGCCCCACTTTATACCGAAAACACACCCAGTAAAACAAAATTTAATTTATAAATTCTTTATTGCACGTGACAAAATATGTAAAACTTCAAACTGCAGATCTTTTAGCAAAGGCGAGCTTAAGTCTGAAATAGTTATCAAACCTAATTGGGAGAGAGATAAAAGTTTGTAAAAGTGGGCACTTATAAAAGTACAGTTATATAAAAAAATCCTTAACCTACATTGATTTAAGATTTAAATTAATTAGAAGCTTAATAGGCATTGGTCGCCTTAAGGTGGAAAAAAACAGGTACTAACTATTTTCTAGGTTCAACAAGCAATTTTTTTTTTTAATTTCCGAGGACATCCGTGAGGGCGGGTGCGGCGGCAGATTTGGCCGAAGATCTCAAGAGGCGCAAATATGCAGGTCTTGACAGAGCCTACACATTTGCTCCCCTTGGAGTCGAGACCCTAGGTCGGTGGGGTACCGAGACTCTTCGGGTTTTTAAAAAATTATCTAAGCGTCTGGTCGAAACTGTGCAAAAATTACTTGTATAACCTATAAAATAGCAAAAACCCGATATTTTTCAAGCGTGACAAACCACCTTAATCCAAATTAATAAGTTCAGCTGAAAAAAAAAAATTGTTTACTCTTCCTGTCCAAATTGAAGCAAGACCAGTTCGTAAGTGATTATTGTACCGACCAACTGAAAAAAAAATCCAATTCATATTGAGTAAAAGTAAAATGAAGGTGTGCGTTTGGATAAAACTTTACCACGTGGGTATGCTACGATAGTGTTCTTTTAATAGATATTCGATTGCATTTAAGTAATTGATTAGTAAATTTACACCCCAGAGTTGAGAGGTTAAATAGGTGTTTTAACTAAAGTTTTGATACATTATGTACATCCACCTCGTCCCCTCCCGGTGAAATCCGATGGTCTATTGAATATTCATTATATGTTTCATATTTTAAAAAAAAATCCACTACCGCTCGTGGTAGCGAATACGGCGTAGATCTTAAATAATTAACTAACTGTTCATTACCGTTTTCGTATTAAGTAGGTACTAAAAACAAACTTACAGATAAAACAAGTTCTCTAGTAACATAAAAGAACTGCAAGCCGCTTATAGCAACTGTGTCTGTATGCACTTGATTCAAGAATCTTGCAACCTGAAAAGAAAGGAAGAGTTGTTTTCAGTTATTTATTTTGATAGGCAGACTAGTAGACTAGCTTATTTGAGCCACGCATTGGTAGCTAAATACTACTACTAAATACTCGCAGAAAAAGAATCAATCAGCGGTGTAACGCCCGTAGCACTCCTCCGTTGCGGAACATGAGTAGCGGACCCGATGGATGAATTCCGCAGCGATCAAGTGTAGTTTGAGATGTGGAACTATAGCGGAGGTGTGGCTGACGTCGGAGCAGATCGATGAAATCGCGCGGGGAAAGAGATTGAATTATAGTAAAATCTATGCGTTAGAACAGGCAGTTTCGCTAGTGTTCCACTTCTCCTACATACAGACAAGACATGGTGAAATTACTGCGGTTCCGCTGTTAAGGTTTCGCAGCGGAGGTGTGCTACGAGCGTGAAGATCACTCAATGGACCTCATACAAAGAACATCACTTCAGTTTTTCTTCAGTTCATTTTAGAGTTAATCCGCATTCGTCTCACTGTGTTCGGACTAAAGTAGTCCTTGCGGAAAATATAATTTTATACACAAACCATTCGTGATTGGTATCATTTTAAGATTTATAACAGAAGAAAAGTAGCCAAAGTACTGTCATCCACACTCTTCAGTCTTAGTCATGAGAAAAATACAATTAACCTCTCGAGAGAAGGAAGATGAAGGCACGTTGTACAAAGCAGTGGCAGGTACCAAGGAAGCAGAATGGACAGCTGCTGCTAGAAGAGAGACTGCCAGCGTACGAGCCAGGAGGAACGCTGCCGAGTACCCTACGCTGAGCGAGTAGTCCTTGGCGGTGATGCTGAAAATGCAAAATGCGATAAACGTAGTGTAGGACGCCGATCTGCGTGGTGGGATGGCGATCTGCGAATGACTGGAGGCAGATGCTGGATGCGGCAAGCTGAAGACAGGGCGCTATGGCACTCATTAGGGGAGGCCTATGTCCAGCAATGGACTAATATAGGCTGATGATGATGATGATGAATTTATTTGTTGCCTAGGATCTTCAAAACTATATAACAGATCTATATGAAACTTGAACGAATCGAACAGAAATTTTGCACAGTGGTCATTTTAATCCTGGAATCAAACATAGGCTATTTTTTATCCCATAAATCAGTTCCCATGGGATAGAAATCACCTTTAAACGTGTCCATAGAAACAAGGCGTGCGAAGCCGCGGGCATAAACTAGTATTCTATAAGACCAACGTACAAAAAATAGTACACTGTACATCTAGAAAGAGCACAATTCCTATCGAGTGTGTCATTTTCAGACGAGCGAGGTAGGAATCGCACTTTCTCCCGAGTGATATGTACATGAAAGTTTGGTTAATCATTTTGTTACACCCTGTATATAAGCATGATGTATAATAAATATAAATTTTATATTTATTATACTTTGTAGTAGTTCCTAAAAAGATGGTTTTCTTCGAAGAAAACCATCTTTTTAGGATTAGGATGGATTTTTTATCTTTTTTTTATATTCAAAATCAATCGAGTAAATTCAAATTGTAAACTCAAATGTAAATGTAAAATGTAATAAATACGCGCACTTGCGATTTTCATATGGTTCTTTTTAGAATTATTGTTCCGAATAAGAAAGAGGCCGATATTATGTCAAAAAATTTAAAAAAAATGACACGTTAGCAATGGATTTCCATACACTCTCCCACTAAACGAGTGAGAAATAAAATTTCATATAGTTTTCCGGCCCGCATTTCAGTACGTCTGCAATGACGTGCTTTCTAACTTATGTTTGGAAAAGGAATGAGCATCTTTCTGAGCAGGTTTAGTAAATTATATAAGAATAAAATAAATTGAGACAAAGCGCTCAATCAGTCATCGCTTACCTATCAGAGTCACCACTCACATTGTTTTCGGTGTCATCTCGTTGATTTTTTATTCCTCTGAAAGAAATATTAAAATAAAATTTGTCTGTAATTTCAAGTAGCTATAAATGATAGTAATCGTTGGAAATTAAGTAAAATTATTAACAATTATTGAAATACTCACAAAAAAATATAATTAAGATGGAAACAGAGGAAAAACATGGTGGTTGCGAATGAAATAAGGACGATACCGCTGATGACGTCATTAAATGAATGGACCAATTGCGTGACTCTACTGTACTCCTCGCGTAGAGCCCGCCAATAATTTGGAGGTAAATAATGCTGAAAAAAGTTTTACTAAGTACAGTTTAAAGATAAATGAAGGTGCAGCCAAAGGGTTACTCAACTTACGGTAAAGTCAAGGGCGTCCAGTGATTTAGCTTTCTAAACTGACGAGCGGAATTTTATCTTTTATTGCTTTACGACTCTACATACCGAAGCGACAGAAATCAAAAATATCACTTTATTTCCGTGTCAGTGTTTAATTTTATAATTTGACCATTTCTAAGTGTATACCTATACTTTGACCATTTCTAACCATTTCTAAGTGTAGGTACCATTTATTGTATTTATGGCAATAAAGAGTTTTTGATTTTAATTGATTTTGATTATACACTCCGTTTGCCGAGTCGTGGGTGGTCGTGGTCTCCACTCAAGAACACGTTTACCCCAGCTGTTATCGGTTCTTCGCGAGATATATCTTATGCCCTCAATATAAATTAAGAACCCATAATTGGATTCACATTTTGTGTATGCTGTGCTGCAACGGTGTTTTCCTCATGTGCAACAAGCTCAAAGCCTATGTTAGGTTTATATAAGCCTACAGAGTTTTTACGTCAAGGTCAAATGCCACGCTCGCAGGTTAACTTAACTAAACTCAAATAAAAAAACTTAAAAAACGCCTTTTTCTAAAAGCGAAAGAAGGCGATGTGGAAATTATATTTTTTTTTTTTCTATAAGTCCAAGTACCAAACCAGTAAAGAAATTTTTTTTTAAGTCATCCATGACTAAAAACCTTATTTACCATGAAACTCATATTATGTATGGTATACCTAATGGTATGACTTCAAAAAAGCTAATTATAATTTTATATTATTAACATTTTTTATTATATATTATTTTATATATTTTATTATAAAGGAAACTTATTGTTCACCTAGACAACTTCGTGCCAAAAAGTTTTACCTACTTTACCTTTTCACTGGCCAGAATGATTTTCTTATTGATATGCTTCATCAATGAAACCAAATAAATACTGATGCACATAATAAACATTTCAGAATACATCCAGTTCAGGAAAGAGAGTAAGTTTATGATCTGAAAAAAAAAGTTTGTGGGTTAGGTACCTAGATATATGCTGATTTTAGCAACTAAGTAACACGTGCAATGCGTAGGACGCCTAGCGGTTATCTGAGTGAGGGTGGGCATCTAACACCCGTAATCAAGAACAATACTATGATGTCTCACAGTGCACAGGAATGCATATTTCCGGTAAATCTGATTCATAAACAATATTTGAGTGGTGTGCAACGCTATGCAATCATTTGGGACGACCCTTACGTAAAGTTGCTAGACAGATATTTTAACTAACGCATATTGTATCTATGTCACCTTTGACTAGTATGTCAAAAATGTTTCATCTGTCAATTTTGTTTTGTTTTGAGACTTTGTTTTTATTCCTAATCATTCGGTTTCTATTTAAACCAAAATGGTTATAAATCGTTTTATTATGCTGATGCAGGTTTTTATATGTTATATTTAAAAAATCCGCAAATCTGACAAACATTAAAGAGAACTTAGCAACAGAAACGGACCAATCACAAATCTGTAAGCGACGCAGTGCGTTCGCTTATTACAGTGTCACTTACGCGTTGTTTCTGAATGAAATGGCCTACCATGATGAACACAGTGAGAAAATGCATTACTTAACACAGTATTGCTTGCTACTTCACATAGGTAATATTGTTCTATTGAAGAATGAATGACAGAATGAAATCTTAAAAAGACACTTTTAACGGATAGAGCTGCAAATCATAGTATATAAAAATGATTTTTCTGTGATTAAGCATTGAAAATAGTATAAGAAATCAAGTTTATCACAGTAACTCAGACTTAGTTGAGTCATTATTTTTATCCTGTAAAACGCGTATGCCTAATGCCGTAGCCAGAAGCAAGTAGCTAATAATACCTACTATTTTATTGTATTAAATATAAGGATTCTAAAAATAAAGCCATTTAGACGCCTGATTATGTCTGTAAAGTAATACAAAATGTAGAGGAAAAATATCGATAAAAAATCGATACCATTTCTTCATAAGCAAAATCGATTGTCATAAAAATTTAAACGTTAGAGCATTAGGACATAAGTATTTGATTGTCAGTCGAACTACCAAACAGAAAATTAAAGCGTGAGATGAGCATAGTAACTGCAGCACAATTTATTTCAACTTTTCATGACACATAATTATTTATATACAAACCTAAGTGTAAATTATTAAGTACATTAAGAGTATGTTATGATTATGTTACCCGATGCACTGGCCTAAACTTTTCACAAAGTCCTAGACGAGCGAGGTGTCCCCTAACATTTGCGATGGCTCAGCTCAAAAATCCTATGACTACGTTATACAACTATCTTTGGCTCAGCTTATATAGGGACGGGACATAATCTGTTTGATTTGAAAAATTCTAAATTTAGTAAATGGCAAGTTTTCATTACCTGAATGATGACACCCACTGCTCTGCCGCCTCCAATCCCAAGGTCGTAGAACCAAGAATACGTTTTTTGTATGAAGAAGTCGTAGTTTAAACTGTTTATGGTATTTAGGTCTGCCAATTCCCTCCATTTTCCAACGTAAAACAAAATGTGCTCGACTGTAAATAAAGCAACATATAATTTTTAAATGCTTGACGATTATTCGATATAATAACCGGCGGAACAAATAAACAAAAAAACAAATTATCCTTTGAATCCGTGAAGATCACGTAATCGCAAACTTGTCACAAAAAACATGACCGATTTTACCACTAAATAAATATCGAATATTATTCACAAACAGGCTTGTACACATAATTTGAAATAATGGTTTCCGGCATCGAGAAAAAAACCTACCGTCTCTAGAGAACTGACATTATTAAAATGTATTGGATTGACCTTTTCTATAAGTTCACATTGCTTGAGTTAAATTTGAAGTGTCAGAAGACCAAAACAAACGGAAATTTTCAATAAAATTATGATTTTCTCTTGATATTGACTTAATTTAATAAATAAAGTGCTATTTTCAGTCGAAATCACGTATGAAAACATGCCAAAGTGTTATTTTATACAGTGTGGGCCTACGATCGACGATTCACACGTCTCTTGCCACACACAACTCTTGCTCAATCCGTAAGTAGCAGTTTCATTGAAAATCTAGCTCATTCGTGCAATACTACGCCTCGTGTATATATTATGTTTTTTGAAACATTTAGCATTTAGTATGTATGTTTATATTTCTTTACATAATCCTAAATTTGTAGTGCTTGAGATAAAAATAAAGAGCCCATACAAAAATATATAAACTAGTGATGTACTACATATTGTTTTTAAGTTTTATCGATATCTGGCTACATAAATTAGCAATTTTTTTTAATATTTAACTGCCTATCGTAACAAGACCATTTTCTATGAACACATGTTTTAACTAACAAGCAAACAAGGCGTAATGCGAGTCGGCTAGACAGTGTGCTTTTAATGGTTTCGAGATCGGAGATCGGTTTCGAAACCCTAATGGTCTCGCTTTGGCTGTCCTTTTTTCCCCCCTTATATCTCAGCAACTACCGCAGCTATTAACTTGATATTTAAAATAATGTGGGTCAAACACTACCTTTTTATAAACGGACCGCTGTCTGTTTATAATGTTACCCAAAATAAGCCCTTATAGCGTATCCATATACTCCCTGATCGAAGATTTAGATGTCCTTCATATTATGACACTGACAGGTTTGAAATAGAGTTTAAATAACTGACAACGAAGGGTCAACATTTTTCCGTTGTGGTCAGATTAACGTTTAACGTTATTATTAACGTTATGACTAGTCAAAACAACAAAATCTTTTTATATCACTCGCATACTGCTACATACGCCTTTTTTACCGTTATTATCCCTTACATAGGGGTAGAAACAGATAAATAAAGTTTTTTTACCGTTATAACTGCTATAATCGTTATAAACCGTTAAAATAAATATTAAGAAAAAACTCACTTATACCAGCTGTGAGCATTGTTAAACAAATAGCACAAGACTTGATCTTCAGAGAAGAGTCGTAGTAGTCATGAATCTGCAACTTCTGTAATTCTCCAAGAAGTACTGGTAATTTTGCAGCTCCTATGTAAATGGATAGGAAAGTATTGGCACCATTCGACAAATAGAAGATGCACCGACCTGAAAAATATGTTATTTAATCTTATATTTTACGCTTCGGTATTTGCTTATATGTATGTATAATCAAAGCCTCTTCGGGTATTTTTTTTCACTTGTCAAAGATTCAACCGTATTACACCACAGCAGTTATAGACACGAATATAAAGGTCCTATTGGGTAACTCAGCCAATAGTACCTTTATCTGAACTGTTTGAGAATAAGATAAGATCGAAAAATTGTATCTTCCTAAGAACACGTAATATTTTTATTTAATTTTGTTTTGGAGTCTTTAATGTTGTCATACATACCAAAAGTCTTGGTTGAGAAAGAAAACTTGAAATAAATGACGCTGAGTATCACACAAATAACTTGAAGAACGCCAATCACGATGGCCAAAATAAATTTCCGAAAAAAAGCTCCCAAGCTGTGAAAATAACAAGTAACGTAATAAGTAATGCAATTGATGTTTACCGTTGATACAATATCATAAAAAATTGTTTTCTTCGGATCCACTCCTTCCAACCATCCATAATGCGAAAGTCCCAAAAATAACTAATTAAAACTGCATTTTTGAAATTACCTCATTTTAGTATTAATATCCCAAGTTCCCGTCATCGGCAATAAGCCTATGCATTTACCGATAGAAAATAATAATTTGGTTGTACTCTGAAATACCGCCAACTGAGTTTTTGATTCAACCTCTATTTTCACATTCGGCGATTCAAATATTTCGTTGTTCGTTTTTTTACTGTAAATTATATTAATTTAAAAATTAACTGCAGGAATTGCAAAAATAAAATAAAAAGGCATGTACATAACTTACATTGTTTCCAAAGCAACTTTCTCTCTACGAATATGTTTAAAATTAATGTTTTCTAATTCTTTGGATATATCTGAAAAATAAACAATTTACCATGTTAAATTTTGTAGTACTTATAATGTACCTTACTTGCCTTCACTAACTATCAACACAACACTTGTCACATTAATAATGGTAGGTACGTTTATACCTATAGGCTTGGTTATTACACGAAACATTTTTATAACAAAAGAAAAGGTTTGTTAAAAAAACGGTTTTGTTACACGACAAATCTATTCGTCTTCCTCAGGCAGCCCATAAGAACATACACCTCGACTATTTTAATAACATTTCTATGAATAATTTAACTTTAACCTGTCACGTGTCAATTTCCTAACGTGACAATTATTGTGCGTCAACAACGCGTAGGCCCATAATTTTCCTGACCTTTTTGGTTGTATTTACATAATACATAATTCCTTTCTCCTCATAGTATAAAGACGGAAATTTTGGCGTTTTTTATGAAAATTATTAGAATAATCTAAAGCCTTATATCTATTTTAATAAAAGTTTTGGGCCTAATATCGATGCCTTACCACAATTTAGTATCTTAATACATATGTGATCGAAATTATCAACAATCTACCTTGATCAACTTACTTTAATCAAGGTATTCAAGTGGTTTTGAAAATAAGCTCGAATTCACATTACAGGAAAAAAAATGATATTTGATAGACCCTTATTGGTGCAGAAATAGTTTTTACTAGTTTCTCAAGTGTACTCATGAAGTCATGTGTCATGTCATGACTTTATAAGTACCTACCTTCGTAGAATTGGGTTTGGATACCTTGTAGGTACATATTTATGAAAACTTGTTGTACACTCTTAGAAATAAAAATCTGTTCCCTAAAAATTGTGATAAACATAACTTTAATACCAGAAATAAACATAAACTCGCTGTGCCCACAACTAGGCTACACAAAATTAATGTATCTTTTAAAGGGCAATGTATACGCTTCTACAACAAAACTCCTAGTGAGTTGCAAAAATTATCAGTAAATAAATTCAAACAAATTGTCAAAACCTTGCTGTGCAAAAAGGCTTACTATAAAATATCAGATTATCTAGAAGATAAAAAAGCTTGGAACGGGTTTTGCTCCAACTCGAAAAATAACAACTAACAGGCTAAAGGTTTCTTCGTCGCTTCTTTACTTTGGTCTACATACCGAAGCGACACAAATCAAAAATATAACTTTATTTCCGTGTCAGTGTATAGTTTTATAATTTGACCTTTTCTAAGTGTACATTTATTGTAAATATGGAAATAAAGAGTTTTTGATTTTGATTTTGATACAACGACGCTATTTATTGCTAGATTATGAGGAATTAAATGTCCAGCATTATTTTTTTTATTGTACAATAAAGACAATGCTTGAGTTAATGGGGCGGCATGTCGACTCGGATCAAGATGAACATTATACAGAAAATTCAGACAATATGTAAAAAATATAATTTGTGCTCACTATTAGGTTTCAGAGTAATTCGAGTGCAGCGGCATCATTTTTACCTATTAGCCTTAACAAAGTTTAAAGTAGCTTAAAAGATAGCTTATAATTTTTAAGCACTTTCTGAGCCGAGCCGGTAGCCTAGTAGTTGAGATATTTGCAATGTTACTATTTCCCCGTGTTACTACAGACCCCGGTCTACCTTTTATCAAAAACAAGCCTACCTATTAAAAATCTGTGTTTTCACCGTATTCGATTTTTATGCATAATATTTTTTGCAAATAATAAAGTTTATTTTTCCTCCTATTCGTGTTTTTTACATGCACTCTTGCATTATTTAACCAAAATATTATCGCTTGTTTTTTCGCAAAACCATTGTTTTGTCATGAAATTATTACAAAAAAAAAATTAAGTCCTTTGAAATTTCTATCAATACCAATAATGTAAAACATTTATAAACCCGTATATGAAGAACAAACGTTGACGTCCTCGATGTCCAGCAAGAATCACCCCTTTCGGCTTAGTGGCATCCCTTTCCGTGGCACCCTGCATTTGGAAAGGTTTAGAGGCTATTTCTATCCAAATGGAAATGATTTATTGTATAAAACGTATTTAACTTTGTTTTATTCCAGGTCTAGTACTATGCAAAATTTCAGCACAATCGTATCAGCCGTTTTGGTGTGAAGAGGTAACAAACATCCATCCATCCATACATCCAAACTTTTCAATTTATAATACTAGCTGCGCCTTCGATTTCTATCCCACAGGAACTTTTTTATGAGATAAAAGTAGCCTATGTTTGATTCCAGGATTACAATTAACTGTTTGCAAAATTTCAGCCTGATCCGTTGAGTAGTTTTGGTGTGAAGTGGTCAAACATTCATCCATCCATACTACTTTTTAAACGACTTCAAAAAGGAGGAGGTTCTCAATTCGTCTGTATGTTTTTGAAGTGAAAACTTCTTTAGCGGCGTTGAGCACTTTTTCTGTAATAATGGGTATAAAATCTTAAACTCGCGTCAGGACACGTGACCTGATCGAAAAAGCGTAAGACGGATGGAGCAACGACGACATTATGCCGAAGGAATAAAGCTCAAAATTGTGCAAGATCTTCATTATAGCTAGGAAATTTCTTGAAGTTTTGTTTTGAGATAGAGTTCAAAATCGAACATTATTTTTAGGTAAACAGAATAGATAATAGTACTAGTTTCCGACAACAACAATAGGCCCTAGCTTACGTAATAGTTGCTAGCGTCCGGCTCGCTTATACCTACCTACTTATGTATCTATAGATAATTAATTTCTCGAACGAATCGAAAAGAAAGACAAGGACAAGAATTTTCATTTATTCATTAATATAATTTTATAATTAAGGTAAGGTTTCGATCGAGTCTATCGTACTGCTTAACGGGTGTAAACAGACCCTTCACGAAGCCGTCAACCAAGCATTCTGTACATGAAACTAAGTAACACTGCGCAAAAATAATTGCTGGGAAACGGAATTTATTTTTGGACTTTAAAAATAATCAGATTTTTGTAGCGGGTAATGGTTTGCGCGCAACCGGCTGTAAATAATTGTAATATTATTTAATATTGTAAAATAATTGTAATAGTTTTAAAGTGTTAAATTTTTAATGTAATATAAATTGTCATGTTTGTGTACGATAGCGCAATAAATGAATATTGTATTCTACCACATAAATGATAGTACTTTTATACTGATAAAGCAATTGGTGCAAAATTATTCCCTAACCATTCCAAAATATCAAACATGCTCAACGTTAATAATCAAGTTTTCACTTCTGCCGGCACTCCCGGAGTGCAACCCGTCTTTTTTTTTATGTATGTGTGTTACTTGATATCTCTGCCTGTGGTTAACGGATTTTACTGATTCTTTCATGTATAGAGAATGATAACAAATTGCTCCCATAAAAATGTTATTCCCAAGGGATTGGTATTTATCCCGTAAAGCTTAAAAAACAACATCGTACTTTTTAAAAATCACGACTAGCTACAACAATTTTGGTGATATCTTCGCCAATTCATACCAGATTTTGATGATTCTTTCGTTTTTGTATATAGTTTGATTTTTATGTGGTCCCATAAAAAGTTTGTTTTTCGAGGAATTGATGATGTGCGCCGTAAAATCATCACCAACATGATAATTTTCCAATCACTAGAAACTAACGGTTTCCATGGCAACGGGCGTAGACATGAGGTATACCTACAAAACCAATTTCCAAAGTTGACGGATGGTAGATCGCATAAAACGAAGGATGATAGATCCGTTCTTTTTAGGAATTCGAAGATCGAAGATCGGTTTCGAAACCCTTATGGTCTCGCTTTGTCTGTCCTTTTTTCCCTTCTTAATAACTCAGCAACTACTGCAGCTATCAACTTGAAATTTAAAATAATAATACATTTTGTACGCCTGTACAGATTTAAAGAAAAATAAATGATAATAAATGAAAAATAAAGTTTTTGTTTTTATAGTGCGTAAGCCTCACACTCTGGCAAATTTAATTTCTTATAAATGAAAAATGTAAATGAATATTTTCCATACAAGTTGTGATGCCGAAATTTTAAAGATACCTACAGGGTCATGTGGGGTATCAAATGAAAGGTATCAGTTTGGACATTTCAAAACAGTTTTTCATATTTCTGTAGGTTTGAAACTTTTTGAAATATTTTGAAAAAAGTCGAAAAATACCATTCTCCCCCTCCCCCCCCCCCCCCTAACTCCGAAGTTTGCAGAGCGATCCATTTAAAATGTATGGAGCGTTCGTAGATATGGATCTATATTTTACAGGAAAAATATAGAGAAGTCTGTAAAAAGAACACTTTTTGCAAAATAGTCAAAAAGGAATAATTTTCAAAAGGGGGGATACCCCCGAGTGGGATATCAAATAAAAGGTACCAGTTTGGACATTTCAAAATAGTTTTTTAAATTTCTGAAGATTTCATACTTTTTGAAATATTTGGAAAAAAGTCGAAAAATTTTCCATTACCCACTTTAACCGAAGCATGCAGAAAGATCTATCTGAAATGTAGGTACTACTATTCTTAGGTATCCGTTAAATTGCGAAGTCTATAACCGGTACTTTTGGTACATATTTGTTGACAAACGTTCGAAACCCTCGGCGCGCGAGTTACACTCGCACTTGACTGATCTTGTTTGATTTTAAAAGGCCTGGGCTGGTGTCATTTAGTGTCACGTTCGAAGTAACTTACGCTAGCAACGTGCGTTGCTTTGGACGTGACATTCAGGAGTAAGGTTGTTCGTTTTGTGCGATCCGCCTACCGAAACTTCGTATTTCGTGTTTCAAAGTAGACCTTCTTTCATTCGTCGTTTCATCCATATGTTTTGAAACTAAATTAGACTCGAATTTTAACAAGATGTCGCCACTAGAAGAATTTGAAGTCGTTTTATAGGTTTTTAAGACACGCCAAATTATTATCCCATATATTAGTTTCCATGGGATAGAAAACGATTCCATAGAAACAACGCGTGCGAAGGCGCCGGCAGAAACTAGTGATACAAAATTACTTACGACCTCAGTGGTGCAGCGGGCGAGAGTCCGCCTGCGACGCAAGAGGTTGCAGGTTCGATTCCCGCCTCGGAATAAATTTGTGTATGATCTACAGAAATTTGTTCCGTTGGTCTGGGTGTTTTCTATGTATCATTAAAAAAAAATTATCTATGTATATTATGTATTAAATATATCAGTTATCTAGTACCCATAAACACAAGCTTTGAGTACTTTGGGTCTAGATGATGCTGTGTGGATTGTCCAGCATTATTATATTATTATTATTATTATTTTTATTATTATTATTACTTACGCTTTAATGGTCATAAGCTCATTGAAGCCACGCGGCACCCGAACTGTACCGCCTCGCCATGTGCGGCCGCCGCGTTAACTAGTGAACCTCGCCTGGGCCACGGGTGGACGCCGTGTGGTTAACCGGTGAACCTCGTTTTCGTGACCGTTGTCAATGCAAGGCAAACTGCGAGCAGCGAGCGCCGTACGCACGTGGACGGCGCGGCGGCGGGTGGTCCACTCATAATAACAAAAAAAAAATGACACCTAAATAATGTTTGTATGTGTATTTATATCGCCTTTATATTTATAGGCCATATCTCGCGAAGAACCGACAACCGCTGGGGTTTACGTGTTCCTGAGCGGAGATCGCGACTCGGCAAACGTAGTGTAGGATGCCCTCCAGCCAGGAGGGATGGCGATCTGTGAAAGACTGCAGGCAGATGCTGGATACGGCAAGCTGAAGATAGGGCGCTATTGGCGCTCATTAGGTGAGTGGAATGTCCAGCAGTGGACTATTATAGGTTGATGATGATGATAAAATAGTATTAAGGAAAACCTATGTATGTACTATGGAATTGGTTACAATTAAAAGGTCTTGATGCTCGGCCAAATCTGCCGAATTAAGACGAGAGGCGCAAATATGCAGGTCTCGATTGGTATTGATATAGATCAGTTGTTTGCAACAGTTTGCCGTTAGCTCAATTGTTTCAATTTTAATTACTAGTTCTAATTTATTTCTGTAAATTTTCTTTGGACAAAATAAAGGAAAGAATGTGCTAATATTGTATTGCTAATATTGTATACATATACAATATTAGCACATTATATCCTTACGTTATTAATGACCTATAGTAATGAGCTTATTTGGAAATATACAAAAACCCAGATGATCACCTCACCACAATAAGTATATGAGTTAACTCGAAAATTGGAATAACGTTATTAGAGCTAGAGGCAGAAAGTTACTTCTAAGTACATGTAGATTTAATGGTGATTGTATATATAAATAAATACTAGTGTGATGATATTTAAGTTTTGTAGGTTTTGTAATATCATTTATTATTTTAGACAGACATCGTTGATTTTGTCGGGGTCCGTTAATTATTATAACTATTATAGTCTTCAACAACAATATTCAAAATAATGTTTCTTATAATTCTTTCATTTATTTTGTCTCCTAAGTCATTTGTGTTTATTTTTATTTAAGTATCTTAGTTACAATAAATTAAGTTGTGAAAATCCCGAGTTTTACTGGTATTTATTAAATTTTAGCTTGCAACGTTTTTATCGCTTGTTATGTTCGCATATTTGGGTAAAATCTGGTTCATAACAACAATGTATCTACTGTACTTTCTGAAGGATCTTACTCTGTTTTATGAACTAATAAATAAATTAAGTTAAAAGAATAGAAACACGTTGATTTTCAATATTATGAACTAATATTGAAAATCAACTTGTTTCTATTGAGGTGACTGTTTTGGTAACGCTGACAGTTAGTGTTCATTAAATATTCGGGTTCATAGAATAAATAGAACAGGACAATATTATTTTGGACATTGATTTGTTTACTTCAACAAAATTTACATTTCATTAAATAGAGGCAAACCATTCTTACCAAATACCAAACTCTAACGAGTTTGGCTTGTTGGTTTGTGAGCTCTAAGTTTATTGAATTTGCTTGAAACGAAGATATATTTAGCTCAAGACTGATTAAATATAACATGTTTTTGTTGCTTGAGTAAAATCTAAACGGCTGTCAATGTTTTAAGTTTGAGCCACTATAATCTTAACAAAATGTTTTTGAAAAAAATTAAGAAAACAAACTCGCATCGCAAAGTATTAAAAGTAACTGGTAGTTTTTATGAGTGTATAAGAATAGTTCTAATCGTCTTCAGAATTATAGGTCTTCTGCCGTTGAACATTGAAAAACGCAAGTCTGAAGATATAAGGTACTCACTGTTTCACTACTTATCTAGTTCTACATATTGATACTCACGGACGTTGAAATAAATAAATTGTATTGGTCAATTGAACCATTCACTGCCTGCATAAATTACTTACCTACTCAGTAGAAAAAATCTACTACTTTAACAAAGAAAAACACAAATTAAAGTTAGTGCACCTAATAAAGTTGTTTTTATTTTTTCAGGATTTCGTGGAGAACCCCCTATATTGTACTCATCTACATTCCATGTATAGGTTTCGCAATTTTCCTTAAAATCGTTCAAATTTATTCATTTTCTCATGGAATAACAAATCCGGGTAAGAGATGAAAATAAATAAAGTAATAATAGACAATTCACACGGCATCATCTAGGTCCAAGCTAAACAAAGCTTGTGTTATGGGTACTAGATTACTGATATACTTAATACAACTTACATAGACAGATCTTTTTAATATACACAGAAAATACCCGGCACATATATCTGCAGATCGTACAAACATTGGCGGAGAGACTAGGAAAAACAAGAAGACGATATACCCAGCAGAATTCGGGACTGATGATGAAGATTAAGGAGATGATGAGGATATTCATCATTGCAGCCCATACTGTTCCACTACAGGACAGGGCCTGCTCCATACGAAGCCACAAATAGCGTTCCTGAACCGCCTTGATCCATCAACTGCCTGCGACCGCTGCAATGTCGCCTGTCCATTGATAAGATGATCTCCCAACACGCTGTTTTGCGTTGCATCGAGGTTGCCACTCAAGAAACTTTACTCCCCAGCGGTTATCAATTCTGCGAACAACATGACCTGCCAACAGCCACTTCAGCTTACTTTTTCTGAAAGCTATGTCATGTCGATGACTTTGGTTCTTCTACCTAGGGATTTCCGTTTTTCGGATTCTATCCCGAAGAGAAACTCCAAGCCTCTCTCTCTCCATAAATTGCCAAGCGATGATTTACCTAGATATTTCAAAACATCTGCCCAGCAGAAGACACTTTTCACCTCTCGGCTTGCGACATAATTTCGCGCACTTCCTCGCAATTTAGGGCGAAGTAATGAGTCTTTAACGAAAATGGAACCTTAATCTGTCTCATTTCGGGTCAATTTAGAATGTGATCTTGTTTCAAGGAGGAAATAAGACGAGGTTTTGTATGGTTTTGGAGGCAATTGTGCTTGAAGTTTTTAGGCATGAATTTTACTTGTTATTTTATGAGTTCCTGTTCGGATCTGTAAACAAAAATAGGCAGACCAGGTCATCAGGTCTCAAAATAATATTTTTACAGAAATTCTATTATTTTTCTTCATGATCTTTGTGGAGATGCTGTTGATCTTACGTTTATGTATGAACTTCAAGAAATTAATCAATGGTGTTGAAAACCTAGAGAAATTGCTGCCAGCAATTAAAAGGCCGAAATCTTTTATAAGATTTGTAAAGCGCTTTGTTGTTTTCTTTTCCTGTCTTGGGATCGGTAAGTTACATATTCTTGATACTTATAGATTAAAGAATGGGATTGAGAAAAACGTCATCTTTTGTGATGTCTTGCTCAATTTGAATACTATCGGACGCCCGTAGCACACCTCCGCTGCGAAACCTTAATAGCGGAACCGCAGTAAATTCGCTATGTCTTGTCCGTATGTAGGAGAAGCGAAACACTAGTGAAATTGCCTGTTTTAACGCATGGACTATAATTCTAGCTCTTTCCCCGCGCGGTTTCGTCGATCTGCTCCGACGTCAGCCACACCTCCGCTATAGTTCCGCAACTCAAACTACACTTTATCGCATGTGGAATTCATCCAGCGGGTCCGCTACTCGTATTCCGCTGTGGAGGTGTGCTACTGGCGGGAGCGAGACAACATGTGAGATGACCTCTTTCTAAATCCCATTCAAAAAGTATGAAGGTTAACACGAAAATCCACATATAGCACCACCACACGAAATATTTATTTCAATTTTATTGGTTGATTTTACACTTTCCATCCTTCCTTGACTTCGCTTCACTGCACTTACCTACTCATGAGGCCTTCACTAGTACCTAGGTAATGATATGGTTTTATTAAGTTACCTCACAAGGGCATTTTTCAGGAGAGCTACTTATGTCACTTCTATCTGACATGGACAGAACGTCCACTTGCTACCTTCAACTGGATGGCTCCGCTCGTTACCTGCAGTCCCTTATGAAGACTAGAATAGGGGGTTTATTCGAAGTCTTCTCGTTTTCATACACAATGTCGTTCTTTGTTGAGGTATGTCATCATCTATTTTCTTTACTAGAACGTTCTTGGCCGGTCATCTAGAAGCTATATTTATCTTTGCAATAAAGTTGAAATAGGCCGGTTTGTCTTAAAACGTTCAAGAGTACTAAAGTCATTTACAAGGGGATATTTAGCATGACTTAAGTTTTGAGCTCTCTTATTCAATTCGATCCGTGTAAAAACCTAAGAAGTGATGTACCTACCGGGCCGCGTTCTGATACCGTCAGTGTTGTGTGTCGTGATCGAGTTTCGTTCGATATTATAACCGGTGGTAGTGATAACGTTCGTTGCAAAAGACAATAAATTAGGGCATAATCGGTAAGTCGGCCAGTAAAAACAAACTCGCAGTGCCTTCAGTTATTCCGTGATTATGGCGCATGAACCTGGGCCGAAATATTTGAGAGCTCGAAATCCTGGTAAATACCTAGTTGTAAATGACTTTAGTGCTAATAACCATAATGGTTTTAAAAAATTTATCGCTCAAGAGTAGAATGAGGACTGCATCTTGTGAAAAAGCTCATCCTTAGGATGTTTTAATGTTTAAAAATAAAGTTTAGGTAAATTTAATATTTAATTTATGTTCCAGGTGCACAAGTTTCAAGCCCGTTTGACATGGTACCTCTGTGACGTGTTGATAATGATTATTTGCATCTACTTGACAAAAACAATGCAGGAATTCAATCATCTCACTATACAAAAGGAGTTCTCAGTAAGTAATACGTAATTCTGTTTATTTTAGCATAACTAGCTTTCTCGATAAATTGGAAAAGAACTTTTCAACTTTTAACTTTTGTTTGGATTTTACCAGCAATAACGGCGTAATGTTTATTACTTGTCTTAATATCTTCGTACGTAATGGTTAATTCAAAAAGATATGTTATTCTTATGTCATAAAAAATAACGTCCAGTCCTATTGAAATTGCTTTAACTTTATTAATCCTCATTTTGAGATAAATATACATTTGTACATACATTTGTAGAATTTATCCCTAAGCTCGGTTGTGTATAAAAAAATAGAAACTACAGTATATACCTTGTCATAACAGAGTATGAATCGGATAGAAGGAATAGTCAAAAAAGTCAAAGTATAGCGACAAGGATTCAAAGTAGGTACATATAAGTGCAGTAGACTGTAATTTACAATATGCGAAACATTTTAACGATTTATTATCATTTTTACTGCTGGCAATAAAGCTTAATCGGGACGTTAGTAACATTGTATCTATATGTGTCATGAGAGTAATAAAGACTGAATGGACAGACTAACAGAATAAACCTCTGAACAAACGGAATATGAATAATAGGCGATAAATTAAGTCAAAAACGTATTCAAAAATATGTCCTGAGACAAAATAGGTGTCGTATATACTGATAATGATTATTTCCTCCTAGCCAAATTTTAGCCATGGCGATCAATCTCAACGTAGGCTAACAGAATAACCTCTGAAAAAACGGAATATGAATAATAGGCGATAAATTAAATCAAAAATGTATTCGAAAATATGGCCTGAGACAAAATAGGTGCCGTATATACTGATAATGATAATTTCCTCCTAGCCAAATTTTAGGCATGGCGACCAATCTCAACGGAGGCTCGCCATGTGACATTATTTATAGTGCACTCTTTGTTTCTTCCTTTACCGAGGATAGGACAAGTGCATGACCAACGGCTGTTTATAATGTTTGAAGCGCGTATCTGTCTGATCTGTGAGTTTGTGAGTCTGTCTGTGATATCATAGCTCCCAAACGGATAAACCTTATATAATTATTTTTTATAATGGAAAAGAACCTAATCGATAGTATTTATAGCTACGTTTGCTGAATTTGGTACAGGTAGATTATTCAAATGAAAATTGTAGTCAGATGTTTAGATTTTTTATGTTATTGGCTTGTTACTTTCGGAGGGAATATGTCGACCAACCTAAAATCCAAAGAACCCTTTCCAGTGGTTCATACTCTGGGCTTTGGGCCCCTCTTTGATTCTTTTCATCTATCTATTTCCGTCTGAATGGCTTGCTGTTGTAATAAAGTTTATATCTATCTCTTATGGCGATGTAGAGGATTTTCCAATTAAAGTTTTATCTAGAGACACTACCTAGGTATTTTATTTTCTTATTAATTAGAGTCCCGTTCCTTAAAAAGAAAACAGGAACCCTCATAGGATCACTTTGTTGTCCGTCTGTCTGTCTATCTGTCCGTCTGTCAACCACCTTTTATCAGGAACGCGTGGAGGTATCGGGTTGAAATTAACATCAAATACTCAACTCCGTAACCTCTTGAAGCCTCAATATAAATAAAACTTCTAATTCAACGCAATCAAAAGTTACAGCCGCTTAAGTCCGAATATATTAAAATATCTAAGACAAATCACATGCACACAAAAGCTATAGGGTACTTCCCGTAAATCTAGAATCATAGAATTTGGCGAGCAGCAAGTTCTTTTAGCACAAATTAAGGAAAAAATCCGAAAACAATACAATTGTGGTTAATTCACTAAAAAAAAGTAGTTTAGATTCTCGCCATTGACCAAAACCTACTTATGGGGTACTTCCCGTAGACCTAGAATTATGAAATTTGGCAAGATACAAGGTCTTTTAGCACAAGTAAAGGAAAAAATGCTGAAACCGTAAATTGGTAGTTCATTCACAAAAAAAAATACTTTTGACTCTTTCTTTAGACCAAAACCTTTAAATAAGCTACTTCCCTAGAATCATAAAATTTGCTCGATAACATTTCGATGCATTTTAAATTTGGCGAGAACAAAACCTACAGGGTACTTCTCGTTGAAGACAAGACTTACAGGTCTAACAATTATACGGAACCCTTAGGGCTCGAATCCAACTCGCACTTGACGTTTTATTATTTTTGGTATGATTCAGCGCAACGCCGCCGACCTAATAATATTTTTATTTAGTTATTTAGTGTACACAAAATACATGACAAGCAATATTAGAAAAACACAAAAAATTATCTGGCTTGAAACGTAGGTAACCTAAAAAACGAAATAAAAATAAAAAACGTAACCTAAAAAACCAAATTAAACGTAACCTGTATGTGCACACAAAAAATAATAGAATAAGACTTATTTATCTAAACATAATAACATTTTAAACAAAATATGAAAGCAGTTCTGTGTAACAACCTAATTTAGATCATCCATCATAAAGGTTGGAGCTCACACGCAAAACCCCACTGCAACACAACACATAAATGAGCATTCAAGTATGGGCATAAACTTGATAACATTTAGATACATTTTACAGTGACAGGATAAACTAGTAGACATTGCACACTAATTGCTTGAAGCTTGCGGTTAACAAGTATGTTACTGTGAAATGTACAAGTACGTCCTGCCCATCATCACGAACTCGTTCGTTACTCTTAAAAACGGAGATAAAGTTTCTGATTCGTTTTCGTGCAAGCGACATAAGAATTGGTTTTGCACGACAACGAAAATAAATAAATAAATAATGCTGGACAATCCACACAGCACCATCCAGCCCCAAAGTAAGCTAATCAAAGCTTGTGTTATGGGTACTAGATAACTGCTATACTTAATACATTTGTAGATATATATATATATATTTGTTATACATAGAAAAGACCCAGACCAACGGAATAAATTTATGCAGATAGTACACAAATTAGTTCCGAGGCGGGAATCGAACCCGCTCTTGCGTCGCAGGCGGACTCTCGCCCGCTGCGCCACTGAGGTAGTCAAAATTAAACTTGGATTTTCCTTTTCCGAGCAGGCCTCCAGATCTTTCGTAATTTATTGGGTTCTGGACATTATTTTATATGGAAGGTAATTTACGATAAATTTAAGAATGGTTTCTTCCTGGTTTCTTCTCGAACGACTTCGTGATGATGGGCAGGACCTACAGTTCACGCAGTCGTGTCAGTGAATTATCAATACTCCTGCATTTCTTCTACAGCCTTTAATGGTCCACTGCTGGACGCAGTCCTCCCCCAGCTAAATGCCTTATTGGTTTTTATGTGACGGGGGGTAATGCGTACAATCTCCACGCTGGGCGTACGGGTTGGGGATCTCAGTTCGGTGAAAAAACTGTTCTGCAGGAGGCGCTGCTGCCCGACCTCCCTGGATATCCCTTAGTCGCCTCTTACGACACCCACGGGAAGAGTTGGGGTGGTGCAAATTCTAAGCCGGCACCACACGGCTCCTCCACTCCTGTATCTATAAATTCCTTTAATTTTCAGTTCCAAAAATCGTTTCGTCCAAGCTGGTCAATCCTTCAAGTACACTACACTCGCATCAGCCGAATCGTGGCTATCGTGGATGATCACATCAATGGTATCATATTCGTCTCCTACGTATACAACCTTTACCACTTCTGTATGAAGGTGTACTACTTTCTCAAGTAAGTTTTTAGATGCCTAAGTTTTATGTTGTGTAATAGATTGTCGCTCGTAGCACACCTCTACTGCGGAATACGAGTAGCGGAACTCCTGGATGAATTCCGCTGCGATCAAGTGTAGTTTGAGTAGCCGAACAAGCGCGGAAATGTAGCTGACGTCGGAGCAGATCGGCTAAACCACGCGCAAAAGAGATGGAATTATAGTCAAATCTATGCGTTAGAACAGGCAGTTTCGCTAGTGTTCCGGTTCTCTTACATACGGACAAGACATTGCGAGATTACTACGGTTCCGCTGTTATGGTTTCGCCGCGGAGGAGTGTTACGGGCGTGAGGTTTACGTTTTAAGTTACTTTGCGTAATATGAAACACTGATGCCGTACATAATATTATGTACGGCATGATTACAGACGGCTCACGGGCAACTCGTTTGAAGCTAGTGGGAAGCTATTTTGTCACTGTAAAATGTGTCTAAGGATAACGAGTTTAAGCCCATATTTGAATACTAGTTTCTGCCCGCGGCTTCGCATGCGTTGTTTCTATGGAAACGTTTATTTTTTCCATGGGAACTGATTTATGGGATGAAAAGTAGTTTGATTGTTACATCATGTTTGGTATGTTTGATTCCAAGATTAGAATTACCTGTATAGCACAATTTGAACCCGTTCCGTACAGTAGTTTTGGCGTGAAGAGATAAAAAACATCAATACATCTGAACATCCATACTAGCATTTATAATATTAGTGTGATAACTTTTTTGTACTGCTGTTGGATTAATGTGCGCAAAGCTTTACTTTGATAGATTTCTTCATTGACTCGTTGGTGTGGTTTTTCTCTTACAAACTGCGCTGTGGATCTTATCAGAGAAGGTTTTGCGCGGAATCGTTACTAAATATTTTCATCGTTTTATTATTACCCTGCCTGAGTTATCTTTAGCTGCACAAAAGAGCGCACTTTACACTTCTTGTTACTATTTATTTTTTTCATGCCTTAATGATGCCCCATTCCAAGTCATTTTTACTTGCCACCCTATGCAGATTTTGACAGAAGATACTCAGTGTCTGAATAATCCGGATTTTTAGTCGTTTCGAACCACGGTGCGAATCACCCAAGAGCTCTTTTTGAATGGGTCCTTTTGCACCGCGGTGCGAATAGCCCAAGAACTTTTTTTAATGGGTCGATTCGGACCGCAGTGGGGAACAATAATACCATCCTTTTAATATTATAAAGCCGAAAGTTTGTTCCGTTAGGAAGATGTTTGTGCGAAGATAACGCCAAACAACTGAATGAATTGAGCTGAAATTTTGCTCAAGTAAAGTTTTGGACCTGGAATGATATATAGGCTACTTTTTATTCAGCTAAAGCCGCGGGAAGAAGCCAGTTTATAATAAGTTTTCTTGCGATACTGGCAACATAATCATCATCATTCTATATTAGTCCACAGCTGGACATAGACTTGCAACATAAGTAGGGAGAAATTCTCGCGGTTCTGGTGATATAGGTACCTACCTTATATCATAGGTGCCGCTCTGTAAGCTATCAGATCCTTTGCTTTGTTCCAAAAACTTTGTCCAACAATTTTTACAAATAGATACTTAGGTACCTATTTGTAAAAATACATGTTTTTTTTTTCAGCAAACTCACAATGACCAGTTACTATTACTCAGAAAAGTTTGACTGTAACTCTGAAGAAAGGTGAGTCAAAACCGAACTATTCTGTTCTTCTTTATAAAATAGTTTGATATTTGTTCAGACCGATGATTCACAAACCCTTATTATTTTACTGTGTACTTAAACGACTCCAAAAAAGGACGAGTTTCTATGTTCAGCTGTACGTAGGTTTTTTTAACTTTATTATGTATGTTCGTCGATTACTCCGTTACTTGTGGATCGATTTAGATGATTCTTTCGCTTTTGTATAGAAAGTGATCTCAAGATGATCTCATAAAATTTATTCCACATGAATTAGTATTTATCCCGAAAAAAAAATATTATAAGGAATTTAAAGTCAATTTCTTGTTATTTTCAAAATAATCAAATTATGTTCAATGTCTTCTTTCAGCCATAGCCTGCTATCAGACATGAGCAATTTCTACATGGTAGCCTTCTTATTACTTCGGCTGGCGATGGTGTCGCACCTAGCAGCAGAATTGCACAACTCTAGTCGAAAACCTTTGAATCTTCTGCACACAGTACCTTCTGCAGATTACGATGGTGATGTAAGACTCTTGAATATTTATAAGATCCTGATACAAAAATAATGGGCTACTAGTTGCGCCCCGCAGAGTTTTCCAGTTTTTTTATTTATTTAATTTAATTGTCATAACACGGGAATGACTGCACTGTTCCGGAATTTGTTTAAATCCAGGATATAAGCCCGATACCAAATTTCATCCAAATTTGTTCCGCCGTTCGTTTATGATACTAGTGTGTCTAAAGACCATCCCATTTCAAGAAAAGCAAGATGTCCTTTTAACTTGACTGGACAAAATCCCGGAATTTCACCACTCTCGACAGAACACGTTTTGATTGTAACGCCTCAACTTCAACCTCAACAGCCTGTATTGGTCCACTGCTGGACGCAGGCCTCCCCCTGATAAACGCCTTATTGGCTTTTATCTCGGTAATGCCCATAATCCCTACGCTGGGCATGCGGGTTGGGGATCGCAGTTTGGTGGTAGAATTGTTCTGCAGGGAGCGCTGTGGCCCGCCCCCGGTGGAAATCCCGTCGTTAATAGTCGCCTCGTACGACACCCGCGGGAAGAGTTGGGGTGGTGCAAATTCTAAGCCGGCACCACATAGCTGACTGTAACTATCACCTAGTTATTTATTTATTAGCCCAGCTGGATAATATTGAACCAATTCACTTTGTTAAGCTCAAGTTTAATTTATTTATTCAAAACCATCTAAACTAATGTTAATTTCAATGCTATAAATATTTAATTTTCACACAGTTTTGAACTTTTCAGATGCAAAGGCTTATGGAACAAGTTTACCACTCAAAAGTTGGCGTAAGCGGCTTACGATTTTTCCAAATAACACGAGGAGTTTTGCTTGCTGTAAGTAATTTGTGTTTTACCCTTAGAGAGCATCTCAACGAGCGACATAGAGCTGACTAATAATGGTAACGCTATGCCAATAAATTCTTAAAACTTGGTGACGACAAGTCACTGAAATAGTCGTTAATTTCATGAACTTAAAGCCAGTTATTATGGATGCTTATTAACTAAGGTTTTTATAATTATAGTGCACTCAGGGTTATTTCTGAGAAATCAAATAATATTTTTCACAACACAAACTGTTCAATACAAACTGTGTGGTGTTCTTTTAACACAAAATAGGTTCGTAGTTACATTCATAATGAATCAAATAATATCCCGAAAAATTTCAACTTCGACGGGACTTGAACCAGCATCCTTCCCTCAGTACGGTAATGTGCTAACCAACTACACCACGAGGTCAAGTGATGTAAGAGTCGAAAATCTTTGGGACTTCCAACGGTCTCTAGCGCCGTTAGGGTTAGGATGCGGGTTCAAGTCCCGTCGAAGTCGAAATTTACTTAAATTTACTTATTTTAATAAAGGCAAATAAAATGACGAAGTCATCATGCAGACTGAGAATGTTTTATTTGTTTTTTTATTACTAAAAACTGTATTTTTTCCAGATGATTGCAAAAATCATGACTTATGAACTTGTGGTGATACAATTTAATGTGGATAATACAAATAATAACACCATGGTATTAAATAACACTATGTTACCAGGACAACAGAATAGGATCCCGATGCAATAAAACTTCTAAAATTCCAAGTCGCGAAACAGATTTCATGTTTCAATTTATTTAAAGTAAAAGCAATTTAGGTACGAATTCAGTTTCATTAGTTTTGTGTGGCACGCAATTTCTATTTCTAAATTAAATTTCTTTGACCGAACCTTAATTTTAATTTCTTCAATTTTTTTCATTACATTTTTTTCAATTTGATTTGTTTGTAAGATTTTACTTATATCACTAGCTTTTATACGTGGCTTCGCACGCGTATCTGTTTGAAAAAAGTATCCTATTTGTTAATCCAGATCTCGAACTATGTCTATGCAAAATTTCAGCACGATCCGTTCAGTAGTTTTGTTATCCTAACTTTCGTATTTATTTAGATAAATAAACAATGCTGGACAATCCACACAGTGTTATCTAGCCCCAAGCTAAGCAGAGCTTGTGTTATGGGTACTAGATAACTGATATACATAATACAATACACTACATAGATATTTTTTTATTATACGCCTTGAACAAATATCTGCAGATCGTACAAACATTTGTCCCGAGGCGGGAATCGAACCCGCAACCTCCTGCGTCGCAGACGGACCTTCGCCCGCTGCGCCACTGAGGTCGTCTAAGTGGTATCATTGGTAATAAGGTATCTAAGTTTGATGAAAATAGTATTAACTGCTAGTTTAAAAGGTAAGGCTAAAAGCTTATGAAAAAATTTAAGCAGAGGCCATATCTTTTTTAACTAATTTGCACTTGGTTTTTCTCACGCGTGGTGACCATTGATATTCATTCAGAGTCACATTGTAGGTTTGAATTTATACAAATAGGTAGAGATAAACCATTCAAAAAATGCACGTCGAGTATAGGTATCTATGACGTTTTGTAGAGGGGGCGTGCATTCATTACGGATGTAAGCGGGTTAGCTACGAACCTTATTTGTGTTGGAAGAACACCAACCTTTCATCCCTTACATCCATAATAAAGTCACTTATAACGGGATATTTACCATGATTTGAGTTTTGAGCTTTCCAATATTTCGGCACATGCGCCATGATCACGGAATAACTGAGGGCACTGCGAATGAGTTATTATTGGCAGATATATCGATCTACCCTCATTTTTTGTATTTTGCTACGAACGTTACTACGTAACGTAACTGCGCCGAAATGTTGGAAAGCTCAAAACTCAAATCATGGTAAATATCCCGTTATAAGTGACTTTAGTGTTAATAACAATGATGGATTTAAAAGTTTTATCCATAATAAATTCGTCAAACTACGATAGATTTTATAGTAAAAGGGTCGTACATTTTAGAATGGTTTATCTCTACCTACCTAGACACTTTATAAACTTCTAGAACAATCTTCCAATACTTTTCTTTGAACAAAACTTCCTAGTGTATGAATTACAGGACAAAACTTTGTCTTGCCAGAGGCTGTAAGAGATGGGAATCTCAACTCTATAAGCTCTTACTGAAAGTGAGATCATGTATAAATTATCCGATGGTACAGTGTAGCTAGATAAGAAGTTCCAAGCAGACAAGTTGGTATCTTCTTTAATAAATTAATAAATAATGCTGGACAATTTACACAGCATTATCTAGCTTAGCAGAGCTCGTGTTAAGGGTACTAGATAACTGATATACTTTGGGGTTTCTTGTACCCTTTCCAATATAAAAAGAATTGTCAAAATTGGACTATTCTGTAAAAAGTTTTGCGTGGTCATACAATCATTATATATGTATTTAAGCGTCGACTTGAAAACCTCCGTTTTTCGTCGGTTGAAATCACCAGTCTGATAGGAAATTCTATGTTTTTGTAGCGAACTTAAAAGTGAGAAACTTTTGTAGATAGGAAATTCTATATGTTTTTGTAGAACTTCAAATTCGAATTATCACAGAACATAGACAAATGACTGCCAAAAGATTGCAACGTAGACAAAAGATTGCGATCGGAGATTCGTTCTGGGACTGGCTCGCCCTGTGTGTTCACGTCATTTTTTATTCAGTGCCGATGACGCACCTTATGCGTCCACCGAGAAATGTACGCGGCGGCATCCGGCAAGACATTATGAAAATCGTGGTGGCATTGAACATATTAATCGTTTCACCGTAAGAAGGGTATCGTCTCAAAATAATTAAAATTTTCACCTCTGATAAAACAAACTATAAATAAATAAATAAATAAATAAATAAACAATGCTGGACAATTCACACAGCATTATCTAGCCCCAAGCTAAGCAGAGCTTGTGTTATGGGTACTGGATAACTTATATACTTAATACAATATACTACATAGATATATATTTTTATTATACATACAAAACACCCAGACCAACGGAACAAATTTCTGCAGATCGTACACAAATTTGTTCCGAGGCGGGAATCGAACCCGCAACCTCCTGCGTCGCAGGCGGACCTTCGCCCGCTGCGCCACGGAGGTCGTCTATAGATGGCTGGATGCGTGTCAAAATTGTCAAAGATGAAATCGATGATCTATCAATCTCTCCGTGCAAATAGCACTGCACGCTAGTCTTTTTCTAAAGCTTCTTTCATCTATGGATTCTGTGACGTTATCTACCACTGTCATAGTAAAGTGATTCGACGACCTCAGTGGCGCAGCGGGCGAGAGTCCGCCTGCGACGCAACAGGTTGCGGGCTCGATTCCCGCCTCGGAACAAATTTGTATACGATCTGCAGAAATTTGTCAGTCTGCGTGTTTTCTAAATATAATAAAAAAATATCAGTTTATGTTTATAATGTATTAAATATATCGGTTATCTAGTACCCATAACACATGCTTTGAGTAGCTAACTTTGGAGCTAGATGGTGCTGTGTGGATTGTCCAGCATTATTTATTTATTTATTATTATTATTTATTGGTAAAGTGATAGCAGAATTCGGCCCTGACTCAAGAATCACCTCACTGAAATATCTAATGTCTTAAAACTCTAGTTTCAAAAGGTCTACACCAAAACTTGGTATCGAATCCACGGTAGGTGAGTTAGCCGATTCCCTACTTCCACATCTTCACTACCTCAACCTCAAGTAGGCAAGTATTATTTTCGCCAGTTTTCTCACGATGGGCGGGAGCCTAATGGATTTATATCCTCGCGTAGATTTATACGCGTCCCGTTGAAAACCGCTAGCTAGATAAACTGATATCAAGGAGTGTTTCCAGTTGGCTTGGTCCCCTACCCATTGTGATTGGGGTAAGTGGTTCGGCTCAATACGCTTCCAATAGGGATTTAGATGATATCGGTCGTCTTACTTTTCCAAGAAGCTAGTTTTTGTCTTACTTGAAATGGACACTGGACAGGCATAATTAAATAAATAAATAATGCTGGACAATTCACACAGCGTTATCTAGCCCTAAGCTAAGCAGAGCTTGTGATATGGGTACTAGATAACTGATATACTTAATACAATACACTAAATAGATAGATATATTTTATTATACATAGAAACATCCGGAACAAATAAATAATGTCTCCAGATCGTACAAAAATTTGTCCTGTGGCGGCAATAGAACCCGCAACCTTCTGCGTCGCAGACACACCTTCGCCCGCATCGCCACAGAGGTCATATAATTATGCATGGCACTGCAGAAACTGATTCACCTTAAGGCGCTACCCCGACCCAAATCAGCGCCCCCACCTATTTTATTTTATTATTCTGTTCAACGAAGGAATTTTCAAAAATCGATTGGCCTGTTTGTGGTACCTTTCCTAAGCTTATTTTTAATGCCTCTTTGTAAGTCCTAGTTTGTATAGTGTAGGCAGAGATGCGAAGTTGCTCATTTTGGCCAAAATGGTGGCTGCTTATAGTATACAAAATAAAAATTTTACACTTTTGCCCACTGCTGAAACTCATATAGTCATACCTATAATAATCTTCACTTTAGTATTTCTTATTTCAGTTCCTATTTTTAAATGAAAAGTTGATACCTCACCTTATGATGAATATTTAAAAGTCTGATTAATGAGATATGTATGGTTAATTAAACTAAAAGGCGATGCCCTTGTTAATATTAAGTCAAAAAGACCTTTTGAACCTGCCAAAAAGGTGGTCAATAAATCCAGCTTATACTCGATTGCGTCCCTTGTCATCTGTCGTAACGTGGGTACTTGCCAATGAAAATACAAAACAGAGAAAACCTTGGAGTAGTCTTTACAAAAATTACATAATAGCAACGTTTATGCAACGGAAAACCTACAGTGTTAAGGGAAGATTTATATTAGACCGGGCCGTGACCTTGACGGGGCACGGATTTGAAACGTTACGTACATTTTGTATAAAGCAGTTTATATTAAACAGTGCATGATCCGTGGCCCGTCCGGGCCCGTCTACTAAAGTTCTCTTCGGCTCCGCTCCGGCCCGCTCCGGCCTCGGCCCGGCCCAAATACGGACCGGTCTAATAAAAATCATCCCTAAGTATTTGTTTTATACTAGCATAATTAAGAAGAGAGTTTTTTTATCAATGCAAGATAAAAACCTTATTTTTGATTTGGATGCTCCCTTTTTAAATACTTAAGCAAGCTTAAAAGTGAGATGGGTGGAAAGGTAAATACAGTAGAAACTCAATGTTAATACGACGTCTCCAAAGTTTTTTGTCCAGGTTCATCCAAACCAAGGGTGTTAATGACAGCTACATAAACTTTTGAGTAGGCGAGTACGTGTCTCGAAAACGTATTACTTCAAACGTGCGTACATAAAGGCTAGGCATTTATTTTACAAACCAGTGTACGGAATCTTAATTCGTAAAATGAGGTCGATGTCAGATGGTATCTCATCATCACAGAAACTTCCACTCATGAGCATACCTCCCCTTAAATTAAATAAATAAATAATGCTGGACAATTCACACAGCACATAGCCCCAAGCTAATCAGAGCTAGGGGCTTAGTCTATACTAATATTATAAAGAGGAAAGATTTGATTGTTTGTTTGTTTGTATTGAATAGGTTCCGAAACTACTGAACCGATTTGAAAAATTCTTTTATCATTAGAAGCCCACATTATTCCTGATGAACATAGGCTACTTTTACCGCGGGAAAATGCTTCATTCCTACGGGAAAACAGGTAGTAGGACAACGGGTAGTAAGAATGCAGCTAGTTTTTAAATAAAGCAATAGAGACCCTATTTCCTTTAAATGAGGCGTTTAAAAGTTGGATCAGATAGAAAAGAGGTTGATCTTACTCGGGACTGAAAAATTGAAGTGGCATAGACAATACATAGACCGTACTTATTTTGATATGACATAGCATTGATATCGTTGCCGAGGAAGATCCCCGCCATCTATTGAGTTCTGAAGTAAATAAGGGTTTTATTTTTTTATTTTTTGGAAAAGCCTACATTATCCCCTATTATAGCCTATATTATCCAATAAGAAATTTAAACGTACGGAACTCTCTTTTTTTCATAAAATTACGCAAATTGTACCTTCAATAGTAGCTTCAAAATTAGATTCTAAATAATAACTTTTTTATATCCGTAGCAATGAGAGAATTTCAAACTTCACAGAACATTTAATTTGAATTTATTAAGGGAATCACCAATTCCAGTTACTAGCTAGGTACCTGTAGTTTGTTTGTAACAGTCTGCACTTTGCCAATTGTTTCAATGATAAATACTAGTTCTAACTTTTTTTCCATTCTTTGATTGTAATTTCCTTTATTTACCAATTTACCCAGAAATCTTTTAAAACTGTATGATTGGTAAAAACGGTACAGCAACTCAATACATTTTTTTTTATTTAAAACGAACGTTATTTCAAACACGCTGTTTAACCAATTACTGTATTATAATTGTATTTTATGTAAACACTGACAAATTGTTTCCAAACACGAAAAGGTATAAAATAACTTTAGCACGTTATTATCAGGGTCCTAATTCTGCTAAACTAATCGCTTTACTATGAAAACGTTATCGTCACAGAATAGCCACTACAGGCACATTTTGGTATTCTATATAAGATTGAGAAACTACAGATGAAATGAAGAGCCGATGTAACGGACCCTGGCCTGAGTGTCTGTATGAACACCAGATTATATTATGTAAGTACTTATAGCATCTACAGCTTATCTATTTGCTTGCAGCTTATAAAACAGTGAACTTATCGAATAATACAGTTTATGGATCGATACCTTATAGAGCAGTGCGTTATAAAAGCTCCAAGGAAATAGATAAGCTATAGATGCAATAAGTACATAATATAATCTGGTGTTCATACAGACACTCAGGCCAGGGTCCGTTACAACGAAGTGACAAAAGTGACAAGGTTGAAACCTCATCACTTATGACAAATATGCCAATAGCACTATCTTGACTTTCTTTCATCTAAGGATTTTACTTGACGGTTCTGTGACTATACCTACCATTGTCATAATGAAGCGAAAGGTTTCATGAAAGGATGCATTTACATTGGACAGCGGGAGGCCAATGCGGTGACAGACACATTGACAGTTTTCAAAAGAAAATGCGCGAAAGATGACGATGGCTAAACCTTCCATTGAAAACTTTAAAAAATTCACTCCCGCTCCAGTTCCCCCTGTCCATCAAAAACACAACCATTGAACATGAAAACTGAACAGCATACCTTTTCACGTTCATAATGCTCACGTCATACTAATTTTCGCCATTCATTGGTCCATTTTCATTTGGTATTTAGAAAGGTTACAGCAGCCGATTATCGACGAAAATAATACGAGATAAAATAAATAAATAATGCTGGACAATTCACACAGCATTATCTAGCCCCAAGCAAAGCAGAGCTTGTGTTATGGGACTAGATAACTGATATACTTAATACAATATACTACATAGATAAATATTTTTATTTATACATAGAAAACATCCAGAACGCCCTGGACAAATGTCTGGAGATCGTACAAACATTTGTCCCGAGGCGAGAATCAAACCCACAACCTTCTGCGTCGCAGGCAGACCTTCGCCCGCTGCGCCACAGAGGTCGTCAAAGATACATATCTAGCGTTACAAGATACATTAACGAATGCACATGAATAGACCAGCTGGCATTTCTTATGCTAAGGGTAATTTTTTTTGTATACAGAATGCAGCTATGCAATGAGCAGTGAAATAGAATGACGTGTGATTTTGTATTTGTATTTTTTTTGTATTTATTTATTCCATCGTAGGTACCTACACTTGATGTTACACTTGATGTTGTTAAATTCTATATTTTATTCCTATTTCAACAATAACACACATGTATTTCGCTGTAGGAAACACCATAAGGTACAAAGAATAAAAACAGACAGACATGACTGAAAAATAATAATAAATAATTTGTTGGGATCAAATAAATTAATTAATTAATAGGGCATATCAAAGTATGCTGCTGTATAAGGGCATTGTCAGATTCGCTCAGGAATGCAATCAAATATTATTTATGTATGTGTTGAAGACATTGTTTCAACACGTAAATAAAGTTTTGGTTATTATAGTGCGTAAGTAACCCGGGGTAATTTCTAAGAAATCAAATAACGGTGCTAGAGTCCGAAGGAAGTCCCAAAGATTTTCGAGTCCTACGTCACTTGACCTCGTAGCGCAATTGGTTAGCTTATAGCGTATTCCCGTACTGAGGAAAGGCTGAGGGTTCAAATCACGTCGAATTCAATAAATTAAAAAGATTTCTTAAATTTGGGCAGAAACCTTAATTTACAGTTTCATAAATAAATGTTGTTTATTCGTGAGCTTCTTACTGCTGATGACCCAAATTCTCCCTTCGCCATGTCTCAAACAGGATATTAGAAAAGGCAAACAATAGGTCTTCACATATTGAACATGTTAATATACATTTTAGACTAAAACAATATTAGTCGATCCAAAATTATACATTAACGCCTCACAAATTTCACTACGCACTTTGTACATTATTTGAGAACACGCAGAGGTTTGTTTGCATAATCGCTTATTAGGATTAGTTTGAAAATGAGGATTACACATCACTGTATTATGTTTATAGGGTGCCACGTAACATGGTGTACGAAGCCGAAAGGGGGTTGTTCTGGACCCCAAGGGGGTCAACTTTTGTTCTAAGAATTTTTTAGGAATGTTTTTCTTAAATATTAGGTGCATATTCTTCCTATTTGTTTAATTTTATATTGAAAAAAAAACCATATTTAAAAGTTTTAGTTCAAAATTTGACGCCTTCGTGTCCAGAATCAGCCCCCTTTCTTCACCACATTTATGGGATTTCGTTTTCATAGAGTGCCAACATATAAATAATCTTATAAACGTTGTCCGTCAGTCAAAGGCGTCTGTAAATCTGTAACTGTTCTAAAATCGTATTTGTAGCAATCCCATTTTTTTAAAGAGTTCTTCCATAAACAAAGTGCCACGTAACATGTGTACTAATCCAAAAGGGGATCAATTTGTGAAAAGCGATGTTTAGAATTTCGAATATTATCTTTTTTTTTTATTCCTCCTCGCCTCACCTCACGACATACAATATTTCATAAATATTTTTTGCTTGTTTTTTCAGCAAAAGAATTTTTTTGCATAAAATTATTACAAAAAATGATGTCCTTTGATATTTCAAAACAATAATGATATTGTAGAAAGTAAGTACCTACACGGAAAGATCACGAATAATACAGAATAATTATCAATTAAAAAAATCTGAAAAAATTATGATTGTTCGAAATTAAAAAAATCGCAAAACTTGATCCCATCGCGGTCCAGAATCCCTTTCAGCTTTGTACACATATTTCGTGGCTTCTCGTATACAACTTATGTATGTACGTACCTACCTATATCTGACAATTAATACCATCTATCATAATTCTATATTGCAAGACATAAAGCATACCTACAAGTAAAACCTAAAACTTATGGCAAAGCAGACAAACTCTCATTTCCATTCGTTTATACGGGGGAGAAGGCTGGTACCTGCGTCTTGGGCCATGAATGTGTTAAAATAATTCATAAAATAAATTCATAACTTAACTAAAAATGTGGTGTTTACATACTAATTACTACAAGAGGTTTGTACTTGCGATGCGCCGGTTTTTAAGTTTTTAGCAAAAGTCTTTTGCAGAACAAAAATACATACTTTCAAAACTGTATCTAACGTTTATTTAATCTTTTAAAAATAAATCTTGAAATCTTTATTGTACACAAATAAAACAATACTCAAAAGTTGATAATTTAAAGGATATGTACAAAGGCTAGCTTAATACTACATCATGTTAATGTTACTCAACTGTAATTGTTCAATCTACTAGATACAAGAACAAAATAAATAAAATTAAAACACCCGACAAATTTTTATGAAATATGGAAAAAACACGAGATAAAATTATCTGTGACACAAAAAAAAAAAAACGAAAATCGGTTCATCCGTTTGGGAGCTACGATACCAAAGACAGATACACAGTTACACAGCCATACACGTAAAACTTATAACAACCCTCTTTTTGCGTCGGCGTTTAAAAATAAAAACAAGAATGTTCAGTATTATATTTATGGTTAATCAAATCTAAAACCAATATTATCAAAAGCATTCCACTGAATGTTGTCGAACCACTGATGCATTGGTTTCTCTTCATTATCCATTCGCTTAACTTCTTGTTCGGTTTTCTGAAATGTTTTGGAATCCCCAAATAACAAAAGCAAAAGCGAGAAAAGTGGGTTATGTACTGAAATAAAAAATTAAGGCTCAGCTCACGCTGGGAGGCAGCGACGAGCGGGCGCAGGACCTTTTCGAGCTTTTTTAAGCGATACAGGTATTTTATGCGTGTTTATACGTCACTTCTCAAAGGCCCTGCCTGAAAACCAGCGCAATATTGAGAAAATGCTAAAACACTGCATTATGCTGAGGCATTTTACCCATTTTACCCTGGACCATTACATATCTCTGTAAATATAAGACCTACATATAAACCTACATTTTAAATAAGCTGTTAACTGCGTTGTTGTCTTTTGCCTACAATTTGTACTTGTACGTAGACTCGTGTGTGCCTGCTAATGTGTTTTCTTTTGGATAAAATAAATTATTTCTCTCTCTCTATATAGATATATAAGTTGAAAATTATTTGACACCATTTTGAGATCAAAAGTGCTCGCCGCATTGCTGTCGCCGCCGGCATTCCAGTGTGAATTGAGCCTTAGGGGTATTATTATCATGCTAAAAATACCATAATTAAGTTCATATTTAATTATTTTATGTTCTGACGGTGCTATGAAGTAATAATCTATATGTCTATGCTATGGCGCTCATCAGAGGAGGACCATCTCCAACAGTACAATAACGAATATAGTCTGATGATCATTAAAATAATAATGATAAACCACTACAAAAAAGTTGTTGTATTCAATAATGAACAACAATTTTAGTTTTGAATAAATAAAATAGCTGATGTTAACGCTACTATTTGTTCAACAATTACGAATATTGTTTTACTTCAAACTACTGAAAGTTTACTAGCTACATTTTATAAATTATGGGTTATACCCGTTGAGTAGTCGTAAGTTGACTTAACTGTTTTGACCAGTAGGTCAACCACCTACTGGTCAAAACAGTTAAGTCAATGATGGTTTGGAATCTACAAGATAATTCTCTTGGGGGTGACAGGTACCTTAGGTACTTACCTTAGGCACAGGAGTTACACCTGTATTCAAGAACAATGCTATGAGATCCCACAGTGCACACGAACATTTAAGGCCCCTTAAATCCATATCTTATATAATACCTACTTTGTGAGAGTGATTAGTTACGCTAGATATGCGTTCATTTAGGGCGACCCTTAAGTAAAATAGACAGCTATTTTAACCGTTAGTGTAGCTATGTCACCTTTGACTAGTATGACACAAATGTTACTTTTTGTCAGTTTTGCTTTGCTTTGACATTTTTTTTATTCATATTCAGTTTATAAGGAAGCAAATTGTTTTATTGGCTAGGCTTGTGCAGCTTTTTATAGGTTATATTAATGTTATCCGCGAATCTGCTAAACATTAAAGAGAACATAACAACAGAAACGGACCAATCACAGATCTGTAATAGACGCAGTGCGTTCGCATAGTAAAGTGTCGTGAATGAAATGGCCTACCATGACGAACGCAGTGAGAAATGCCTTTCGTGCACATTATTGCTCGCTACCTTTCAAAAGTATTGTTCTTGAATACGGGTGTTAGTTTACACTGACGCCCGTACCACACCTCCGCTGCGAAACCTTAACAGCGGAACCGTAGTAATTTCGCCATGTCTTGTCCGTATGTATGAGAAGCGGAACTCTAGCGAAACTGCCTGTGCTAACGCATAGATTTGACTATAATTCTATCTCTTTCCCCGCGCGGTTCCGCCAATCTGTTCCGACATCAGCCACACCTCCGCTGTAGTTCCGCAACTCAAACTACACGATCGCTGCGGAATTCATGCGGAACATGAGAAGCGGGTCCGCTCCTCGTGTTCCGCAGCGGAGGTGTGCTACGGGCGACAAGGTCGGCATGCCAGCGAAACAAATCACTGTCGGCTGCCTACCATATTCATACATTGAAATGTCGCACCGGCCCGCCGCCGGGCTATGTCGTCGACTTTGGTTTGAAGACTCAGTAAAATGTCTTTAACATCTCCTGGTCGGTATCTTCCTCATCAGCCCCCTGCTGAACATTCCGGTGCCTTACCTTATCTTCATTTTCTTTCATAAGCAATAATAAATAAATAATGCTGGATAATTCACACAGCATCATCTAGTTCCAGGCTAAGCAGAGCCTATGTTATGGGTACTGGATAACTGATATACTTAAATGGTACTAGATAATTTATATACAATACATTACAGAGATATATATTTTTTTAGTATACATAGAAAACACCCAGCACACCCGAAACAAATATCTACGATAGATGTTACAATCACTTGCCTCGAGGCGGGAATCGAACCCGCAAGCTCCTGCTTTGCAGGAGGACCTTCGTCATTACCAGTATTCAGTAATTCGTATAAAATTACGAATACCTTGACTGAAATTTTCTCACTTTTATTATCCATCAATAACAACCTAGTTTTTGGCAGCGACATCACTTGGCTCGATGTCAAAAGAAATGATAAATGCGTCAAAAAATTTCCTGCAGTGAACTAATTGAACTGCCTTTACCTAGAATGCTATAATATTTTCCGCATAAAAACCTCGACCAATTTAAGCTGCCCTTACCGGAAATGTAAAAGTATCCTTTTCCGAATTGAGAGCTTGACCGTTTCGCGTTATTTCTTGTCTGGTCTTCTCAAATTTTTCATCATAATATTGTTTACGAAGTGCATTATTCCTAGTCAATGCATCTCGAAAAGGATCGAAGTCTATTCCCTGTCCTTGATCTCTGTGTATGTCGATTATATATCGACTATCTGAATCTCGGATGTCCTTTGACTTTCTATAGTTTAGATTTCTCATATAACTTTTGTTTATTTGAGATAGAGGTATCTGTTCTCTCCTCCGTAGACTACCCACAACAATATCTGCTTCAGTAGTGAGTTTGTTATCCGTGATCAGAAAAGTTTTACAAGCAACTAAAGTGAACTGTAATAGTATGAAATACATTTTTTTATTGTGAAAACGCATTCGATTTTTACAACGACACTATTTTTATGCTCCAATCATAAAAATAGTGTCGTTGTAAAAATCGACTATAAAATTAGGACTATAAAAATAGAAAGTGCTATTTGATTGCAATTCAAGGAAATACGTGCAATTCGCAGAATGCAATAAACAGTTTATCAACAAACAACTGCAAATACTAACAGAATTCAGTAGAAACGAAATTATTTGTTTCTATGTAGCTATGAAGACCAATTTCTAATTATGTTTAGTTATTTAAATTAAAAATCTTAAAAATAAATTATTGACGTCACAATGTGTCATGTGCGGTCTAAAAGAAATAAAGTACTTTGATGTTTGATTTTTTAAACACCTACGTAAATCTATATGCTCCATATCAAATTCATCAAACTGAGATAGACACACCCACCAATAATTATTTGATAAAATCTGTCCGATTTGATTAAGACTTGACCAATTTCCAGTTAGACTGCATTTCATCAATTTTCTAGAATCAACTTACAAAACAAACAAATCATTTGACTATGTAAACACATTATCAGAGCGATTAGGATCACCCGATGGCAGTCTACTGACCGTTATCAGGTGCTCACGCTAACGTTTAAATTACTACAGGTACGAAGCTTGATGACTCCTAGAAAACGTTATCATATTTCTGGTAAATAAGTGCCATTTACAGTTAACCCGACTTTTGGAAAACCTGGTTTGAGGAAAGAGATTTAATTTAAACCTGCAATTTGATTTCTTGATCTATAGATTGATAAAAAATACATGAAATAATACTAATAATAATGTACTCCTAGCCGAATTTCGACCACGGTGGCAAGTCTCATCGGAGACTAGCCAGCTGTGCGCAAGACATATCATAGTGCACATGTGCATAGTGCAAACACAGGTGCACTCTCTATCCCTCACTCTCATAATCCGATGGGAAGGCAGACCGACACGATCGGGAAGAGGTCAGGCGCAGGACCAACGGATTAACGTGTTTATCGAGGCACGGGGGTGTAACACCACCAATTTCCTGACTACGGGCTGCTGCTGTGAATTTTTCTAGCAAGAAAAACCGTAATGACGACTTTTGGCCCGACCCAGGATTTGAACCCAGGACCTGACAATCAGCGGTTGTACAAGCTGACCGCTAGACCAACGAGAGAACCAAGAATTCTAATATGCTATCTACAAGGCATGATCAATTTTAGTCTTCTACGCATTTTTATTTATTGTAACCTCTCATTCTTCATGAAGAGTGGACTGCTAGAAGCTGTGATTGATGATGATATTCATAGCAATCATAAATTTGCAGCAAAACATGTACGCCAATGTACAAAGTACTAAGTTAGTATTTTAAGTAAAACTTAGATCTGGTCGAAGCGACGCGTGACCCAAGAGCTGTTCAGTATCTGATACAGCGCATCAGCATTGCCATATATCGGAGCAATGCAGCCAGCTTCTTGGGGACCCTTCCGACTGGTATTAATATGGATCAGTTGAGCTACCTGCAGATTGTTTGCAACAGTTTGCAGTTAGCTCAAGTGTTTCAATTGTAAATACTAGTTCTAATTTATTCTCAAACTTAGATTAATTTGTTCTTATGTATCTTATTATAAGTAAACCTTGTGTTTTTATAAGTGAATAAAGTTCTTTATTTATTTATTTATTGCATTCATGTCCGTTACAAGGTGTTAACATTTTTAGATAGAATCTACATGAACCCTTTAAGGGCGTTGCAACATTCTGAGTTAGAGTTCTTAGGTATAAAATAATAAAATAAAAGGTTTACAATTTTATATTATTCATTTAGTCCTCATAAACATTTGTTAGTTAAGATACAGAAATACACAATACGTCACTTATAACTAGGTTTATCATAATTATTATGTTTACTTTAAACCTATACCTACCTTTTACCGTATAAACCTAAATTGGACTAAGAACCTAAACAAAACAAAGTCGAGTCTAATTTGTTAGGAACTGTAATTTAGCGCAATTATTGGATGCCTAATTCGTAGTGAAAGTCAACGTATAAGTGGAAATATACATGATCAGTGTAATTTACAACACTTTCTCTTTTTAGGAGTTCTAAAATATTTGTTTTTGTTGTTTTTTTTAAATTGTCATAATAAAGTAGATGGACACGATATGAGTAGGTACCTAATTTAATAGTTATTTGTTTTACAAGAGTGCAAATTTGCTTATTAACCGCTTGCTCAATTTTGATGACCGAGCAAGCGAAGGATTCTAAAATTGAATCACGAGCGTAGCGAGTGATTCCAAAATTAGAATCCTGAGCGTTAGCGAGGGGGAATCAAAAGAGCACGAGGTAAAAAATCTTTGCACTCGAGTGCAACACGTAACTTTTCATCCCACCTCAGCGAGGAAATTACTAAAAAAGAAAATGGCGCGCGTAAAGCAAGTTAAATAAAACGTACACCAAGAAGGTTCCAGAAGTCTGAGTTTTTAATTAATTAAAAAAGGTTGTATGATAAATTCGGTACCATGGAGGTAAAAGTAAATAGGTTTTAAATCACAAACGTAGTGCGATGTTCTAAATTCAATTTTACTTTATCCTCGAGCGGATAAAAACGGCTTTTGCACTCAGATCTCTTAGAGCAAAAATACTCTTTCCGAGATGGGGGGATGACAAAATTATATTCCTTTATCCCTATTACAACGCCTACATTTAGGGTCGATAGGCTAAGTCCACATGAAACGCGCATTGACGCGCGTCAAATTTAAAAAGAGTTCAGAGGACGAGCGCTAACGAGTGTTGCAAGCACTCGTCACTACTCGTCAGTCTGGTAAAAAAAATACGTGCAATGGCGATGAAAGTGCAAATTATATCAAAGCGCGCGTCAACGCGTTTGTCAACGAGACTTTTTCTCTGAGCGCTGCATTGACACGGGATTTGAAAACGCGTGAACATTTTGAACATTGGAAACACGTCAAAATTTTGCCATTTGAACATAGACCAACAGCATTTTCAACCGAATAAAACAAAAGAGAAACGCATTTTTGTTATATTTTATACTTACTCTCTACTGTCTACTATGATGATCTGTTTTTCATCATCATCATCATCAACCTATATTAGTCCACAGCTGGACATAGGCCCCACTTGGTTGCATAGCGTCCTGTCCTCAGCTTGCCGCATCCAGCATCTGCCTGCAGTCTTTCGCAGGTCGTGATCCCACATGGCTGGAGGGCGTCCTACACTACGTTAGCCTAGTCGCGATCTCCACTCAAGAACACGTTTACCCCATCGGTTGTCGGTTCTTCGCAAGATATATCCGCAAGAGATCCGTTTTAAAGTTGATATTGTTGCTGTGCGACAACACTAAACTCTCCTATCATTTTCGCCCAGCAATTCTTTCTCCCAATGACATTTTCCTTATTAAAGATGAAGTTTTTGGTTTTGTTTTTCATAAGTATTTGTAATTTTGAAACATTTAAGAAAAACTAAGAATCTAAATCCTGTTCAGACACAGGACAACATCATGAAGCACATCATACCACGACGTTATAGACATCATAGCATTGACGTTGCTGATTGATGTGGATGCCTACAAGAACGTTTTTCATATACAACGTCATGACTCATACATGATAGTGATGATTGGGACCTAACCTTTGAGAACCACAGACCCAATCAAAACAACATGGCCATTCATTATTGATTCTAAGTTGTACGTCACGTATCAAGTTCACACGAAAGCGCCTAACGAAACTGTTTGTGTTATTAAAGTGTTGTTTACGTCAAACGGGTGAGGGTCTGACAAAAGAGCAAGTTTTTGGAGAAGTTTGGGCTTACTTGATTGGTCAGTTGCGAGCTTGAGTTTACGTTGAGAGTGTTAAAGTAATAACTGTCTTTTAGACGTCGGTTAATTTGATATTTTACGCCTGATTGTGTAAATGTAAGTGCCTAAGGAGAAAAAATTGGGATGTGACATTAAAAGTCAAGAAATGTTTCATACTTTCATTCACACGTTTTCAGTTTAGAAGCTGATCGTTTTTTAAAAGACTCGATAGGAAAATATTTTCAGCCTGGTCCGTTTGTAAGCAATGGCACACAAGAATAAGAAGAGAAACCTATCATTTTGGATTCCTGCTAAGCGTAAGTAATGGCTAAACATTTCATCAGTGATTTGAACATAAATCAGTGGCATGTTGGTTAATTTATTTTAAACTCGGACGCGTAGTTTCGGTAAAATAAGTTAAATATTTTATCTAAGTTACGCTTTGCTCGAAACGTTCGCCAAATTTTATCTTGATCGTTCTGTATTTTGGAAAATCTAGGTTCCTAACAAAAAAATCACAATCTTTCGGCTTTATAATATTAGTAGGATAATTAAATTATTTTGGACTGGTGACTCATATCATGCACGATCAACCCAATCCTATCTCTCTTTAGTTTCACCAGAAATATTGATAAAATAATGGACATGTTTAAATCAACTTTTCAAAAAGTTCTCAGAAGCAAAAAGGCTGAAAGAGTTTTCAATCTCTGGTTTATATTATGAAGTTCAACGAATATTGAGCATTGCTAATTAAAAATAAAAAGGTAGGAGTTATAATAACTATTCGCGAGTAGTTATCGCATTAATTTACCCATAATGTAGAAGTGACACAGCGGGATAGAAAAATAATTGAGACGTTTGAATTGTGGTGCTGGAGGAGAATGGAAAGGATCAGTTGGACGGAGAAGATTACTAATGAGGGGGTGCCGAAAAGAGTTGAGGAGAAATAGTACATTTTACACCTAGGCGATAAAGTGATCGATTCCTACCGAGTGTGTCGTTTTGGCCTTAAAACACACGAGGAATCGCACTTTCTGCCGAGTGATAAATAGTGCTTTATACTACACCTTCGAGGAAAATAAAAAGCAGAATTAATTATTAATTGAAATTTAGAAGAACTTACCGCGCCCAATGATATTGGTAAAACCTCATTGACCGCGCCAGCCTTTGGGTTCTTTTTTTAAAATATTGTTCAGAAATCGGAGGAGGCCTAATGGACTTGGAGGAAAAACTTTTTGTCGTTTGACCGAACGAAAATAACCATAGCTACCGGCCGATCTTTTAGGAAATTAAAAAAAATAACACGTTAGAAATGGATTTCCGTACACTTTTTCCTCCCGCTAGAACAGGTGAGAAATGAAATTCCATAGAGTTTTTCCTCCCGGTTTCCTATAGGCCTGCAAAAACATACCTTCTATTCTATAAATGGAAAAGGAATAGGCAACTTTCCGAGCAGGTGTAGTATAAAGGTTTTTGGAAAACAAGATTCGAAACAGAAGAGGCGTATGATTGGACATCTGTTACGACATGACAGCTTCATAAGTAACATCATAGAAGGAAAAGTAGAAGGAAGACGAGGAAGGGGAAGACCAAGAATTAACTGAATTAATATGAGTCAGATCAAAGAGAAAGCCGCTGTCATGTCGTATAAAGAAGTTGAATAGACCGCATTGGAAAGAGAAAAGTGGAGGAAATTCCATCATTAAACCGACAAGAGCTAGTTTCTATAATTATAATAATAATAAATAGTGTTTGTAGTGTTTGCGTCGTTCGAGTGGACAGATCACTAGTTCTGAAGACCAAGTGAGTGTAGTTACAAAAAATGCTGCCCTCGCTTCCCAAGGGCGATAGCTACTACTGTAGTCATCCCGTAACCACGACGACCGAGTGTAAATCTGTTAAAACGTCGCGAAAAATAATTAAATAAAAGCGATAAATACCTGTGAATAGTTATTATAATGTTTTCTGATCGCGTTACTTTAAAAACCTTTTAAAGGTAAGCGGTAAATATCGACTTGCCAATTTACACATATTAACTTTTTACACGGATCAGTTCAGCTACCTGTTAATTGATTGCAACATTCTGCAGTTAGCTCAATTGTTTCAATTGTTAATACGTAATTTGTTTCTATTATTTGGTCGTAATTTTCTTTGCCAATAAAGATAAACCACTTATACATATTTTCAAAAAATCTGTAGTTTTGATAGCGGCATTGAGTGATAGAAATTATATTGCTATAGCCACCATTATGTTTTCAGAGAACAAGGTACACGTGCCAAAAGAGAAGACGAGATTGGCTACATTCCAGGGATCCCTTCGTGTAACTATTATTATTGGTCAGATCTTCTCATTGATGCCTTTCGTTGGTGTCTTTAGTAACAATGCGAATGATGTCAAGTAAGCATTTTTCGAGTTTACCTGTTTAATACGTTTATGCTTGTATAATTATATATTTATGTATATCCTTGTTTTCAAAAACCAAAAACCAATTTCGATTTCCTTTAGATTATACTGTTATTTATTAGACGACCTCCGTGGCGCAGCGGGCGAAGGTGCGCCTGCGACGCAGCAGGTTGCGGGTTAGATTCCCGCCTCGGAACTTACTTGTGTACGATCTGCAGAAATTTGTTCTATCTATGTAGTGTATTGTATTAAGTATATCAGTTATCTAGTACTCACAACACAAGCTCTGCTTTGCTTGGGGCTAGATAATGCTGTGTGAATTGTCCAGCATTAAAAAAATAAAATAAAAATTAGGTTTCGCGGGACAAATAGTTATTCTTCGATAATACATTTTTTCTAAGACTAATGAGAATATAAGGATAATTTTACAGGAAATTTTCTGTAGAAAAATAATTCTTAACAAACAAAGGATTACAATAAAATAATATAAATAAATTTCAACTAGTATTTACAATTGAAACAATTGAGCTGACTGCATACTGTTGCAAATAATCTACAAGAAGCTCAACTGATCCATATCAATACCAGTCGGTCGCTACCGACTGGTATTGATATGGATCAGTCAATCGGGGCAATGCAGCCAGCGTCTTGGAGACGCTTCTCCAAGACGCTGGCTGCATTGCCCCGCTGTATAGCAATGCTATGCGCTGCGCCAGATACTCACCAGCTCTCGGGTCACGCATCATTTCGACAGACGGGTCGTAGGGTTAGATAATGTTTTAAAAACCCAATAAAAATTAATCTATAATTAAAATTGAAAAATTTAATTTACAAGCTCTGCTTAGCTTGGGGCTAGATAATGCTGTGTGAATTTTCCAGCATTATTATTAATATTATTATTATAATTACTGGAGAAATCGGCGGATAAAGAGATACTTAAAAAAATACCTGCCCAGCATCTTATATTTTCGTCTCCTCTTTTTCTCGAAGGAGAAGCCATATTAATAATTAGGTACATACTCTTTACTTCCAATATTATTTTCAGGTTCGTAAAGATATCTTGGAAATGCCTCTACTCTCTTTTGTCTCTGTTCGGGCAATGTTTTATGGCGGTCATGTGCATAAACAAAATGATGAACAGCACTTCAACACTCATGGGAACATGTAAGTACAAACCTGGGTATATCAAGCAGAGATTGTGTAATATGACAACTGGTAGGTATGTGATAAAGTTAATATTTTTTGAGTAATATTATTAGAAATAGAAAAATGTCCTGAACTGGAACAAATATTTGACTGTACCACGGAATAAAAAAACTCGATATACCGCTGAATAGTTTCCAGAAAGCTTTGCTTTCATTTTCCAACAAAAATAGCCGTTATATGTAGATGTCGTGCGATTTTCATGTTATTTAATAGGGTTATTCACTAACTGGACACAAGAAACTGGACACACGTGTGTCCAGTTGGTGAAACTCAAAACTAGGAAACTTATTATTTCGTCATCTGGACACACCAAAGTTTCTTACACGGTAATGCTGTCATGGCCATCTGCGGTCAACAGTATTTTAGTCAATTCTAAAAAAAAAGACTTATTTAATGATGATTTAAGATAAAACCGTCTTATGTCTTTGTTTTTTATTTGTGCTTTCTTTCTATTTCCTTATAAAACTCTAACTTCCAGCACCCCTTATATTCTACATTTCCACCTGCATAACGATGGTGATGTTTACCCAAGCTGCCCAGAACTGGCCGCAGCTGGTCCAGACCATCGCGAAGACTGAAGAGCTGGATCCGAACTATGACGTCACACTACCAAGGAGGTGCAATATTACTTGTGCGGTAGTCCTGCTTTTAGCTCTAGGTGAGAATTTCACTTTGGATGTAGTTATTCAGTTTTAACCGAATTGAATAAAGAAGGTTCATCAGCTCATTACTAGTAATACAGCATTGGCCGGTTCTTCAGCAACATCAGCGGAGTCCCTTAAACAGCGAAAATACGCTAACCTTGACCGAGGTTACCTATTTGAGCCGTTTGGGGTTTTTTTTTTAAACCCTTTGTCCTTGGGGTCCTGGGGCACACGCAATTTATAAAGAACTTACCAAAATTCTTATAGAGTCCACAGGTGATCGGAATGCTGGCTTCTATTACAGTCAACGAATTAGCATTGCCATTCAACGTGGCAATGCTGCCAGCATTCTGGGCACTCTGCCTTCTGGTGACGGCTTAGAGCCGTTTTTTAAGAAATAGATCTGAGTGTATATATTAGTTGTTATTGTTTTATTCTGTTACTGTAATTTACTAGTAATTGATTTATTGTCCACTAACTGAATCGATATATGGATGTGTGTTACGGTAACACGTTGTCGTGAAGAGGTAACACTGTTAGCTCTTCACGACAAAACTACTGCATGAATCGAGCTGAGATTTTGCAAAAATAACCATTAGAATATCGGCTTTAAAACTAAAACTTTGCCCTACCTGATTGTCATAATAATATTGTAGGTCAGTTTTTAGCCTGGAAAAACGTGTGCTAGGCCACGGGCAGAAACTAGTCTATTATTTTCTAAATGAGAGGTAATAGTGTCCAACCAAATAGAAACACTCGTGTATGTTTTACAAGTGTTTCTATAATAAACACTCGCCGCACAAATTGTGATGTCGACATATACAAAATTTCTGTAGGTTTCATACTTTTCGAAATATTTAGAAAAAAGCCCAAAAATTTACCCTATTTACGAAGTATGCAGATCGATCCATCTAAAATTTAGTTTGGTACCTAATATTTTTAGGTATTCATTAAAAAGCGAAGTCTCTAACCGGTACCTTTAGTACATATTTATATAATTGTCAAACATTCAAAACCCTCGGCGCGCGAGTTACACTCGCACTTGACGAATCTTGTTTTTTTCAGCGGAACATATACTATCACTGCTGTCAGCGGTTGCAGGAGCTGAGATATGCTATCCTTATCTGCCCAGCTACGAAGGCTTCGTAAAACATTTCTACCCATGGGTCTTCAATACTTTACCCTACTCACGAATATTGGGTGTTGTAACACAGGTGAGCGCAACAATGTTCATCTCTTATTAAAATGATGAAAGATGGTAATTAATAAAACGGAACCAATAAACCGTAAATAAATTGACTAATAGGTTTGTGTATAATATTTTTTTATCTAGCTACAACGTAAGGGAAGCAAGAAGATAACATGAAGATCAATTTTTTAAGACTAAGTTCTGCCCGCGGCTTCGCACGCGTTGTTTCTCTGGAAACGTTTAAAGGTGATTTCTATCACATGGGAACTGATTTATGGGATAAAAAGTAAGTCTATGTTTGATTCCAGGATTAATGTTACCTGTATGCTAAATTTCAGCCCGATCTGTTCAGTAGTTTTGGCGTGAAGATATAACAAACATCCTTTCATCCATCCCAAACTTTCGCATTTATAATATTAGTGTGATGTGATATGTGATGTGATATTTGTGTGATAGATTACAAAAGTTATTAAACCTTGATGATTAAAAATTTGCTACTGCTCCCAATGTTCTCCAAAACTGTGGCCAAAACTTAATAGTTTTAATAGTTTTGACCATAGTTTTGGAGAACATTGGGAGCAGTAGCAATTTTTGTGGCCAAAACTTGATAGTTGGCCACAGTTTTGGAGAACATTGGGAGCAGTGGCAATTTTTTTTACGGTATAACGAAAGAAATATTCCGTGCTACGGAGGAACTAAAATTTAATCAAAAACTGTCAAAACCGGCTCCTCCGGTGCCAACCAAAAACACACGCTGAAACTCGCTATGCATTATCTATCTTTCAGTTCCTGCATTTCCAATCGACGTTCATATGGAACTTCTCCGATTTGTTTGTAATTTGCATGAGCTACTACCTCACGTCGAGGCTGGGGCAGGTCAATAAGAAACTTCTCGCAGCGCAAGGAAAGGTAAAGTTTTACGCGAGTACAGTGTGCTTGCATTTTTTACTGTTTTCAAATAGGTTACAGTTTCGAGCAGGGGTTGACTCAATTAATATCAGGGGTCTCTTGGTTACTAATGGAAATACAGAGTTATTGTTATTTCACTGACTTTGTGTGAACGTGATCATGGGCAGAACCCCTAGTTTACGTAGTCTCAGTAACCACCAATAACCCTGTATAGCCTAATGTGTTTTTAGATTTTTCTCAAGTTCATAATTCTGATTAATGCGTTACACTTGCCCAAATCTGCGCCACCACCTATTTTATCACTACCTATTAAATGAATATTAATATTATGTGAAACGAAGTAATTTTCAAAAACCGATTTTGCAGTTTTAGATACCTATCATAGGCTTATTTTTAATGCCTCTGTAAAATTTTTATTTTGTATAATGTAAGCAAAGATGCGAAGTTGCTCTTTTTGGCCACTATGGTGAGCAAAAAGAGCAACTTTGCATTTCTGCCTACACTACACTATACAAAGTAAATTCATATGTTTGGGTACAAAATTCTAAAAGTTCGATTTTGAAGGCAATGAGAAAGATAAAATTGAATCATCAAACTATCAATTGTTTCGATCGACTCGAAGCGCAAAATAAAACAAAAGAACTTAGCTCTGTAATAAGATCAATCAACTCTTAATAGCATTTTTATTTTCTTTCAGACAGTGTATTGTTTTTTCAATCGAGCGGGACAAGACTTGCAATCGCTTAAACTGGTGTATTCGCTATTCTCTCCCTTTCGCAAGATAGACATTAATTAATTGGACAAGTAAAAAGAATTGTCCCCGTTTTCTAAATAACTTACCTTATGCGAACAGATGCTGTGGTGAATTTATCCTAACACTTCCAAGGACTTACTATTTCATGAAATAGCCCAAAACCATGGTGGACGGCAAAAACTTTGGCAGGCCTATACCCAGCAGTAGGTAAAGTCCAGCTGCAGATGATGATGATATGAAGCAAAATCAATAAATGATAGCATTAATTCCACCGATCGATACTTTGGAAAAAATTACGAAAATTTATGACTATTTTTCAGCGATAAACTTGCGAATAAGTTGTGCTAATAGAACCGCTTCAAAATTTGTTAATAAATAAACGCAAAAAGTAATCAAGGGTGAAAAATATAGGCAAAAATGTATTACTTTTGAAGGGTTATTCCAGTTCCCCCCCCCCCTGAAATACCCACAAAGGGGGAAACTGGACTTAAAAAAATACTGTTTTCTCCCTTGAAGATTATCCTAAAAACGGGGGAAAACTGGAATCGAAAAAAAATTATCCTAGTTTTGGAAGACGTTGAACGTTGCGAAAAAAGTCATTATCAAATAAATCGGTTTTAGGAGGTTGAGAAATTCTTATTGAGAATAGCCCTACTCCGTACTACGTTTTGATGATTCTTATGTTTTTATGAATCCATGTATATAATATGATATTCAAAATTGCTCGCCAGAGTTACAGTCCAAATCAGACGTCAAACTTTTATAAGTCCAATTGAGTCAAATGGATTTTTACAAACTTCGTGAGTTACTTAGCGTCGATCAGCTTAGCGATTCTCTAAAATTCGATAAACTTAGTGGTGGGATTTCACTTTATGTTGAGCATACGTGAATTTAAGCTTTTTCAATCTGAAAACAAATGTAACGCTGCTTTTTGTTTACTTCAACTTTTCAGATTTGTTTTATTACCTTTGTGGTACCTATTGCTGGGCTAAGGCCGTTAGGTCGGTACGTTATGTTTTTTGGTTCAACCATTTATTACCACAAAAAGGTACATCTACAATAAAGTTTTGTTTAGGCTAAAATGAAGTAAAATGTCAAGGTCGTTCTATTGCTATTGAAGTTGAAAAAATGAGTTTCAAAATGGGTGATCACTGATCACGTTATGTGTGTCTGCAGCGCCTGTTTGGCAGGTAAACAAACTTCTAGATAGGTACTTAAAATGAAGCAAGCGGAGGAAGGTTATAAAACGCAGGTAGATTAAATACCCAGCTTTTATGAACCATACGCAAAAGTAAGAGAATACGGTATATTCACTTATAATTTATTAAGACACATTTGTATGCGTTGCACACGTCTTTCCGCCGATTCCACTTGTTTATGGGCGGCTATTAACACGTGAATGAGACTGAAGAGAGTAAAATCATCATCAGCATAGCATAGAGGTTAGGGCAAATAAGGTTGTCTTTCTTTTTCAGATCCTTGAAATGAGGTTTTTTGCTCAAAATTCAAATCTGCTTTCAAATCAGGAGTGTGCTAAAGCTCTCTCTGCTCATTGCTAAAGTAATGAAATGAACCTCGGACGTTGTTGTTGTACGTTTTAGGATATATTTTTATAATTCATAGTTATATATTATTTACATTGGCGTACGTATAGGGTTGGGTTTTCCGAGGGGTGACGAGACGTGATCGGGACGTCTCCTTTTCCATACAATTTGCTACAGCGCCCCTAGTAACCCCTACCATTATGGATTTCTATTGTCGTTCAACATTCGAGTAAATGAATCATAATGGTACACAATGATATTTTGATAATTTTTGCTTCGTATTTTGCTCGATTACAAATGTCTTGAAAGCATAAATATAGCTACAAAAAAATCTACAAGCAGACTTTTCCCCTACTGGCGGTATAATCTTTTATTGTTTTTGAAATTCAACATCAATTGTCCTTCAAAGTACCAGGCCACCAGAAACGACAAAGAATTTCACACGAACTAGCCCGACTACTTTGAACAAACTACGATAGTGTTTTTGCAATTGGCTCTCTTGAACTTCGTGTTTCGAACAAGTAATTGCACTTTGGAGTTCGAATTGCAAACAAGGACAAATGGGGTTGCAATAAATAGGATTCTCATTGTTTTTAAAGTTTTGTAGTCAAACAAGGAAGCTCTGAGCACTCGTCGTTTTTGTTCGTAGAAAAATAAAAGCTATAACAATCAATACGAAACAGCGATACATCACTTACTTTCATTTTATGGCGCATACCCAAATTAGCACCACCACCTATTTTATCTTATTATTATGTTAGACGAAGAAATTTTCAGGAATAGATTTTGAAGTTTGTGGTACTATCTTAAGCTTATTTTGAATGTCTCTGTAAAAGTTTTATTTTGTACTAGCTGACCCGGCGAACTTTGTTTCGCCTTAAAGGCAATATATAAGAAATAATAATAAATAATATTATTAAAATAATTATAATATATTTTTTTAATATAGCTAGCTAATCATATGACGCATTGCAATACCCGTTGATGTTTTGGCAAGGAGAAGATGAATATTGATTTACCTAATATCAAAATGATAAATCCATTGAATGGTGATTATCAATATCATAATTTATTTTATTTATTTGGGAAAGAAACTGACTTAAAATAATGTTTATTAAAAAATCATATATTAAATACATCACCAAAGAAAAGCTTTCACTAATATAGTAAAATAACACTGGATATGCTCAAATATATTACCTATTTATTATATTATTATTTTAATATATAATTTTTATCCTATGTCCGTCTCCTGGCTCTAAGCTACCTACCCACCAATTTTCAGCCATATCGGTCCAGCCGTTCTTGAGTTCTAAATAGTGTAACTAACACGACTTTCTTTTATATATAGATTGTGTAGGCAGAGATGTTTAGTTGTTCTTTTTGGCCACAATGACGAGCAATTTTCGTAAATTCCTGCGTTTAACATATTAATAAGATAAAATAGGTGGTGACGCTGATTTGGGCCGGGTATGCGCCTTATGAAGAGAATTCTACTTTAACTTTTTTGGAGGCTTTGCCGATATCGACTAATAATCCTACAAGTTAAACTAAACTTTTTTTTTATCATTTGATTTAACTTTTTTTAGTTCATTTCAATGTGTAAATGCCGAGCCTAGTTGATAGAGTGATTCTATTCCACACATTCGCTGAATTCAGAGCCTCTGAAAATTAATTTGCTTTTTTCTCAGTATCTACCCGAAGTGTTCTGGAGAAACGCCAGAGAAGAGTATGGAAGAGCGACGTATTTAGTCAGAAAAGTGGATGACGTCATCAGTGGTATCGTTTTCATATCCTTCGCAAATAATCTTTTCTTCATCTGTCTACAACTGTTCAATACCTTAGAGTGAGTTGCGAAACATATTACTCTGGAAGTGGTTTAAATTTTGTGAGCTTTTACTAATATTTTCGTTTGGTTTTAGAGATGGAATCAAAGGTACCGGAGAATGCAGCAGTCGAGAAAAAAAGTGAGGTTCTGAGGGCCTACTCGGAAAAGTAAAATCGAAGTTTCGTTTTCGTTGTCGTGTTTACCAACTCTTATGTCTCTTTTCCTGTAGTTTTATTTTTGTATTTTCTTGGTGTGCAATAAAGTGTTATTGTATTGTATTGTATTGTATGTCGCTAGCATAAGATTAGCGTTTGCACGAAAACTAATCAGAAACTTCGATTTCGTTTTTAACGAGTAGTTTAAGTGAGTACGAGCCCTGGTATTATCAAGATCTAACCTAAGCTTACCATTAGTTTCTTTTTGTCTGTCTATGTCTCTAAATTTCCCGGAAGAAACTCTTTCTATGGAATAATACCTCCCTTCGCGGTCGCCCAGTCCTCTCCCCATAATGTGTGCGGAGAGGCGACGGTTTTCACTCGAAAAAAAAACCCTGAAATTGACCCGTACGCCCGTCTTCAAGATTTAGGATACGTCCCCATAATAAGAGGACAGAATTGGGTGACAATTGAGAATAATCCTTATTATATGGTTGAACTATCATGTCAATGTGATAAATTGTTCAAACGTTTATGGTTTGTTCATGTAAGTTGGTATACGATATCTAAATCTAATATAACAATACTACTACTGCCACTTAGAGCTTAAATAATCCCACTACAGTACAAAGGCCTCCCTCTCCACTTTTGATCCCTCTCCATCGTCAGCCAGTAGTGACCACTCTTCATTGTAGGCATCCAGTTCATCTTTAGTACAAAACAACTTGTTTATTTCCAGAACAACAATCCTCGGCGGCTACGAAGCTGCAGTATACTTCATATTCTCTCTGGTGTACCTCATCACGAGGTCAGTCGCCGTGTCTTTGATCGCATCGCAGGTCAACACTGCTTCGGACGTGCCTGCTCCGGTACTGTACGATGTACCATCTCCAGTATACTGTGTTGAAGTTAGTAGTTTTACAGATAACAGGCGAGTGTCTTTAAAAATAGAATTAATCTGTCAGTTAAATAATCAGAAGATATTGGATACGTATTTTTTCTTTTATCGTTTAAACAAAAATTATGAAGATATAGCCAGTTAAAGTTCCGCGTGACGACAATTTTAACAAGGTATGATGTCACTATCCCCTACTTCCAAACTTTGACGCGCTTTATTTTTGTAATTTTTTGTCTGAATGTCAAAAATAAAAATATGTATCCAATATCTTCTGACGAACTAAATAGAATAATATTTTTTTTACCCAGGAGACTACCCTATTACCTTGGTAAATGCCACGCCCTGTCAAAATGAGTCCATGATATTTGAGAACGAATCCAATCTCTATCTGAACTTTAGATACCTTAGCATTCATTCTCTTTTTGCGCAGAACAGTGACAGCACGTTAGGTAGATCACAGAATAATGTATAATAATGTGATAATATTAACGTAGTTTCATTTTCATTTAAAATCCGTTTACATTATAATTATGATTACGGATTAGGATCAAATGCAAAATCTTCTTTAAGGTATATGATATCCTACCTCCCTTAAAACATAAACCTAACAAAAGACGCTCGACGCTCTAGATTGCCACCCATTGCATTGGACAAAACAAAATCTGCTATAGGGACAGGGTTTACACAGGGTGGGCTTTTTGAGATGGGAGTGTATGACCAAGTCCAAAACTGAATAAGGAAAAAGTCGTGTGGAGGAGTCGTGGGCTCAATCTATGAGAAATCAAAAACTGCATACTTACCTACTAAGATTTTACTGTTGATTTCTCTTAAATCTTACCAAACCGTTTTACCGAAGATAAACCCAGTTAAAATCTAGGCTTCGTATTTTTTTTACCAGCAAGTACACTAGTTATTATTAGAAATATGTAGTTATTCAGAATTTCAAAACGATGTGTAGTATTTAAACTAAATTGTACAAGTAAGCCATTTCGTTTCATGTTCAATAAAAAAACTAGATTTGCAGTTTTGATTTTCTCATAAATCGGGGTCTAGATGCATTTAGACGACTTTCATCTAATTCTTATGGTATGTTATCTCATGGAATATGTTGACCTATAAATTGATTATTCATCTCAAAAAGCCACCTTTATAATTTTTTCGCTGCCTAGTCAAAGTGCTCTCTACTCATCCTAATAACCTAATAATAATAAGTTTTTAAATAACTTAGTCATCAACATCAACCTATATTAGTCCACTGCTGGACATAGGTCTCCCTAATGAGCGCCATAGCACCCTGCCTTTTACTTGATGCATCCAGCATCCGTACACAACGTTTGCCGAGTTGCGGTCTCTGCTCAAGAACACGTTTACCCCAGCGGTTGTCGGTTCTTCACAAGACATGGCCGACCGCCTGCCAATTCAGCTTGGTAATTCTTTGAAATATGTCTATAACTTTGGTTCTCTGTCGGATGAATTCGTTACGAAACCTATCCTTCAGAGAAACTCTGAGCACAGCTAATTCCATAGCTCGCTGAGCGACTTTGAACTGGTGGACCAATCCGACCGTAAGTGTCCACGTCTCAGCTCCGTAGGTCACGGGTAGGACGCACAAATAACGTATTAAGTAGTAAATGGGTCATATTTTACTTCAGGTGCAGAGGTTCCTAGACCAAGTAAACGGGGACCACATAGCGCTAAGTGGCCTTCAGTTCTTCACAGTTACAAGAGGTCTTCTGCTTACGGTAAGAAAATGATCAGAAGTCACGTTTCATCTTTATATTAGACTCCTACCTACAAATAGGTAAAAAGGATCGCAAAACGGTATGTTTAAATTTATTTTAGAATGTCGTCGAATCCTATTTAGACAATAAATAATAGATAAATAATGCTGGACAATCCACACAGCACCATCTAGCCCCGAAGTAAGCTACTCAAAGATTGTGTTATGGGTACTAGATAACTGATATATTTAATACATTATATACATAGATAGATTTTTTTATGATACATAGAAAACACCCAGACCAACGGAACAAATTTCTGCAGATCGTACACAAATTTGTTCCGAGGCGGGAATCGAACCCGCAACCTCTTGCATCGCAGGCGGAATCCCGCCCGCTGCACCACTGAGGTCGTCAACAATTTCCCCTTACATGTCAGATTTTTTATATGACTGCTTCATAATCATATCCAAACATTTAAATTGTTAAATAATACTAAAGCATTTGCTAGAGCATTATAATAGTTGGTTACATAAATTATCAACAAATAAATTCAAACAAATTGTCAATCATATCGTTTGTCAAAAGGCTTACTACAAAAATTCTGATTATCTTGAGGAAACCTTGGGCCAAGTGGTGATGCAACTCGAAAACCACGTTCGTGAAGTTTAGCCCCGTCTATGCCTCGTACGGGGCACGGCTCGCGCCCGCTACGATCTGGCAAATTAAATAGTGCATGATCTGTGTCCCGTCCGGGCCCGTTTACTTACGTTCTCTTCGGCTCCGGTCCGGCCCCGGCCTCGGCCTGGCCCGGACACGGACCGGTCTAATGTAAATGATCTCTGAAGCTCTGTGCTCATTAATCCAATACCGCCACTACACAGCACAAAAATTGGCATGCAAATATGGATTTAAATTCGTTAATCTTAGATCCATTTTACAGTGACCAAAATGGCTTCCCACAAACTTCAATCGAAGTGGTCTGCGAGCGGTCAAAATCAAAATCAATAACTATTTTTTTCCATAAATACAATAAATGTACACTTAGAAAAGGTCAAATTGTAAAACTAAAAACTGACACGGAAATAAAGTGATATTTTTGATTTCTTCGTTAAGTAGACTAAAGTAAAGAAGCAACGAAGAAACCTTTAGCCTGTTAAATGTTACTTTTCGAGTTTGAGCAAAACCCGTCCCAAGCTTTTTATCTTCTAGATAATCTGATATTTTATAGTAAGCCTTTTTGCACAGCAAGGTTTTTACAATTTATTTGAATTTATTTATTGATAATTTTTGCAACTCACTAGGAGTTTTGTTGTAGAAGCGTATACATTAATTTTGTGTAGCCTGGTTGTGGGCACAGCGAGTCTGTCATGCCGTCAATAAAATTAGTCAAAATTTTAAAACCTAAATGCACATACTGCAGCGGTGCTTTCTAGGTGTGCGACAAACTTTATTCATACTTATTTGACAAATTTCATACTAATTGGTTCGTTTTCTTTTAGGTAGCAGGAACGATAGTGACGTACGAGCTAGTGATGTTCCAGTTTAACTCGCCTACGCCTGATAATTCTACTCTAGCAAACGTTTCAACGACTGTTGCTACTAGTACTCTAAGCCATTAATAAACATTTCAAAAATAGTTGCACGACTATTTAATACTACCTGTTTTCCGCGGCTTCACTCACGTGTTATCTGGATACAAATAAGCTAACGAATAGCACTTAGGAATAGGTAAGTTCCTTATGTGCCTATCAATAAATAAATTCTTGAATTCGGTTGGGTAGGTAATTCTGAGTAGTTTCGGACCTCTTACATCAAAATTAACTTACCAATTAACTTATCAAAATTAACGGGCCTGCTTCTCTCCATTTTAACCCCGACGCAAAAAGAGAGGGGTGTTATAAGTTTAACGTGTCTATTTGTGTATCTGTTTGTTTGTGGTATCGTAGCTCCCAAACGGATGAACCGATTTTCGTTTAGTTTTTTTGTGTCATAGATAATTTTATCCCGAGTGTTTTTAACCCTGTTTCATGGAAATCTGTCGGGTTTCTAGATTTAAAATTTTTTTCTTGTAGAAATATTAGTTCAGATTATTGTTTTCATATATATCATTTATTTACTAAACCGTTTTACATCGTTACGTACAGAAATACATATAAATAAAATCAGTCATGTTGGCATTTGTGTACGCAGCGGTTAGTCGATAATATTTTATTTTAGCATATATATTTATGTGCAATCAGGTTTTCCTTGACCCAAAAAATAACCATTTATAGCCAACTAGCTTCTACCTGCGGCTTCGCGCGTGTTTTTTCGGTATAATTTTAAGTTAGGCTACGTTCTAAGTGTATGCCAAATTTCATCTTGATCTGTTCAGTAGTTTTAGAGATCCTAGGTAACAAAAATTTCACATTTATTTATTTATTTATTTTACTTTTGTTTGTATGTACATTCATTCTTAGGTCTAAGTGAATGGTTAGTTAGGTTGTCACTAGCTACGTACATGCACCCTGGAAGGTCACTGCAAAAACTGCGTCCGACTTTATTTACATGGTTAATGGTTTAATGGTGTAGTGGTCACGTGGTCACGGGGCGACAGTCGCCCCGTGACCACGATCGCTGTAACGCGGTAGAAACGTAGGGGATATAAAAACAAAATGTACGCGATAAATACCCGATTAAACCATTAACTATGTTTACAAATCGCGAAAGTTTAAAAAGTTTTATTTACATGTATCAAATATAGTTTAAATTACTTAACATAATTAAAACAATAACATTAATGTCAAACAGAGAAATAAGTTTCATGCTAATAGAATAAATAAAATTGAATCTAGAAGCCAGAATTGTCATTTATTCATTATTTCATCATAAGTTAGTGTCATTTTAGTTTGTCCGTTCATTTCACAAACTTTAGCATTATGATAATAGTAGGATAAGTTTACAAGGCGCCCAGATAGAAGTTTAAACCACAAACCTACCTAATACTTACAAGCATGCGCCCTGCATCATCTATCATCATAAAATCTAAAGCTAGTTAAATGGCCATTTATTTCTTGATGAAAACAAGCGTTCCAGGTGTCTCAGATTGCCCAGGTCGTTTACATGCATGACCCGAAGGTTCACCGTTAATTAAAGTGATAGCCTTTTTTCCATATTTACAAGGCGCCCAGATAGAAGTTTAAACCACAAACCTACCTAATACTTACAAGCATGCAACCTGCATCATCTATCATAATAAAAGCTAAAGCTAGTTAAATGGCCATTTATTTCTTGATGAAAACAAGCGTTCCAGGTATCTCAGGTTACCCAGGGCGTTTACCTGCATGACCCGAAGGTTCACCGTTAATTAAAGTGAAGTGAAAATCGGCGCTTCTTATATTTTACACCTTATTAAACTGTGCACTGAACGGATCAAATTCTCATTATAGGCTACTCCAGCTACATCTTACAGACTACCCTTGAGATCTTACAAAAAATATTTTTTACATTTTAATATTAAATTATGTTGGTCTGCCTGTGATGCGGGGGGTTGCGGGTTCGGTTACAGCCGAATGTCTTCAGGCATTTGTTCTGGACCTGGGTGTTCTTTATGTGGGTTTAGAAAAAAAATTGTTAGTATAATGTATATAAATTAATAAACAATTCTGGACAATTCACACAGCATTATCTAGTCCCAAGCTAAGCAGAGCTTGTGTTATGGGTACTAGATAACTGATATACATAATACAATACACTACATAGACAGATTTTTTTTTTAATATACATAGAAAACACCCAGACCAACGGAACAAATTTCTGCAGATCGTACACAAATTTGTTCCGAGGCGGGATTCGAACCCGCAACCTCCTGCGTCGAAGCCGGACCTATGGATATGTGTGTTCATCGCGGATATTTAGTATTCGTATTAAGTATATCATTTATCGATAGATTTATCTAGTACCCTTATCACAAGCTCTGCTTAGTATGGGGCTTGATGATGCTGTGTCTCAAACATCAGCATTGAAATTCAGCATCGATCAATGCGGATGCTGATGTCTAAATTGATGCTGATGCTAATGCTGATATTCGCAACAACCCTGCCAAAAACCCCCTTGTTAGAGGTTTAGCAGGGGACGAATGAATGCTTCCTAGGATGTGATACTCTGCTTTTAAATTTATTTACTACCCTGAAATAATTTGCTCGTTTTAAATAGACGTGTCCCAACGTACAGACATGGTTAAAAAGCATTTAGGTGTAAATCTTTCTCGTTTCTACTCGAGTGGATTCTTTGAGTTTCCGTTCAATGGGTGAATAAAATACGGGCTGTTTACTGAAAATGCGTATATTTTCCTGTTTTTAACAAATGTCTCACTCGTTATCTATATCACGTTTCACACGTTTTATAAAGAAACACCTTACTTATTAAATTGAAGCAAGACAAGTTCGTAGGTCACTATTGTCCCGAGCAACTGAAATGAAATAATATTATTCTGAGACCCAGACACCACCAAAGCGGAAGATGGCTAGACTGGAGCGGAGATGTGTGCTGCAGATGATACACTAGCGGCACCGCTCACTGCACGCCGCTCTCATTTCTTCTCGCCTCCGACGTCACCAGCTTGCCAGGCACAGGAGGGCGATTACGGTGTAGTAAGGCACGGCATTACGGCTCAAACGTTAGCAGTTGAAACGTTCGGGTGCGCGTTCACAGGCAGGCTCCGGACAATCCGCACTAGCACTTAGCAATGGATTGACGTAAAAAATCCGTACCGCACGGAGCGTACTGTCGGCAATGCTCGCGAAGATTCTTGAAGGCAACTTTTCCGTTTAATGCAAATGACGTCATTCGGATTGCGATCAGTGGACGCACTTGTCAGCGGATTGTCCGATGCCGGCCTGTGAACGCACACCCTAACGTTTCAACTGCTAACGTTTGAGCCGTAATGCCGTGCCTTACTACACCGTAATCGCCCTCCTGTGCCTGGCAAGCTGGTGACGTCGGAGGCGAGAAGAAATGAGAGCGGCGACCAAAGAACAAGAACAAGAAAAAAAAAACAAAGTACCAAAACTAGAACTACCCTCACTATTAGGTAAAACATTGACACTAAGCAAAGAGGTCAAATATCTCGGCATATGGCTAGACAGTAAACTACTGTGGGGCAAGCAACTAGACCATATCATAACCAAAGCCACAAACGTTTTATGGCAATGCACCCGAGCGGTAGGCAAGGACTGGGGCCTAAAGCCCAAGCTATGCCTGTGGCTGTATACAGTCATGGTACGCCCGGTGCTAACGTACGGTGCAATAGTTTGGTGGCCTAGAACAAACTTAGTCACCACTATTAACAAACTACAGCAAGTTCAAAGACTGGCATGCACACTCATTTGCGGATGTAGGAAATCGACCCCATCTGCTGCACTGGACATAATTTTAGGACTAACGCCCTTGCACGTTCACATACAGCAAGAAGCAATGGCAGCGTCCTTAAGAATTAAATCAACAGACCAATGGAAAGGCGATTCAGGCCTAACAAACCACTGCAGAATATTAAATAAAGCAATAGCTGCAATTCCAGAAGCGGCGAATGGTACTGACAGAATAGCGTCCACCTACTTATCCGGTAAGACCTACGCAACAACGCACGAAGAGTGTGCAGTTGCGAACACCTCACATGATGTTACCACATATAACATCTACACTGATGGAGCCAAGAACAATACAGGAGCTGGCTGCGGCTACTTCTGTCCCGAAACCGGACTCTCTAGGGCTCAACCACTAAACTCAGCCACCACAGCCTTTCAGGCGGAAACACTGGGATTACAACTGGCGGCAAAACACATGCTTCTGGATACAACTATCAAAGAACCGACCTGCCAGATACAGCTGGTCTTCAAGACAGACAGCGCGGCATTAATAAACGCACTCAAAAGGACAGAAACAAGATCAAAATCAATTGTAGAATGTCACAGCGCTCTACAAAGTCTCTCTGAACATATGAAAGTCAGCATAGAATGGACGGAGAGCCGATCCGATCCAGGTAACATAAATGCAGACAGACTTGCAAAGAAAGGATCGAGACAGACCCCAACAAAACAGGACATCAGTCTGTCCAACCCACCCACAGCAGAAGTCAGAAACAGACTAAAACTATACTCAGAAAAAGAACACCAAAAACTATGGGAGCGCCGAACAGACTGCAAACATACAAAACTAATACTCCCCTCTAAAGATAGGAAAACCACAAACACATTGCTCAAGATGAGCCGCGAGGACCTAAGAACAATGGTGGACCTCATCACAGGTCACTGTGAACTGAACCATCATCTTCTTAAAACTGGAGCCACAGACAGTAGCCTGTGTCGTGGCTGCTTCCAGGAAGAAGAGACTGTGGAACACGTAGTGGTACACTGCACATCCACAGAGGACGCCAGACGGAAAACGGGACTGAAGACTCTCATAGAGGAATCAAACCCGTCCACGCCTACAGAAAAGCTGAAACGAAGCTGCAAATCACCAAAGGTCCTGCTCCGATATTTTAAGGAGCTGGGCTGGTTAGGGCCTGGATAGGCAGGGGGACAATGCACAATACACTCCTATGCGAGATGTCAGTGCAGATCCCAGTTCCCCCATTCAGAATCAGAATCAGAATCAGACACCCTAACGTTTCAACTGCTAACGTTTGAGCCGTAATGCCGTGCCTTACCATACCGTGATCGTGGCCCAGGTCACATCTCCGCTTCGATCTTTCTTTGTTTTCTTCGCATACAAATATGATACATCTCCGCTTGGTGGTATCCACTGAAGATGAGCGGAGACGAGATATGTGAATAACGACGTTCTCCTCAACCACAACCTCAATAGTCTGTATTGGTCCACTACTGGACGCAGGCCTCCTTCTAATAGCGCCTTAATGGCTTTTATCGTATCTATAAACGACGTTCTGTTATTTGTTAAAAACACATATCTGCTCTACTCGCCTCGCCTCCTCTTTGGCGACCCTGCAGAGCTATTCAGTCTCCGCTACCGAGTCATCGACACGGAATCTAACACAGATTAGCGCGAAATTCAAATATTTTAGCGGTTTTTAATATTTTTGCGTTCTACATGGAATTGAACGACCAGAAAAGTAGTTTTCCAAAAATAATAAACTATTTTCTATGAAACCATTGTTTCGCAAATTTAGTGCTACTTTTGGAGCAATTTAAATTATAATAAAGCGAGCTTTATTACTAAAAATGAACATTTTACCAAAAGCTACATTATAATCATTCATAATTGTGGAGCATGGGTTCACAGAAAATGTTTTTTATTATAGTGCGTAACCCCTCACTCAGGGTAATTTCTAAAAAATCAAATAATATCGCAAAAATTTTCGACTTTGACGGTACTTGAACTTGACGGAAGGATGCGGGTTCAAGTCCCGTCGAAGTCGAAAATTTTTGCGATATTATTTGACAGAAAATGGTCTACGATTTGTGGAAAACTACTTTTCTGGAAGTTTACTTCCTTGCAGAACGCAAAAAATACTAAAAACCTCTAAAATATTTGATTTTGCGCGAATATGTGTCAGATTCCGTGTCGATGACTCGGTAGCAAAGAGTCTGAATAGCCCTGCTGATCAGTTTTAGCTAAAAAAAAAATAATCTACTGGTTTTACTCACCGTTAAGATCATTGTTCTTGTTACATAGAAGAAATCTAACCCACTCAGTGCCACTTTGATGTTGTTTATTTGAGCTATAAACCTCTCGACCTGAAAATATAATAAGGTAGGCGTAAACGAGCTTCTTTTATACTGGATAATTAATATAAATAATTATTCATATAATAATTAATAATAAGAATTAACTCTCGCAGTTGAAGAACTCTGTGTTCTTAATTTAGTCCTAAGACTAATTGTGTATAGTAGTTTTTATGGTAAATAAAAATATTCTCTTTCTCTCTCTCTCTCTCTCATATAGGACTAATGCAACCGTACTGTCTGCACGAACGCTAGCTGTGTAATACGTTACATTACACCCAATAACACCGGTTTAGGCTACGACTTATTTACGTACAACGAGAACGAAGGAGCTGAGAATCTAAGAAAAGTTTGAGTTGACTATCATTATAAATGCCTGAAAACGAAATACAGTGTCCAGTCCATCCCAAGGTTGCCTGGAAGAGATCGCTCTCAGCGATAAGGCCGCTGTATACTTCCTTTTTTTCGAAGCATTTTCTCTGTATCTTTTCTTGTATTTGTGTAATATAATAAAGAAATAAATAGGGCAGAAGCCTTTATTCACAAAGAAAATTACAATCAAATAATAGAAATATAATAAAGTGTATTCTATAATATCTATCTAATGTCTGCCACGTGGTCTATCTGTCTCAAGTCTAAACGCTTTTCATTGAAAAATTTAATTAAACATCCACTTTTATCTGAGTGACCGCCTAAATGAGTTATTCAAGGAGTTGAAGTGCTCATAATTAGAATTTTGCTTTAAAAGACAACGTTTCTCTTTTATTATCGTAATAAGATCTTTATAACTTTTCGTCTAAAGTTATCTTGAATCAATTTAGGAGCCTGGTTGGAACATTGATGAATCCATCTTATTTGTAAAAAAAATATATATTATTAAATTATTTTAAACTAGCTGGTGCCCGCGACTTCGTCTGGGCAGGATTATATTATTAGATTACAGATAGTATTTCGAGTAGCTTATATTATCTACTATAAATAACAGACGCGATAAAAGTATCTATTTTCATTTAGGAATCAATTTATTACTATCAAATATGCATTTGAAATCAATTATAAATTTTTATTGTAGTTATGGTTCACTATTTTGGCTATAATGGTTTACACATTTTGGCTATAATGGCTTACACATAAGACATATATATATATATATATTGAACCTTTCACGGTAATTGTTGATCCAGTACGATTTCTTAAGAAATGTTAATCCACCTATTTCAAGTGTACATTCGACTCTAAACCTAGTAAACAGATATACTTTGATCCACATTTGAAGAGCACATGGCAACGCTAGATCTACATTAACTGGTTATCGAGATACTCGCATTCAAAATATCCCAAAATATCAAAATTTTGTTGATCCACTAACGGTCACAAATTTTACACTAAAACGTCTTTTTCACATCCGTTACATATTTAACTACGCGTAACATTAGCTTAGACAATGTTGATCCGCAGACTTTGGAGCCACAAATGACTACTTCGTCTGTTTTCAAAGCGGCAACGCCGCAACGCCGCGACTGTGAAACTGACAAATTACATGTTTAAGTAGTTCCGACCACTTTTGAGTAGAACATGTAGATACCTATAGTTATTGGTTATGAGAGCGGACGTGAGGTGAATGAACCGTATGAAATGAACTTCGGCTGAATTAAGCCATATTTGCTAATAATTCGGCTAAAATAAATTACATACGATCTTCACTGATCATACCCCAACTTAAGGTAGGTTCATCATCATCATCATCATCTACAGTCCACTGCTGCACATAGGCCACCCCTAGTGAGCGCCATAGCGCCTGTCTTCAGCTTGCCACATCCAGCATCTACTTGCAGTCTTTCGCAGATCGTCATCCCAACTGGCTGGAGAGCATCCTACACTACGTTTGCCGAGTCACAGTCTCCACTCAAGGACACGTTTACCCCAGTGGTTGTCGGTTCTTCGCGAGATATGGTAGTTACCTTTGGTTCTCCCTCAGATGTTTTCGTTACGAATCCTATCCTTCAGAAAGACTCCGAGCATAGATCTTTCCATAGCTCGCTGAGCGGCTTTGAACTGGTGGACCAGCCCTACCGTGAGTATCCACGGCTCAGCTCCGTAGGTCATGACGGTTATAGGAGGCACTGATTGAAAGCTTTATCATTCAAACATTGCGGTATGGATGACGAGAAGTTTCGACATAGTTTTCCATACACTGCCCACCCTAGCTGGATCATCTCCTTGGCCTCCTTCTCAAAACTATTTTTACATGACTGGAGGCCTGAATTTCCCCTGATTGCAGAATTTGCCCAAGATAAGTACACTCAGAAACAATTTCGATAAGGTGATGGTCTGTAGTTATTCAGGAGAGTTATCTCAGTCTGTTCTTTAAGATAGGTATCTCTCCCTTCTTAAACAAGATCCGCCTCGAGGTGGTTCGAGAAAAGGGTTCCTGGTGGAGGTTGTGTACTCCACACGGTCCACTACTGTGGGTCCTGATAGGTGTAACGTAGATATTTAGGCGAAACGAAAATGAAATTAAATAATTTATTTGATACATAACAATTACAAAAGCTATAAAGAAATAAAACGATACGTGCGAGTCGAACTCGCGCACTAAGGGTTCCGTTTAATTGTAACAAATATTATGATTCTAGATAAGCAGGAAGTACCCTATAGGTTTTGGTCTATAGCTAGAATCAAGTTTTTTTTTGTGAATTAATTACAAATTTCCTTTTTTCGGATTTTTTCCTTTATTTGGGCTACATCTTGCCAAATTTCATAAATCTAGGTCTACGGGAAGTACACTATAGGTTTTGGTCCATGGCGAGCATTAAAAGTAATTTTTTAAAGTGAATAAATTACAAATTTATGGTTTTCGGATTTTTTTCATTACTTGTGCTATAAGACCGTGCTCCTCACCAAATTTCATGATTTCAGGTCTGCGGGAAGTGGGTACTTCCCGCAGGTTATAGGTTTTGTGTGCTTGTGATTCCCTTGGAAATCTCAAAATATTCGGGCATAAACGGCTGCAACTTTTGAATGCATTGACTTAGGAGTTTTATTTATATCACGGCTTCAAGAAGTTACGGATTTGAGTATTTGACGAAAATTTCAACTCGATACGTCCACGCGTTCCTGAGAAAAGAGGGTTGACAGACGGACAGACCGACAGATAGACAGACAGATGGACAACAAAGTGATCCTATAGGGGTTCATTTTTACCTTTTGAGGTACGGAAACCTAAAAACTAAACAAGGTACGAAATACCAAGAAATAAATCACAAAAAAAAACTGTTTATTTGGTTATAGGTTTCAGTTAGTAACACAAACAAACAAGATTCGTCAAGTGCAAGCGTAATTTGCGCGCCGAGGGTTTTGAACGTTTGTTAATTATACAAATATGTGGGTACTTAAGGTACCGGTTCTACCTAAAGGTAGTAGCTACCGACCGACCTACATTTAAGATGGATCGCTGTGCATACTTCGGAGATTAGGGGGCTATGTTCAATTCATCGACTTTTCTCAAAATATTTAAAAAAAAATGTACCTACAGAAATTTCCAGAACGGTTCTAAAATGTACAAATCGATACCTTTCATTTGATACCCCACTTGGTGAGGTAATCCCCCTTTAAAAAATGATTCCCCCCTTTTACCTATTTTAAGAAGTATAAAACCCGCAGAAATTTTAATACTCTACAAAACGATACCTTTAAAAAATTTCATTCTATTTTTTTTTATTTTCGTTTATTTTTCTTTATATCTGTTAAGATGCACAAATCTAATATTATTTTAAATTTCAAGTTAATAGCTGCGGTAGTTGCTGATGTATTAAAGGGAGAAAAGGATAGACAAAACGAGACCATGAGGGTTTCGAAACCGATCTCGAAACCCTTAAATAACAAAATAGTTACATAATCATCGCTAAAAAGTATTGACGGATCAACATTTGACCGTAGAAAATTGTACGCAATGGATATTGAATAATTAAATAATGACTAGGGAACGCGATGTCACAATAAATAATAAATATCATGGAACATGGCGTTACCTAGTCAGTACGATTCTACACGAGTCGACCCCTCCCCCAGACGGAGCGGCAACGTCGCAGCCATTTTCGACCAATGCTGCGCTCTGATTGGTTCATTTGAATCGGATCAACTTGTGCAAAATGGATTTGTATATTGGATCAACAAATGGTATCATAATGCCTAAGGCTACGGGAGGTCAAATGTTGATCTGGTCGGAGCCACACTTGTTCCTGGAAATGCATAATAGATCAACAAAAGAGGCTCGGATCAACATGTGTTTTTGGATAAACAAAGTACTCGCCGTGAGTCGCGCCTGATCAACATTTACCGTAATGGTATCTCTATATTTAAATACTGTTGGGGGCTATTTTGTAGGACTATTTAAGATCAACATTCCCATCATACATTACATATGTGTAACTCTAGCAGTTTTGGGAGCGCACGCCAGAATAGCTCGCAGATGGTAGATTTTTTCCTACTTACTTGACACTTATCGTCATATTTTGGACAATTCACACAATATATTTATAAATTGTAGCCTATGTGTTATTGTGATGTAAAAGCAATTTTTTTAATAACTATATATAACGACATAATAAGCTCTATATTGACATACACATACAAGTTTCTTGGTTCTAACATATAGGTTTCTTGTTCACTTCTTAACTTTAGGTAGGTACCTTAAAAAGATTGAAGTAAACAAAAAATCAGAGTGATCACTTGATTTCCTAATTTGATGTATTGAATTATTACGTAAAATTATTATGAATCTATTATGTAAAATTTGGTCTATTGAAAATTGATCAAACTCTTGAACACGTCTGAAAAATGAAGTTCTAAACGAAATAAAGCACTTTGAATTTTATATAATTAAATCCCTAAGTGCGGCCCGTGGCTTCGCTCGCTTGATTACCTAAATGATAAAACAGGCACGCAGGACCTCCTCCGAAAATGTAACCAGAATAGCGCTGTTAAATAATCTAATTGATAGAAATTTCAGTATTGGTCCAATAGTTCTGGAGATGACCCCTAATTAAAAATTCTACAAACTAAGCCCGCCAACTCAGCTTGGCGGAATTGTGCGACATTTCAGTTTGACAGAACACTGTCGACTGCCTACAATAATCATACACTAAAATGTCGCAACAACAAGCCGGGCTGCGTTGCCGACTTTGGTGTGTACTCTTAAGTACACACAAGTCACAAACTACACTGACCTGCAAAACTATATATCACACTTTTAAAATTGTAATAACTTTTTAAGTATACACAACTTATAGAGTATTGAGCACGCCTAGGATGAGCTAGGAAGGTTTGTCAGAAGCCGCTGACCACCACCTACCACCCTCAGGGCACTAAAACAGGCCCTGATAGAAGAATGGGAGAATATTCCCCGAAATTGGATCGGCTCCGAAACCTCTTGTTCAGTATTCCAAACCGGCTCGAAGCTTTAATCAGAGCCCGAGGAGGCAATACCAGTTATAAACAATTAAATAACATGTAAAACACACTTAGCTATTTTATTGGTTTATCTTTTTTTTAAGTTAAAAATGTTACTAATGTATAGTTTACTCCAATTTCGAAAGCTGATAAAATTTGCTTTATAACAATTTTTTTTAAATCTCTAACTTCTATACTTTAGAAAAAAAAAATTAAAAGTGTGATAGTTAGTTTTGCAGGCCAGTTTATTTTATACAGGTTCATAAATCAAAAAGTAGGTATAAGATACCTACCTCAATATCAAATTTCTCGCCGGGCATTCCATACAAGTACATCAGTGGTACGTAGGAGTTGGAGTGTATCCTAGAAGCCAGCAGTAACACGAGCAGGGTTCGCAAAACGATGAACGAAAACGAATACGTGAAGTACACGGTGTGCTCTATTCCGTGAAGGGTTCTGTAAAAAAATATAATATTCTTAAAACTAAGTACACGCCTTTACACGCCAAACAAGTCCCATTTATAATAAAATTTACCGATTTCAACATTCGACCATGTTATAATTTTTCAAGAAAACTAAAATGGGTGTGAAGCCTTGAAATTGAATTTTAGATTCTGTACGCGATCGCAAGAATCCTCGCACACTTGAAGAATTACAGCACAATGACACAATATCTTCAACCATTCAAAGTCGCTCCGTGAAGCTACTGAAGATCTTAATAAAATTCTGCCTTTGAGTTAGATGCGGCTGGTAATACTAGCAAAAACACTAAGGCATATAAGTATTTTATTTGTAGCAAACACACAAAAAAAGGAAGCATGTTACTGCATAAAAGCTTGTAAAACAAACAAAATGACAAAACTACAGTTACTACGCACAATTGGAACAAATATTTAGACGGTTTTGAGTAGGAATACTAAACACGTCGCAATCTTGTCCGCGCTGAGTCGGAATAATCGTCAGAATTCATTTGTTTCAGTTCAATTCATTCGGCTCCGGGCGAGTTTGGTTCGTAGAGATGTGCCGCTAGCGAAGCAAATAAAATAGGCGTAAACAATACTCACTCATATATGCTTGGATTCTTGTCGTGACAAGCTATGAAATGACCCGTCTGTTTCTTGCTGAAAATGAAATAAATTTTTTATAGGGAATATTTCTAATATTATTAATTATGAAAAGGAGCGGGTTATCTACGAACGAACGTTTTGTTACATAGAAAAGGTGTTCGTGTTGAAAGATACAAACAACACCATTAATAATTAATTCGTCAAACTACGACAGTTTTTATAGTGATAACCTGATAACTCACTATAAAACTGTCGTAGTTTATTAAATACATTATTAAATTTTTACGATAAAATCATATAGGGTCAGTTGTAGATGTGGGTACTTTTCAAGAAGGCATAGGTAAGAAATTACCTGAGTAAACAAAGATTACCTAGTAAGGCGCAAACACATTATTGAAACGCGACGCGATGCAACGTTTCGACTGATATGGTATTAGCAAAGATATGATTTAAATATTTGGTTATTAGTGTATTATATGAGCGATTTTGCTAATAGAAATGAATATTGTTTGAATCAACTCAACATGGATCGTGTCGAGTCGCGTGGCGTTTCAATAGTGCGTTTCCAACTTAAATAATTTTTAACCTTACTTCAAACTATTAAACAGCTGAGTACAGATCCAGTACAGGTTCGAGCCAAATGACGTCAAGATATAAATGCCCACTTGTCCATTCACCACTCTCACAAGGCGCATAATGCTCAGATTATGTAGGCGAAACTGCATTGTCGAGAAATGGTCCTGAAATTGATGAAACTGGATGAATTGGGCTAAAAGTTGCATAATAATGTAACAAGTACCAGCTTGCTTTCAGGGGCAAAATAAAGTCGTCCTAGCCGAATCCTGGCCAGTCTCAACGGAGACTAGCCAGTTGCGCATTACGTATTAAAATGCCCAATTGTCTGCCCAAACACAGGTGCACTCTGTATGGTAATACATAGTGCACCTGTGCTATCGGAATATGAGAGTCAGGGATGACTCTCATATTCCGATGGGACGGTAGACCAACACGACCGGGGAGAGTTCAGGCGCAGCGCCAACAGCTTAACGTGCTTTCCGAGGTACGGGGGGTGTAACACCTCTAACTTCCAGAGACAAAATACAGAATAAGTATACGGTACCTACTATTTACGTAAAGCCGAATGAACATTAAATAAAGACGTTAGACAAAGATAAAGATAATTTCTAAGAAATCAAATAATATCGCACAAATTTTCGACTTCGACGGGACTTGAACCCGCATCCTTCCGTCAGTACCGGAATGTGCTAACCAAGTACACCACGAGGTCAAGTGACGTGGGTGTCGAAAATCTCTGCGACTTCCTACGGACTCTAGCGCCGTTAGAGCCGTTCCGTAAAGAACATTTAAAAAACACTTGTTTACAAGGATGGTAAGTAGTTTATGGCACAACTTGTTTGACCAATTTATATCAGTATGCAAAAAATGAGAGGATGGCATGCAGATCTAAATTTAACAACTAATGATAATGGTAAAAATTCAGTAGTAAATCATGAACAATGAAATAAATCTTTTTCGATAACAAATCTGTCTTTGTTTTATCCCTGCCTTGTACATGCACGGCAGACAAAAACATTTTTTCTAGTGCGCTCCAAAATGGTAAATTTGAATTTGATAAAGACAATTTTTATTTTATTCCGAGCATTATTAACGGAATCGATGTGCGAGACGCCCTAATTAACTTTCTAGCATTTTTTAAACAACTCTTTCATGGCGTATAAAAGGCCTGGCCAGTGTGTGAAACGAGCATAATAGGTATTTAGATTAAAGTAAATTGCCTCCAGATTTAATCAATCATTCAAGATTCATAAATCAACCCTACGATGAGAACGGTAAAGTAATGCGTCCACTGGATCGGTATCGGAACTCATCGTAAGGATTTGTGACTTTGTATCTTATAGTAGGTACATTGTGCAATGGATCGTCATTGTCTGCCGATACTGAAGTTAGAGACCGGTATTTCTGCTTATGACATGACGTCGGCAAACTTGAGCGCTTTGAAAATACCTATATTGCCGATGCGAAATCCAAAAGCAGTAGACGCACTCTCTCAGCATATTGTAAATACCGACGCAGCATACGCTCTGCTTCCGATTCAGTGGATGCGTTACTTAACACATACATACTTCTTTCACAGCTTTTTTGAAAAAGTCATTGTACAGAATTATGTGCTCTGTTAGGTATATGCTGATGACCATTATGAGAAGGTCGTTGAAACTCCAGATGAACGTTGACTGTATGTTGAAAATCTGAAAAATATTATGCAGTCAATATATGTATTTACAAGGACTAAGCCATTAGAAAGTTGAACATTGATCATGTATACGCCAAATTTTCTGTAATGTGTAATTTCTAACGTAAGACGCAGCTTACTCTCCACGTCTCACGAAAAGTAGTCTAAGGTTTCACCAAAGCGTCACCAAATCGTGCACAAATAAAGAAAAAAATCCGAAAAGAGTATATTTGTAGTTTATTCACAAATTAAAATACTTTTGACTATCGCCATGGACCAAAACCTATAGGGTACTTCCCGTTGACGTAGAATCATGAAATCTGGCAAAAAGCAAGGTCATAAAGCACAAGGAAAGGAAAAATCCTAAATTTGTAAATTTATTGTTAATTCACAAAAAAAATACTTTTGATTCCTGCTATAGACCAAAACCTATAGGGTACCGTTGACTTAGAATCATAAAATTTAGTAAGATGCAAGGTCTTACAGCACAAATAAAGGGAATAATCCAGTAACCGTACATTTTTAGGAAATTTTCAAAAAAACCTACAGGGAATTTTTTTTTTATCACTAATTACACGAGAAAAAAGCAATGAGAAGTCGCAGCCCGGATTCTGTAAAGAACAAAATCTTTGTTACATCGATCGATACAGACCTCGCTTATGATTCCTTTCCATAAGGAGTAGCTGGTGTACTCAAATATCCAGGGCATGTTAAAGTGGAAGAATGTTTTGGCGACATCGTTGGGGTCACATGCGTACGCCACTGTCATGCCGTAGAAGAATGACAGACTGTGTTCCACTGCAAAGATCCATACTCCAAATTACTAATATTAATTTAAGGCGATACCCCGACCCAAATCAGCACCACCAAATATTCTAGCTTATCGTTATTTTTATCGAAGGAATTTTCAAAAAACTTTTGGCCCGTTGTGATACCTATCTTAAATTTCATTTTTTTTTTTTTTTGCCTGTATAAATGTTTTAGTTTGTTTAGGCAATAAAATGATAAGATACAGGAACAAAATTTTAAATTTTAAATACTTCCCGACAGATTTTCATGAAACATGGCTAAGAACACTCAGAATAAATTATCTATGAAACAAAAAAAACTAAACGAAAATCGGTTAATCGGTGTGGGAGCTACGATATCACAGACAGATAGGTACACCGACAGACACGTTAAACTTATAACACCCCTCTCTTTTTGCGTCGGGGGTTAAAAATAGGTAGTGGTGCTGATTTGAGTCAGGGTAGCGCCTTAACGTGAAAGTAATTCTATCTTTCTGTCTGTATCTTTTTCACACCTAAACGGCCCATATGGAAGCTTGTTGACGGCGGTGCCGTGCCTTCACACGGCAAACAAAAGCCCTTACGGATCATAATAAAATTTGTAAGGGAAGAAGACGGTATCCTAAGGAAGGACATAGGGTACCTACTTTTTGTCCCGAAAAAGTGGCTGTGAAGTTGCGGGCCGAACCTAGTATTTAATATTCTAAAGGTGAGTTCTAAAGTAGAACTTACATCTCCGTAAGATGTGAGTTTGTGCGAGAAAAACTACCTCAATGGTTCAGGCTGATTAAAGCTAGTAAATGGATACATTTGTATAATCATCATTGTTGTACTAGGGCCGCCGTTCGGATATCTCGCCACGCCAGCCTTAACGACATCATCCGGCGGGCCTTTAAAATAATAGTTCTAATATATTTCTATTATTTGATTGTAAATTTCTTTATCATTATTTGATCTTTTAAAAACTAAGTGCCATACTGAGTATACCGTTAAGGGTGACTATAAAACCGGTTCTCCGAACGCTGATCCTCTTTATGACTAACTAATCAATGATCAAATCTATTTACAACGTCCAATCAGCAAAAGAAACAGCTATTTTTAGAGTTTTAACAAGTTAATCAGCGCAAGAACAAACAGCTGTCAAGTCCAAAATTCTGCTATGGCCATTGATTTAAAAAGAAAGTATTATTGCTTTACGTTAAATTAATTGTATCTCATTTTTCTAATTAACTGTACCTACCTTTCTAATGATTTCTACATATTTTGTTTGTTTGATTTTGTTGTTAGACTGTCGAGTCTAACATTAAAAAAATCAAATGACAAAATACCGACGTATTTTGTAAGTAAATCTCTTATTGGCCGTATGTTAGATTATTACGCTTAGCACTGTTTAGACATAAGGGCTGTTGATTGTGTTTTAACAATAAAAATAATCCTATGTAATAAGAACGCGAAAGTCTGTAAGTATGGATGATGGATGGATGTTTGTTACTCTTTCACGTAAAAACAACTAAATGTATTTTAATTAAATTTTACAATAATATAGCTTATACATCAGAATAACACATAGCCTACAATTTATAAAAATATTGTGTGAATTGTCCAAAATATAACGATAAGTGTCAAGTAAGTAGGAAAAAATCTAACATCTGCGAGCTATTCTGGCATGCGCTGCCAAAACCGCTAGAGTTACATAATAATATGTAATGTATGATGGAAATGTTTATCTTAAATAGCCCCACAAAAAAGCATGGCGCATTATATAACTATATCTTATGGAAAATAAACAAATGAAAATAGATAATTTTATCGTTTCTGGTATTTAAAGTAGATAATATCCTTCACCTGAGGTGAAGGATTACCCTGCTGCACCATCACGACCGATACGCCAAGCGAGAATAAATGCGGCCCAGAAAAAAGTAAGTTTACTTAACGCTGCAAAAAAACCGGCAATTGAATCGCGACGTGCATCAGTAAGCGAAACGCCGAAAACATCCGAAATAGTCCGAGCGGACCCATCGACTGCGCACGCGATGTCTGCGTCATCGCTCCCACTGCCAAGCGGCAGCGGAGAGAAGCTGATTGGTGCAACTATCACTGAGAGTGGAGCGGGCAGGAATGGCACAGTAAAAGTTCGCTTGAGTGCCGCAGGTAACCAACATACTGACGATGAATGGAAAATTGTCCGTTCCAAGAAAAAAATACGTCGTCCCATAACAGTAGGTGTGGGAAAGGAAAATGACGAACTTCAAGCTGTAGAAAGATTAATGTATATTCAGGCGTGGTCTTTTAGGCCGGACACGACTGCTGAAAAAGTTACGAGTTTCCTAAACAACATAACTAACTCAAATGATTATACCGTGGAGAAAAGAACAATTAAAACAACAAGACATGCATCATTCTTAATCGGCATACCGGAAAATATTTATAATGAAGTAACAGCACCTACTGCGTGGCCGCCCGGGGTTCGATTCGTGCCGTGGATCCCCTTTCGCCAACGTCCCCACAGAGAGTGGGGGAAAGAGCGCAGCGAGACCGGACAGCGGGCAGCCGCGGCCACGGCCGCCGCCGCCGCCGGCTGCGCACGAGCAAGCGCGCGATGACTCACTCGTGAATGGAATGCTCGGTAGACGCACGCGCTGCAGCCGCTCGGTCGTCCGTGCGAATTTAACCGAGAAAATCTACATCAGCCACCAAAACATCGCATCTTTGAAGAACAAAACTAGGCAACTAGAGGTTTTGTTACAAAATGATTTGAAGTGCGATGTGTTGTGCATAACTGAGCATTGGTTAAAAGATTTTGAATTAGAATGCATTCATTTAAATAACTACTCCCTGGGATCTTTTTATTGTAGGGAGACTATAGCGCACGGCGGATCTTGCATTTACGTCCGTAATGGAGTTAGCTATAAGGAGGTAGATTTAAGTTGTTTTTGTGATCAACAAATAATTGAGATTTCAGCTATAGAACTTTTAGACTTCGATACTATAATAGTATGCATTTATAGATCTAATTTGACGAGTACATCCAACTTTTACCTTACTTTAGAAAAAATATTGGATAAACTGAATGAAACTGATAAGGATTGCGTCATTGTTGGTGATATGAACGTTGACTGGATTTGTCCATTAAATGCTGATCTAAAAAAACTAACAGATGCGATTACTACACGACATTTTTGTAATATTGTAGATTTTCCTACGAGGGTTACATCAACAACGAGTACGTGTTTGGATCACGTGTATGTGAACGGCGAGTGCGCTCGGTCGGGCACCGTATCCGCGACCGCGGTGCGTACACTGCTTAGTGACCACTATGCCGTGCGCGTCGCGCTGCAGTGCGCGCTGCGCGCGGGCGATTGCTCGCCGGTATTCCGCGCGCGATGTAACTCTCGAACTAATATACACAACTTTATTGCGTCCATAGAGAGTGTAGATTGGGACATGATAACTGATAAGTACAATACTTCAGCGAACGAGTTAGCGGGAGCTATTATAAATATTATACAGTATAGGTATAATACTTGTTTCCCACTAAAGCGGTGTACAAAGAAGAAGTGTAGCTCTTGGGTATCTGATGACCTAAAGAATCTCGAATATGTACTACGTGAAATGAAATTGTCAAGTAAAAAATTTCCTGATAATGCCACTTTATCAAACAAAATTGACGACTTTCAAAATCGGTATGACGACATTTTAAAAAATGAACGGAGCAGTTATTATTGTAGCCTAATAAATAAATCGAGTAATACTGCTAAAACTATGTGGGAGGTAGTCAACCTCGAAACTGGACGAAAGCGTTGCAATCTTGATTTTACCGAGTCCTTGCTGAAAAGCTATAGCTCGAAATTTCAAAGCGAGATAGAGATTGCGAATGCTATTAATACGCATTTCATAAATTCTGCTGTGACGTGTGGTGCGCCCTCCGCTTGCGTGCCTGAAGCTCTGCGCATGCTGGCGGAAGCTCGCGCGCCCGTCGATCGCTCGCTTAGGTTTCGACTGTTCACGACCGACGAGATTTATAAAATAATAACCACAGGCGTAGCACGGAAACTCACAAAGGACATATATGACATCTCAATCGACCTGCTGAACACTGTCGCAGCTCAAATGTCCTATGTTTTGTCAGTATTATTTAACGCTTGTATCCGTGAAGGTGACTATCCCCAGTGGTTCAAAAACGTTCGAGTGTCCCCAGTGTTTAAGGGCAAGGGAAAGAGAGAAGACTTTAACAACTATCGTCCAGTCTCCATAATCCCGGGAGTTGCTAAGATATTGGAAAATGGTCTCAGTACGCGGCTCTCGGAACACTTGTCTAACACCGGAGCCTTGTCCGACCGGCAGTACGCCTACCGGGCCGGCAGGTCGACGACGGATGTTGCGAGAGCAGTTGTGCGCCGCGTGTTAGAGGCTCGTGAGCGCAATTTGCAGGTGGCTGTTGTGTTCTGCGACTTGTTCAAAGCCTTCGACGTCGCGGATCACGACGTCATCACAGCAAAACTAGAGCACTACGGGATAAGCGGCCCACAACTGCAGGTATTGAGATCATTCATCACCTCCAGATCACAAACGGTTACAGGTAAAGGTGGAACTATCAGGTCACATCCGATGTTGACAAATATAGGTGTTCCTCAGGGGTCTTCGCTGTCGAACATAATCTTCTCCCTCCTGCTGAACGATCTGCCGAATTGTATACTGGACGCACACATTTATATGTATGCCGACGATGTGGCAGCTGTCGTAGAGGCAACAACAAAGAACGCACTAGAAGTAAAGTTGAACGCTGTGGCAGGTGATTTACAAAGATGGTTTCGTCTGAACGGTCTTATTCTAAATGCAAAAAAGACAAACTATATGCACTTTCACCTGGCAGGGCGTTCAACGATACCAATGGTGATAAGCCTCGAAAATGAAACTGTCGGACAAGTTGACAACACTTCCTTTTTAGGATTTGTTTTAGACAAATGCCTTACATGGGAACATCATATTGATGGCCTATGTAAGAAGATTGGCAAGGCTTGCTTTGCTCTCTGGCGCCTCTCGTCAACATTGGACACAGACATGGTGAGGAATCTCTACTTTGCGACAGTGCACTCACGCCTGCAATATGGAGTGGAATTTTGGGGTTGTGCCGCTGACTGGGAGCGCGCTTTCAGACTTCAGAAGAGAGCTGTGCGAGCGATAGTGCGGGTGTCACAAGACACATCAGCCCGACCGCTGTTTGAAGCTCTCGGAATCATGACTGTCCCTGCCATGGTTCTTTTCCAGGCCGCTTGTTACGCAAGATGTCACCTGGAAGAGTACGAGGAGCGCGGGGATGGTCATAACTATGCACTGAGACAGTCGAAGAGGTTGAAGGCGCTTCCCAGGCGGCTCGAGCGAACTTCTAAGCTTGTACACGTCATGGGTCCAAAAGTGTACAACCGACTACCGTCCGATGTCACTGACGCGGTATCGACGCAATCCTTTAAGTTTAGACTTAAGAAATGGTTGATAAAACAATGCTTTTATACGTTGGATGAATTCTTTGCACGTAAACGTGCGTAAAATTATATAATTTATTTGACATACTTCATTGATACCTACATTTTAATTTTCAATTTTAAATTGACAATTTATTTTAATTTATTTTTATGTTGTATATTTTTCTTACTTATATTATTATATCTAATTTATTTAAAAATTGTACTTTATTCATAAAGTACAATGAATTATTGATAAAAAATTGACATGTAACCTAATTATTGTTACGAATAAAGAACTTGAACTTGAACTTGAACTTGAACTTGAACTTGATAAAATTATCTATGACACAAAAAAACTAATATAAGCTACTCGAAATACTAATCCTGCGCAGACGAAGTCGCCGGCACCAGCTAGTATGAAATAAAATTACTTACCAATTGCCGCAATCAAAACAAATATCATGACAGTATCGCACTTCTTAGCGACGTTACTAGAAAAAGGTGGGAGAGTAGCTTCAATTTCCTCCACTGCCTTTATAACGGCAGGCCAGTTTCTGCCGATGTTGAACAAGATTAAGGAGGATATCAGACTGGACGAGTAGAATACGGAGTTGGCTGAAAACAAATTGTAGGAGAATTATAATTATATATAAGTCATTTATAACGGGATATTTACCATGATTTGAATTTTGAGCTTTCCAATATTTCGGCACAGTTTCATGCGCCATGATCACGGAATAACTGACGGCATTACGAGTGAGTTGTTATGACTTGATATGACTTTAGTGTTAATAACCAAGTTGAATTAAAAAGTTTTTAATTAGGATTACATTCCTCAATAAGACACAAAAAAATAACCCTCTCGAATATTTCAGTTTGTAGAGCCCGTTAGACTAACGGTCGGTGCATCAAGCGCCTTCTTGTAATAACTTTCATTTCTATTTTGGGCTTAAAATACCACTACCTCTAGTTGTATACATACTCGTGATGAGCAAGCCATCATTTACTTAAAGCTATCCATTCACTTAAAGTCTAACAGGCCTAGTGCCTGTGCGTGTGCAGGCATGGCCTCCTACGAAAGAATTCCCAACGAGCGCGGAGTTCACAGAGAAAGGCATACACTTCGTCAATCCAGCGATATCTAAGACGATTGGTCCGACGAGCGACGTCTCGATGGCTTTCGCATAAATATTATAAATTGCGAAACTTTGGATGTTTAGATATAGATGGATGTTCGTTACTTCTTCACGCGAAAGCTACTGAACGGATCGGGCTAAAATGTTGGAGTTCTAGGCCTGGAATAAACATACGCGTTTTATTTCATAAATCAGTTCCCATTGGAAAGAAACGACCCGTAAACGTTTCCATTATAAACAACGTGTGCGAAGCCGCGGGCATAAACTAGTTTTCTTATAAAAGCTCGCTGATATGTTATACTTACTGATGTTGCTCAAAGTGATTCCCTTTTCTATGAGCCAGTATAGAGCCATCACAAACATCAAACCCTGTCCGAATAAAGATATCACATACAGCAGCGTGTACGGAGATCGAAGAGTGAATCTAAAAAACAGAATAACTTAAACTGTGGGCCAGTCTGAAAACCAGTGCTTTTATGTACCTCCTTCCACCAATGAAAACCGGTGCTTTTTTGTACCTCCTTCCACCCATGAAAACCAGTGCTTTTTTGTACACCCATCCTGGTGCCGAACAGCATAACGCTGAGACTGATCCTTTTGGGCTCACCATGGTATCGTAGAAACGCGTAAGTAACCCGCCCTGGGTAGGCGATCACTACCTACCTGTTACCAAGGCGAGTGGACTGTTATTAGGTGCCTATTTATATCATGTTTAGTTTACCTTTCAATTTATTTAACCCTTAGACTCGCGCGGCGCATCTGTTGCAGTTTTGAGTATGAATTTATACGCAAACGAGTCTAAAGGTTAATATTCATGATGTTCATGTATTTTTAATAATTTTTAACTGTGTACCTGCTCTCGTACCTAATATTGTAAAATTCATTACTACTCTTCTTTGCTTTTCCTGTGCTGTTTATGTGTGTATGGTAAAAAGACTATCTAAGTATTTATCTATACAAAAAACCGGCATTGGCATTTTTCAAGACATATAATGCCTTGAATAAGTAATAAGAAACGTTTTGGAAGATTTAGGTTAGTAATGTTGTTGATAACTGACTAGTAGTTGCTTTAGAAGCTTTATTTGTTTTGATTCCAATATCGCACTTTACCACGGTTTGCATGAGAATAGTAAACTTCATTATACTATAAAAACAGTTTTGGAAAGTACAAACAAAGACCTTTGCAATGATCCCCCACGAGCATTTACTAACAATGAAATTTTCAACCCTGACTTAAACTACTTGCCAATTCGTTAGACCCCAATGTCGTCTGAAGGCATATAGCATATAACTACCGGGGTATTGAGACAAATCAATCGATACCTCATTTGTTGAAATCAGAAAAGTAGTTTCAGCGCTACGTTGGACCATAAAAATCGGTTACAAACATACAAACATACATTATAGGGTGCCAACCGCATCGCCTTCGTTGGTAGTCGGATAAAATCTATACTTGACTCTTTAAGTATAGAGCAACATTCTAAAACGTTCAAAGACTATAATTAAGCAGATAATAAATTAGGTTAATTAACATTCCTGCGATGCGATATTAAAACTTCAGCTTGAGGACGCTGAAGAATTTACAAAAATTCTTATCCACTTTATTAAAGTAAGAAATCATGATAAAATTGGCCATGTCTTTTGTTATTTCAAAATTAAAATAAACTAGTAGTGAATTTTAGATCTACATATATGGCGATACTAAGCATTGGTTTTTGACGAACAACCCGGGTTGGACATTATTGCTATGCCATTTTATAATATGTCTGTGGTAAACGGTTGCGTCATTTTGAATCGCTTTGAGAAATAATCTAGTCATTTGGTTTGAAAATACGAGGTTACCTAGAAAGTTTCGATTATGTCGACAATTTAAAGAGACCTACAAAGTTAAATGAAAGTTATTGTATTGTAGTTATCAAAAACAGTTTTAGAAAAGTTGCATACTTTTTGAAATATTTTGGAATAGTTTAAATTATTTATTTTCGAAACTACCGGAAATCTTTACAGTTAAAAACTATCTAGGACTAAAAACTGTATAAGGTAGGTTTTACATTAGGACGTTTTGATGTGAAATGTCCGAAATGTAATACGTTAAGGGAGATAACGTATTACGTTTCGGACAATTTGAGTCATTTTGTTCTACTTCTCAGATGACGTAATAAATATTACTATACCCGGCTTAGTTTAGATATGGTCTAACAATATCTTATCGATACACGCAAATAAATTCAATTTATTATTTAAAGTTAATTAAATTTTTATATTTTTAATTTAAGATAAGAATGGGAATTAAATGGCTATATTATTATACACTCATATATTCTTAAATCTCGTTATAAAATACATTTTTACTATAGAAAATAAAATATTATAAACTATTCTACAAACTATTTTACAGTATCAAAACAACTAGGGCTGCAGAGAGAGGAACTTTGTGACGATGCGCGCCGAGTCCAGGAGTACCGCCTTTTGAATCTGGCCCTTGATCCAACTTCCTAGCGAGATTCTCTTGAGATGTTGATCGAGGCCCTTCGCTATTACGCCGTTAACCGAAACGACTATCGGGACGATAGTCGCTTAATCAGCATCCCACATGCTTATAAACTCATTAGCCAAATCAAGATATTTGCTAATTTTATCTTTTTCAGCTTTAATGTGGTATGATTACATCAGCGAGCACCGCCCTCCGTTCTAACCGATCTATCAGTACAATATCAGATTTATTCGCCAGAATAGTCCTATCTGTAATCATAATCATCATCATCATCAGCATATATTAGTCCACTGCTGGACATAGGCCTCCCCTAATGAGCGCCATAGTGCCCTGTCTTCAGCTTGCCGCATTCAGCATCTGCCTGCAGTCCTGTCTGTAATGGTCGGTCCCAATAGAGCGTGGCACGGCCGTTTTCGAGAACTGGCGCCGGTGTGTACTTATAGTACGGAACTTCAGGTCCAGTAAGGCCATATCGGAAAGCAAGTTGTTGGTGTATAATTTTGGCTACTTGGTTCTGTCTGTGAAGATACAGTGTTAGCAAGGTGCGAACAACCCGAAAGTATATGACGGAGGGTCTCCCCAGGAAGTATCACGCTCGACAGATATCGCTTGTGTCATCTTTCATAATATACTTTCGGTAAATGTGCGTCATGCCCACCTCATCCATAATTGCAAAGACACAACCTTCGGTTTCTCCGATGAGGTCACCGAAGCGTAGTACTGAGCTTAGAAGATCCACATCAGGTCCTATGAGGAACTTGTAAAATCTCCCATGCAGCTCTTTGCTCTCCCACATAGCCTTCCGGTCCTGGATGTTCATCACCGTAGATTTGCGCCAGTTCTCGTTAGTTAAGGAGAGAGGGATAAGGTTCTTATCAACTATAACCACACGCGCGATGCATCTGGTATTCGGCTTGATGGAAGTGATTTATTATTATTATTTCTTACCTAAGTTTGTGGCTCGTTGGACAAAACAGACCAGATAGAGGAAACAGTCCTAAAAGTCGAGAGCAAAGCAAAGTCCTTCGTACGGAAGAGTGGAAACCTTCATCGTAGCTCTTTATATGCAACCTCCTTTGCAAGCCTGTTTTGAAATCCACTTTAACCATCTTGACTCATGACGATCTTTACCAATGAAGTTTTTTTTAACTGCGCACGTTATGTTTTTTATTTCAATAAAACACTAGCTTGCTGAACTGAGAGTGGAATGAGACGGCAAAATTCTTCTACACTGTTAAGGTTCTTCGAAAATACGGCTGCCTGTAGGTTTTCCTACGTGGTCGAATACCACGACAAATAAAACTAAAAAAGCACGTTAAAGTATGACCAACGTAACTTTAAGACTATTTTTAGTTAAATAAACCGACGCGGACGTAGTGAATCACGTTTTATGGCATAAGGTTTCCACCAGGTGAACCAGTAAACTGTCACAATTAGAAATGTTAACCTTTCGACAGTTCTGCTATTATCACACATGGATATCAAAATATTGTTTGTTTGAATAGGCCGTGACGTTCGAAAAATGTCTGACAAGTGTTATTGTGACCTCACACACCTATGTGGTGTCCAAATAAAATAGACTTGTTTATAGTCTAGACTAGACGAATGAGGTTTTTCGAACATGTTTTTCTTGCCGCGAGCAATCAAATGCCACTTAACTGATATACATTAAATTTAAGCGTTAGAAAAGAAAAGCCAAAACCAATCACATAGCACTTTATATAAAGACTATGAAAGGAACATACTCACGCTATGCTCAGCCAAATGACAAGCACAGCTGGGCGAAGGCTTCTTCTAAAGGTTGTGTGTTGGGGGATACGTTATTTAAAACTTTACGCGACGAAACAAGATAAACCAAAAGACAATCGATAGGTTAATTAACCAAACAATGTAAGCTTTGTTGACTTATTAATTTATTTCGTTGCAAACAGTCGAAAAAAATATCCTCCGAATAGAAAATTCCTCTTAAAAAAGTCGGTTTCAATAAAAATACATTCTGTTGTATACAAGTCGATTAAGAGCATGCAGAACTCTGCGAATTCCCCAAAAGATTAGCTGCCAAGACGCTGTCGTTGGCAATTTATTTCTTTCATCCCAAGCAGCTTATCTCAAAAATACGCGCACGTACGGGCTTAAATTATGTTGAGGGGTTAAATAAACGCCTTTTCAGGATGAGTTCACTTTGTACCTGTGTTTTTTTGAAGGGTTTGTTGTATAAAATGCAAAGTTACATTATAAATTAGTAAAAAATAACTAAATACTTACTTTACGTATAAAATGACCTCTGAGAAATGTAGACATTTTTCCTGTCTTCTGCAGTTTCCCGCCGTTGTCAGCTCTCGGGTCCGACTCGACCAAAAAAAAAATTACTAATAAAGATCCAATTAATTCAGATAACAACTCACTCTAGTCAAGATTTGTAGTGGTCATCGGAAATATTCCGTGTCATTCCCAGTACCGACATTTAGGTTTCGTTATGATGATATTTCAAATTTTGTAGCAGAAGTTTGTCTCTGAGAAAAATCGGTCTACTTTTTTGTAAAAGCGCAGACATTGTGATCAGTCCCATTTAAGCCATGCTGATTGCAAGAGGTGTCATCAGCATTTAAGAAATAGCTCTTTATGTGAAACGCTCGCATTTCTCTCTTATGCGCCTTTTGTAGTACAAAAGGCGCATGAGAGAGAAATGCGAGCTGCTATTTGATGTCTCCAAAATTTCACGTAGAGCCTCTACGATAGCTCGTAGAGGCTCTACGCCGTAGGTGTTTCCGTAGACCCTCTACGAGTTTTTATAACGGCAAGTTTTTTATTAAATTACTAGCTGCGCTCCGCGGCTTCGCCCGCGTGGAAATCATACGAAATTCAGAAATTTATTGTATACCCCCTAGGGGTAGTTTTGTAAAAACAAAAAATACATGATTCATTATTAACTTTATTGTTTATTTCTTTTTGAGTTTTGAGTGAATCGAACCAAGGAATAACAATTATCCATTGAAAGTTTACCACCCTTATTAACCCTGTCAGAGGTGAGAATTATGGGACATTTATCGACTTTTTTCAAAATTATTCTTTATATAAAATATTTCAATAAAATATAATTATTCTTTATATAAAATATTTCATTATTATTCGTTTATTCTGTGGATGTTTTGCTATAGCCGATAATCAGAACAAGGTACTAATCCGATTTTCAAAATTCTTCAACTTATCGATAGCTACATTATCCTACGTGTCTATATTTACTACGCGCAATCTAGATGGTACGTTCCTTAACGGTTTATCTGCAGATGACAAAATAAAAATCGCCGGTAAAAGCTCAAAATTACAAAAATATTATACCTTCATGTTACTCAAAAACACCGGACGTGCCTGGAGACCGTACCACTTCAGATGTGTTGGAAGGAGTTTAGGAAGCAGACCCTTCGTGAAACACTCAGGATATCAGCACCTTTGTATAACATAGCATTTTGCTTTCTTCAGGGTGAAGACAAGTACTCTAAATATAAAAGAAATGCTATGAACAATCAACGACAAAAACCGCAGAGGTCAACCTTCCAAGGGCGATTAGATGTTTATTGAAGTGAAAACTTCTTTAGCGGCGTTGAGCACTTTTTCTGTAATGGGTATAAAATCTTAAACTCGCGTCAGGACACGCACACAAAGCTCAAAATTGTGCAGGATCTTCATTATAGCTAGGAAATTTCTTGAAGTTTTGTTTTGAGATAGAGTTCAAAATCGAACATTATTTTTAGGTAAACAGAATAGATAATAGTACTAGTTTCCGACAACAACAATAGGCCCTAGCTTACGTAATAGTTGCTAGCGTCCGGCTCGCTTATACCTACCTACTTATGTATCTATAGATAATTAATTTCTCGAACGAATCGAAAAGAAAGACAAGGACAAAAATTTTCATTTATTCATTACATATAATTTTATAATTAAGGTTAGGTTTCGATCGAGTCTATCGTACTGCTTAACGGGTGTAAACAGACCCTTCACGAAGCCGTCAACCAAGCATTCTGTACATGAAACTAAGTAACACTGCGCAAAAATAATTGCTGGGAAACGGAATTTATTTTTGGACTTTAAAAATAATCAGATTTTTGTAGCGGGTAATGGTTTGCGCGCAACCGGCTGTAAATAATTGTAATATTATTTAATATTGTAAAATAATTGTAATAGTTTTAAAGTGTTAAATTTTTAATGTAATATAAATTGTCATGTTTGTGTACGATAGCGCAATAAATGAATATTGTATTCTACCACATAAATGATAGTACTTTTATACTGATAAAGCAATTGGTGCAAAAGTATTCCCTAACCATTCCAAAATATCAAACATGCTCAACGTTAATAATCAAGTTTTCACTTCTGCCGGCACTCCCGGAGTGCAACCCGTCTTTTTATTTTTTATTTTGGTGTGCTCAAATTGGTTTGTATTAGTATAATCCTAGCGTGATTGGATTTGGGTGGGATAATTTCGAACGAAAACAAACGGGATTGGATATTAATGTCGACAAGATTCCAACCAGAGCTGCGATCACGGTGTAGTAAGGCACGGCATTACGGCTCAAACGTTAGCAGTTGAAACGTTAGGGTGCGCGTTCACAGGCCGGCATCGGACAATCTGTTGTCAAGTGCGCCCACTGATCGGCAATCCGAATGATTGTTCTCACAATAAAGCCATGGTTTCACCTGCTGTATTACAAGTGGCGCCGTCTTGTTGGTACTAAATATCCTGGAGATCACGGGATTTAATATATGGTAAAACTAGTTTATGCCCGCTGATTGGCACGCGTTTTTTCTACGGAAACGTTTAAATTTATATCCCATGGGCCCTGATTTATGGGATAAAAAGTAGCCTATGTTTGATTCCAGGATTAGAATTGCTTGTTTGCAATATTTCAGCTCGATCCCTTTAGTAGTTTTGGCGTGAAGAGCTAACAAACATCCATCCATCCAAACTCTCGCATTTATAATATTAGTGTAATAGTCTGTTATCGCGGTATGATTTTCCCCTGACAGCTCGGACGAATTTCATAACACGATGAATGAAATGTGTGTTGGTATTGTAAGGGGAATGTACATGTCAAATTTTGTTGTTCTGTTGTTAATGGTTGCTGAAATACAGAGCATTTTTGTTCAAACTTTCAACCCAAATTTTGAGCCTGATAGAGCACAAATTGTCATAATTATTTTCATAGGAATCAAGAATCAATAATTTATTGATTAATTAGCTTCTGCCCGCGGCTTCACAGGCGTTGTTTCTATGGAAACGTTTTAAGGTTATTTCTATCATAGGTGAACTGATTTATGGGATCAAAAGTAGCCTATGTTCCAGGGTTAGACTTACCTGTATGCAAAATTTCAGCCTGATCCGTTCAGTAGTTTTGGCGTGAAGAGGTAACAAACATCCATCCATCCATTCATCCATCTATCCATCCAAACTTTCGCAATTATAATATTAGTGTGATATAAATTTACACGTCAAATAAAATTATAACGCATGGTCTTCGTTAAATTACATTCATATTAACTTATTTCTGAATTATATTATTACACATTATCTGCATCTGGTAACTATATTTATTCTTCGCTTTCTATACTTAGATTCATTTTTTTTTTTTTGCATCTTGGCACAGGGATTTTATTCTACAGTTCCGGTAACTCTAGGAACTCCCCGAAGCTGTAACACTCTCTCCAGTAGCCATGTTTTTAATCGGTGCTTGAATATGTTGGAGGAAGCGGCATCTCTTATTCTATCGACTATTAGTGCTCACTTTCGTACCAAGACCAACAATTACTCAAGTTTTAATACTCTAGGATAACTGGTTAAGGCTGTAGCTGGTCTATATGTCAGGACAGACAGTTTTATATTAGTATAGATTAATCCACTAATAGGGTCTGCTACGTTACCTGAACTTCAAATTTATTCTATATCTATGACTCCTTTGAATTTATAAAACACAGAGATCTGATTCGATTATAGCGAACATGGCTGGATCCTCAAGGGTCATGTAAATCCTTAGAAGGTATTGGTTATTGTTCTCACGACCCTCGATGAACAGATGTTCGATTAAGACAGAAGCCTGAGACACAATGGTACATTTATGAGACATGAGACCTTAAATCAATTAAGTCATATAGCGACCCCTAAATGGTCTTACTTATTATTGAATAAACCATTAATTTACGCAAGGTAGAGGCTATCTTTATCAAACAAAATTTTTGAAACGAAATCACTGACTACCAGGATAAATTATTATCATCATCATAGCAATATATTAAATATTCTATGTGGGTATAATAAGTTATTTAGAATTGAAATATCACTGGCCTGACTGTACAAATGCACAAAATTGGTAGTAAAATATTTGGTATTATTCTTTGGGCCGAGTCTAAGTGGGCCGATTGGGCGCGGACCCATTTTATCGCCCCAAAGTTACTTCTAGTAAAAACCAAGATCCGTCAACTGCGAGTGTAACTCGCGCACCGAGGTTTTGGAACGTTTGTCAATTATACAATTACTAGTTTGTGCCCACGGCTTCGCACTCGTTTCTATAGAAACGTTTTATGGTTATTTCGATTCCATGGGAACTAATTAATGGGATCAAAAGTAGCCTATATTTTATTACAGGTCTAAAAATACCTGTATGAAATTTCAGCCCGATTTAATCAGTAGTCTTGGCGTGAAGAGGTATCAAACATCCATCTATTCATACATATGGTACATAATTATGATCTAAACATCCAAACTTTCACATTTAAATAAGAAGTGTTAATTACTAAAGATACCAGTTTGAAACTGCGCTATTTAAATTTCAAAAACTATTTTGAAATTTACAAACTAACACTTTTCATTTGATACCCCACTTGACCGTGTAGGTATATCCTACAATCACACTAATATTATGAATGCGAAAGTTTGGATGGACGAATAGATGGATGGATGGATGTTTGTTACCTCTTCGTGCCAAAACTGAAATTTGCATACAGGTAATTCTAATCCTGGAATCAAACATAGGCTACTTTTTATCCCATAAATCAGTTCCGCCGCTGGCATAAACTAGTTACCTATAATTCCAAAAAAATGTTCCAATACTGGGAATCGAAGTCGGACCTCTAGCTATCCCGAGCTTAGCTTAAGTAGTCTGATATTTTATCCAAGCATGATGTTAGCTATTTTAAGCATGATTACCATTTTTCAGTGCTAATACAACACTCCTTCTTGTTATAATAATTAAACATAATAGAAGCTTATATTAAATAAATAAAATAAATAAATAATTCTGGACAATTTACATAGCATTATCTAGCCCCAAAGCTAATCAGAGCTTGTGTTATGGGTACTAGATAACCGATATACCTAATACAATACATTACATACTTAAATTTATACATAGAAAATACCCAGAACACCCGGAACAACTATCTGCAGATCCTACATACATTTGTCCCGGGGCGGGAATAGAACCCGCAACCTCCTGCGTTGCAGGTGGACCTTCGCCGGCCGCGCCACAGAGGTCGTCCGACCCGACCGTTTATAAAACAATCGTTGAAGAAGCTTTTATGCAGCATTACACTGTAAAATAGAATATTAAATGCCAGATCACTATAACATTCAGAAAGCTCATCAACAGTAATGAAACAACATTACGAATCAAAACAACACTTTGAGAGCTATTACGAGGGATTAGCCAAGTCATTATAACGGCGCAAGGGCTGGTTACACTAGCCTACATATCAGACAGCCGTGTCGGTCGCGGAAAGCACTGCACACAATAATGCAACGCCGGTACCACGCAGCACAAAAATTTGCATTGAATATGGGTGAGTGGCCTGCGAGCTTTCTGTTAGCTGATGCCGTCAATATTGGTTCAATGGTTCAATGGTTCATTTATTGGTAAAATACATTACACGTCAATTAAAATATCTAAGGTACACGTTAAAATATACTAAAGTATATAGATGGTACCTTCAATTATACAATTTCAATTATACATTTCGATTAAAACAATAAATTAGTAATTAAAAAATAAATCAATTAAAATAATAAATTAATCATTTATAATTATGTCATTAGAATAATATTATTTTTGAATAAAAATACAATTTTATTTGACGAATTCGTCAATCCTGTAGAAGGATTGTTCGATCAGCCAGTTCTTTAACTTATGTTTAAAGGATTGCGTTGACTTAGCACTCGTGATCGTGTTTGGGAGATGATTGTAGACCGCCGGTCCCATGACATGAATAAGTTTGGAGGTTTTAGTAAGGCGCCGCTTCACGGCCCTCAGTTTCTGCCTGTTTCTCGTGGTGTAGGTGTGACCGTCACCGAATTTAGCGTACTCGCTATGGTGGTTACGGGCGTACATGGCTGCTTGGAGGATGACCAGGCAGGGGACTGTTATGATTCTTAGTTCCATAAAAATCGGGCGGGCAGGAGTGTCCCAGGGAACGCGGACTATCGCTCTAACAGCTCTCTTCTGCATTCTGAACGCTCGCTCCCAATCAGCGGCTTTCCCCCAAAACTCAACGCCGTATTGAAGGAGCGAATGAACAGAAGCGAAGTAACAGCTCCTAGTCATGTTCTGGTCCAGCGTCGAGGACAACCGCCAAAGCGCGAAGCACGCCCGACCTAGCCTATCGCAAAGCTTGTCAATATGGAGTTCCCACGTCAGACCCTCATCGAGCTGGAATCCTAGAAAAGTAGCTGTTTTGACCTGGTTTACAAGCCTGCTTCCCAAGCTCACGCTCAAGGACCTCTCCGCGCGCCCGGCCAGGTTAAACATCATAAAGTTTGTTTTAGTGACATTTAGTAGGAAGCCATTCATCCGAAACCAACTATTTAGTTTCTCGGCCACCATGCTCAATCTCCCCTCCAATGAGTCAACTGTGGGCGCCTTGACTACGGCGGCAACGTCATCCGCGTACATTAGTACGTCTGCGGTATTTAAACCCCCCGGCAGATCATTGAGGAGAAGAGAGAACATGATGTTAGAGAGCGAAGAACCCTGCGCGACTCCTACTGAAGCCTTAAGGGGTTTTGAAGTTGTATTCATAAATGAGTGAACGATATCAGTTTACACTGTTCTTATTCTAACTACAGATAGTATAAAACTATACAAAAAATTATGTACCTGAATAATTTAAAACCACAATAATTTAAAGCATTAATTAGCACACATTGTCTGTTTGTACCTACTCGTTCTGCTCACTCTCAATCAGATTTTGGCCGAAAATCAGTGTTTTTAATTTTAAGCAAAAAAAAATCACTGAGCCCTGGCCTATTTGTCGTGCTGCAGCACACACAAACTTACCTACATTAAGTTATATCCTAAGAACTTACTTACTTTTTAAAGTGCTCGTTTGATTAATTAAACCTATTGTACTTTTGTTTAAAATTGTATATCCTTGTTAATTTTATGCGTGTCTGTAAGACCAAATAATTTTTTTATCTATCTATCTACTATGAGGACCCGAGTGTCCCACATAGTAAGGTAGAAGTCTCAAACTACATTTTGTATTCTGCAAGCGGCCAGTATTTTTTTGCTCAGTTGCAAATCGAACCAGATAGTGTAGTGTGGCTTAAAATCGACGGTTGGTACCTACTAACTTTGAAATTCGACCACCATGTCGTCGGCTTAGGGTAACGTTGATTATGTTAATGACTGGCGGCGCCCGTTTTGATTTCGTGGCACACGGGGCTATGGAAATGACAATACAAGAGACCAGCAAATGTTTGCAGACAAATTCGTTCCTTAGTTACAACAAGAAAAGAGCCATATATCCAAACTCACATACATCTGCATCAACCAGGAGCCAATTTCTACAAACCAATCGCTTTAACTATGACAAGTTGAAGTTTGTCATCTTACATCATCATCATCATCATCATCATCATCAGCCCATATTAGTCCACTGTTGGACATAGGCCTCCCCTAATGAGCGCCATAGCGCATCATAATAGCTGTCATCTTACGTTACACGTATAATATGAAATTAATATCTGCTTAGCTTGGGGCTAGATAATGCTGTGTGAATTGTCCAGCATTATTTATTTATTATTTATTTATTTATTTAATATTTTAACATTACGTTCCCTCAATGTTTTACGTTATTTCGTACTGTGTGTCGCACCGCGTTACTCAAAGTAAACCAATGCAAATAACGCTGAAACTTTTGCTATGATAAATGGAGCCAGGATTTGGTTTCATTGCCAAATTGATTAAGAATAATTTGCTTCAAATATTAGTTTTAAGAAATATTTTACTTTTGGCAATGCTTTGTCTGACTTTGTAGAGTCAAATTCAATTGAATTAATAATAAGCAACCTAAATTTTAGATGAATAATGGTTTTATCTAGATTATTCTGTGAACGCAATTTCTCAGTAGGTAAATAATGCTGGACAATTCACACGGCATTATCTACTTAGCCCCAAGCTAAGCAGAGCTTGTGTTATGGGGACTAGATAACTGATAAACGTAAGTAAAGCAATACATTAGAATCATAGATTTCGAAAGATATACTTTACTATACATAGACACACCCAGAACACCCGCAACAAATATCTGCAGACAAATACAACAGTACAAACATTTGTTTGGGCTTCAAAAACTCATCTGCTTACTCCAGACCATAATAAATGTATAACAATTTAAAATTGTGTTTGAAAGTGGTACATATAGGATGCAATAGAAGGAGAAACAACTCCATTATTTATGAACAGTGTTTTTTTCTATTGATGTATACTTTTAGCTGTACCTTAAATGAAATAATCAAAATTTAATAATTTTACTGTACGAAATATCGTCATAAAATCCTATCCGCAAACAGGAGTTTTTATGACACCATAAACTATTTTAGGACACATTCGGTGACCCGACGATAGTGTTTAGACGACATAATTTTATTATTTTTCCATTAGAGGGGTTATTGTGTGGTTGATCGTTTCGGAGGCAAAGACGACAATAAATAAACTGTAGTACTTCTACCTAACAGTTTCCTCATCAGGGGGCCCTACTCAAAAATCGATGTTTGTGATTCATTTTCAGCAACACCTACTCTTATATCACATGAGATAGCGTTCAAAAGGGATCACACTTCGATTTTCGTTTTTACGCACACGTACGTCCATTGCTGGACAAGCCTCCTCCAAATAAAGGGGGGTATTGTCAGAATCAACACGCTTGTCAGGCGAATTTATAATCGCAGTGGAGGTGTTAAATATTTAGAAAGGCCAACCTTCCTCACTAGTTACGTATTTGATAACGTAACAATTTTGATGCCTAAAATTAGGTACAAATTACTCTAATATTATAAATGCGAAAGTTTGGATGGATGGATGGATAGATGGATGGATGTTTGTTACCTCTTCACGCCAAAGCTACTAAACGGATCAAGCTGAAATTTTGCACACTGGTAATTGTAATCCTGGAATCAAACACAGGCTACTTTTTATCCCATAAATCAGTTTCCATGGGATAGAAATCACCTTTAAACATTTCCATAGAAACAACGCGTGCGAAGCCGCGGGCATAAACTAGTCTTAGATATATTAAAAACTAGTTTATGCCCGCGGCTTTGCACGCTTTGTTTCTATGAAAACGTTTAAAGGTGATTTCTATCCCATGGGAACTTATTTATGGGAAAAAAGGTGTTTGATTCCAGGATTACAATGCAAGGATTACAAATTACCTGTATGCATAATTTCAGCCCGATCCGTTTAGTAGTTTTGGCGTGAAGAGATAACAAACATCCATCCATCCATCCAAACTTTCGCATTTATAATATTATTGTGATTTATAGCGTAAAACTCCTTCAATCTCAATAGATCCATTGTCCAGATCATAATGGATCTAGTGAGACTTTCTCCTCTTCTATTCGCAATTTTCATAAATTCCATATCCGAATCTTTGTCTAGTTCCTACCACCTTTACGCTGACGATCTCCAAATCTACCAACATGCTCCAATAAGTGACCTCACAACAGCCATAACCTCAATGAATGATGACCTCTCGCGCATCCTTGAGTGGAGCAAAGCACACGGTCTTTTGGTGAACCCTAAGAAGACTCAAGTTATCATTGTGGGCAGTTCAAGGATGATAGGTAAAATTGACATGGCGAGCTTAACTCCTATCTCATTTGACGGCGTGTCAATACCAATAAGCAAATCTGTGAAAAACCTGGGATTGATTGTAGACAGTGAGTTGTCGTGGGGTCCACAATTGGCCGAACTCAGCAGAAAAATGTTCGCATCGGCGGGCTCACTGCGGCGACTGCGCAATTTTCTCCCGATTTCCACTAAGGTTACTCTTGCTCAGTCCCTTTTGCTTCCCATTCTCGATTACGCCGACGCCTGCTATCCCGACCTCGCGCCTCCAAAATTTCAGTATCAGGTTCATATTTGGATTACGCAAATATGACCATGTTTCCGAATATCGCGCTTAACTCAAGTGGTTACCCATACGACTTCGCAGGAATACTCACATACTATCTCTCTTGTACAGTATCTTGTTCTATCCTCCGAGCCCTTCCTATCTCAAGGAGCGCTTCGAATTCCTCTCAAACTCTCACTCGCTCTCTTTGCGTTCCTCTGAAACCCTCATCTTAAAAGTCCCTGCTCACACTACCTCTTTCTATGACAAATCCTTCACTGTACAAGCTACCCGTCTATGGAATGCTCTCCCTCTGGACATCAGACGTGCAAAATCACTCCCTATTTTCAAAAAACTGCTTCATCAACATTATATATCCTTGTAAAGAGTTAGACAACCTTATTTTATGTTTATGTATGTTTATTATTAATCTTTGTAGGTATTATGGTAGTGTATGTAGTGTATTTGTTTCCTTTTCTTTAAGTAGGTATCTATCTATATATTTATTCAGTGCCACCGTCTATTTTGTTCTTTAATTTCCTGTCCATCCCAAGGTTGCCTGGAAGAGATCGCTTTTAGCGATAAGGCCGCCCTTTATACTTCCTTTTTTCTAAGCATTTTCTTTGTATTGTTTCCTGTATTTGTGTGGTATAATAAAGTGTTTTCTATCTATCTATCTATCTATCTAGTGATATATTTTTTTCTCTGTAGATCAGTTTCCCAATAATTCCAGCGCACATTGTTGCTGTGCATCATGCTGAGCGACGACCTTTTTTGATTTCACGGCTGTAACTTTAATTTGTTTGTACCATCTTTACTTGTAATTTTGTGACAGAATAAATACTTTTTACTTACTTCTTTTCTAGACAATCTTTATAATAATTACATATTGTGATGGTTTGTATTTTATAGTTATACGTTTATAGTAAGTTTATTTGCTAAAGTTAGTTCTAAGAGCCCTTACTCACTAGTTACAACCGCACAAGTAACCGCAACGTCAAGCAATTTTAGGCCTCTTCCAGACAGGCGCAGCCTGCAGTAGAAGCCCGTACAATAAGCATCCGAATACTATAGGTAGACCACACAACTGGCCGATCTCTGTACAACCTTGTCACAATAAGAAAACATCGCCAAACATAGTAACAAACGCCAAACACAGTAACTGTGACATGGTTCTACAGCGGTTCCCCAGTTGTGTGGTCTACTACCTATAGCGGCCATCACAGACTGCGTCTGTCAGAGAGGTGTTAAATGAGTTTCATAAAAAAATTACCAGTCTTGTAACCGAGATGAGGACAACCCAGGGACATGGTAAGTATTTACGTACAACTGGACTGAGTACTCGTTGAAAAAGTTGACTCAAAAACCCACCTCAACTTTCATGTAAAAGCTTCAAATTTGAAAAACCAAACCATTATGGTCCAGACAGAGAGGTTTGCATACAGGCATGATGTCCATGTCACACAAATTGCATTTTGCTGCACGAAAATTTATTTGAAGTTCTCTCTAATATATAACGTATCTGACGAATTACTCAAAGTAGAGTGGGATGCATTGCCTGTGTACATGCTATTTCGCTTGGACCGTTTTTTGGCGCAAGAGCGCATTATATTTGTACGGCCGTACCTACAAGATTTTTGGGACAACCACACGCGCTTCAACTTTGTGCGTATCAGTCTTTGAGTTACGAAATATTTTAAGTAACATACCTTCCCCTACGCACAACTCATTCTATGCTGGGGTACTCGTAAGTTAAGAAAATCGGATAGCGCACACGACGGACTAAGGTACCGCGCACTAAAAGTCCCAAAAACCGAATCATTTTGAAACGTGCGATTTAATAACGCGCGTTTTAATAACAATCTGGTCCGATACATCAATTCACACCCAAGCGCGCGCTTCCGAATGCGTGCTTTGATGTGTACGGATGTATCGGACCATGGTTATTAAAACGCACGTTACAAAAACGCCTAAGTACCCACGATTTAATAACGCGCGTTTTAATAACAATCTGGTCCGATACATCAATACACACCCGAGCGCGCGCTTCCGAATGCGTGTTTTGATGTGTAATTGTGTACGGATGTATCGGACCATGGTTATTAAAACGCACGTTACAAAAAGGCCTAAGTACCCACTCTCTTGGTCTGGGACCGCGCGGTGAGTGCTATAGGTATGTACGAATACGGACAAATATTATCGTGCGGGACGATTGAAGTCTTTTTAATGGCGTGGGCGGAAAATTAGGGACGAATATGGCATAAATCCTCAGTAATAATGTAACGTACGTGGACTTACGCGTTTCTCTGTGGACTTTTTCTTCACGGACTTTATCCCCCAATGTCAAAAATAACAAGTATTCGTGGACCTTAGTCATCCGAGAACAAAAGTCCATCGTCTGCACCGGCATTAATGTTTGGATGCTAATAACTTTACTTATTCAGGTATTCATTGCTAAAATTAACAGTTTTAATCAACAAAATGATGGAATAAAACGACCATCTTGAAAATAATGTTTATTCTACAAAGATACATTTATTCATACACAAAATAATAATAACGTCTTTATTAAAATTTCTCTTCTAAGGATCATAATTTCATTCTATTTACATTAACTTTTTTTAGCTCTACATTAAACATTGAGCTTAAAAATAACTTAATTTAATATTGCCATTTAGGAAAATACCTAATCTAATTATACCTAGTTAAGTATATAAAATCGTTGGGTGACTAACTGAAAACGTACGTTTTAAATAAGACAAGTTCCTTTGTAACAAAGTTGATACACGTTAGGGCTATAAAGAGATCTCATAATAACGGTTTAGTTGATATGTTGGCCGAGTCATGGTTAGCCTAGACTTGCTGAGGTTAAAGCTAGAACCACATTATTGTGGCTTGCATTGTTATTTTGACGCGTCAGAATCATATAATAGTCATACATTTTGTAAGATCCACATTATTACAGTACCAAACACAATATATACTGCTGTGTGGTACCGGCTTAGAATTTGCAACAACTCTAAAAATCAAAATCAAACAAACCAGGGGCAGGCAGCAGCGCCCCCTGTCGAACAATTCTACCACCGAACTGCAATCTCTGACCTCATGCCCAGCGTGGGGATAATGGGCAAATTAATTGCCCCATGAGAACCCAATAAGCTAAAGGAAGAAAGCCATTATGGTGCTTATCAGGTGGAGGCCTGCGTCCAGCAGTGAGTTGAGGTTAGGTGAGGAAACATAACACATCACTGACCTCACACAGTGTGGTTCTAGCCTTATACATGCTGTCAATTTTGAAACGGCACACGTTTGTGATGGATGACTCGGCCGACATTACTGCACCATAATTAAATTTCTAATTTTTTTGTGCAACTGTTTTCATTATTAATTTACAACATTCTAGAATAGGTTTTTGCACTAGATTTCATTTTCAATAGAAACTTCAAGTCCTACATCCCAAATATTCATATAGAGATAAAATCTCGAAAAGTATTTTGCATATAGTTGACAAACAGGCAGGAGTCAAAATTCCACTTCAGCCGCGTTGAAACGATAAGAGTGCTCGGAGCGAGTGCACTCGAACACCTACTCGGAAGCAACCCGTATTGTGGCAATCCCTAATCCGAGCGCACTCAGATTAGGGATTACACAGCGCCATTGAAAAATATTCGTCAGTAGCACTATTACGTTGACGCCGACCGCACGCTCGAGTTTCGCGCCAAAACGCGGGACAAACGAGGTACCTTTGTTGAAATGCTCATTCCAACAACCGTACAATAGACCGGCTAAGTAGACTCGGACCGCGTTCTACTTTTCCGAGCTAGCATGTATACGAGTAGGTATCTACTAAATGACGCATGAGTGGACGGCGAACTGGAACTAGGCAGGTAGGTTCGTGGATGTACGTATCAGGAAGTTTTTATTTTTAATTCTTTAAACTATAGTGCTTGAAAGATGATAATTTATGGTACGAAAACAAAATGGCGTCTAGTAACAGCAACCAAGCGTCTCATCATCTCATGACGTTTTTTGATGTAAACTAAGAAAATGATCTGAACGAACTATGTTAATATCAATAGGTATTTTTAATTCACTAAACTATAGTGCTTGAACGATTGGTCATTTATGATACGAAAACAAAATGGCGTCTAGTAACAGCAACCAAGCGTCTCATCATCTCATGACATTTTTCGATGTTGACTAAGAAAATGATCTAAGTGAACTATGTTGATATCAAGAGGTATCCTATTACACTCGTATGCAGCTACTCCTATAAGTCCACTCGGGCCGAGCTTTGACGAGCAGACTCTGATCATGTTAACGCGGCTTTATGTAACTGGTTACGAAACCTGGTTACCAAACGCTACTTGGACAGCAAATCTATTCCAACCCTAAAATATTTTTGGCATCATTTGAGTCTCTTTTGGATACATAAATATAGTACCCTACATAATATTTTATAAATTTATGACAGGTACCAAGGTGTCATGGGTGAAATCTGGATTGACGCCCCAGAAGGGATACAAATCAGTACTTACATACATAGGCTACATAGCCTGGAAAATTTGCTTAATATTTAGTCAATCAATTTGATTGTGAATTTTAAAAGTTATGTTGCCAGTGGGACACTTGTCGCGACCGAGGCGGCTATCCCTACTTTACCCTATTATTATTTATTTGGAAAAAGCTACTTACAAAAATACGTAATTACACACAGGATTTACAAATAACTCTAAAAAAACAAACGGCGTCACACACCTAAACATCATCAAACATCTACAAAAGTTACATAATTATTTCCGACACACAAAAGAAACCATTTACCAAACTTAAAATCAGTAGGTATCAGTATGATGTGAATATAATATATGACATTTTTCAATCTATTAAAAAATTTCAAGTGTACGAAATTACACTTAATTAAATGTATCATTTAGAACATCCACTATCTAATAAAAAGCTTCAAGTGAATGAAATCTGTCGGAGCACTTACGAGTATTAGTAGGTACTATTTTGAGTTAATTTGATATAAGTACTTATTTGACGTTTAGTGTCCTTTGTGACGTCGAATAAGAGAAAAAAAACAGCTTTGAATTTTGAATAAAAAGTTTACAACACGTACCTACTAATAACATTCTCGCAGCTGGTGGTTGGTGGAGGATTCAGCCACAAAATTTATTAGTTGTACTGACATGTAAGTTCGTAACTGGTTTCTTTAAAATAACATCGTGGACAACGGGCCTATGACTTTATACATTGAAATAGAATCAGAAGGAGACAGATTTGCATTCAAGATACGATTTTTCCGTAAAGAGGCCGAAAAGTTTAGGTTAACCATTTTTGCCTGCTGTGTTCATTTAGAATCGTTTCTTTAGGTTCCTTATACGTAAAATAGTAAAAAGTCTAGAATTTTTTAATCACATTGTAAAAAAGAAAGAAAGATAGGAAATCATTTACCTTTAATAACGAAAAAAGGAATGTTCAAAAGAATATATTTAGCGTCTATGTTCAGTAGGCCTTCAAGTAGAACTTTAGTGTCCCGGCGAGAATTTTAGTATTTAGAATAGACTGAGTGGAACTCCAGTATCACTAATAACCTTCTAGTATCTCGATTAAACTTTGAGTAGAACCTTAATTTCTTGAGTAGACTTTGAGCATCTCATAAAATTTTTGAATCTCAGGTTATAGTCCACTAGCGAGTCTATGAGCACAGTCTCTGTGGACTCGCCCTGTGCAGAAGACTGCGTAATTTTCAGTATGCCTGAGAAACGCAGCGAAAAGGCGAGAGGTTGCACAGATATCAGGCGCAAAGCTGCGTACAGTACGCACTAACTTTATATGCAGAAATATAGACCAGTTCCTTCAGGACGAAGGATGATAGGAATGTCGAATATAAAACCTTTATTGCTATTCTCCAAACGAACTTGCATCTAAATAGTTTTTCTGTATTTCAAATAATACTTTGGTAGTAGACTTTCTGTATCTTAAGCAGACCTTGAGTATCTCGAGTAGACCCTAAATAGTTCTTCAGTATCTCATATTTTATTCCTCCGGCGGGCGGGTCTATACGCTCCTTGGTCTCGCCCTGTGCAGAAGACTGCGTGACTTGCAGCATGCCTGTGAGATGCAGGGAAATGGCGAAAGGTTACGTAGATCAGGCGCAAAGATGTGTACAGTGCGTATTAATTCTACATGCAGATATATAAATCATATATAAACCAGTTCCTTCAGGACGAAGGATGATAGGAATGTCGAAGAGAAAACCTTTATTGCTATACTCCAGACGAACTTGCATCTAAATAGTCTTTCTGTATTTCGAATAATACTTTGGTATCTCAGAAGATCTTTCTGGTATCTCAGTAGACCTTGAATAGTCCTTCAATATCTCATATTATAGTCCTCTGGCTGGTCTATAAGCACAGTCTCGGTGGTCTCGCCCTGTGCAGAAGACTGCGTGCCTTGCAGCATGCCCGAAGGACGCAGGGAGATGGCGAGTGGTAGCGCAGATCGGGCGCAGAGTTGTGATGCGCCACGGGTTGAGCCCACTGAGCGGTAGCGGGTGCAACGACCTCTTCTGTAAACAAAATTTGTGTTAGGAAAGGAGAAAGTATGGGCAAGTTTTTTATGGTACATTTAAATCGTCCTAGGTAAGATACTTGTGGTAAATTTCCGTCATAACATGGATGGGAATGCGGAATTATGGAGAAATCGACACTTTTTCAACCAACGAAAAGAAAAGGAGGCGGTTCTCAGTTCGGCTGTAAGTTTTCTTTGTGTTTATGTTACTTCTATCTTCGCCAATTAGTTTCCTTCCGATTTTGTTGATTCTTGCTTTGATATAGAGAATGATCTCCAGATGATCCCATAAAAATTGTATTAACTCGGAGTGCTATTCATCACGTAAACTTAAAACACAGTATAAATATTCCGAAAATTTTGAGTCAGTTTTTAGTTTTTGTAAAAAAATCAAAATATTTAAACACAAAAGCAACTTTAGTGTACAGATACATATATTTTAGAAAAATCGCAAAGACATGTACGGGTAAGGACGGGATCTTTTCAAGGCAATCTAAGAAATAATAATAATAAGAAATAAGAAATCTTTATTTGTAGCATTTCAATTTAGACTTATTTAAACTGAAGATAATCTGATGATGAGAAGTTGTTTAAATGTTTTATTGTATAGTTTTCCATAAATAGTCACAGTGGTTGAGCAGCTAACAATGACACTAAAGTTTAACCTACAGTTCATAATAACAACGGAGTAATTAACCAACAAACTCCACAACCCCAATTAGAATTCAAACCCAGATTACATAACCATAATCAAATTATCCCTAACCCGAAAACGCCACCTGATTATCTGTACAGCGAATAACATGGTAATTTATTAATTTATTCAACTCGCCACACCGAATAATAGGATGACCACAGCTTAGGCGATTATTCACAAACCATTACTTGGTTCGTGGTGTTCACAAATAATTTGAATAGGGCGGGAGACTTTCAGGGCGGAAAATTTGGGACCGATTTTACTATATTTTACCGCATGTATGTACATCATTGTATAAGTAAAGTAGCACACATTACCCCGCCTTATTAATCGCACATGATTGAACTTTGATTAGCTCAGAAATATACCCAAATACTTTTTTGATTGTAAAAATAATCTAGGACATGACATATGTAACGGCAAGGGCGGCAAAAACTCTACAGCAAACGTGTACCTCCAAATCCGCCACTGTGTACACGAAAACAAGAGAGAGCTTAATTTATATTAAGGCCATATTGTGTTTGCGTAGTTCCAAGTCTCATAGCTACATTCGTTTTGGTTTTCTATACCTACTAATATTATAAAGAGGAAAGATTTTATTGTTTGTTTGTTTGTATTAAATAGGCTCCAAAACTACTGGACCGATTTGAAAAATTCTTTTATCATTAGAAGCCCACATTATTCTTGATGAACATAGGCTACTTTTTACCGGGGGAAAATGCTTCATTCTTACGGGAAAACGGGTAATAGGACAACGGGTAGTAAGAATGCAGCTAATATTAATATATTTGTTGGTTGACAACAGCTTGTTATTATCTTCATATTACCGAAAAACTAGTCTCAAAATATTTCTGTATCGATAGAAATTGACTTTAAACTTAAAACCGGATACTGACTGGTGTAACAGAGCGAACAGTCAGTATGGGGAAAGACAGCGCTCGGAACGACGACGTTTCGATTTTTGACGTTGCTCGCTGCGAATGGTGAGTGAATGGCGTCTATCCAGTAGGCCTGGAGGTTCTTTCGCCGCGCAAGCAGCCAGATTGTGGAACTCTGTCCCCCATGAAATTCGAGCCAGTCCGTCGCTTAACATATTTAAGACAAAGATAAAAGAGCACTTTCTACTATGATAAAGTATTATCTATCTTAGTATTATATTATATAATATACTAGTTTCTGTCCGCGGCTTCGCACGCGTTGTTTCTATGGAAACGTTCAGAGGTTTTTTCTATCCCATGGGAATAAAGTAGCCTATGTTTGATTCCAGGCTTAGAGCTACACCGATGCAAAATTTCAGCTCAATCTGTTCAGTAGTTTTGGCGTGAAGACGTAACAAACATCCATCCATCTATCCATCCATCCAGCCATCCAAACTTTCGCATTTATAATATTAGTGTGATTCCAGGCTTAGAGCTACACCGATGCAAAATTTCAGCTCAATCTGTTCAGTAGTTTTGGCGTGAAGACGTAACAAACATCCATCCATCTATCCATCCATCCATCCATCCAAACTTTCGCATTTATAATATTAGTGTGATATTTTAAATATATATTTATATATTCAAATAAATGTATTTATTAGGTTTAATTAGCCACTCTAGTCACACAGTTATTATTTTAATAGAAGTATGTTTATTATAAGTATATGTATGTACCCATTGTAGATTTGTACACTTCCTCTACTTATTCCATCGCCTCTCCTATATCTAAGGTTTGCTGGAAGAAAACTCTTTTTCAGGGTCAAGTTCGCCTATGTACATATAAATATTATATAAGTTCATTAGTTGTATTAATTGAGTACAATAAAGAATTAAAGAACAATGGCAGGAAATTTGTAATGCAGATAGTCTAGGTTCTAGAATAACACATAGGCTAATCTATTTTTTTACCCCTTGAGCTAGTATTTTAATAGTTAAGAAATTTAAATTATTTTTTTTCATTGGTTGTACAGCAATCCTGACGTCATTCAACTTTTCGGACATAACAGTATTCAGTCATTTTGGCTCTCAGGCATTTTAAGAAAAGGTTTTTTTGGGATTCAGGAGTACGGAAAACGAGGTGTTTTTAAATTCAGTCCTAATGTCACGTAAGCGGCTCAAGGGCAGTGAATGCGTTAACAGGGGGGATCAACGTCACTGTACCTACCTAAGAAACTGAAACAACGACACAGCGTTTTAGTTTATAGGAAATATAATCTAGTTTATTCCGAGGAAGATTACGTTGTGAACAAATTTTATAACCCACTTTGCTTTTATTTTGATCATTACTTTGTTGTTCAGCTATTATTTTACTACCAATGCTTTACGACAAAGTCTCACTAAAATTGTTCATGGTATTTTGACTTTTATTTCCATAAACAATGCACAACTCTTAAAAAATTATCGAATCCATCATGGATTCGATAATTTTTAAAGAGAAAATGATACAAGAAAGTCAAATCAAACTTCAAATTCAAAACGGAAAATGCTATTTTTGACCGTAGTAGATAATTTTTTTAGACATTTAACTTTTACTTAATTAAAATTATTTTTTATGATTCAATTTAAAATTATAAACAATGTACAAATCGTCTGAGCGTCTGGTCGAAGCGACGCGTGACCCGAGAGCTGGTATCTGGCGCAGCGCATTGCCATACAGTGGGGCAATGCAGCCAGCGTCTGACTGACCCATATGGATCAGTTGAGCTACCTGTTTTTTTTTGCAACATTCTGCAGTTAACTCAATTTTTTCAAATTGTAAATGCTAGTTCTGATTAATTTTTATTATTTGATTCAAATTTTCTTTAGGATTATAGGTACAAATAATACTAGGAATTAAAGTGGTCACTTTGACTTAATTCAAATGTCAAATTATCATTCTAAATTGCGAAACCGCATGAACCTTGGATTTAAATTCAAATGGCAGTGAAAAGCTGACCCGCGTCGTAAGGTCATTTCTCAAACGGAAAATAGATGAAAACGGTTTGAGACCGCAACTAGAAAGACTATTTAGTAGCTGAGGTTTATTCCATTTTACCTGTGAATATATTATTGTGAAGCTTAGGTAATACCTGGCGTTACGGCTTCATCACACTAATCACATCACCCTAATAATTATTATTTAAATAATAATTAACAGTTTTTTTTTGTTTTTAGGGCAGAAGCTTTTAATCACAAAGAAAATTACAACAAAATATTAGAAAGAAATTAGAACTAGTATTTACAATTGAAACAATTGAGCCAACTGCAGAGAGTTGCAAACAATCTACAGGTAGCTCAACTGATCCATATCAATACCAGTCGGAAGAGTCCTCAAGACGCTGGCTGCATTGCCCCTTGATTAATAGTTATTTAATAAGTAATGATAATCACTAAATTGACTGTAATTTGTCAACTTACAATAGTTTTTTAATAAAATTTCTTAAATATATGTTGAAGGGATTTATTTATTTTATTTGATTGTAATTTTCTTTGTCAATAAAAATATAAATAAGTAATTACTTAAGTATTATATTGTCGACATAATTATGTCGCAAGTAATAAGGTCTGAGACTTTCGCGATTTGTCGCCCTGTGACCACGATCGCTGCAACCGAAAACCTTAGGGGAAATAAAAACTAAAGGTAGGTACCCGATAAATACCCGATTTAGGTAATCTTTCATTCTGTCTGTTTGTTACCTCTTTACGCCTAAACGGCTGAACAGATCTCAATAAAATTTGGCAAGGAGGTAAACGGTATCCTGTTCCCAGATTTAGGCTACATACTTGAGGAGAGCGTCCGACGCCGCGGGCAGAAGCTAGTATATATTATAAATACGAAAGTTTGAATATTTGTTACCTCTTCTCGCCAAATCACCAAACGTATCGGGATGACATTTCGCATACATTTAGTTCTCTAGAACTAAATTTCCGGTCTACCAGGAATAATATAAAAGCTACCTACGTTTTATCCCGGAAAAACGCGTGTGAAGCCACGGGACAAGGATCCAACTAGGATTGTATAAGAAATTTTACGTAAAACATTTATTTTAACAAGTTTTCGTTCTCACGTGATTGCGCACGGAGTTTGTAAGTTGGAAAGCGGCCAGCGGCGACCTGAATCGATTACAGGATATATTTGTAAGAAATCGAATATTATCGCAAAAATTCTCGACTTCGACGGGACTTGAACCCGCATCATTCTCTTAGTACGGGAATGTGCTAACTAACTACACCACGAGGTCAAGTAAAAATAAGAAATAATAATCAAGTACCTCGTGGTGTAGTTGGTTAGCACATTCTCGTACTGAGGGAAGGATGCGGGTTCAAGTCCCGTCGAAGTCGAAATTTCTTGCGATATTATTTGGTTTCTTACAAATTACCCAGATGTGAGGGCTTACGTACTGTGATAACAAAAACCTAAGGATATATTTGACGACCTCAGTGGCGCAGCGGGCGAGAGTCCGCCTGCGACGCAAGAGGTTGCGGGTTCGATTCCCGCCTCGGAACAATTTTGTGTACGATCTGCAGAAATTTGTTCCGTTGGTCTGGGTGTTTTCTACGTATAATAAAAAAAAAATCATCTATGTATATAATGTATTAAATATATCAGCTAACTAGTACCCATAACACAAGCTTTGAGTAGCTTACTTTGGGGCTAGATGGTGCTGTGTGGATTGTCCAGCATTATTATATTATATTATTATTATTTGCATGTCACAGCACTGACTTTGATACAAATTAATGGTGGTTACCTTTTTACAAATGTAAGCACATTCCATAAACTTTTTGTAGATTTTGCGAGGTGTTTGGTGTTGACAGTAGAAAGGTACAGTGAGGCATCAAAGTTCGGTAAATCTAATAAATTATGCCTCGACTTTATGACAGTTTATTGGATATGTTATTTATGGCGCGGCTTAGAGTAACATTGCGAAGTTATGAGATGTTTCTTTTATATGTACTCTACTGCAAAAATATGTGTACACTCCCAACGTTTCATTTTTACTTTTAAATAACAGTTCATGCAACATTGTTCAATACCATGCCATATTTTTTGTCGAAATTATTAATTACATTAACTATTTAGTCGAATTGAAAAGTTGGGATTATATAAATATTTTCACAGCTACACACAGTACAAAATATATGTATAATATACAATACAGTACAGTAAAAAATAAGTTTGCAGAATCTTTCTAAATTTTACAAATCGTACAAGAGTTTGAAAATGCAACAATTTTTGTCGTTACGGATGGGTAACGACAATTTGTAGGAACTTAAAATGTTAATTAATTTTAACTTGATTTTCGCAATTTTTTACACGGCGACGTTTGGATACGTGGATGTTTTGTTGCTTCTACACATCAAAACTACCAAACGGATCGCGCTGAAATTTTGCATGAATGTACTTCTAGGCCATAATTAACATTATAAGCTACATTTCATCCGGTGCAAGGTCGCGGGCAAAAAATTCCCTACTAATGCAGCCAGCGTCTTGGGGACGCTTACGACTGGTATTGATATGGATCAGTTGAGCTACCTGCGGATTGTTTGCAACAATCTGCAGTTAGCTCAATTGTTTCCATTGTAAATACTAGTTCTAATTTTATTTCTATTATTTTATTGCAATTTTCTTTGTGAATAAAGGCTTCTGTCCTGCTAATATTATAAACCCGAAAGTTTATGAAATGTGAATTTTATTTTTTTACATAGGTACCTAAACATTTTTTTTTCAGCATCTCCAAATCACTGATAAGATCAAGAACATAGCCTAACATAGATAATAGGCTACAGTGTCGAAAATACGCTATACAAATACGCTTTAGGTACAAATGTTATATAAACATTACCATAGCACCAACTATTTTCACCTGACATTTGCACGAACTAAAGAGCTGTTTTTTCTGTCCCAGCCCTAGAGTCAGCTAGTTACCTCGCAGGTAAACAAGTCCTAGATAAATATAGAGTCACAAACGTGATGTCAAGTCAGCTGTGTGGACTAGTGAAGGGTTTTTGTCTGAGTGCATTACAGCTTTATTTATTTGATCGTTTTTTTTAACCCCCGACGCAAAAAGAGACGGGTGTTATAAGTTTACAGTGTCTGTCTGTGTATCTGTCTGTGGTATCGTAGCTCCTGATGCTGGGATAGAAATCAAAAATATTACTTTATTACCGTCTTAGTGTTTGGTTTTATAATTTGACCTTTTCTTGATGTATCTATTGTATTTATGGAAATACAGAGTTTTTGATTTAGATTTTTTTTATTTTAGCCGACTCAGTACTAGCTGAGTTGAACTCAGTTGAGGCATTTTTTGATGATATGGCCCGAAACCCTAACTTCGGGCAAAGCTTGAAGCCAAAGGTCAAAAGGTAGACAAGGGTTGACTTTTGTTTGGCGTATCCAAACAAAAAAGATTTTATGTCGCCCCTCCGGCGTCTTCCGCACTGAATCTGTTAAATTATGGATAGGGGGCCCACAGGCGTGGATTGCTTAGGCCTTAGGGCATCAAGTAGTCTTAAATCCGGCACTGAGTCAAACGTATTAGCGAACACGCTGAGAATGCTGTTGGAGCTAGCGCGGACCCTGCCTACCAGAGATGCTTGCGCATGGTGTTTTGATTTGACAAAAACAAAATCAAAAATTCCTCTTTCCGTAGATACAATTGATGTACTTACCTACACTAAGAAAAGTTAAAATCTTTTAATTACGAAAGCCTATTAGTAATTTATTTTTGGTAATAGGCGTCCTGTACAAGCATGTGACGACTTTTCCAAAATCTAGTAAACGTATGGTCTTAGCTCAAAATGTGTGATCACTTTTCCATGAAAATTTTACACAACCTGCATATTTCACCGCATATAGGTACTGATTCATGAATTTCAGTTTCCAATTTATATTTTCCATTTCAAGTCTGGAGAAGCGCCAGGCAAAGTTGCAAGGCAAGCCACTTCCGACGTTGACACTACGCAACCGGTTTTCGTGGTCCAGACTTTAAAACATGACATTAGGACATTGTTGCACCCCTGTTTTTCTGGCCAAACTAAGGATCAGGGATCATTCTATGTGTGAATGTGGTTTGGAAGATGGGACTGTGGACCACATATTTTTTAATTGCCCTAAACTTAGATTCTCATTGTATGAAGTCCTTCCTCCAGATATCCCTCGTCCTACTTCTGTCAAATGCCTGTTATCTCTCTCCTCCTCTCCTCCTATTATTCATTTACTATGTAAATTTGTAAAATCCAATAATATTAAGTTGTAAATAGCTTTAGGTATAAACTACTAACTCTGTACTGTCCGATTATGTGTTGTGTTGCCTGTGCTGTTTCAGATTTAACAAAACTGGTTATTCAAAATTAATTAATGAAAATAAGACTCTCCCTCATTCTACCGGCCAATATTTTCCCATAATATCTGTACATAAGTTTATGACACTCGTTACATGGACACTGGCCGAATTGTTGCTAACTAGCAAGCACAGCAAGCCATTAACAAAAAGAAGAAGAAGAAGAAACATGACATTGTAGCTAGCAGCCACGTTTATGTATATGTTACATGTTTTTGTCTTTAAGTTATTTAAACTTTACTCACATTCAAAGCTATTCCTAATGAACAATGGAGGTTGTGGGCGTCTTCTCGAAATTTTCTACCATAAGTGCCCCAGCCACAGCTGCGTGGAACATTTTTTTGTGTTCAGAAGGTCATGAGTCATGAGTCATGACCAAAGGTTTTCGAATCTCAATGTGTGCCTTCTTGTGTAATAGAAATAGAAATAGAAAATCTTTATTTGTGTGACATAATATAAAACTTATAACTAATAGTTAACGAAATACAAAACGGTCACCAGCTCAGCTTAATGTTGCTATGGCACAAGGGCCATAGCAGCGCTGGTTTTCAGCGGTCCCGGGTGATAAGTGCAGCGCTACTCGCTACACCAATCTTACACACATAGCAAAATGTCACACAATACCTTAACACTAATTAAATTAACTTAAAGATAATAATACTAAATTACACATTTATACAACGTAATGGTAGCTGGTGAATAAGTAAATATATTTCTAAAATAAATAAATAACCTGTATCGTCTCTTACATAAGAGACCCCTGGACAATAAGTTAGATGCTTAAATTTTTTCGGTGCGCATAACACCAAAATACTATAATATTATTATATTATATTATATATCATATTATGAGGTATGACCCGCGCGCGCTCAGAAAGGTTCCACCATTTCGAACTTACAAGACAAGCTTCCGGCTCTTTCTGATACGATTACTGAGGTAGTAATCCAAACGCGTATCAGAATAGAAAAGTTCATGGATTATTGTCGGCGTCGTACGTCATCTTTACGAGATCTTACAGAAGACCAGCGCTGGTGAGATCTTTTACGGGAGCTTGGCCAGAATAATGCTGAGTAAGGGCCTTTTTATAACAACTTGATGTACCTACCTTTCCTTTAGGTGTGTCTTGTTTTTAACTGTTTGTTTTATTGTTATAAATGAATGTCTTTCCACTATATTATTATTATTAAAAATAACCCTGATTTATTCTGTCAGCTTTCCGATGCTATTCCTCGAAATCGACGAGCTCAATATAAAGTCTGCATGCCAAACTCAAAGACAGCGTTGATGCGCAAGGGTATTTTCTGCATGACTCTTTCTTTTACAATAAACTGCCAAAATCACTTCGAGAACTACCTACCAGTCACACTGTTTTGGAAAAAGTTAAAAACCACTCTGGAAGGTAAATACATTAAATGATTTCATGACGGACAAACATTTTTAGATCAATTATATTTGAATAATTATTCAGTTTTCAATCAATATAAATAATAAATCAATAATAATGAAATAGGTATTATTGTATCCAGATTTTGCACGCCGCAACGGTAGAAATACATTGTGTCATATTTAAACATAGGTATACCACCTATGTACCTTACTGACACGTAATGATGCAATAAATTTTACTTTACTTTACTTTACTTTTATCATCTTACCTTGTACAATGACACCGCAGCAGCCTCCAGAAGGCAGCCCTGAAGGTCCTGTTGAAGACCGTGTAGATGATGGGGTTGATGGTGGATGACACATAGCCCAGCCATAGGCAGATGTCCACCACATGCTCTGTTCAAAAAGGTAACAATTCAATGAATGATCTGACCACCTTAGTGGGGCAGCGGGCGTAAGTTCGTCTGCAACGCAGGAGGTAGCGAGTTCGAATTTTTGACAAATTTTTGTATTGTATCGATCTGCAGATATTTGTACCGGGTGTTCTGGTTCTTTTCCGTTTATACAAAAAGAACACTGGTTCACTAACTCGCTCCATGATTCTTGTCCCAACTGGTGTGAGTCGACGAATCGTAAAAATGCTAAACTCTTGAATCTAAAACTCGCTCCAATTTTTACTTTGGCTGAATTTTAGTACAGTCCGCCAAAACAATGTTAGTAAGATTATAGGCAAGAAAGAAGAAGAAAGAAAGAAAATATATTCATTTGGACTATACATAACACAGCACATTTCAATCATATATACGTACAATGAACACAGGATTATGGAGAAAAGAAAAACAAAAAAAAAGAAAACAGATACAAATTAGATGGTGTGTAAATACGGGCCAAAAAGGTCCCTGTCTCAGCATTATGCCGCTACAAGCCGAAGCTAGTAGCGGCATAATGCTGTGAAAAAAATAAAAATAAATCGCAAGACGCATATTTTTGCTAATGACCCGGCCTATCACCAAGCCTACCCCTGGTGTACCTACCACCAGGGCCGGGACGACATAATAAGTAATCTCATCTAGTACCCGTAACACTTTCCCGTAGCTCTACTTACTTCGGGTCCAGATGATGCTGTGTGGATTTTCTAGCATTGTTTATTATTTAAATTCAACTTTCCTTCTTTATATGATACACAATCAAAGCCAAAAAGCGCAAGAAGGTAGTCACATAAGATGCTTTGGAAAACTGTATCTAAAACACGCAGAATAAGTTCAATAAACATCTTCAAAGTGATGGAATAAATAGGGCTATGGATACTTTAGGCATTACCACCTCATCTATCACAAAAGATAGTTCAAAGTACTTTAGTTCCATCCTTTTAATTAGCCCCAAATTGAACCTATCTCATGCGGTTTCAGGGTTCCGTGGAACGTTTTATTAAAACCCCGTATCGGGGCAGCTGAGGTCCCGTGTTTACATAATGGTAAAAGGATTTGATGGATGAACTAACTCATTTAAATCATTGATTTTCGAATTGGTGGCTGGACCGGTTTTAATTACGGGGTTGATTTTAATTAATTTCGATCTGTTGATTCCTTTGTCACGTTTTGATGAATGTTCTATGGAGTTCTAATTATTTACTCAAGGACGAAATCAGTGTTAGTAAATAACAGAAGCATCGCTTATGTCACTTTAAAAAGGTTGATTACCGAAACAAACTAGCTTTCCGATCACTACGATTAGAAAAAAGAATAGTCCGATTGTACATACATATAATACATACAATAAATACATATAATTAGGAATATAGTAAAGTCACGGTAGAAAAGAGTCGAGCAAAACGCGATATGAAAGCAGAAGGAAAAGAATTTTAGAATTGGTGGTATGAAATTGGATGAAGACTCGCATACAATTCTATCAGCCGGCCAGCCTGCGATATACATACCTATATGTATGTATAAACCCGATTCAGAAAATCGACAGATTTTTTTAAACAATAAATTCTCACCATTCCATTGACTCACTCATAGCGCTCGGAGCGATGAGAGGCAGAAATTAAGTGCCAGGAATTGCATACAAAAACGTGCCGCGGGAGATTAAATGTTTCCCTGACTGATTTCATTGATGACTGCATAAGACTGATGAAGGATAGATAATTATGTACATACCTGGAACAATACAAGCAGGGCACGAAGCGAAGAGTATGTTGAGCAGGAAGAACGGAGCCCAGCAGAGGACAAAAGTGAAGAACACCAGCCCGAGGACTTTGGTCGCCTTCTGCTCGTTGGCGACCGCGTTGGCTGAGAGGGACCGTCCCTTCTTGCGGTTTGCGAGAAACCTGCAAAGTTTAGGTTTAATCTCTACCTATTAAGTAATAGATTTGAATTGGAAGTCGATACCAAATAAAAATAATATACTACATATAATTTACACTACTATATATATACTATTACACTAGTAGTATTAAAATATCTGTGACACTACCATTAAACTCCTTAAAAAATATCGTCACCAAAAGCACAGATATTATAATACTATACCCAAAAGGCAGGGTCCAGCCTTTGGTGTAACATGAATTGCAATACTCATACCCGCCTTGGGACAAGTGTTTGTACGATCTACAAATATTTGTTCCGTGTGTTCAGGTCGTTTCTATGTATAATAAAAAATATCTATCTATGTAATGTATTATATTAAGTACATTAGTCATCCATAACACAAACAAGCTCTGCTTAGCTTGGGCTAGATGGTGCTGTGTGGATTTTCCGTCCAGTATTTTTTTTTTTTTTATTTTACTTAATATTACAAAGGCAAAAACGACGCGAAGAGGTTTGCCCTAAGAAAAAATAACATTTAGGATACCTTTACTGCAAAAAAACGCGTGGGAAGCCGCGGGCAGAAAATAGTATTGTGTAACATATGCTGTTATTTTAAATTCGAATATAACTTCTAGTTTGGTTTTCATCAGTGACGTGCATTTACAAATTCCAGCTTACAACAAAATGAAACAAGCAAATAAAAAATAGTAATAGCTTTTATGCCATCAACATTCACCTACTAATGATTTTCATAACAAAAGTGGAACACAACGCAGAAGCCCGAATTTTCAATTGAATAAACGAAATTCTAAAAGATATTCACAGCCTGATTACGACTCAAAATGTTTTTCCTTTTATCAACAGAAATTTAAATCTAAATTAATGTACACTTTGATCCAAGTTTAATTCATTCCAAACTTTCACACCCAAAATGGACCAAACGAAAATTTAGACAGCTACGCTAACCGTTTCATTTCGAAAGTATAATTCGTAGGAATTCTTTTATGAAACCACATTGCCGGGGTAAAAACGCCAATACAATTCGGGGTCTCTCAACAGACCTAATTTGTAGAGACCTCGTCCCTTCTCTAAAGGGATATAGCCTTTTTATTGTCTAAATAAGGTCCAAAATGCCAGACATGTTGGGATTAGCTTCGTTTTGTTGTCACGACAGTTGCAAATGTTTCCTTTCGTAGAAAACCATTCTATTGGTCTGGGAATTATGTGAGACTGGAAGTTGTTGAAAAAATAGGAAATTTCAAATTCCGGAACGAATAAATCTGATTGATATGTAGGTTACGTAACGTCCTGCTTTTGACTTACAATTACGAAAAAGGGTTGAGTTATTTCTTTTACACATTCAGTGAGCGAAACTGTTTCTAAAATAAGAAATACACAGTAAAATTTAATAGAATAGAAAATTCATACAATCAGCGAAAAAACACTAGACGTGATTGGTTGAACTCACAGCAGAAAACATCAATTCATTGAAGGTCAACACTCTGGAAAACCAATGAAACTAAAAACGTCTGTATATAATTTCACAACAGTTGCTCCAATTGAACTCCTATTTTATTACAAGTCTGTTTAAATAGAAACACACCAGCTTCTGCCCACGGCTTCAATCACTTGGTATCTGGAAAAAAGGGACCATGGCCTTGCTCTTCCCAGTACAAACTCTTGTCAATGTTCAATAATGAGGGTGAGAAAATAGAGAGTGCACCTCTATTTACGTACCACTTTGTGCATTATGATGCTCCTGCGTTCATGGCTAGTCTCCGTTGAGACTGGCCGCCGAAGCCAGAATTCGGATAGGACGAGATCAATGTTCAGAAAGATCTATCCAACCTTACTTTTCAAATATTAAAAGACGGACAGACAGAGGCACTGTGGCATTTATATTTTAGTATAGTCAGGTGAGTTTGTTCAAAGACGGGGTCAATCCGATCATAAACCCAATGGTCTCTTAGGATTCCGATTGATTCCCGCAATAACTGATACCGATTTGTTTCGTGTTCTGGTCTCAGGAGTTTTGAACGAAATCGAAGTTAATCTTCTTGTATCATCGGAAGTTGATTGAGATTTGGTTGGAGGTGATTACCTTCGTCCGAGGTAGGTAACGAAAAAAATATTCAAAATTTAAGTTGATCCCCTCGACAGAATCACCCCTTTGACGCAAAAAATATATGAGACTCAAGTAAGCTCGATATGTTTCGGGCTTCAAATTATTTTATCAAAAATAAAATTATCTTACCTCAGAGTCAGCGCATTAGGAGCTGTAATCAGCTTTAACGGCCTGAGTCTAGCTCTTCTGGTCTCAGCAACGATGCTCGGAGGACGTCCTTGCCTCGCTTCGAGCCAGAGCTTGTGTTACATATTCATGTAGCTCAGTTTAGGATGGGACACACTCGTGCCGACTATTTCATCAAGAAGAGAATAATAATTGTCTTACCGCAAAGTCAGCGCATTAGGAGCTGTAATCAGCTTCAACGGCCTGAGTCTAGCTCTTCTGGTCTCAGCAACGATGCTCGGAGGGGTCTGCGTGGCGACGTCCTTGCCTCGCTTCGAGCCAGAGCTCGTGTTAGAGCCACACCCGTTCATATAGCTCAGCTGGGGGTGGGACACACTCATGCCGATTTTATTCCGCTGTTGCCTGTTGAAAAGTTAGTAAATTAAAATTGTGTGGCGTACATTTTTAATCATGTTGTTGTTAGGAGGCGGGCGAGAACAATAGATTTATGAGGGTTGCTGGGAATATAAAAAGTATGCCTACAACGGATTGCAATTTTTAATTGGTAGGTACATATTAAACTATTTGCTTGTTCTGGATCAGCATTGTGCAGATCAAATATGTTAAGGTAAATCTTAGTTGACTATATAATAATTTGACCTATGCGACATTATCACGGCTAAAGACCGTTAAGAGACTAAACTGTGGTACCTGTGTATTTAATTGGCACCAGAATAAGGCGTCGTCGATGGAGAGATAAACTAAACACACCACGCAGTTATATTGACGACCTCCGTGGCGCGGCGGGCGAAGGTCCGCCTGCGACGCAAGAGGATGCGGGTTCGATTCCCGCCAAACAAATTTGTGTACAATCTGCAGAAATTTGTTCCGTTGGTCTGGGTATTTTCTATGTATAATAAAAAATATCTATCTATGTATATAATGTATTAAATATATCAGTTATCTAGTACCCATAACACAAGCTTTGATTAGCTTACTTTGGGGCTAGATGGTGCTGTGTGGATTGTCCAGCATTATTTATTTAATTTGCCTTGATCAGCAGTTTAGCGGTACCTGCCAAGGTTTCTACTATATTTTAAACAGCACACAGTGAGCCACACTGACTACGTGTAGGCTCAAAGTCTGTCAAAGAAGAGAAAATTATGAAAATAGTTACCAAACGGTATGTAGGTAGGGGACGGTAAGGGTATGTGGGGCAAGAGAAGCTCCGACGACCCATTATGCAACCCTCCGGTGGTCTGCGCAATAAATGGGCCTGGGAACTCCGAGGCTCATCTTGAATTGCCAAATTTAGTAGGACTCCGGCTCAAACTCACCTAGCAGCACTGGTGACCCTCCAGGTAAGCTGTCTGCTCATAGACCTGTTCGGAGACAGGTCTGGAGAACTCCTCGCGCCGGCCCGCCGTGCCCCCTGGATAGGGCCGTTGTCGAAGCCTCCGCATTGCCTGGAAAGATTAACCCCTTTAACTTTACTGCACACTGATGTGCTTTTGACGTGACGACTCTTATTTCCAAAGAAAGGAATGTATTGTTGTTCCGGTGTTCCAACTTTATGAGACAATTCGGAGGACAGCGAGAGCAGATTTTGGCAATTTTCAACGATTAGAACGCGCGCTATATTTCCTTTGAACGATGTTAAATTTTGCTCAACTGTTCACCGGATATACCTCTGTCTAATCCAGGCTCACAAATCAAAGGGAAATAAGCACTACCTTAGCGGAGACGGGACAAGATGCTGTCAAGATGTCTTCCTTTCTACATCATAATGAAACATCTAAATTCTATTAGAGTGAAATACAAATACAGTGGTGGACACATAATTAGAGACACCCCCCAATTGATCACAATAAACTTGATTTTGGCACTACCATTAGCCAAAGTAGATATTAAATATAATGTAATTGTTACTAAATCATACATGACGTTGTATTCTTAAAATGGGGGACAAAAAAAGTTGTGTTGCTTATTAGTTAAGACACTGGTCACTATCCAAATATAATACAAACTTTTTTAACGTACTTGTAGCTGGCCAACTAATTAAAGACAGTGAACGCAGTGTTCTGAATTTAAAAAAAAGAAAAATAACTACATTCGATTTTTCATTGTTTTGCCGCGTATTTGCATGAAACGTCGACATTAATTAAAACATTTTACTTTTTGTATTCAAATTAATACGTTTTATAACAATCCATATGGGAAAAAACAAGAGTTGCGATTCGTCCACTAGAAAGATAATCTTAAACATTCATAGCAAAGGTTGGTCATACAGAATAATCGCAAACCATTTGAGCTGTTCTAAGGACATGGTTATGAATGCTATAAAGCATTTCAAGAAGTTCAATACGACCGAAAACGTACCCAGAAAACCGAGACCTAGAAAAACCACTCGGCGAGAAGACTCTAAGATGGTGTTGTTGGCAAAAAAGGAACCGTTCAAAGGATCAGAACTGATACGCTCGGAAATATACGGGGCAGGAGGGTCGACGGGTGTGTCTGCAAGGACAATTAGACGGAGACTATGTGAGGCAAACTTGTACGGAAGAGTGTCTCGGAAGGTGCCACTTTTGAAAAAGCAAAATGTTAAGGCAAGGTTAGCGTTTGCTAAAAAATATGAACACTGGACTGAAAGAGAGTGGAAAAATGTGCTTTTTTCAGATGAAACAAAAATTAATATGATTAATTCTGACGGAAAACAATATGTTAGACGCCCCCCGAACAAAGAAATGGATCCGAAGTACACCAAGAAAGTAGTGAAACATGGAGGGGGAAATATCAAAGTGTGGGGTTGTTTTTCAGGACTTGGTGTCGGACCTGTCAGGAAGATAGAAGGCAATATGGATAAACACCAGTACAAAAATATTTTAGAAGAAACCATGCTGCCCTATGCTGAGCAAAATTTACCGGTCATTTGGACTTTTCAACAGGATAATGATCCGAAACACACCGCAAAAGTAGTAAAAGATTTCTTAAGGAGCCAGTTTGTGACGGTTTTGGATTGGCCCCCGTACAGTCCGGATTTAAATCCAATCGAAAACTTGTGGTACCAGGTGAAGAAGACAGTGGCGGCAAAGCGTACATCAAACGTCGATCAACTTTACACAGCTTTTACAGAAGCGTGGGAACAAATTCCGGTACAAGCTTGTACAAAATTGATCGCTTCCATGGCTAAGAGATGTCGTGCTGTTATTGCTGCAAAAGGACATGCGACCAAGTATTGATACGCATCGGAATGATTTATAAAAATGTGTTAGAAATCGTAGGTACTATGATAATTACAATGATAATTCATTTTTTTTAATTTCTTGTTACGAAATGAAGTGTCTGTAATTATATGGCCAGATCTTACTAATCTTATTTTTTATTTGCACTGCTTACATTTAAGTTTTACTGAATAAAAGGTTAAGTTTTGTTGTAAATATTTCGTTTTAACATTACGCAATAAACACACATAAAAAAATTATTGTGCAGCAAGTTACAATGGCAGTCTGATAAAATATATACAGAGGAATAGCTTAGTTATTTCAATATGTTTCCAGTGTCTTTAATTCTGTGACCACCACTGTATATGAACCAATTTACATAACGAATTTTTGTAGTGAATACACAATTGTTTTGAAATTACAAATTATTAAAATAAATCACATGGAATCAAATAAATTAAAAATAAAGTCGTAAATAGGAATATAAGGTTTACAGTAGTAATAGTTCTTTCACAGAATAGAAATTCTGCTAGACAAGTCAACGTTTCAGTCTTAATTTAAAACAAGATATTCTGCCATCAGATGTGACACAGTCTGGTAGTTTCTTATACACTGCCGGACTCATCACATAAGTTAACTATAAAGACTTCGTGAGGGTGTAATATCTAACTCGTCAACAGAACCCGGCGCATTACTGCGACATTTCTGTGATAGTGTATTTTCCACTTGTCAGCGGGCCGGTGACTGATGCGTAGTCTACATATGTTAATTAATGCAATAGTAACCTTCTCAGTGACAGAGATGAGAAGATGAAACAAGGGGAGCCGAGGGATGTCGAAGGATAACCTGGCCAACAAGCTAGTTGCCTATTAAAATAGCTGTACTTACTGTAGATATATGCTATAAATATACCTTCTGTAACATGGTCAGTGAATAAAGGCTTTTTGATTTGAACGTCCTGTGTCTTTAAAATATGGGTACCTAGGTACAAAAATAAAGAGAGCATAACAATATAATTTTATTGTTTTGAAAAAACTAAAACCGACTTCAAATCCCTTAATTTAACGCTCTTTGTAATCCTTTGAAAATAAGTTTTTTTTTCAACCACCTCGGGATCATTTTGTATACAATAGCGATCAAAATCAGTTCCTAGATGACGAAGAAATTGACGAACATACATAAAAAACAATACATACACAGCCAAACATATTCTATGTTCGGCTGTGTAAAGGAGTGCATGTGTACATAACAAATGTTATGTAGAACAAACTTTGACCCCATCGATGTCCAGAATTCCCATTCTGCTATACATCCTTTCTTTCGAACACTGTATATTTTGTTTTTCAAAGTCCGTTAAAAAGTACTACTCACTAATATAATAAACTTTTTTGACTTCAGTAAAAATAAACCAACTGCCTATCTCAAAGCCAAAGGATAACCTACAGGTACAATATTCAATCCAATACCGATCCCATAGGATTTGCCTCACAAAGGTCCTTTATCTAAACGAGTTTCAAAAATGTATGGTATCTTCTGTGCGGATAATAATCTGAGTCAGTGGCCCGATCTTTTAGGGATTTCTGTAATCATGTTGGGATATCGTAGAATATACTCTCTAGAGAAAATATTTTGGACAAGGTATGAGAAATTGATTTTATAAAGGATGGATGGTTAAGAAATATTTTTATAGCTCCTTTGTGTCGAAGATAAGGGAATATCCAACCAATTTGAAGGAAGCAGGGAAAAATAAATCATTATCATAGTTTTGAAAATGGAACAATGACTGGCTTGACGGTTTTGGAAATGACTCGTACTTATACATAAAAAATTAAAAATTTCTGTAGTTACACCAGAAACATGATTTGTTTTTGTTTTTCAAAGTTCTTTATTTACCATAAAAGTTTTACATGCGTAGATTATAAACACTGTTTATAACCTAACTAAAGTACAAGACCAAATTAATAAATAACTCAACAGGCTACAGACGCCTTTAAAAGTTTTTTGATAAAATTACTATATATAAAAACTAACACTTAATAAATCATAAACTAATAAAATAATACAACTTTTTTGCAGTACAAAAAAAATAGAAACGTCATTATGAGCTCTTTCAGAAACATGATTGATTTGAACCTAAATTCACTGCATCCTTGAATAATATAGGTATAGTACAGAATAAGTGGGCAATACGATTTTTTGTTGAATGTGCCGATATTAAATACTTATAGAGATGCAGTCTAGAGTAGAGTCTCGAGCGTAGCGAGTGGCTCTAAAGTAGACTGCTTAGCTAGCGAGGAATTTAAAAAGCTCGAAACGAAAAATATTTGCCCTCGAGTTAAACATACTACTTTTCACCATTAGTAGCGAGAAAATATTTACAAAAGAGGTGGAATGTCAGAAACTCATTTTGATCAACAACCTTGCTGGGTAAAAATGCTACAAGCCTCTTTCAAACTCATTCAATCAATCATTCTCGTCCAAACGCCGAACAATTAAGACGTGCGGCCGGAGCTCGCTTTAAATAATAAAAAAAAAATCTCACGCAATTATAACTTTTACGCCCCTGCAGTACAGTCAAATTTATAGTCAAATATACAAAGTGAATTATACTACGTGACTACGCCTGTTCAACGCTGAGACGCTCCCTGCCACCAATCAACTTGTAAAGGCAAGGTATCCTCTCTCTCTATTATCGCTCACTAAACCGACTTACCTACTGACGTCGCTGTCTGGATTGTAGTATAGACACATTCTGCAGACAAATCATGCAACGTACTCCGACATCTGGTAAATCGACTATGTTTTCTTCACAACCAAACCTGTCTTCTGGAAGTGACATAAATGACGTAGTCAGACATGTCAACATTAGAAAACGTAGAAATCCAGATGATGACCTCCTCCTGGATATGAAAGAGTCGCTAATGCAATCATTTAAAGAGCTACTGAACGCGGAAATTAGTGAAATGAAACAACAAAATCAACAAATTCTTGCGGCCAATGCCCAAATAATTGATTTATTACAGTCAAATGCAGATAACTTAAAGAAAGTTAATGATAAGGTGACAGCACTTGAATTGGATCATTCGGCTCTAACAAATCGTGTCAATGAGATTGAGCTCCAGCTTCATGAAGCCCAAAAACATCTAATAAGAAACAAAGTTGAAATTAGGAATGTTCCAATTCAAGAAAAAGAGAATGTTAGAGAAATCTGTGCTACTCTGTACAACACCCTAAACGTGCAACCAGTGGATGTAAGCCTTCAGATCTATCGAAAGGGCAAAAACAGCGGTGCTCCGATCGTCATTGCATTTCAGGACGCGAAACAGAAGGAAGAGCTCTTGACAGCTGTGAAAAAATTTAATTCTGGTGAGAATCACAATAAATTGAACTCTGTCCACTTGGGAATTAAAGGTGACACAGCCAGAGTATATGTATCAGAGGCCTTGACAAGTATGACCAAAAAAATGTATGGCGCTGCTCGTGAACTTGTAAAGTCTGGGCTCTTTAAATATATCTGGGTCTCACGAGGGAATGTTTTGATCCGTAAAGACGACGGCCTACCTGCTGTTGTAGTCAGATCATTGGATCAAATTGCTGCACTACGTCAATTGTGACTATGCTTGGTAAATGAAAGTGTTAGAAGATTAGTTGCTGTTTGTTTAATACGTTCCTTAAGATCTGTATTATTTGCAGTATATAGAAGTAAGTTAGTTATATGTAAAGTTGCGTTAAATATGCTACTAACCGTAGATTTAGTTATGTGTTACCCATTATTAGTTATTGTTATTTGTAGTAAGACCCAAACCAGCTTTTTTTCATACAAACCAAAGACCTCTGACCTTATGAGTCTGTCATGTGACAATTTTCAATCAATCCTCAAAGGAAAACTTAGTTTTACATGTATAAAATGAGTAACGATGTTGATGTAGTTTCTTCCGGCGTTGATCAGGATATCAACGCCGGTGATTCGTATCTGGTTCATGATCCATCTGATTTTTGTGAACTAGGTGCTACATTTCACACCTCTTTAAATGTGATTATTCAAAATATACGCAGCGTAAACAAAAACTTTGAGGACTTTGGAGTGTTTCTTGAACGGAGTAATTTAAACTATGACCTAATCATTCTAACGGAATGTTGGCTGTTAAACACACGTGATGTACCGAACATATACAATTATCGTACCTTTCACACATGTAAACATCTAAATCAAAATAGTGGTGTAATTGTATACGTTCGGGATAGTATCAGTGGCGTTATTTCTTATGAACCTGATATTTCTGACGCAGACTGTATGGTTATTCAGATTGGGAACACCCATGTTTTTATTTGTGTCTATAGATCACCGTCTTTCAATTCACCTACAAACTTTTTAACTAGTCTTGATAAGCTGCTTAACAACTTAAAATGCATACCGAATATTTACATGGTTGGAGATCTCAACATAGATATCAGCAAAGACAGTTCTGATCCAAGAGCTGACGAGTATCTAGACTTACTTGCAACACACGGGCTTCTTGCTAGTCATTCACTACCAACTCGTGAGTCTAAATGTCTTGATCATGTTCTTGTAAAATCTAAAATCAAGATTGTAACTGCTATCTGTGACTCTTCCGTGACTGACCACAATTGTGTGTACCTTGCAATTTCTCTAGCCCATAATTTAAATACAGTAACAAAAACTATAAACAAAGTAAATTACACAAAAGCTTCTAAAATGTTATTGAACGTAAATTGGCAAAATTTTTTGATAATTAAGGATCCCAATCAAGCTACAGAGGCATTTATATCTACAGTATCACACATTGTCAAAGAATGTACTAATACTTGCACAATACCTAGCAGAAAACTCATTATTAAGCAATGGATCACTCCCGGTCTACTTCGATGTATGCGTTTTAGGGATACACTGCATCGCCGACACAAAAAATCACCTAAAGATAAAGATCTCGAAATCACATATAAGCGCTATAGAACCCATTGCAATAACATATTACACAGTCTCAAAAATGACTATGATAGAAATGATCTGAAAAATAGTAAGAATGATATTAAAAAAACCTGGCAAGTTATAAAACGTGTCTGCTGTCTAAATGATAAAAATATTAATAAGTACGAAAAAGAACTACTAAAACTTAAGGATAACCCCCAAGATTCATTGGACCACGTTAATGATTTTTTTGTAAATATTGGCAATAATCTCGCAAATAACATCTTGTTAAATTTAAATTCCACTCATGAGTCCCTTGCCCAATCATATAATCCAAACAAAACCCAACTAAATTCTTTTGCTCTATTGGAAACTGACATTTTTGAAGTCAACAAAATAATTCTTTCTTTGAAAAACACTTCCTCGTCTGGCTGGGATTGTATATCGTCAATTTTTGTTAAGAAGAACATTAAAGTATTAATAGCACCTATTGTACATATTTGTAATATGTGCCTGACAAATGGAGTTTTTCCAAGGGTATTGAAGGACTCAATTGTTATCCCGGTCTATAAGTCGGGGAACAGAGACAGTCTTACTAATTACCGACCCATATCACTTCTACCAACCTTATCTAAGATCCTCGAAAAGCTGATTAATACACGTCTCTTAAGTTATCTAGAAAGAAACAATATCATCTCTAATAATCAATTTGGTTTTAGGAAAAACATCTCAACAGTGAATGCTATTGAACAACTGGTATCGCACGTGACTAAAAATCTTGATCAGAAGCAAAAATGCATTGGAGTTTTCTTAGATTTGGCCAAGGCCTTCGATACGGTCTCTGTTCCCTTACTTGTACGTAAACTTGAAGATATTGGCATCCGGGGTCTCCCATTACAACTTTTTAAAGATTATTTGAGAGATAGGACTCAAACTCTAAGAATCACTGACAGTTATAGTGACAAAAGATCCATTACAGTCGGAGTTCCACAAGGATCAGTCCTCGGACCTACACTGTTCCTTATTTATATTAACAATCTTTGTAATACTGAACTACCAAATGCAAAAATTACCACCTTTGCGGATGATACGGCCATAATATTTAGTGGATCTACTTGGGAAGAAGTACGCGCAGTCTCGGAAAATGGCATGCGTACTGTTAAAAACTGGCTTGATAGTAATCTCTTAACTCTTAACTTAAATAAAACAAATTGTATACCTTTTGCAATCTACAAAAATAGCTTACCTGGTCCGGATTTTAGAGTTAAGGTTCACAATCTAAACTGTCCTGGCAATGAAAATTTTAATTGTAATTGTTATTCTATGAGTACTGCTGGTAGCATTAAGTATTTAGGAATAATAATCGATAATAACCTCAATTGGAAACAGCAGATTGAAAACCTTAAATCAAGAACCCGGAAACTTATTCCCATATTTAAAAAACTTAGACAATTAAAAGATGAAAAGACTAACAAAATAGTATATCTTACTCTTTGTCAATCTATTATATCTTATGGTATTACAGCATGGGGTGGGGCGAAAAAGACTTCTTTAATTAAATTAGAACGAACGCAGCGATCAATTTTAAAAGTCCTTAACTTTAAACCTTTTAGATACCCTACATATGACCTTTACTTAGAAACAAAAATATTAACTGTTCGTCAGCTTTTTGTTAAACTCTGTGTGCTAAGACAACATACCTACCGATGTCACACTGATAACACTGAAAAAAGGAGATCTCATCAGGTCTTTAAGGTTCCTAATTGTAGAACGGTTTTTGCGCAAGGTTTTACATCTTTTCTAGGTCCTTTACTTTATAACAGACTAAATAAAAAAATTAACATTAAAGGTTTAAGTAAATATAAATGCAATCAAGCTTTGGAGGGTTTTTTGCTCAATCTGAACTATGATAATACTGAAAGTCTATTACAAATCATAAAATAAATCTAATCTAGCTATTAACTCAACATATCATAAAAAATTTATATATATAATTTTATTCTACAATTGTTCACCATACTATTGTGATAAATATAATATTATAGAACTAAAGCTCTTATTTAGTTTGTCTGAGTTTCTGATTTTTTGTATACAGTTTCACACATCTATATAAATATAACATATGTAACTCCAATATAATATAGTTATACATATAGTTTAAGTTTGATAGCTCTATGCCGCTAGACTAGATTATTTAAAAGAATAAAATATAAATGTATTTATATAAATGTATTTGTGTATAATATACACAAATACATTTATATTATACAAATTATATTTATATATATATTTGTAAGAAAGATTTATATAAAATAATAGAATATATTTAGATAATAAGTTTAATTTATCATCTTGTGTCTATATTATATTCTACCTACATACTTTAGTACGTGCAATAGCACAATACCTACACAGGTATTAGCATAATTTTAGTGATTTGTCTATATTGTCATCTTATACTACTTGTTTACAACTTGGTAAATCAAAGCGATAACGAGTGTGCTGCAAAATGGACATTCTAAAATGAGCCTTAATGCAAGGGACGAGAATCGCTACCACGCCGTAACACAGTGTTACACTAGCGCGGGTGGTAGAAACTCTTTAACTTGTATGCTTAAAAAATGTAACCTACCGCAAAATTGTGAATTTGTTGAAATGTTTTTTTACCTTATTTGTAAAAGTACTGTTAAGACCTTATTACAGTTTTAAGTGTACATGGTTTTTATAAGATGCTTAATAAAGTTATTTCTATTTCTATTTCTATTTCTATTTCTAAACTATGAACGAGCGAAATTTTGTTTTTTGTGAAGGTTGCGTTGTTCTGAATTCAAATTACTTTTTTCAACAACTTGAATAATATCCTTTATTCCATATGTGAGCAAAACTCGATTTTGCTCACTGTTTTTGAGCAGCTCAGTCACCTTTTTCGAGCGAGAGTGGTGAAAACATATTTCTCGCCTCTCATCAGTACTCCATTGCACTGGGCCGCGATCACGGTGTGGTAAGTGTAATTATCTATTAGCATTATCGTTCAAGCGTTAGTAGTTGAAACGTTTAGGTGCGCGTTCACAGGCCGGCATCGGACAATCCACTGAAAAGTGCGTCCTCTGATCGGCAATCCAAATAACGTCATTCGCACTCATGGAAAAGTTGCCTTCGAGAATCCTCGCGGCATTGCCGACAGTCTGCTCCGTGCGATGCGGATCTTTTATGGCAAACCATTGATGGGGTCAGTGCGGATTGTCCGATCTCGGCCTGTGAACGCGCACCTTATCTGTATACGGCTTAAGAGCCGTAATGCCAATACTTAGGTAACTCTGTCTGCTTCGTTGGTCTAGCGGTCAGCTTGTTCAACCGCTGATTATGAGGTCCTAGCTTCGAATCCCAGGTCGGGCCAATAGGGGATTTTCTAGCAAGAAAAAATCCCGGTAACAGCCCGGAGTCAGGAAGTTGGCGGTGTTACACCCCTGTGCCTCGGAAAGCAGCCATTAGTCCTACGCCTGACCTCTCCCCGGTCGTGTCGATCTGTCGTCCCATCGAATTATGAGAGTGAGGGAATAGAGAGTGCACCTGTGTTTGCGCACACGCTTGAGCACTGTAATATGTCCTGCGCATCTGGCTAGTATCCGAAGAGACTGGCCGCCGTGGTCGATATTCGGCTAGGTGGCATTACTTAGGTAACTACACTTATCACTTATCATTATCACACTGATCACACCGTGATCACTGTCCAGAACATGCCTGTACCATACGCTTGGCAGGCGGAATGAATTTATTTATTACTAGCTGCATTCTTACTACCCGTTGTCCTATTACCCGTTTTCCCGTAGGAATGAAGCATTTTCCCGCGGTAGATAGTAGCCTATGTTCATCAGGAATAATGTAGGCTTCTAATGGTAAAAGAATTTTTCAAATCGGTCCGGTATTTCGGAGCATATTCAATACAAACAAACAAACAATCAAATCTTTCCTCATTATAATATTAGTATAGACTATAGACAAACATAGTGTAAAAGGAGCACAAACCAAACAATAGCTGTTCTGTTGTATTGAAATAACTTAGGCTTTAACCCAAACATATTGCTTTACATTTAAACCGAACTTAATGTAAACGTGATCAAAACAAATCTGAGATAAACTCAACGATATACCGACAATAAATGTCGACACCCTATTCTTGAAGCTATAAAGACTAAATTGCAAGGATTTTCTAATGTTCGTGAGATAATTCTACTAAGAAAGTAAAAGTAAAATTCTGTCTGTGTGTTTCTTAGTTGTTTTGAGGAGCCGAATTAATAACAGCCGGTAGTTCGTACACTGCTGACAACAGTAAATTAAATTAGTAACGAATTAGTAACAGCTGTGTGGTGCCGGCTTAGAATTTGCACCACCCCAACTCTTCCCGCGGGTGTCGTAAGAGGCGACTAAGGGATATCCACCGGGGGCGGGCAGCAGCGTTCCCTGCAGCACAATTCTACCACCGAACTGCGATCCCCAACCTGCATTCCCAGCGTGGGGATTATGGGCATAACCCCCATGTGATAAAAGTCAAGAAGGCGCTTATCAGGGGGACCATTACAGGCTGTTGAGGTTGAAGTTGTTCGTACACTAATTAATTATTTCGAATTTACTCTTATTCAATGGATTGTACACAATATGTTTTTATGGCATAACTGTTGAGAAAACACTTAAAACAAAGAAATTGTTCATTCCGAATCAAATGAAATATAGACTTCAAACTATTTGATTGACCCTTATCATTTGGAAATAAGGTTTCTATTGGCCTGAGGCGTCGGGCCCGGAGCGGCCCGCGTAAGCCCTGACGGTAAAAAAAATGTTTCGGCCCGCTCCGGGCCTCTTAATCCTCCACAGGACTTATAATTGATCTATTAATTTCGTGTCAAATAGTTATTTCTCTTTGATTAAAGATCTGATTATGGATAAATTTAATTCTTTACTATCAAAGAAAACTACAATCAAATAATAGAAACAAATTAGAACTAGTATCTACAATACAATCAATTGAGCTAGCTGCGACTGTTGCAAACAATGTACAGGCAACTCAACTGATCCATATAATTTCATATAATTCTAGTCGGAAGCGTGCCCGTTAGTTGAGCTACCTGTAGATTGTTTGCAACAGGCTGCAGTTAGGTCAATTGTTCCAATTGTAAATATACTAGTACTAATCTGTTTAAAATATAAAGTTAATTATAGAAATGATCAGCGAACAACCGGCAGAAAATGTAGCGGTGGTTATATACTAGCCTTTTTTTACCAACAAAATTTATACAAAATTACATGCGAAGCCACCGGCAAAAGCAATAGTCAATAAACACAATGTAATTGTTTGTTCTCCGATATCGGATCTGCTTTGTTTGCCAGACCATTTTATGACTTGATGCCTGGCAATAAACTTCAAGATTGATTGGGCTGTTATTTTAAGAAGTTTATAGCAGCTCTGTGCATAACTTCAGCTATTTATTTTATACGATTTTATTGATATTCGACTGTAAGTGAATATGAATTATCCATTAGAGACGTACCTACGTCAATGAATCGAAAGTCTATGAAAATGTTTGATGTAATAGATTTTTATACCAGCAATAGCCACAGCAGCTGGTTTAAAACTACAGGGCAGGTTAAAAGCTACAGATTTGCTGAAAAGTTCTTAGCTTGGTTGTGGGGTGCTGATTACTAATTCTATCTTATAATAAAGCCGAAAGTGAAATCTGAACTTTTGTTACCTAGGATCTCCAAAACTACTGAACAGATCAAGATGAAATTTGGCGTACGCTTAGAACAAAGCATAACTTAGATAATGGGCTACTTATTATACCGAAAATACGTGTGGGAAGCCGCCGACAGAAGCTAGTAATTTTATAAATAAAAGAAATTTTTGCGTGCGCAGTGGTTCACGATTTATATTAAAAGAGAAAGAATGATGAATGAATGGAACGAACCCAAGAATGAATGTAAAAATGAACGGATTACAGATTAAAAATAAAGTTAATGTTTTAACACCTACCGGGTTTGCTTGTCAAACTAGGCCTAGATTTCAATACTCACGATATCTCTGTGGTAAAAACGTCGAATTATATAAAATTCAGGATTTTTTCTTTGGTTCCTTGAATGTGAAAACAAGATTGAGAAAAAATTAAGACCAAAAAATCTAGAAAGTTGCGCACATAATTTTGTCGAGATCTAATGAACCCTGCGGTCTATTGAAATTACTTATGATTCGTAGGTTATTTATTACTAATTATTTGGTTCCTAGAACCAGTTTCTTCATAAATTGTGTAGTATTCTTGTAAATAAGAAAAACTATTTTTTTTCCGCTTACGCCGTTGTTCTAAAAACGTATGCTCTGTCCCACTACTATGAACGCAAAATCCTATGCCTTTCCTTTACAAAAAACAGCCCGCATTTCGCCCTCTTTATTCAGATATACTCGTGACTGTTTCACGCATATACTATTTTCGCCGCTTAAGGCTGCATTTTGATTACGAATTAATTCAAACTAAATTTAAGCAAGGGGCGGTGAAAATATAACGATTGAAACACTCACGAATACATCTGAATTGACCAGAAGGCGGTATTTAGTGCTATTTTAATTTCAAAACCATTGCGCAAACGCATTAATTCGAGTCAATGCAAAAATTACAATACAATACAAAACAAAATACATTATTAGGTATAAACCAATAAAAATACAATACAAGAGAGATTACATAAGACACAAGTACAATGGGCGGCTTATCGCTTAGAAGCGATCTCTTCCAGGCAACCTTTATACATATATAAAATAACTAGGTGTATAAGGTTAAAATCAAATACCTACCAATCGAAAGTTATTTATAATATGGTAATATTTTGGTCGCTGGACGCAGAAAACCGTGAAAATGTGATTTTTTTTTAAGTGACAACAAAACCAAACGACAACATCTTCCTAGAAGTATGAGAATAACACCCGTATTCAAGAACAATACTTATGTAAGGTAGCAAGCAACACTGCGAAGTAAGGCATTTCTCACAGGGTTGGCCATGGCAGGCCTTTTGATTCACAAACAACCCTCAAGCGACACTTCACTAAGCGAACGCACTGCGTCTATTGCAGATCTGTGATTGGTCGGTTTCTGTTGCTAAGTTCTCTTTAATGTTTGGCATCTGTTTGACAGATGTGCGGATGACATAAAAAAATAGGTAATGGTTTTATTTCTAAAATGAATTCATACCAAGGTAGATTTTATGCAGCCACCTTTGATCAAGAATTTCGCTGTGGGGGCCGGCGAAAAACTTGATCGATGGTAGGCAAGGCACCTACAAATGTGAAATGTAGATTGATCCTTAATAATCGATATACTATGGGAGCTAAGCCACAGGCGTCGTCGGCTAGTTTCGTAATAAGTTACATATTGAAATACTGACCTAGATAAAAAAAAATAGGAACTTTATTATCATAGGTACTTACTTGAAAACTCCCAGAAGAATAAAATCGTAGGGCCACTAGTAATTGATAAACAGGAGGCACTGGAAGGCCTCTTCCCGTAAGTTTTGTCAGATCTTCATCAACAAGTGGCAAAAGTATGGAAAGTACAATATCCTTTGCAAATCTATACCGTCGTCTAAATTCTTCTTCACTATAATAATCGAAAGGATTTTGAAAATCCCGCACCACTTTTCGTGTAGTAATTGACCTTCGTTCGTTTAAAACATTGTTGATATAATTATCAAACTCCTCTTCACTTGCTATAATCCATTGCTTTTGAAATAAAATACGTATTGCAAAGTATGAAGGAAGGAATACAAACAAAATCTCAAAGCAAAGCAAAATAAATTTACCTACCACAGAATGACAGAACATAATTGTATTTGTGACAAAGCTACACTATGCGTTGGCTAAAATAGCTGTCGAGCTACTTTACGTAGGGGTCGTCCCAAGTGAGCGCATAGCGTCGCGCATCACTCAAGTATTGTCTATGAATCGAATTTACCGGCCCTATGCGTTCGTGTGCACTGTGAGACCTCACAGTATTGTTCTTGAATACGGGTGTAAGACCAATCAATGCAGAATTTTTGCTGATTTCAATGATGTAACTCAATATCGCCCAACATGTCGCTTTTTGCCTTTATAGCGTCGATATCAATTCTCCTACAAAATCCTAAAATTGAAACGAGGGTACTTTTTTACGTAAGGCTGCCAAATTAAAGTGACATTGAACGTGCGTATTTGGACACGACATTCCATTGACAACCGAGCTCCACTCGGTTAATCATCCACGCCATGATTATAGGTAGACCCATACAACTGGCGCATCGCTGTTGAACCATGTCACAGTAACAAACGCTTAAAGTGGTGTTTGTTACTGTGTTTGGCATTTGTTTTCTTATTGTGACAAGGTTCTACAGAGATCCGCCAGTTGTGTGGTCTATTTAATGTAACTAATACAAAAGAAAAAAATACAATCTACCTTAGAACTGTTCTAAGATGAGTTTTTTCTATTTTTGGAAAACATCGAATTCCACAGTGTAAGAAGCAAGAGGCGAGTGAGTTGAATGAAAAGGTTTAAAAACGGTTCAATGGGAAACCGTAAAACAGTTACTACAAATCGGGGTCGAAGAAAAACCATCCTGTTTACAATTTTAATCCATTATCTGTCTCTAGGGGTATTGTAAAATCATTGGAAGAGATATTTCATCTGAAATAAGAATTTCATCTGCAAATGTGTCACAGAATGATAAAATTAATGTAATTAAAATGTTGATCGGAATTTTCACAACTTTTATAAAATTTCTTTCATAAAATTACTCTATGTGTTTGATGGGCTTATTTCACGAATCCCCTGGATATCATATAACAATGATAACGGTGTTTATAACACGGCTTATTATATTAATACCCTGACATATCCCTTGCGAAAGGGATTTCTGGAACTCTTGTCCACAAATCCTCTCTGAGCCAGCAGGGGATATCTGGACTAAAGTTGCAGAAAATCCCTTCGCAAGGGATATGGCAGGGGATTCTTGGAATAAGCCGTGTGATGAGCACAGTCACCGTATGTGAGTATAGCAGGTAGGTAAACATTATCTATAACAAGCAAACTTTGTTACAAGATGACACTTGAAAAACAAATAAAAATCAGAACGACTACCATTATATCCTACAAGCCCATTCTCTATTTACATTTCTTTGTAAACCTGACAATTACTGTTTATTTTATCAGCAAAAAGCACATTACTGTTACAAAAGTGTACATTTACATAAGCGAAAGTAAGCATTTCGAGTGGTAAAGTTTCTTTGTTCACTAATCTCAGTTGGTAGTCCTTTTGTTCGGGATGTTCTCGATCTTTGCGTTACCAGGGTTTTATGCGTCTTTATGGACAGGGTTGATACTTTACAATATCTAGATAAAACCTCGGTAAAGATATTTTTATTGGAAGTATTCTAGATTTTTACACTCAATTATTATAAACACGCTCTCGAGAATATAAACGTTTTATTTGAATCTGTAATCTTCATTTTTGCAGCTCAAGTCAATGTTCTAGTGAAATAAAACTATGAAAACGAATCTTTTGTATTATAAAATTTCAAATAGTTGAATTTGTTACGACTAGCCCATCGTTCCCCTAGGTACTTTAGATGTTCATAAAATTTGCTGTTATTGACTTTATAAGATTAGCTTTTGCCCGCGGCTTCGCACACGTTGTTTCTGTGGTAACTTTTAAGGCTTATTTCTATTCCAGAGTTAATGATTTTTGGAATATAAAGCAGTGTGTGTGTTATTCCAGGTCTAGGCCTACATCTATGCCAAATTTCAGCGCAGTCGGTGCTTGCAAGAATTTAAAACATCCATCTATGCATCCAAACCTTTCGTATTTATAATATTTGACTAGAAGGAAACCGTACCACCGAACTGCGATCCCCAACGGGCATTATCTTCTATGAGATAAAAATCAAAAAAGCGCTTATCAGGGGGAGGCCTGCGTCCAGCAGTGGACCAATATAGGCTGTCGAGGTCGAGGAAACCGTATATATTATTTTTATGCAAAAATGATATTGCAGAACTTTCAAGGCAGTTTTCGCTTAGTTGAACTTTTTGGAGATTTCTATGTTAAGATAAATTGACAACCCTATGGCTGCTACTTATCTAAATTGATACAGAAATGTATTGTGTTCAATACTAAGTAAAATATATTTTTCTTGACCTGCTTAAATAGAAGTTATTTGGGGTTCCATAACTCTTCATAAAAATCCTTTTAGACAATCATAATTATTTTTTACTGTACTAAACTTTACCGTAAAATGGGAATTTCACCGAAATATTGCTGCAAAATGATGTAAATGAAGGAAAGTAGGTAACTCCTGAAAATTGGGCGGAAAACCGAAATACTGGACTTAATATTTTACAGAAAAACCTAAACAAAAATCTTAAGCGTTAAATTTCCCTTGGGAACCGGAAAATCTTTCCAAACGTTAAGTTCCTACCTACAATAATATTTTCATATTATTAAAAAAAAGTCAGGTTATGTTATTATGTTATGCTGCCGCCATCTTATTTGCTAGTCTTTTGTTTTGAAATAAAATTAAATCAATAATGCTGGATAATTCACACAGCATCATCTAGTCCCAAGCTAAGTGGTAAACATAGACATCATTTTTAACTTTTAAAATAATATGTACCTACCTACCAACCAACCTAAGTGTTTCGATTCGAATTTGTTTCAAATCGAAATACTTTCCACATGCATAGTTAGGTATGCGTTACGTTTTCCTTACAAAAAATAAGTAACACATAAATATAGTAATACTGGAACCCATTCCATTCCTACCGATTCTTTCCGATCTACTTACCTTCTAAAAGAATTTACTGTTAATATTTTCTAGAAAAGTTCCAAGGCTTCAATAACTTACTGAACTGTCATTTGATTTGTTTCACTCTTGCAACCTTGTGTTTACTTAACAATGTAGAGGTTTGTAGTATTAAACTGTTTAACTTGGATGGCCTTGGATAAATAAATATAAGCCTTGTAAAATTCACAAACTTCTTGTATTGTTCCTTTAGAGAAAGAGACAACTGACCACAGATAAGCTTTGTTTTTGTTTTCAAATAACGGTGCACATTGTAAGTTATGTATTTGGAGAGGACATTTATACAGCTAAAAAATTGCAAATATCATAATATCCTAAAGTGTCAGGTTTCTAAAATATTCTCACAATTATGAAAAAAAACATTGGAGCAATAGTTATTTTCATTGTTTTTGTATTTTCATGTTTACAAATTAAGAATTTGAATTTGAACGTTCATCTTGACGTACAATCTAGGACCCTTAAAATACCTAGTGGTAAGATCTGATTAGCTAAGCGAATTTAAGTTCTAAATTGGGTTGTCAGTATCCATTTCAGATTGGCAAAGTTCCAGGTCGTATTACCGCTCACTAACAAAGCCTTAATGTACTAAAATGGCATCTAAACGCGCCGGATGCAACTGCCAACTAGATAACTTTCAAGTCAGCGTTAGAATTTCAATTTTAAAGGCTTACTTACATGTGCATGTTATTGTATTTTGTTGTATGTATCCATCATATTATACACAAAAAACTCAAATCGTTTATTCGCTTAGAACATGGATTGGATAATGCTTAAGTAGAAGTACTTAGTATATATATTTAGATATTTATACAGCTTGGTATATTTATCTCTTAAACATTATTTCTGTTTTCTCGCCACCGTAGGTAGGTATATAATTTTTCGATCACTTCTTTTCCATCCTAAGGTTGCCTGAAAGAGATCGCTTTTAGCGATAAGGCCGCCCATTGTACATTATTTGTATTTGTTTTTTGTTTTCTGTGATTTTTTATTTCTTGGTGTGCAATAAAGTATATTTGTATTGTACTTATTATGAATTGGACAAACTCCATTTATGGATTCTTGACGAACCGCTTACGCTTGGACTATAATACCCAACGCAAATGGTACGTCTCCGTTGTGACTGGCCTCTGTGGCCAAAATTTGAGGTCATTATCATGAACAAAATTATCGACCTGGGATAGATCAAGCCTTAAAAATGCTTCGTATAAAACGTAACATGCGTTCAAAATAAACGATGCTACATTCCCTATTACTTTTCCAAATATGTAATTAGTTCCGTGGCCACAATAGCTGATGTCGCTAATAATCAATAAGGCTATTGTCGAAAATCCGATAGCTCCAATACGTCGAGGATTAACGCTTGGGAAACGACGTAACAGAAATAAATGAAGGTCTGAGGAAACTAGCCAGACGGATCCTTCGAGTAGGTAGCTTTTATTGTTGGGCTGGTAAAAAAAGAGATTCATCAATGGTCCAACTATTTGGGCCATCCAATTATTTGGGCCATCTGATTCTGATTCTGATTCTGAATGGGGGAACTGGGATCTGCACTGACATCTCGCATAGGAGTGTATTGTGCATTGTCCCCCTGCCTATCCAGGCCCTAACCAGCCCAGCTCCTTAAAATTATTTGGGCCATATCACTGTACAGAAATTGTAAAACCAGAAAATCAGCGTTGCTCAAATATTATATTTGTAGAGCTACATCAAACCGAGGCCTTTTGGTTCACATGGTGACACCTTTACTATGTTTTGAGTAGCATATTTTTAAGGTTTTTATGTTCCTATGATGGGATTGGACATACTTGGTGTTTTATTTCTTTCTTTAAAACAAGTATCGAGGTTTTAGCCTAACTAGAGAATTTTCTTGAAACCCGGCCCACTACAGAACGGGTTAGGGTACATCTGGTCCGAATCTCAAACTCATCCGCGGACGAGATGTCCATTTCACTTTTGAGTAGAGGTATATCTCGTCCGAACCTAAATTCCCTCGTCCTGCTTGGGTACCATTGTGTCTCGTATACATTATCTAGAAACTAAGACTGTAATTAAATTTATATGAAAAATACCTTTATTCACAAAGAAAATTACAATTGAAACAATTGAGCTAACTGCAGACTGTTGCAAACAATCTACTGTAGCTTAACTGATCCATATCAATACCAGTCGGAAGCATCCCCAAGACGCTGGCAACATTGCCTCGCGCTGTATGGCAATGCTTATGCGCTGCGCCCGATACTCACCAGCTCTCGGGTCACGCGTCGCTTCGAAAAAGTAATATGAATATGAAACCTAATGAAATAAACGTTATTGATTCTGTAAATCCAGTAACCCAATTCAGTAAATTCATTTTAATCACCATTGCGCGTTAATTTACAATTCTAATTCTAAACTGAAACGAGAAAACAGATCAGTTGCATCGCCGACCAAAACCACCTCACTTCACGCAAGAATGGGCCGATATTCAGGTGAATCTAAAATGCACCGTGTGCTAGTCTTTATAAAGTGCATTCTACATGGAGCCGGGGTATAAATACACCTGATCCGCTGATAGATTACCAAACCAGCACGTTTTCCATCTGGACTATAAGCTGACTGTAATTAATTGTTTACACGTCGTCGTCGAAAGTGTGCATAATCTTTTTAGTTAAGACGAAGTGGGATCGGTTTTGCGAGACAAGGACGAGCGAATGTCGCGCGGTGAAGGCGAGAAAGGAAGGCGAGAACCGCGGAATGGCCAGCCCGCGCGCAATTTCACTGGTCGTTTTTTAGAAATTTGTTTTTTGCTCTAAAATAATACTCTTTCGCAAAAAAAAATTATCATAATCGTCTAAAGTACTTATGAGGGAACACGTAGAAGAAATTTAATCGAAATATAATGAGTAACTAGCAAATGAAACTACTTTTTCCGTATTTGTGCAAAAATGAAGATTTAGAGGAAACTTTGCGATTTTTTTGTATTGAGTCAAGTTTTGTCAATCGTGTTTCCACTCCCATAACTTACTAACTAAAAAAATAAAACCATAATCGTCTAAAGTACTTATGAGGGAACACGTAGACGAAATTTTACTGAAATATGATAAGTAACTAACTAGCAAATGAAACTGCTTTTTCCGTAGAAGTATTAGTGCGAAAATGAAGATTTAGAGGAAACTTATACATATAGAGCACATACATATTGAACATATAGAGTCAAGTTTTGTCAATCGTGTTTCGACTCCCATAACTTACCAACTAGAATCCTAAAACTTGATGCTTATCAAAAAATTATAAAGGGCGTTCTGGATGTTTTCGTAGCGTATTGTAGTGTATTGTATTAAGTTTATCAGTTATCTAGTACCCATAACACAAGCTCTGCTTAGCTTGGGGCTAGATAACGCTGTGTGAATTGTCCAGCATTATTTATATTCATTTATTTATTGAAGTCCTATGTGAGCGAAGCCGCACACAGTAGCTAGTCACTTAGCAAACCAATTACGTTTAAAGCTTTGTAAATAATCTTTACCATTACCATCTTTACCACTTAGGGCATAATAATATTCACCCGTCCACAATTCGTTTATGAGAAACTACTTGTAAAATTAATTGGAAATCCCGAGCGTATGTGGGCGCCAGTGAAAAAGATAATGGCATTGAGAAGACGAGTGGCATGCACCGGTGCACGCGCCTGTACCCGACAGGGAATCCGTTTGATTCGTAAATTCAATTAATCAGTCCGTACCTATGTGTCAAGTAGCCACGACCGGGGGCCTCTTTTATATCTCCAATACGCAATTGCGTGTTTAGTTTCAGCCAATCGGGTACATGTCTAAGACTCTCTAATTGGGTACGGGTCATAATACACCGAATTAGAGTACCAATTTGCACAAAAAACGAAACAAAACACGCAATTGCGTATTTTGGAGAATTAAAATAGGCCTCCTGGACTCATCTAGGCAACATTGTCCTTTGATTAGGGTACCTTCGTAGGTTAGGTAGGCTACCTACTTACGTAAAATTATTCCTTTTCTTTTGAGAATAGTCACTATTTGAAAATGATAAATTATTATAGGTTGTCAAACACGATACTCTGAGTCTCGTGTCTGGTTTGACAAATCTCTGTACAGAACTCTTTTTTTGTTATTTTGTTGTTCCTTTCTTATTTATAATTTTTTACATTTATGTTCTTTTTTTTGTGTATCTTATTTCTATAGAGGTCTTACGCACTTATTATAATTAATTTAATCCTTTTTTCTTCCTCTCTTATTTCGTATCTTGTTTTGTAACCTGTGTACCTACTCTTTGTATTCTGTTTCTTTGTATTGCTGCCACACCAGGACCTGTCTGAAAACCAGCGCCGCTACTAGCTTCGGCTTGTAGCGGCAAAATGCTGAGACAGGGACCTTTTTGGTCCGTATATTTTTCTAATATGTTTCTGTTTTCTTCTTTCTTTGTTTTTCTTTTCTATATAATACTGTGTTCTTTATACATATTTATGATTGTAATGTGTTATGTATTGTCCAAATAAATGTATTTTCTTTCTTTCTTTCTCGTGAGACGACGGGAATAGGAGCGACTCACGTGAGACGCTGGGAAAAGTCATAGATAGACCTTGGACCCTTTCTTACTACGATCTCTTTGTATGGGCGTCAATCACGAGAAGCAATCGCGACAGCAATCCTTCCTGAATAAACCTACCGATTTGCGACGAACCTTATTCCTTCCTTATTAGGGGCAAACCCATTGCTCTTATCATATCATTGTATTCTTAATAAAGTATTTTGTTTTTTGTTTTTGTATTTTTTTACTGTGATAGTTTTTAAAATAAGGTCGTTTGTTCACTAAAATTCTGCTACGCCATTTTACACCATTGCTACGGCGTAGCATGTCGTAGCATGCTACGATGTAGCAATCGTGTACACCAGCAGTGTGATTTGATTACGCTAAATCCTCCTATCCTTTAATTGACATTTGAAAGCCATTTCATGGCATTCGCGAGTCCCATCCACCCCTTTGCAAATTACAACTATGAATGGATGATTTCCAGACCCCCTTAAATTGAAACCCATGAAAAATTTAGAAATTAGTGTTTTGACAAGTAAATGGAATCACACTAACCATTTGGTTTCCATTACCATTTCCAAGTGCCAAATGAAGAAGGATGGTCAGTTGATTCTACAATAGCGCTTGCGGTTCGCACGCAAATATGACCCGTATTTTATAGGAGGAGAATCATTACTTTGCCGTAACACAGTTATAAACTAGCACGGAAAATAAAGACTTTGTCTGCTTAAGTACCGTCATTTACTTTTAGCGATGTTATTTAGATACTTTTTAATTAAGTTATGATGTCGACGATTTAAACTTTGCATGAACAACTTTGTATGTAGTCGATAGGTACTTAAACAATGTTTAATAAGTTTGTACAAATAAATATTCTTATTCTATATTCTTATTCTTATTCTACCTTCTGATACTATTAATGATTCAGCCACCAACTTTTCGGCTATCAAGGCCATTGTAATGGCTTTCAATGGAATTGAAATGATTTTCAAATGTCAATTACAGGATGGGTGGTTTTTGTGTAATCGCACAGCTGGTCTATTACCTAAACCTGTGTTTTTTAACCTGAGGTCCGCGGGGTCCTGGAGGTCCGCGAGTATGTGTATGGTGGTCCGTAGTCTTATCTATGGACCATTTAACAATAATAGATGCAGCCTTTGGTGGCATTATCTAGGCATTGAATTAGTCATGTAATCCCTAAGCTTACTTACTTATTTCATAATTCATCTATTGCATCCATAGTTATAGGTAGGTAGGTACATGAATATTTTACTATTCTAACACTCTTTGTTGATCTAATAATAACGTACCCGGTCAGGGTGTAGCAAATTGAGAAGATGGGTACCGTAAAACGGGGTGTCTTTGAGAACCGGGGTGACTTTGATGATAACTCAGAATTTATGCTTGTTTTAATTTTTCTACGTAAAACGAAACACAATGAATATTGTTTCATCAAGCTATCATTTCTCAAAGTGTTTTTGCAAGAAGGTGCCTATTTAAGGAAGAAAAAATTATTTGAATTTGGTTGTAATAACGCATGAAATTTTGACCTGCAAACCTTCAAATGTCCAACCACACAACAACTAAGCACGCCGAACATGACATCAGCGGGCGATGTACGAGATGATTTGTGAAGAAATGCAAAACGAGAGATGATATGTGCAGGAAATATTCAGGAAATATGCAGTTGTTATTGAGCTATAGCTAGCCACAAGCTCTGCTCAGCTTGGGGCTAGATAATGCTGTGTGAATTGTCCAGCATTAATAATTTATTTATTTATTGAATGCTCAAGTGCGTTGGTTGTCTCGTGGCAAAATTGTGTGGCGTTGTTTAGTTGACAAATGAGATAAGAATGTAAAAATCTTCTACTCGTAAATAAAAGGTTGGTGATTTCTAAACCAAACTTTTACCTATGTTTAAAAAAATTATTATTTTATGCATTCTTGAATTTGTTTCCACAGTACTATAATTATTTAATTTCTCGGTAGATATTTTTCATCATCATCATCATCATCAGCCTATATTAGTCTACAGCTGGACATAAGCGTCCACTAATGAGTGCCATAGCGCCCTGTATTCAGCTTGCCGCATCCAGCATCTGCCTGCAGTCTTTCGCAGATCATCATCCCACCTGGCCGGAGGGCGTCCTACACTACATTTGTCGAGTTGTGGCCTCCACTCAAGAACACGTTTACCCCAGCGGTTGTCGGTTCTACGCGAGATATGGCCGACCCACTGCCACTTCAGATTGCAATTTTTTTCTTTGTTTTAAAATATTTTTATGCTCAGTGAATTTTCTGTAAAAAGCAGCTTTTTATTCCGTATACCAATTACCGGGTCGGCTGTACCCCATTGTCCTCGCCTGTACTTCGACCGAACCTTTGACCAGTCGAAGTACAGGCGAGGACAAGTGGAGTAGTGCTGGTCGTATTGAAGAGAACTGAAGTGTAAGGGAAAACGATTGACTCGGCTATTTCCTAGAGCGTTTTAGATACTGCTTTTGAAATAGCAGCCGTTTTGTAGTATCATTTGAAAGAGAGATTTAAGAGTTCGTCAGATTTTTTAAACTTTTAGGTCCTATTTCACCATTGCAATTTAACGTGTTCACGAACGTGTTCAATTTAAGTTAATTTAGTTTAGCGCTTTCAGCGCATTTTACGACATAAAGCTGAACCGGTTGAAGCCCTAAGAGTGCCCGAGTTCACACAATAGGTATTACGAATCTTGACTGCCTTGTTGGTCTAGCGGTCGCTGGTTCCAACAAATAATAAGGTCCCGGGTTCAAATCCTTCGTCGGGCCAAAGTTGTTATTTGTATTTTCTTGCAAGAAAAATTCACACTAACTGGTTGGAGTGCGGAAATTAGCGGTGTTGCACCCCCGTGCCTCAAAAGGCATGTTAAGGGTGCGTTTCTACTGACGCGGAGCTGGGCGGAGTGGAGAGGAGCGGACCGTGAATATATATAGTGCTGTAAATCTCCACTCCACATCAGTGGAAACAGTGTAAGTGGAGCGGAACGGAGCTGAGCGGACTCGAAATAATATATATGAACACGCGGCCTTGAACCGAACAGAACGGAGTGAGCAGGCTGTGGTGCCGCTCGACTTCAATGGACTCCGCTCCGCTTCAATGGAAACACTTGCCACTTTTCACTGCTCTCCTCCGCTCCACTCAGCCCAGCCTCGCGTAAGTAAAAAAGCACCCTATACGGCACGCCTGCAGTCTTTTGCAGGTCGTCTTCCCACCTTGCTGGAGGGCGTCCTACACCACGTTTGCCTAGTCGCGGTCTCCACTTAACCCGCTTTCATTCTTATAATGAAGGAGTAAAACCTTTCCTTACTAAGTCTATTCAAAAGGTCTAGCCTACCATTCCCTTGCGACAATCTTCCCAACGTCCCTCAATCACTAATAGAATTATACCTTCTCTGAGTGCCTCCAGGTACAGGGGTAGCCGCAAGTATCGCCTGCCTCTTCAACAGCTGTACAGTCAGCGCGAAAGACACGACCATCGTCAACATCGGTATGTAGAACGCGACGAGAGAGCCGAAGATCCAGAAGAATCGGTTGTTGATGACGCAGAGATCTGGCGTCGGCATTATGTTCTGTCGGTTGATTAGTCCTGCAAGGAATTTGAACGTTTAGGGTAGGACACGGATAGATGCCCCACTTTTTGAATGGGCCAAAAAATTTGTCGTGAATAATTTTTATGAGTATAGATAGTATATCAGTTATCTAGTACCCATAACACAAGCTCTGCTTAGCTTGGGGCGCATTATCCAAGCTAAGCATTTTATCTCTCATTGTGAACTGTTTTTATTGACGTAACAATTACAGATTGGGGAGGAATTAAGTTTTGCAGACCCTTTTTTGGGTAAGGTGTTTATTAATATGGATAAATCCATGAAAATACTATGGAGGAAAGATATATACCCTAAACAATACAAAATAAATAAAGTACTTATTAAAAACGTTAAAAGTTATTATCCCATTAGTTTCATGTTGCAACTTTGGGAAGTTAGGTTTTTAGAAAACGAGGCACCGTGTTCAAGATTTTCATTTGTACTCGACGCACGAAATGCGACACAAGGTTTATGTAGTTTTTTCGCCGGAGATCAGAAAAAAACCTTTTCGCACGTACGTCGTCATTTTGGAGTAAACAACCAATTGTTTACTCCAAAATGACAACGCACGACTGCAACTGATCCTATCCAACTGCAACTGATCCTATCCAACTGAGGCACCTATCCTGGGTTTACCCTATGTCTAAAATGATGTAATTATTGCTCCATGGCAACGTTAAAGGTTTTTTTCAATTCCATCGAAACTTTTAAGGAAAATATCTAAGTCTAGATTTAAATCAGATGATAGATACATAGATAATTAATAAATAATGCTGGAAAATTCCCACAGCATTATCTAGCCCCAAGCTAAGCAGAGCTTGTCTTATGGGTACTAGATAACTGATATACTTAATACAATACACTACATACATAGTTTTTTTTTTTTTATTATACATAGAAAACATCTAGAAAACTCTATACAAATATCTGCAGATCTTACAAACTTAAGTCCCGAGGCGGGAATCGAACCCGCAACCTCCTGCGTCGCAGGCGGACCTTCGCCCGTTGCGCCACTGAGGTCATCTGACGATAGATCAGATGGGACTGAAATTTTGCATATCTATGCAAAATTTCATACAATTTGGCGTGATGAAGTAACATATACATCCATGAATTCAAACTTTCGCATTAATAATATAACCTACTGTGAAATTATCCTAGGAAATAACATAGGTTAAGTACTTATAAATCGGAAAAACACGTGCGAAGCCGCGGGCAAAAACCAGTTACCTAAGCGTAATTGCTTAATTCTGTGGGTGATAAATAGCAGTGACATTTACCTAAGGTTAAGCTCTCTAGTAGGTAATTAGTGAGAAGAGCTTAGGAGCAAGGTTAGTGTGAACAAAGCGGTTTGTCATTTTCTTTCATGGAACTTAAGAGCAGAATTCTATGACCTTCTATTTATTTAGGAAGGTATAACTTATTCATGTTCTCAAATTTGGTTTCGGTCACTTTTAGAATGTGATTACACTAAGATTATTAGATAATTATTATTATTATTATTGAATAATATTAATATAATTATTAACAATGAGTAGAAAAAGTTAGAACTAGTAGGTATTTACAATAGAGTTAACTGTAGACTTAACAACATAAATTTATCTAGCCCCAAGCTAAGCAGAGCTTGTGTTATGAGTACTAGATAACTGATATACTTAATACAATACACTACATAGATAGATATTTTTTATTTATACATAGAAAACATCCAGAACGCCCTGGACAAATATCTGCAGATCGTACAAACATTTGTCCCGAGGCGGGAATAGTACCCGCAACCTTCTGCGTCGCAGGCAGACCTTCGCCCGCTGCGCCACAGAGGTCGTCTTCGAAATTAAACTTAAATTAGGTCCTGTCCTGTTATGCATGTTACTTACAGGTAAAAACGACATTTGTAAGACAAAACGAGGTAGATAAAAGTATGTGGTTGGAAAACCTTATAGTAAATAAATATATAAAATTACTTAATTGACAAAGAAAATAACAATCATACTTGATTGTTAATTCCTATTTTATAGAAATAAATTAGATAGTATTTACAATGGAAATAATTGAGCTAACTGCAGACTGTTGCAAACAATCTAGAGTTAGCTCAACCGATCCATATCAATATCAGCCAGAAGCGTCCCCTTACTTACTTGCGTTAAATTATTTGATATCTTGTTTGTCCCAATAATATCCATCAATGTCGACTTTGGGATAAACGGGATATAATTGTGTAAATTAAAATCCCATTCATCCCAAAGACGTGGGACGAACAGGATATCACGAAAAAGTACACGTACCTAGTTGGTATTTTTTGCACTTTTTTCGAAATATTTTAAAAAGTATGAAAACTACAAAAATTTCAAAAAATATTTTGAAATGAACAAAATGATACCTTTCATTTGATACCCCATTTGACTCTGTAGCATCACAATTTGTATGGAAAATATTCATTTTCATTTTTCATTTATTTTCAGGCGCGGCGGCAGATTTGGCCGAAGATCTCAAGAGGCGCAAATATGCAGGTCTCGACAGAGCCTACACATTTGCTCCTCTTGGAGTCGAGACCCTAGGTCCGTGGAGTATCGAGGCTCTTCGGGTTTTCAAAAAATTATCTGAGCGTCTGGTCGAAGCGACGCGTGACCCGAGAGCTGGTCAGTATCTGGCACAGCGCATCAGCATTGCCATACAGCGGGGCAATGCAGCCAACGTCTTGGGGACGCTTCCGACTGGTATTGATATGGATCAGTTGAGTTACCTGTAGATTGTTTGCAACAGTCTGCAGTTAGCTCAATTGTTTCAATTGTAAATACTAATTATATTATAATTTTCTTTGTGAATAAAGGCTTCTGCCTTATAATTACTTTATTTTCATTTAATTTCTCTAAATCTGTACAGGCGCACGAAATAAATTATTATTTTAAATTTCGAGTTGATAGCTGCAGTAGTTTTTGAGTTATTAAGGAGGGAAAAAAGGACAGACAAAGCGAGACCATAAGGGTTTTGAAACCGATCTTCGATCATCAAAACCCTAAAAATGTATCAACTTATGGCTCTGGGTATCATAATCATCATTACGAGTACCTAATTTAATTTTGTTGTCCCGGGTAGACTCAAGGTCGAATTGCTTTAGTCGAATTGTTTTAGTCGAATTTTCCGTAGTTGACCTGCCTACCTGGTTTTTCAGAATAAGTGTGTTGTAGGTGGAAAGCGGAAACTTATTATTCACAATTTTCTATTCCTGGATTCCTATAAATAATGGATATGACACAATGTGCTAAATTATCTCTGAAAGCTGCTAAAAATCCGCCTCCGCTTCTCACTAAAAACGTACTCTTAGCCAAAAAACGTAACGCAGAAGTCAAGCCTATAGAAAATTAGGCCCAGATAGAATGTGTTCAATTTGAATTCCACATTAGCGGAGGCGCAAGAGGCAAATTGTTGGATAACTCACGAAATTGCCATCAATTTGCGACTTCGATCGATTGCTTTCATCTCACTTCACTTCAACAAAATTAGAATTTAGAATAACGTTGCCGGATAACTTTATTCTAATTTCCTTATGAGGTTTTGGAAACTGCTTGATCAATGATTTTTATTTTTATTTGAATGCGGGATTTTTAAAATTAGAACGTTTTCTTTATGGTAATTTGTGATAAGAATGATTAAACAAAACATTTGAGTATCGATTGTAATTTACAAATTTAGTTGGCATTCCTAAAGTAAAATTAAAAAGTCAATTAATTAAGTAATTGTAACATATTTTCTTTTTACTTATTTATAGGAACTAACCTATAAAAATATCTATCTATGTAGTGTATTGTATTAAGTATATCAGTTATCTAGTACCCATAACACAAGCTCTGCTTAGCTTGGGGCAAGATAATGCTGTGTGAATTGTCCAGCATTATTTATTTATTTATTTTATTTATCGATTACGTTTGAGAAATTAATGTTACTTTAAGATATAAGGATTGGAATAATAAATACTTTTATACCTTAAACTTTAATTCGAAGAACATGAAAAAACTAGGTGTATATATACCTATTTATATATATATGTACCTATCTCGCATCGGCAAATTTTCTATTTCGGTCAACGCCAAAAATTAACCATTTTATAAATAACGTTAACGTTAACTCATAATCACCTACAAAAGTAAAAAGAGGGCCGGTCCCTGATAGAGTCTTTGTCGTTGACCGTACTGGTACCAATATTAAGTTCTTAGATAAATATAGAAACCTAGCAAGTAGTTTTCGACAAATTCAAGGAATTTATAAGTTTCTAATGAAAATCAATTTGTAGGTACGTGCCGTGCCCGTATTTTGGAGCGTTTCCAAACAAGAGATAAGGATGAATTTACACAGATTGTAAATACCGGTAAGCAAGTGCATGATGTTTACCGCCAAGTTAATATTGGAAGCTGGATGCGGCAAGCTGAAGACAGGGCGCTTCTTTGGCGATCATTAGGGGAGGCATAGGTCCAGCAGTGGACTAATATAGGTTGGTGATGATGATGAAGTAAATATTGGAGCCTTTCAGATTATTTGGCTACTGAAAACATTTCTAGTGTAAATAAATAATACAAAGCAATACGGATTAAATATTTTCTCAAATAGCTGAAAACAAAGCTTCTTAGACGGTTAGAACAGTTGCAACCAGCTTTCAGTGTAAATGTGTCCGACAGAGCTGCTTGTTTGCGAATTCTGTAGCTAGACTATTATATAAATCCGAAGGTAAAGGTTGTCGCACACTTATGCACCGGAAACGGATCATCGTCGCCCCAAGCTCTGCTTAGCTAGGGGCTAGATGATTGTATGTGTATCCAAAATAAAAAAAAACCAAAGGAAATTCTTTATTACATCGCACATGAGTCAGTAGTTAGATAGGTACATTGGGCACTATGGTGCTCATTAGGGGACGCCTATGTCCAGCAGTGGACTTATATAGGTTGATGATGATTTTGGAGTGAATGATGATGTGGGTAAATGTGACTGGGTAAAACGTGGTAAATAGAGACTCCAGGGTGAATAGAAATGGACGAAATACTGGAGCAAGAAATTACCTGGCTGGTAGCAGTGGAAGTATCCATAATCCGTGACTGTTCACCTTCTGTGTCAGTCGATCTAACCTCTGCAAACGGATGTTTAGCTCCAGTATTTCGTCCATTTCTATTCACCAAGGAGTCTCTATTCACCCCGGTATATTAAATGTAGAGATATTCCTATAAAACCTGGTCTACAACCCGCGAAGTCTGGCGAGATGGTAGTATCTACGAAACTATACAGGGTGGCTTATTAGTTGAGATGAGAGTGGATGGATCTCACCTAAATTGCCCTTTTCCTTTAATTTTTAATAATGCATTTTTGTAGAGTATCCTTAGGTATCAGCAATCAAATGCGTTGATGCAAAAGTATAGGGTGTAATATGTTTTGAAATATCAGTCACTCCGATTTTTTGCAGAAGTAAAAGATTTAAAAAGTATCTAGTTTTTGTTTTCTCAAAAATTGAGCCCACAACTCCTTTCACTAATTAAAATAAGATACAAGAACCAAATTAAAAATTTTTAAAATCTCCCGACAGATTCTCATGAAACATGGCTAAGAACACTCGAAATAAAATTATCTTACACAAAAAACTCAACGAAAATCGGTTCATATATAACAGTAGATACACAGACAGACACGTTAAACTTATAACAACCCCCTCTCTTTTTGCGTCGGGGGTTAAAAAAGATTTGTACCACTCCCATGGTGGGAGAGCGGATTAACTACGAACCTATTTTACATTTTCATAGAAAAAAAGTTTTGACTTGTTATACCTACAGGGTGGCTTTTTGAGTGTGATTACTTTGATAAATCCTTCTCACCTAGAACAGTGATGGAACTTGAGACGAACATGCTCAGCAGCCACACCAGGGCGATCTTGATGGCCACCACGCGCTTCGTGGAGTGGTGCCGGCTCTTCAGCGGGTTGCGTATGCCTAAATACCTGTGGATAAGAAGACTACTCAGTAAATAGTGAAAAATTTGCTGTAAAATAACTGATAAATGAATAATTCAGGCGTTACTTTGCGGAAAAACATTGCATAATATAAGGATAAAACCATATTTAGTAACAATTCCGCGACAAACCTTATCTGATAAGATCTTACAAAATTTGGCGTTTTTTACAAAAAAACCGGCTTCAAATTCTTCTAGTGGTTACATCTAGTTAAAATTCGAGTATTCTTTAGTTCAATGTGATGACACACGGATGAAATGACGAATGAAAGGCCTACTTTGAAACACGAAATACGAAGTTTCGGTAGACGAATCGCACGAAACGAACACCTTATTGCTGAATGTCACGTGCGACGCTACGCACGTTAGCAACGTGCGTTGCTTAGGACGTGACACTACAGACAGACCTTTCAAAATCAAAAACGAACGAATCGGTCAACTTTCGTTTTATGCGATCCGCCATCCGTCAACTTTGTAATTTGTTTACGTCCGTTACCATGGGAACCATTAGTTACCAGTCAGTGATTGTGAAACTTATCATGTGACAATGTTTTTGCAGCGCACATCATCAATTCCTCGAGAGACAAACTATTGTGAAACCACCCAAAAATCAAACTTTATATAACAACGAAAAAATAAATAAATAAATAATTCTGGACAATTCACACAGCATTATCTAGCCCCAAGCTAAGCAGAGCTTGTGTTATGGGTACTAGATAACTGATATACCTAACACAATACACTAGGTACATAGATAGATATTTTTTATTACACATAGAAAACACCCAGACCAACGGAACAAATTTCTGCAGATCGTACACAAATTTGTTCTGAGGCGGGAATCGAACCCGCAACCTCCTGCGTCGCAGGCGGACCTTCGCCCGCTGCGCCAAGGAGGTCATCAAAATCATCAAAATCTAGTATGAATTGGCGAAGATAATCACCAAAATGTTGTACCTAGTCGTGATTTTTACAAATAATTTTACGAGTAGCCTGCATTAAGGCTTTTGTAACATTGTCATACTAAAAAGCAATTTTGAATGCAGAAAACAATGAATATGAAACGTAAACTATTTTGGATGATTCTAAAATGAATAACCTTAAAAGATAGAAATAACCTTAAGAGATAGAAATAACCTTAAAACTTTTCCATAGAAACATATATAAAAACTAGGAGTGTAGATAATTCTCTTTGCCTTTACGTAGAGTTGTCAGTAGTTCGTTTGCATCGAACGTACCTAAGCGGAGCATCGGAGCGCAAGGAGCAATTTATTAAGAACTTGACACAGTTTTTCTGTCTCCCGCTCCATCTGCATCCATTAATCTCTTTATTACACGAACAGTTTGCTGAACGCTTCAGGAATTATAAATATTTATGGTTTATCTAGAGCTTTTAAAATTGTTTCTGCTTCATTTACTAACTGCGAAAAATATAGTGGTGGATGGTTTTATAATACAATGTTTTATTATAAATATATCACTATAAAACTTTCAAATCCATCATGGTTATTAACACTAAAGTCATTTATAATGGGATATTTATCATGATTTGAATTTTGAGCTTTCCAATATTTCAAATCATGGTAAATATCCCGTTAGAAATGACTTTAGTGTAAATATCACTACCTAAAAATTGACATAAAAATTATGTCTAACGCACTTGATAGGAATCGCGTTTTTAATTGAGGATGTTTGCTTTCGTTTGACAGTGAAGTCATTCATCATTTCGCTTAGTACGGTCAGCACTTTTTCAATTGAGGACGTTTTGCGCCCGTGACGAATCGCCCTGTGAACATTTTTCTATTCAGAACATTTCGCTCTAAGGACAAACCACGCCTTATTGGGAAAAACTTTGGCAGGCAAGCTACCAGTGGGTATGAAATTAGTTATATATAGTGATGATGGTTCACATGCTCTTAAAACCTGCTTAACTGACGTATTAAGATATCAGTAAAAACGTACCCATTATTTTAAAGATAGTTTCGGAGATTTCATAATGAATCGAGAAAGTAAGCAGGTTAACTTCGAACCTAGTTTTTGTTGGAAGAACACTAACGTTTCTTCCCTTGACGAGGGACTGCATCAGTTCTTCCAACACAAACTAGGTTCATAGTTAACCCGCGTACATTCATAATGAATTCGTCAGTGTTTCGGAGATCTTTAGATACATACATGCTTTAAATTTTAATCCTGCACGTCCAAAAATCTGGATTTTTCAAGTTTCCCCACTTTGAAATGCCCCCTAAGGAGGAGAACTGGACTTCAAAAAAATTAATTCCAGTTTTCCCCCTTGAAGATGGCTAAGCCTTTATTCACAAAGAAAATTATAATATAATTGGTATTTACAATTGAAACAATTGAGCTAACTGCAGACCGTTGCAAAAAATCTACAGGTAGCTCAACTGATCCATATCAATACCAGTCGGAAGCGTCCCCAAGACGCTGGCTGCATTGCCCCGCTGTATGGCAATGCTGATGCGCTGTGCCAGATACTGACCAGCTCTCGGGTCACGCGTCGCTTCGACCAGACGCTCAGATAATTTTTTGAAAACCCGAAGAGCCTCGGTAACCCACGGACCTAGGGTCTCGACTCCAAGAGGAGCAAATGTGTAGGCTCTGTCGAGACCTGCATATTTGCGCCTCTTGAGATCTTCGGCCAAATCTGCCGCCGCGCCAGTCCTCACGGAAGAATATCCTTAAGAAGGAAATCTGAAATAAAAAAAAAACAGTTTTCCCATTGAAAATCCCCCTTAATAGGGTAAACTTCTCACGTTCGAACCTACCCAAGTGTACAATGAGTTTGGTCACAAATAGTCTTAAAACTAAAAGACCCACAGAACAGCGTGCATTTAATTGTCACGGAAATTTTGCAGGGGAAAATACAGCGACAAAAAAAGGCCAAAACGGGATATTGGAAAAATGATGAATGGTTGCAACGTTATACGGTCCTGGAAATACACTATTCCCATGACTACTATGTAGCATTTAGATTTTATTAGAAAGACTACAAATTAGGTACATTAAGATTAGATACACCGGCGCCACGAGTGTTTTGACTAAAATCAGACGTATGCCTGTTGACATAACATTTTTTCTGCTCTATCATTCTGGTCCAGGAAAAAACACATTTAGATTCTAATTACAACGAAATGAAGTTCATTTCAGATTGTGCTTTTCCATCAGATCGCTAAATAGCTAACAGCTGTTTGTCTGCGTTGAAATAGAGGGCGTCTCTTTCTACTCTATGCACACTGAGCGAGACTTCAACCCAGAAAGATAGGTAGCTAACGTGCTTGCAGTGTAAAACACTATTAACATTCTTACTACCCGTTGTCCTATTACCCGTTTTCCCGTAGGAATGAAGAATTTTCCCGTGGTAAAAAGTACCTAGCCTATTTTCATCAGGAATAATGTGGGCTCCTAAATGGTAAAATAATTTTTCAAATTGGTCCAGTGGTTTCGGAGCCTAGTTTTCAATACAATCAGACAATCAAATCTTTCCTCTTTATAATATCCCAACACAGCAAGCCCAATAAAGCTATAAAGCTAGCATATAAATATAAAGCTAAATTACCACTGACTCATTCACTGACTGACTGACTGACTGACATAATTGTTCTCCTTGATGGCGGATGGGGAGGTATGTTTTTTGATAAGGGGGACTAAATTAAAAATATACACTATAGTACACCGCCGCCGTGAGCTGATTGCAGCTCGCGCACATATAAAAAACTAGTTATATAGTATAGATAAATGTTATCAATGTACGTAGGTACATAGTCTAAGCCAAACCATGTCAAACGTAACAACTATTTGAAAATACACTTGCGAGCTTTAAAATGGAATCGCTTTCATCGCGAGTTGATCAAAACAATTTTTTTACAATTTATGTACAATGAACTATAGATTGTGGTATATCATTTGAAAGGTAATTTTGTTACCATTCAAGTGATATCAAGAAGATTTAAAATTAATTAAATTGGCTACCTAAATTTTGGGAATTATTGCAATAGGTCGAAGTTGCAATTATCGGCTTCTATCGGCGCCGGAGCTGGATGAGCTGGATTTCTCCCTCGTATCCGCTGTTTTAGCTCGTCCCACATATGCCAGATTGGGTTCAAGTCAGGAATAAGGGCTGGCCAGTCTAGTGTGGGAATGCCGACATGGAAGACGTCTGTCGGTACTGTCTAGTCACTTCTGCGGTGTGGCAGCGGACATTATCGTCCATTAAATCAAAATTTATCGTCGCCAATAAATCCTGCGTAAACATAACTTAACTCATAGTTCACTACAAAGAAATTGTAAAAATTAGTCTTGAGCAACCCTTGAAGCGATTCCAGTTTAAAGCTCGCAAGTGTATATATAAAGCACTCGCGTCTCTTCTTTGTTCTTTTGAGGGGAAAGTGGAACCACTTAATTACAGCTACTTAGTGTTCACCAAAATATAATCAGACAATCAGGTAGCTTCGTTGGTTAACTTTGACGTTTTATGTATGAAAAAATGCGTTAAAAACATCAAAACAAGTTTAAAATTGAATCGTCGGTTGGTAAACTCGGCACGAACCCAAAACTACTGAATGGATCAGGTTGAAATTTTGCACACAAACATAACTGACCTGGAATAACCTATAGGCTACTTATTATTACAAAAGACACGTGCGAAGCCGCGGGTTGAAGCTGTTACTATGAACATCCATTGTAATGTCTACCTATAGATACAGGGTGCCACGGAAAGAGTAAATTTGGAATGTTTTTTGTGAAAAAAGTAGTTTATTTTTTCTTCCTACTCGTATTTTACACGCACTTTTGCATTACTGAACATTACAAAATATTTCACAAATGTTTTTGCTTGTTTGTTCAGCAAAACCAATGTTTTGTCGTGAAATTATTACAAAAAAATTATGTAAATCATTTAACAATAATATTATTAATATAGTAATACACGCAAGAGTACCCGAATATGAGGAAATGACGTCTCTATTTTTTTCCAAGAAAAGTACTTAATAAAATCGAAGTTCAAAAAATCGTAGAACAAACGTTGACCCCCTCGATGTCCAGAATCACCCCCTTTCGGCTTAATACATCCTTTTCTTGTCACCCTGTACAGATTCAACTATAGGTATTATTTCATCTCACAACTACCTCGATCCAAGCGAGATATTCTTCTCACGTCCGCCGTGCACCGGGCTGGAGGAAAACACCTCATTTCCTAACATCTCCAGCAGAATTGATGAGGAACTCTATAGAGTAAGTTTCAGATTCAATTGGTGGCACGGTGCAGCGAAGTTTCACTCTTCGGTTTAAAGATTCTCATAGAACAAAATATGTTCACTTAAAGACACAAAGTTCTGACATGGAATTGATCTGATAATAGACCCTGAGAGACAGCAATAAGGCGATGCAACCCTATCATACCTAATATATTAGGTACAGTGCACAAGTGGCTGCGCCAACACAGGTGCCCTCCCTATTCCCTTTCTCTCGTAGTCACACTAAAAACGCGCTATAAGGGAAATCTAAGTCTCGTTCACCATTTTCAAGTAAAGCATTGATAGGTTACTTCTTAGTTAACATTCACTGACAAGTGAGAGTTACTAGTATTTTTGTCAGTTTCACAAAGGAAAATAGAGCTCGAATAACACCTTACGTTACATTCGTTCAATCATTGTTTAATAAACGTCAAACGTCATTGGCAGTTGTCAATTGACTTGTCATTTGTGGTGTTTTCTTGTCTAGTATTTGCGTAGACAGAGAGTCTAGGCTTTCTTTATCTATTCTCAGTCTACGGGTGTTTGGAAAGCGTGTCTCGTGATTATTTTGTTTCTCTATTTTAAAATATAGATAAAGTTAAAAACGTTATATTAAAAAGAGATAGTAGAGCAAAATCTATATATATAAAAGAAAGTCGTGTTAGTTACACTATTTATAACTCAAGAACGGCTGACCCGATTTGGCTGAAAATTGGTGGGGAGGCAGCTTAGAACCAGGAGACGGACATAGGCTATGTTTTATCCCGGAAATACCACGGGAACGGGAACTACGCAGGCGAAGCCGCGGGCAGCAGCTAGTTTTCTATAAATGAGAGGAAGATTTTGGTATCCCTTGTGCAGAAATACCAAGATGAGCTTGAAAATAAACAAAGCGATGCATCGACGTGGAAGAAGAAAGAGGCCGCTTGGGAAAGCATTGAAAACGAATACAATGCTCGATCTGGCACATTCGGATCGACCAAAACATTAAAGGTAAACATACTTGACCCTGAGGGCCTGAAACATACGGTCAGAAAAAAGTCGACTGCAGCTCCAAAAACTCTGGCTAAATAAAAAATAAAAAATTGGAGAAGCTGACGCATTTGATGGGCCCCACCGTCTACAATAGAATCCCAAGGGATATAACAACATATTCGAAGCGCCGAGTCAGTCAGCATTCAAGTACAGATTAAAAACGTCAATTCAATATTCAATATTCAACGTGGCTCTTAAATCAAGCGTACTATTCGTTCGATGAGTTCGGCTGCCGAAAGCCATCGAATTACAATGAGTAATTGTTATTAATGTATATCCATTTCCTGATAGTGGTTTTCTTTATTAATAAATATTACATTATTATGTAAATTATCAAATGTAAGTTGCTGTTTAAGCACTAATAAATGAGTTTATGAGTTTACGCTGGGAACTTTACCTAAACCTTTCTAACGTTCGACCCATAACTCAAAAAGCCCGTCCAAAAAAAAACTTAGTTCCTCCAAAAAGCCACACCAATTCTATTGAGCTCATTGTGTGCCTGAGCCCTTATCACAAAACACATTTCCTTCTGTAATCGTGTGAAAAATAAGGCTAGAGTTTTTCCTTCGACATTTTACCACATTTCGCTTGATGATTGATTTGTCGGCTGCCGACATTGCTGCCGATGTATAATTCACCAGCTGTCGTGTCGTCTGCTCCATCACTCAGGGAAAGGGGAATAACGGAATAATTATTTTTATGATTGTGTCAAAAAAGTCGGATTTCAAGCATGACGCGTGACTCGCGGTGATACTCCTAAGTGAAGAAATACTCTGTTCATAGAGATAACTAGTTGCCGCCCGCGGGTTCGCACGCGTTGTTTCTATCTATGGAAATGTTTAAAGGTGATTTCTATCCCATGGGAACTGATTTATGGGATAAAAAGTAATTTAGTAGGAAGTAAAAGTGTTTGATTCCACGATTAGAATTACCCGTTTGCAAAATTTCAGCCACCAGCAACAAACATCCATCCATCCAAACTTTCGCATTTATAATATTAGTGTGATAATTAGTGCGATGGTGTCAATCCAGTCGCCAAAACTAAAGTAAAATAATTTGAAAACACTAAAAACGTTTCCGTCCTTTCATAGTATTCAATATTACACCTCACCTCAACAGCCTATATTATGGGTCCACTGCTGGACGCAGGCCTCCCCCTGATAAGCGCCTTATTGAGTTTTATCTCATGGGGGTAATGCCCACGCTGGGCAGGCGGGTTAGGGATCGCATTTTGGCGCTGTATGGCGCCGGCATAGAACTAGCACCACCCGAACTCTTCCCGCGGGTGTCGTAAGATATCCAACGGGGGCGCTAGTAATAGTAATTCAATGACGGGGGCAAGCAGCAGCGCCCCCTGCAGAACAATTCTACCACCGAACTGCGATTAATTATTACAAGGATAGTATAGTTTTCAGTGCTTCCAAATTCATTTAGTTTCGTTTTGTTGACATCTGAATTGACAACAATGTGGAAATCAAATCATTTCAACTTCGATAGTTTTGATTGTTTTGAAAAACCTAAAAACTGACTTCGAATCCGTTCGTGCGTTTTAAACTATTCTTTTAGATCTTGCGCGATGAATACGAATCCCTCGGGAATAAATAATGGGACAGGTGGTCCCATTATTTATTCCCGAGGTATTCGTATTATTTCGGGATCATCCTCTATACAACTGCAAAATAATCATAAAAACAAGAACGTTTGTCGATTATTCATACATGTACCGGTTAGAGACATCGCTATTTGATGAATACCTACCTAAAAATAGTAGGTACTTACCACCACATTTAAGATGGATCGCTCTGTATAGGATACTTTGGAAATTAAGTCAATATATTGACTTTATTCAAAATATTTCAAAAAGTGTGTACTCTACAGTATTTTCTAAAACGTGCAAACCAATACCTTTCATTTGATAACCTATTTGGTGAAGTATCCCCCCTTTTTAAAATCAAACCCCCCCTTGATGACCATTTTTCAAAAAGTGTTCGTTTTACAAACCTCTCTATTATTTTTCCTGAAACCTTGGACACTTTTCTACACCTACTCAACACCAAACCGTCCAAAAAATTAGCTGAATTTGAATTCTTCAACTCTCTCTTAGAGTTAGTTCACATTTTATACTTTCGCGTTTTGACACCAGAAGAAGGATTTGATATAAAACTGGTGGTTACTACTGCTGCTGCCACAAACAGTTACTAAGCAACAAATCTACTTTAGATATACATGTTTTTAATACCTCCTAGGAATCAATTCTAAACGCTCACATTTTTATTACACATCTTCCTAGAAATAACTTTACTCATATAACCTATTTGTAGGTAACGGAATCAGTACTAAAGCTGAAATAATAAAAATAATAAATAGAAGCCCTACCAAACCACTGAAATAATAATGATAGCAAAACATGTTATTCGAGCCAGTATCACTATTGAGCTTTTTATGTGCTGTTTTATGACTGGTTTTATTAAATAAATAAACTTTGTCGTAAATTAAAAACACGTCGTAACGAAGACTGTATTTTTTACCTTGAATTCAGTAAATAAGGGAATTTACCTCAAAAGTGTTAGGTACACTTTGCCCTAGGTATATGTATATAGAATTCACTTTACGATCAAAATATTGGTACAATAAAAGCAATTAGTAGAACTTAAAACTGCCAATGCAACGAGATTGATATCTTCGGTCAAATCTGCCGCCGCACCCACCCTCACGGATGTCCTCGGAAGATGGGAAGGCGCAAGTGTGTCGACGCATGTAGCGTACCACACAATGGGCTTCCCTAAATCCCATGGGACTAGTGTCATACCTTCGAGCCTCTTACCATCGTCACGTTACAGGACATTCGGTTCGAGAATAGCTGCTACGTTACCGGTGACAAAGACCCGCCGGATGATGTCGTTAAGGCTGGCGTGGCGAGATATCTGACCGGTGCGCGGCGGCCCTAGTTAGTACACGATAATCTTTGATGACCAAGCTGTTCGACAGCAGTACCGCACTGGCATTGATGAGGCGCACAACACCTTGTACCTAACCGAAGACATGTTGCGATACGGAAATTTACGGGATCCAATAAAATGTAGTAGGTATAATTGACTTAGTTGAAAATCAAGAAGTTTTGCTCTGCATATGATTCAAGGACAGTCACCTGCACTCTCGTACTCGTTACGATGTTAACTTAGCATGACGTTAGTACCTCGACGTTGTGACCCAGAGAGTCGCGACCTGCTCCGGTGGCAGGCATTACAAATTACAAGCGAAATCAGGCATATAATGCTGGTTGTCACCGGACGTTGATCGGCACTTGGCTGGTTGTCATGTCATTATCATTATTCTATTTGTTTGAGAGGGAGGGATTCCATGTTGAACGATAGTCTAAGAGAATTCACTAGATTTATCTTGCTTTTAAAACATTTATTATTATTTTTGTTATAAATTTCGTATTTTCTTTTGTGTGTTTATTTGTCTGTAAGCCGTGTAGACACGCACGCACCAAAGGTCCTGCCAGCGTTATTCAACTTTATGTTGAGCAACATGAAGCTGAGGCAGGACCTTTTTGGTTCACATAGAATGAATACTTTTTTATACTTTAAGGATTTTTTTTCTCTAATTATTTATGTATATCTTATGTGTGAGCCAACAAATGGATTTTTCGTCTTTCTCTTCTTCACCGCAGACCGTGTCTGTCTGGAAAATGCTTTAATTTTCGACCACTTTTATAAGTCTGTCAATAAGCGCTCTATTTTATGACAAGGTACGAAACTAATGTCTTACCCGCCTAAATTTTAGTGCAGTGACTGTACATTTTCGTACTAGGTACTACTACTTTCAAAAAATGATAAATTAATGCTGTTACGACTTCGTCGCAACTCTTGTGTCAGCTCGTAGTAACAAGTTACTGACATGTAATAAGGTGTATATTGGCGTGACAGTTCTGTCTTTGTACATTTTAGATCTATGCAATAAAGCTGGCAGTATGTCACAATGTCATCCTTATGAAACTCTCTTATTGTGACAGATACAATGTGTCAGATATAAACTTTTATTTCATTGATATAAATGTGATTTTGTAACAAAGACTAAAAGCTTGTAGAGTGGGTATTGACAATTTGGATGCAATGCTACAGTTACATAAAATACTTACCTCGTATAAAATTGTTTTTCAAGCTTGACTTGGCTCAGTTTCCAGTAACTTCTCGTTTTTTTTGCCTGGGGCTCTATCCGGTCGTATGTCGTCGTGTCGACGTTTAGCACAATGTAAGGGCGCAGTCGAACTAGCGTCCGTCTTACAATCGTTTTGTCGAACTACGAGGGCTTTTCTTCGATAAGTTGCTCGATAAGTCGCACGAGAATGCAGTTTTTGGCAGGACATGATATATTTGAGATATGTAACACATGATATTTTATCCCGTGATATTGCGTACGAGTGATATTATGCAGATTTGGCCTCCACGTGCATTGCAAAACTGTTTGTCGAACTGGTGGCCGTGCACTAGATTTTACCGATACGCGATTCTTATATTTAAAGTAACAGGTAACAGTAGGTACCTACTGTGGTATTTTTTTGGTATTGTAGGATTCAAACTTCGAACAACAAAAAAACAAATGACAGACATTTTGAGGTTGCTAATGTCGTGCGCTAAACTTCTGATTTTGAAATTGAAACGGCGAACTATACAAAAATGCAAATATTTCGAACAAATCTGTATAACTTGAATGCACCACCAACCCACACCCGTGGATAAAAACCACGTTTGGTATGCATAGCGCGCCATTAAAATCTGCATTTTCAAAGTGGTTAACCCAATATTGGCCGCAGTTCCAGAACGTATACGAGACGGAAACGAAACCGGAAGTGGATTTAACGGGAACAGCATTTTATTAAGCTTGCCACTGAGTCTTGTAAAGTAAATTGGCTATCCGTTGTGAAAGGGTTGGACCACAGACATTGAGGGAAAACTTACGAGTAATTTATGATCGCAAACTTTTTTAATCTGTGTTTTCTGGGAATTAAGTCTACGGACGTGGCAGGCGTTTTCCAAAAAAGAAAAAAAACTCCTATTTACCTTCGGGCTGTATAATATAAGGCGTGGGTCATTGCATGGTCCAATAAGGTTTTCGTCATAGGCTTAGAGCCAGCGACCGCCAGAACTTGGACATTTTATAAAAGCAGAGAGTTTGTCGACGTATGCTCCCCACACAGGTAGGAACGATCACCGATCATGAAATTTGGTTCATAGTGGCTTTAGCAGATATCGGCTTGCAAAGTTGCTGAATTTTCACCAAAATTTGTTATATTATAAGGTCTATTTTTTATATTTTGGTCGGGATAGTGTTAGAAATCCAGTACTGCCACTGCCAGACACTTGGCATGGTGGTTTTCCCCTGCCACACGCTGTTAACCTTGATTAAAAGTAAGAGAACTTTCGTCATAGTTTAAAAGCTGAATTCTAACTAAGTTAAGTGATGTTGTCTACCGATTGACGATGACTAAAAATTTATGCTTTAGTTTTAATAAATCTTAGAAAAGGTTTCTTTTCATACCACAAGAAGGTTTTCTTTATAAAAAGGTAGGTATCTAAAAGTTTGACCAGGCTGTAAAGAAGGCGCTACAGCAGCGTCGCGGCGTCGCTCGTCGCGTCGTATCATCTATGCACGACTTTTGCTCGGTCTAGACAAAAGCAAAGACTGCTACAGCGCCCTTTATTGAGTTTTAAGGTGCCTAAATAGGGACTTTTTAAGGTTCCGAACCCCAAAAGAAAAAAAGGAACCCTAAAATGAATCACTTTGTTGTCCGTCTGTCTATCTGTCCGTCATTCAACCCCCTTTCCTCAGGAACGCGTGGAGGGATCGAGTTTAAATTAACATCAATGCTCAAGTCCATAACCTCTTGGAGCCTCAGTATAAATAAAACTTCTAAGTCAACGTAATGAAAAGGTACACCCGTTTATGTCCAAATATTTTGAAATTTCCCAGGGAATCACATACACACAAAACCTATACGATACTTCCCGTTGACCTAAAACAATGATATTTGGCAAGAAACAAGGTCTTTCTAACAATACGGCACCCTTAGGGCGCAAGTCTGACTCGCACCTGACGTTTTATTCTTTTTTAGAAACCCCTCAGTGGAAGTCATAACCAGAGAGTTCTGGGTCATACCTCTAAGTAACTACGCCTGGTTGAGTCAAACTTTAACCTTCATTTATGTCTGTACGTCACTTGTAATGGCCGATTTTCTTTATTACGGGCGTAAAATGACCCAACTGCAGAGTGCGTAACATTTTATTGTTTTCGGACTTTGACATAAACTGCAATAAGTTTAAAGCTGCCCTAAATCCTACCCTTGTGTGCTGGAACTATAATTTAATGCTACGATGGGTATTTAAGTCTTGGGTATCATATTGTTTTGGGTTGATAAATAATAATAATAATAAATAATAAATGATGCTGGACCATTCATACAGCAATAACTAGCCCCAAGCTAAGCAGAGCTTGTGTTATGGGTACTGGATAACTGATATACTTAGTACAATACATTGGTACATTGATAGATATTTTTTATTATACATAGAAAACACCCAGACCAACGGAACAAATTTCTGCAGATCGTACACAAATTTGTTCCGAGGCGGGAATCGAACCCGCAACCTCCAGCGTCGCAGGCGGACCTTCGCCCGCTGCACCACGGAGGTCTTCGTTGATACTATTTAGAACTGACACCAGTGCGGTCGGATGCTAATTTGACATGATTCTGTCCCATTCTGATGGCACGTGGATTATACACGCTGTCATAAATAATACTGGACAATCTGCACAGCATTATCTAGCCCTAATAATAATAATGCTGGACAATCCGCACAGCATTATCTAGCCCCAAACTAAGCAAAGCTGGGTTATGGGTTCTATTCTAGATAACTGAAATAGGTACTTCAAAATTTTCATTACATAGATAGATATTGTATACGTAGAAAACAATATCAATATCTGCCGATCGTAAAACATTTTTCCCGAACCCATAACATCCCTTTTCCTTTAATTATTTTGTCTTTTCTTTGGGATAGTATTAGAAATCAAGTAGGTATTTTCATTGCCAGACACTTTGGCATAGTGGTTTAGCCCTGCCAGACGCCTTAAACATTCATAAAATGTAAAGTGAACTTTCTTCATAGTACATAAGCTGAATGTTATTTAATTTTATTTGGGGAATTACTAAAAAGTGTTTCCTTGAACGTTTTACTATTTCGATAGTTCCGATGTGCTCAACCCATTAGACATTTTGGCATAAGTACCAAGAGTTTTCTGCTGGTAACCAAAACCTACAGACAGCTTCTGTCTGTAGGTTTTGGTAATACAATACAATACAATTCAATATCCATTTTCAGAAAAAGGATATTGAATTGTATTGTGTTGTGGAGGTTCATACCTAGCAGTGGATGAAGTCAGATTGTAAATGATGACAATGATTAAAATTGTAACAAGCGGCTCGTGAATCAGAGTAGGTTCCAACTGGCACGACACCCCCAGACAGATCCGTAAAAAAAAGTTAAGGCCAGGTAGTCCTGCAGCAGTAGGCGTATGGGAAAATGCGCGCCTGCCAAGCCGCCGCGCTCATGTTTTTTGTAGTTATTTAACCATGGTGATTTAGAAAATCATTTTATCAAGTCAAACTCTGCGAATTTGTTTAGAAATATTAAGTGTCCTTAGTTGAGTACAAAAAAAGTGTAATATCAGTAGTTCGCTAGTCAAAGTATTGAAAAAACGTTAGAAAAAGGGGTATCTTTGGTATTATTTTCTGTCGAGTGAAGTTCATTAGATCTTGTAACTGAATACGACTTTGACTAGACTAGATCCTTAGGTAATATATGTATATCTTTTTTCAGAATCAAGAATCAAGAATCAAGAATTTATTGGTAAATATTAAATTACACGTCAAAAAACAATTATAAATAACACATGATCATTGCAATTACATTATTATAAACTTATTTCCGAAATTTTATTAGATCACTTATTAATTAATTAATCTTATCTGCTAACTTAGGTAACTATAAATATTCTTCGCTTCCTATGGATTAATTTTATTATATTTTATTGCTTATTATTATTATTTTCTTTGCATCTTGGCACGGGGACTGTATTCTACAGTTCCGGTGACTCTAGGAACTCCCCGAAGCTGTAGAACACTTTCCCCAGAAGCCACGTTTTAAGTCGGTGCTTGAATATGTTGGAGGAATCGCATCTCTTATTTTATCGGGTAATCGGTTATAGACTGCGGGGCCCATTATGTACACTGATCTCTCCGACTTACATAATTTGTGTGAGGGTGTTTTAAGTCTGTAGTGGTACTCGTTGCTACGGAGTGCGCGGTTCGGGTTAACTCCACGACGCTGGAACAGGTCCAGATTTTGATGGGTGAACAGCGCTACCTGGTAAATGAGCTCGCTTGGTAGCGTCATTATTTTCAGCTGTGCGAAGTATTCCCTGCAGGATACATCATCCGGGACCCCCACAATGGCGCGGACGGCCCTCTTCTGCATCACGAAGATGCGCTCGGTGTCGGCGGCTCGCGCCCATAGTTCCGTCCCGTACGTGACTATACTATGAACGGTCGCAAAATAGCACGAGCGGACCGCGTCCCGAGACGCGGTGTTAGCAAGCCTTCGTAATGCGAAGCAGGCTCGTCCCAGTTTTTTGCACAAGCAGTCGATGTGGACGTCCCAAAGCAGTGCGCTGTATAATATGAATCCCAGTAGCCTGGTATTTTGGACCTGTTGCAGCGGCGTGTGTCCTGCAGATATTTTTAGGGTTCCCGATTCAGAATTGTAAACACTATTTTCTAAGTCTCAGATGGTTTTAAAAATCACAAAAATGCGGCCTCTGAGCTGGCCTACCAAGCCTTAAGTACATTGGCCGAGACCAATACTGAAATAATTTCTTTAGCCAACATTTTCCAAGTATGTTCGAAAAAATTAACCTTTCCTCCCTTCCCTTACTTAGCATTCATGCTAAATTGACATTCGCATATTTTACGTAGCGCGCGGCGGTGTCACTACGCGGAACTGTCAAATAGGCGTGACTTGACGTCATTTGACGTAATTCGACGCAGGCTCAGCGAAACGTGGGCAGGGCAATGATCCAAACCGTTGTAGACTTTAACGTTACCTTTTAGAAAGGCTTTCTTGAGCCAAGATGCAAAGAAAGTAATAATAATAATAAATAAAATAAAATAAATCTATAGGAAGCAAAGAATTGTATATAGTATAGTTACCCGAGCTTATAGCAGATAAGATTATTTAATTGATTAGTGAAATAATATAATTCGGAAATAAGTGAATATTAATATAATTGTAACGGAGACCATGCGTTATAATTTTATTTGACGTGTAAATTTATATTTATCAATAAATTCTTGATTCTTGATGATGCTTATGAGAACATAACCCATCTTGTGTATCCCAGATGTTTTAAGTACCTATCATATGGAATGTGTAATCTGTCACTACGCATAAGTCAGGGTCGGAATAGTTCATTAATTTCTTACTTTTCTCACAACAACATCATAACCACCAGGATATCGTAAAATTTGAATTAAGTATGAAACTATAAAACTTGCAATCTCAATATTTTGATACCCAGGTGAAATAGCAACATAGGCATAGATAGATGATTTTTTTACCAACATAACAAAAAAACATGTTATTCTTACCAACATATTAAAGACTATAAAAAAGACTAGTTTCTGACCGGAAAAGTAGCTTAATACTAAGCCAGGTCTAGAACTACATCTATGCAAAATTTCAGTCTGATCTGTGAAGTAGTTTTGTCGTAAAGAAGTAACTACTAAACATCCATAGTTAATGGTTTAATCGGATATTTAAAATATCTATCTACGAGTTGTATTGTATTAAGTATATCAGTTATCTAGTACCCATAACACAAGCTCTGCTTAGCTTGGGGCTAGATAATGCTGTGTGAATAGTCCAGCGTTATTTATTAATTTATTTATTTATCGCGTACCTTTTGTTATTTATTATATCCCCTACGTTTCTACTGCGTTACAGCGATCGTGGTAACGGGGCGACTGATAATATATGAAGATATTATAACAAAAGGTACGCGATAAATACCCGATTAAAACATTAACTATGTTTACAAATCGTGAAATTTTAATAAGTTTTATTAAACATCCAAACTCTCGCATTAAAATATTAGTGTGAAGTGTGATTATGATAACATTCACTTATGAACAAGTAGGTAAGAGTAACAAATTTTTCGTGACTTTTCATTCCTGAACACAAACATGACGTAGTAATTTCGCTACGGTTTCGTAGACCGCTCGACGCGTGACTTGCTTGGAGGGGTTAACTATAAGACAGTGATTTCATATTTTCTTAGAGGGAAATAAGAGCTTGAATTTATTTATAATTAATTTATCTTTTTTCTTTGCAGCCGCTCCATGATTATGACAAGTTTAATATTTGGACCCAAGTTGGAAATAAATGAATAATGCCAAACAACTCACGCAGAATTATCATGCCAAAAAGTAGGCAGAGCTTATGTTATGAGTACTAGATAACTGATATTCTTAATACATGACACACATAGAAATTTTTATAATAACACATCATTTATTTCAGACAACTTAAAAACATTTTATAGATCTTACTTAACTCTATCTCTATTCTACGGTCCATAGTATAGTAAAATAAACATTAATTTTAAGGTATAAACCTTAAAATTAATATGGTAAGGTAGGTAATATGGTATAATTACTATAGACTATGGACCGGGTATATATATGGTACACGTACATACCCGGCACAAATATCTGCAGATCATATAAACATTTCTGACCCATCATTCATCGGTCACATCATTTATTTCAGACAACTTAAAACATTTACAGATCTTATTTAACTTATTCTACGGTTCATAGTATAGTAAAATATACATTAATTTTATGGTTTAAACCCTAAAATTAATATGGTAAGGTAGGTTTTAAGGTACAATTACTATGAACTATAGAACGGGTTTATTTGTACATATAAAAACCCGGCACAAATATCTGCAGATCGTTTAACATAGACATTTCGGTCCAGTATCGCAAAGCCCATGGTCTCGTAGACCCTCTACGCATGGCGTGCCACGCATTCGATATAAGCAACAATTGTTCAGAACGGCTATGAAGTGAAAAACGACAAGGAATGCCCCTCTAAATCGAACTTATAGGCCATCGCAGATTCAATGCTGTAAATCTTGGTAGTACAATATTGTTCTGGAATGTTCTATTTGGGTTGGACAAAAGGTCCTGTGAATCATAGACCAAGGGTTTTAGTTATTGGTTTTTGAATTTTTGGACAGTTTTATTACGGGTTTTTATTTGTTATCATGTATGTATAATAAAATAACATATAAAGCTTTTTATTGCGCTAAACACAAAATTATATGTAATGACGTATTACTAGCTAATTAACATGCTTAACAAATGCAATTGAAATTACCTTCTTACCTTTAAAAAGCAATTAAAAAAATAATTGTTTTAAATTATACTTATGATTATTTTCAGTGTCCATAAAAATAATTTAAGTTTAATCCGTGTACTTAATTGTCCTTATTATTATTTTTAACAACTGTGTATTAAAATACAAACACACACATAGGTGTAGGTACATCCTCAACCTCAACCTCAACAGCCTGTATTGGTCCACTGCTGGACTCAGGCCTCCCCTGATAAGCGCCTTATTGGCTTTTATCATATGGAGGGTAGTGCCCATAATCCCCACGATGGGCATTCAAACTACATACAAACTATAATATGTGTGATAGCTGGCTGATGATGCGGGTTGCAGATCAAGAGCTTAATTTATCTCAGCTCGCAAAGTTGACGCAGTTTTTAATACCACATTACAAAACTCAAACTTCTATCACACTATTTTACTATAAAAACTATCGTAGTTTGACGAATTCATTACGGATGTAAGCGGGTTAACTACGAACCTTATTTGTGTTCTAAGAACACCAACGTTTCATTCATCCCTTAACGAGGGACATCTTCAGGGTGAGTACGGTTCTAGACGCGCGCGTTCCGCATCCCTCCGAGCACTGCGCACGAGCGCGCGTTGAGCCCGAACGTTGGTGTTCTTACAACACAAATAAGGTTCGTAGTTAACCCGCTTACATCCGTAATGAATTCTATCACACTAATATTATATATGCGAAAGTTTGGATGGATGGATGTTTGTTATCTCTTCAAGCCAAAACTATTGAACGGATCGGGCTGAAATTTTGCGTTCGTGCAGTAGTAGTAGGTATGGGGAAAGAAGCGCTCTCAACGAACAACGAGACGAATTAAGCACATGGCGATTAATGGTGTTACGCCGCGTAACACCGGTCAATACGCCAGGTATTTAGAATTGTTATAAAAATGCTGGTAAGTTCTATAGTATCGACTTCCTCTAGGTAATACTAAAATTTATAGCCAACTAGCTTTTACCCGCAGTTTTGTTAGCGTGGTAGGTAGGGTACCTAACTAAAGGTAGGGCAATAAGACATCATTTTTCAGCTATAGCCTCGATAGCTCTCGCAATCTCAACAACTGTTTTTTGCTAAATTACATCTATCCATTTGCATCAGTGAATGGAAAAAAAACATTTGCATAGAAAAAACGAATCCATCTGTGACTACTTACACACGAAGCATTAAATATTATATGTATAATCCATAGAATGCACCTTTAGCCATTAATCAAATTATTTCGTTTCTTTGCTGGAGAAAAACATTCTGTTTAATTTTCATATCTTACAAAGCAGGATGACAACATCACAAATTCAATCTCTATTTTGACAAAATTAGGCATCATTGCATGGACGGACTTTTTATCTAAATTTAGTTTCTCGTTGGACATGATGTGTTATTTATCAAACCTTCTTTAAATCCTAATCGGGGGCGAAGCACTAAAAAAATTGGCCCATTGTTTAAGGGCTACATTCTAAATGTTTGTCAAATTTAATTCTGATATTATATATTATTTATTTATCATTTATTTTATGTTTCAGACAATGTCATACTTTTTTAAATAAAAGAATAAGATAATCTGCGAGACATGCCCCGAATAAAAATAAATAAAAATACCGATGATGGCGGCTTCACTCGCCCATTTTCATGTCGGAAAAAGTAAAATCACGTACTTACAACCATATCAAGTGTAATTTTTTCCGTAAAAAACTGGGCTACCTCCCGTAGGACTGCTGAGTGACATCCCTTTTAACAGCTGTAAGTGCTTATGCGTACTTACGTACTGGCGTAGCTTGTCGGGCGTGCGTCGAATACAAATTATTGCAATATTAAACTTATTTCAATAATGTTAGTTCTTTTTTTGCGACGGCGTGATAACGGTATAATATGTAGCTTTAATTTCTACCTATACGTTATTACTAACGTTATTTCTAAATTGAAAAACGTCGTTATAGACCTTTCACGCCTAATGGAGTACTCGCGATTGACCTTTCAAAGACTTAAATGAATATATCCCCAACTAGACCTTTATACAGCTTCGCATAATGTATGCGTTTTAACATTTTGACCATATTGGCCGTTGAATTGACCTTTGAATCAATGCCTACCTACCTATACCTGCCTAAACACATTATTTCAATCTGCTTAATTTTTATTTATTAAACTCTAGAATTATTCGACAGATTTTCACATTTTCCTTAAAAATGACAAAATATAAATGAATACTCATAAAGGCAAACAATGTTCTAATTTCAAAACCTTGTCACCTGTCATCTAAACAATGACGTTGAATCATTATTAGCCGAAATAAAAGGGCATACTTTGTTAACAGACGACATTCATCAAAGCATTATTCAAAGGTTTTTCTTCGATTTTCTGTCGTAGGTATTTTTGGTCATAACTCGATAGAAGGCAGGATATAAATTAATTTTACACCGTTGGCTGCGCTAACAAGCAACAAAATTTAAAAACAAACCACTTACTATCGTTTTTAACAAGTGAGTAGGTATAGGTATGTTCGCAACGTTCGCAACAATCTGAATTAATAATTTGATCGAACATTGTCATTTGTCATGTCCCATCGAATTTTAAACTTCGAATTCTACACAAAACAAATTGATTTTAAAAATGTGTGAGAGAAGGACGACTTACATTTAATTATAATTTCATTCATCAAAGATTCCAAATTTGAACGAAATCGTGCTAAAATTTGCTTTCAACCAAGGTGATAAATTATGAATATGGTAAACATACCTGCCGATACTGATGAAGCACATGTGCATGATGCTGGCTGAACACGCGAGGACGTCGCAGGTCACGTAGATGTTGCACCATACCACGCCCAGCGGCCAGTAACCTACAGAAGAAACAATTTAAACTCTTTTGTTATGACACATAGGACCATTATGTGACCATGACGACCTCCGTGGCGCAGCGGGCGACGGTCCACCTGCGACGCAGGAGGTTGCGGGTTCGATCCCCGCTTCGGAACAAATTTGTGTACGATCTGCAGAAATTTGTTCCGTTGGTCTGGGTGTTTTCTATGTATAATAAAAATATCTATCTATGTAATGTATTGTATTAAGTATATATCAGTTGTCTAGTACCCATAACACAAGCTCTGCTTAGCTTGAGGCTAGATAGTGCTGTGTGAATTGTCCAGCATTATTTTATTTTTATTTTTATTATCTTTTATTCAACTTATAGTTAGATTTTTCTGCTGTCTATGCGGAAAGCAATGTGACAAACTTACAATACTCCATCAATACTCAAAATTAATAAACAAAGGAATTTTTCAGAAAAATAGAACTGTGGCGAATTTACACTGCTTTTTTTCGTGACGAATTTACTTTGTGGCAAATGAACAACAACCCCTCAAAACTCTTTACGACCATGATAGTGTTCCAGAAATGAACCGATTTGATATTTTTTTTCGAATGTTTTGACCTCTTTAGTTGCAGTATCTTAGTTGAAAGAGTTTCCTCGGTCGAGCTTATTCGTGATTCTGTCAATATTAAAAAAAAACTGATTCAGAAGGGTTACAAGTTCAGGAAAGTGAGGCAAGTTTTTTAGAAACAACAAGACCTTATTTAACTTGAGCGTGAGAACAAAAACGTGAAAATCTTGTTAAACTGCAGACTTGTGCTAAAATACTTGCAACAAAGTACCTAGGATGCTTCTTACTTTACAGTTTTACGGCATAATTTTAGAAATTTCACCAGCAAAATTCTCAAAAATAGTGCACCTTGTCAGGGTAGGTACTTGGTTAGGTAAGCGTATTGGTACTGATTGTTGGGTTCAAGAGTCAAAGTCCATAAGAAGTAGATCCTATACCGGCATCGTTATGGTATTATGCCGTTTCATACAATAAGGTACCTACATCTCGAAAACAATTTAACAAAAGTTCCTAATTTCGCTTTTATTGAAATTCCTTTCATTTTCTGCGTCTCTGAAGTTGATATGAATGTTATTGGTTTCCTCAAACGCGGTAACTGTTTCTGTCGAAATAGAAATGTATGTAATAGTCCACGGATATCGTTTTATCACCCGACTTTGCCGCCCTTTTCGTGTTTGCAGGCTTATAGCAATAAGGGAAGCCTATGTGAGGCAAATCGAGACGGTTCATATTTGCCCTACTCTTTGCTTCTAACAATTTCGTAAAAATATGTATACGGAAGGATCACCTCTAAAAACAAACTCGACGACGGACTTTTTTTTAAGATTACTAGAATACATACATGGTTTATGTAAACAGAAAACATAGAGTTAGGTATAAAAATAACGCAGGAAGTTGTGGATTCGATTCCCGCCTCAGGACAAATATTTGTACTATTTGTAGACATTTTTTTCGGTTGTTCTAAGTGTTTTCTATGTATGGGATATCTAAGTATCAATGTAATGAAATAAACATATAAGTTATCTAGTAGGTACCCATAACACAAGCTCGGCTTACATTGGGGCTACATGATGCTGTGTGGATTGTCCAGCCTTAGGTATATACCAAATAAAACGTCAAATGCGAGTCGGACTCGTGCACTGAGGGTTCTGTTTTATTATGATACCTTGTTTCTTGCCAAATATTATAATTCTAGGTCAACGGGAAGTAGGAACCCTGTATATCCAGGTCCAGGGAGAGAGTCAAAAGTATTTTTTTTTTAAGATTAAACTACAAATTTACGGTTTTCGGATCTTTTCCTTTACTTGTGCTAGAAGACGTTGCTTCTTGCCAAATTTCATGATTCTAGGTCTACGGGAAGTACCCTATAGGTTTTGTGTGAATGTGATTCCCTTGTAGATTTCAAAGTATTCGGAAATAAACGGCTGTAACTTTTGATTGCGTTGACTTAGAAGTTTTATTTATATCGAAGCTCCAAGAAGTTACGGACTTGAGTATTTGATGTTAATTTCAAGATTTCGATAATTTCGATATCTCCACGCGTTCCTGAGAAAAGAGGGTTGACAGACGGACAGACAGACAGACAGACGGACAATAAAGTGATCCTATAAGGGTTCCTTTTGAGGTACGGAACCCTAAAAAACATAACATTATAACTTAGAAAAATTCAAACTTACCTAAAAACCCTGGTATCGCTCCCATCGGCATGACGAACAAGCTGACCAACAGATCAGCGATCGCCAACGACAGCAAGAAGTAGTTTGTCACATTCTGCAGCCGCTTGTCCAAACACACAGCCAGACACACCAGGATGTTCCCCACCCCACCGGCTATTATAAACAATATCACAAACAGAAAACTCCAATCGTACCCCTTCACAGACGGCACTTCAATCCTCAGATCCCAGTTACACTGAAAGCTGTCAATCCCATCCACAGTAATGTTAGAATAACTGCCGTTAAAGTCAAACGTTCTGTTCAAATCGCCGTAACAGACTAAACTCTCTTCACAGTTGTAAGGGACTCTGACCCACAAGTTTTTCAAAGCGCTCTCGAAGAGAAACGTCAATATATTCAGCTTAAACCTAACGCCACATAGAGAAGCGTTGCTGATAAAATCCAGGCTACATGCGGAACAGATGTAGGACGTTTCATTTTGCACGTCTAAGTTTAGCTCGCAGGAGAATTCGGAGTAGCTTTCTTCGCCGCAGTCGAGGCCTAGGAGGCTCTCGCCGCATCCCTGGCCGGGGATCAGACGGCAGTGTAGGTCCTGGAGCGCTGAGTCCAGGTAGGTGAAGTTCGACATGGCCGTTATTCCATGAGGGTGTTATGTCGCCTCGTGAGGCAACATGACTGGGCATCACTGGATCATTTTGATGGCATCTGTAACAAGAGGAATGTGTGCTTTAACAAAGCTTAGAAAGCATTGTATTCAATCTAGGGATCTTTTTATTTTTTCGGGTGTCACCGTCTATTTAGTTCTTACATGTCCAGTCCAAGGTTGCCTGGAAGAGATCGCTCATAGCGATAAGGCCGCCTTTGTACTTCGTCTACTCTTAGCATTTATTTCTGTATTGTTATCTGTCTTTGTGTGGTACAATAAAGTATTATCTATCTTGCTGGAACATATTTGATGATCCTCAACAACCTGTATTGGTTCACTACTGGAAGCAGGCCTCCCCCTGATAAGCACCTTATTAGCATTTATCACATGGGGGGTAATGCCCGTAAACCCCAAGCGGGGCATGCGGGTTGGGGATCGCAGTTCGGTGGTAGAATTGTTCTGCAGGGGACGCTGCTCGCCCCCGGTGGATATCCCTTAGTCGCCTCTTACGACACCCGCGGGAAGAGTTGGGGTGGTGCAAATTCTAAGCCGGCACCACACAGCAGCATTTGATGATCAAATGTACTTACAATAATAAATTATTTTTTGATTGGAGAAGAAGATACATTTCTGGGAAATTATACATTTTAGGATTTCAACCTTATGAGAATTCAACATTCTGTTCCTAAAGGAGTTTCTTTTATCAGTTCCCCGTGTTTCAGTTTAAGAGATTATCAAACTAAAACTTCCTTTTCAGTAGTATGAAGTCTCTTCTTCATAGTTATGAACTAGAGGCTCGGTATTGTTTCCGCTCGCAGCTCTTTTGACGAAGTTTGTAAAGATTTGACCTATTTTTTCACAAGTTGCATCCATCAGAAACAAGACTGGAATATTTTCCATCCCTCGTTTCATTCCGTGTTGGGAAAAATAGGTTGCAAAAATATTTTCCACGTTTTCCAAAGTCGAGCCTTTTCAATTGAAAATCCATGGACTAAATTTTTGGATGGTACGCACAATATACTTGTTAGCTCAGATATCATGGAAGCGATGCAAAAAAATATACTTACCTGCAAATGGTCGACAGATTTCCTGAATTTTCTATTTTCTAAATGTATTTTATCTTAAAGTGCATAATACGACTAAATCAAGACGTATTTCTATAAAAACCAAATAAAAACTAGCAATGAACTGAAAATATTTCCGCCCTCGTAAATCAGCCCCGTCGTTTCAGTTTCATTGAGCATACCAAAATGATTTGTAGTGACGTGTGAACGGACGTAATTTTACACTGTTACGACACGACATCGATTTCACTACTAAAGGATCACTCGTTCCTTTAGTAGTGAAACCGATAAGGCACCGATAAGATTTCACAATCTAATTGGTGCAACAAATAAGGTGTCCCTAAGAAAGTTACAAATACCTTGTTGTTTTAAAATAATTTCCAGAGAATCGGTAAGGTTTGTAAGTGAATAGGATTAAGTGTTTTTTTTTTTAAACTAATCTGAATACTTATAAAATAAATTGTAGGCATCAGCACCTTGCCTGATAGTACCTACACAGAGCATAATAATTGTATTCATATATTTTCACATTACAGCACCAGATTTGACGAAGACGCGGCAACACAGACATCGCAACACCATGACTTGTCCGCAGTTCCGGGCGTATATTATACACATCGCCTGCCGTTAACAAATAAACGTCTGTTAAGGCGGGGATTCCCGAGCGGCCGATGCTATTAGGCCAGGAGCAAGACGGTGCGCAGGCAGCCGAGCACGATTTTGTAAGTAATTAGGTGTTTTGAAAAATATTATTTAATTATTATATATGGCATATAAAAATATTTCTATATATCTTATATATTATATATTTATATAAAAAATTTCTAGTGATGCACTGCGTAATAACGTTTGCAATGTTTTGGTATACATTTTGCGTCATTTTATTCATTTTTCTATTCACACTAATGATTCACAGTTTCATTACTTACCTTATTTTTATTTATTGGGTTACCTATTGAAAGGGTTTTCGGTTTTCGTTTGCAGCCTTTTGGTTTGTAGCCTACAATACATTACAAGGCAACTTAACAATACACAATATCGTGTCGCCTGATATAAAATGCTCCAACCATCAATTTAATTTGGAAAACAACCGTTGATGAAAAACTTGATGAATTGAAGATTCGGTATTAAATTCAATTTGCAGTCAATAAAACTGCATTCAAACAGCTGGCGTGACGTCACGGTGACGTGTAGTAGGACTTTCATTTTTATTTGATCGTTGTTTTGAATCTTGCTTAGCGTGAAGTCACGTGATGTTCATTATATTAAATTTACCTATAAAAGTAATACACCGATACTCGGTTCTAGAATTCAATATATTTTTTATCAACAAACACATTTATGAATGAAAACTTAACAAAAAATAATAAGTAAGTACTTACCTACCTACCTAATATTAACAAAAAATTAGAAGGTACCTAACTAAAAACAAAAACAGATTTCTACAACGCATAATTGTACATACGCAGTAAGAAAGGTTCACATATGTACGAGTCAGAAAACGGAAACGAAATGTGAACACCAAAAATTGTTCCTGCTATTTGCTATGATAAGTAGACCAATGTCTTATATAATTTTTAAACAATATTTATTTGGTTATGTCATCATTTTGCTCTCAAAAATATCTAGGATTATTAGTACTATAAAATCAGTAAAGTTTAGTTTTGGTGACATCTTAACTGACACCATTAATAACTTAAGTACCTACCTACATACCTTTGGTTTTAAGTCAGAAATCAGAAATAAATAGATAAGGTTTATTTATTTTGGCTTACAAAATAAGCCCATAAACAAGTTAAATTTGAAACTTTACGTTAATCATTTCCAAAATTAATAATTAAGGTGTAAAATTTTTGCGGTTTGCCAAAGACGAAAACTTACATTAATATCAATATGCATACTAATAATTATTATAACAGCGAAAGTAACTCTGTCTGTCCGTCTGTTACCTTTTCACGCATTAACGTCTGAACGGATCCAAATAAAATTTGGCAGGTAGGTAAACAATACCCCAGAGACGGGCATGGGCTACTTGAAAAACGCGTGGGAAGCCGCGGGCTGATGCTAGTCCGCCATAAAACTTTAACCGGGCATAAACGTATGGAGGTCACTATTCACTAATGAAATGCTAAAACATGCCAGATCCCATATAATTCATGCACCTAGTTCATGGTTAAAGACTCCGTTTAATTTCTTTACAGTTATGTTTGCATTTAGTACCGCTTGCTTAGCAAATTTTGTCATAAATATATAGTTGTAATTTTTTCTTAAATAATATGTGCATTGATGAGCAGTTTTTAATGTTATCAGGTAAGTTATTATAAATCTGCGCACCTTCATACATGATGTTTCGTTTTCCGTAGTTGGTCCGTGGACTTCTCAGTTTTAACTTATTTTTGTTTTTTAATTGTAGGTGTAGGTTTTCTTTGATAGTGCGACTTGCGTATGTATTTTATCAGTTACTATTTTCCTTACAAGGATGCAAGTGAGGTAGGTATATAGTTGGTTGATGTTAAAAATTTTAGTTTCTTTGTAAATAGTATGTGTGCTAGTTAGGTAGTCATATTTTTATAGAACTTTAATTTATTTATTTTGAGATATTTGCAGTGATTTTAGATTTGATACTGCTGCCGTTCCCCATACTTCCAGTAGATATTGTAAATACGATTTAGCTAGGAAATTATGAATAGTCATTCGAATTTTACGTGGCAGGCATCCCACGGATCTACGCAGTGCACCAGTTAGTGACGCTAGTTTAGTTCTTACATGTTCAATATGAGATTGCCAACTTAGGCGGTCGTCGAGTATGAGACCTAGGTACCTCTCTTCGAGGTTGAGCTACCTGCAGATTGTGGGTTCGTTCGGTTCGTTGTCACCCGGTCCCATATTCACCCGCTTCGTTCTCCCCCGATTTGGTTTAGCTACGATAAATTTTATCAGAAGCAATTTTTGATGAAAAGTACTGGCAGGCACAAAATTGTGTTCAAGTTGGATAATGTAAAATGTAAATGTTGGATGTTTGATAATGTGAATACCTATGTGTGTAAGTACCTAGAATCATTTTTATTAACCGAGGTCTTCTTGAAATAAACAACTAAATAAAACTTAAATGGAATATCCATTTTCTTCATTTTCATTTAATATTTTTTGTAATAACAATGATTGTTACATTGTTATAGTATAAATAGGTACTGATTGTAAATACATGAAAAATCGCATAGTCCGTATTACTAGTAAAAACTCAGTTTTGGTTTTATTATCTCTAGTGGATTTGAAATCAAATACATAAAATAATTACTTTAAAATCATCACAGTTCTTGTCATATTATCTAGTATTTAAATCAAGATTTTATTGGTAACAATTGGATATATTTTTTCCAAAAAATTCAAGTACCCACCTGTTAGTTACCTATTTGCTTTAGCAGGAATTATTATTATAATTAAATTAAATTTATTACGTACAACATATTTGAACATGATAGATACATAAATCAATAAAAGTGAAAACTAAATAATTTAAATAAGAATAAAATTCTGAATCACTTTAGTTTTTTCGCCGGTACTTTATGTAAATTACGGCAAAAGCGACAAAAAATATTGATTTAAAATTTGTTCAAATCGGGGGAGAACGATCCGGGTGAATACAGGTCCGGGTGACAACGAACCGAACTCCAGATTGTTTGTAACAATCTGCAGTTAGCTCAGTTGTTTCAATTGTAAATACTACCTAGTTCTTATTTATTTTTATTATTAAATTGTAATTTTCTGTGAATATTGAATTTTATTGATCTCAAGCAAGTGTTCCACTTAAGATGAATGATAAATAACTCACTAGTGGCACCATTTATAATGAAAATCCGCTCAACAGTGTACCGACCCTTTAAGGGTTGGATCCCAGAAAACCATTGCTTCGGTGGGTATCCAATACCCAACAGGCATATAATTCACTTCAGAAGATTTAACGTTTCCAATAACGCAGTGTTTATTAACGCACCTTTAGCAACACGGGACTCATTAGCAGATAGTTATCTCAAACTATAAATACCTAGGTCCCTTCATAAACTTCTAAGGCATTACAAGTTTATTTACCACGGGTGTAACAATTAATACCAACCCGTAAAATGTCTGCCCCGTTGGTCTAGCAGTCAGCTTGTTCAACCGCTGATTTTGAGATACTGGGTTCGAATCCCATGTGGGGCTAATAGATGTTATTGGCGTTTTTCTAGAAAGAAAAATTCACAGTAGCAGCCCGGAGTCAGGAAGTTGGCGTATTACGTATTACGACCCCGTGCCTCGGAAAACACGTTAAGCCGTTGATCCTTCGCCTGACCTCTCCCCGGTCGTATCGGTCTGTCATCCCATCGGATTATGAGAGTGAGGGAATAGAGAGTGCACCTGCACACACACGTTTGCACACACACTTGTGCACTATAATATGTACTGCGCATCTGGCTAGTCTCCGGCGAGACTGGCCTCCGTGGTCGAACTTCGGCTAGGAGGACATCTATCCGTATTACAAAGTATTATCTTTTTAAAGTTTTTGTTTTTATAGTGCGTAAGCCTCACACTCTGGCAAATTTCTAAGAAATTAAATATCATCGCAAAAATTTACGACCTCGGCGGGACTCGAACCCGCATCCTTCCGTAAGTACCGGAATGTGCTAACCAACTACACCACGAGGTCGAGTGACGCCGGAGTCGAAAATCTTTGCGACTTTCTACGGACTGTAGTATTATCTTTTTCCCAAGGTTCACAGTACAGACGTGTCAACACAAAACCCGTATTATATAGTCTATTAAAGACACAATTTTCTTCATTATTAGAAGCCTTGGGTCCTGTAATACAGCTTAAGCTAGTTTTGCGGACTCAATATTATAATGGTGTCAATTCAGATGTAGCCAAAACTAAACTAAACTAATTTGAAAGGACTAAAAATGTTGCCGTCCCTTTCAAACCGATTAAATTAAAAAGGATGGCATCATTTTTAGTACTGTTAGTTTAGTTTAGTTTGGTGAAATTTGATTTGACACCATTGTCAACATTTTATAGGGTCAGAAATAAACGATTTGATTTGGACATAGGGAACCCATAATGAGCGGCACAACTCCCTATCTTCAGCTTGCCGCATCCAACATCTGCCTGCAGTCTTTCGCAGATCGTCATCCCACCTGGCCGGAGGGCGTCCTACATCACATAACCATCTGAATGGTTCCGAGAAATTCTTTTCAACTTCAATGAGTTGTTATCAAATCGTTATTCATTCAAATAATAAACAGTCAATCCTATTGATCACTAATACTACTTATTCAAACATTCTGAGAATACATTTGAGTTACCGTGAGTTACCTAATTTCTGGAAATAAAATAATTTGTTCATGTCCAAAAGTGTCTACGATAAATCCATCGTGATATATTTAGGACAAACCTGTTATACGTCTCAGCTAGGTCGAAGCAAACGAGCCACTTACAGTAACGTGCGACCACTCAATAATCTTTATTTCAATAAATACAATAATGTACACTTAGAAGAGGTCAAATTACATGACACAGAAATAAAGTGATACCTATTTTTGATTTCTGTCGTTTCGGTATGTAGACTAAAGTAAAGAAGCCACGAAGAAATCTTTAGCCCGTAAGTTGTTATCTTTGGAGTTGGAGCAAAACCCGTTCTAAACTTTTATATCCTCTTGTTAATCTGATATTTCACTCGCTTGCAACAAAACTAAGTAATTAACCTGTTGGTACCTCACAAATCGCACACAAAGCGAGCCCTCGCGGGCCTTACGCGAGTTAAGCACTAAATACTATTATAGAAAATAACACAGAAAGTGTATAAAATAACTTTAATTAATTATCGTACTGCAACTATTAGTCGATGGAGTAGGTAATAGGATAAATAATAATTGATTTATTTGTATTAAGCACACCACTGGCATTATGGTCACCAAACATCAGTAGATAAAGATTTAAAAGGGTGATTAAAAAAACAATGAACATCCTGCAAAAAGTGACAACTGGCAACAGCGTACGGCACAGGTAAATGATTTACTTACTTATGTACTTACTTACGAGTACTTACTGAAAACACAACAGTTGTGTTTTTCAGTGCATCAGTTACTGATGCTGATATGGCAACAAAGTTGCTCGTCTGCACCATTTTACCTAAGAGTAGAAAATATAGTCCCTATACGAGGTCTAGGCTACATAAACATGCAAAACAAATGACCTAGTTAAGATAAACAACGGCGCTTCTCATCTGGCGGGATAGAGCTGGGTTGAGAGTACAATGATGCCACGAAAAATCAAAATATTAAAAATTTCAACATCCACTTCAACTTTTTTTTAAATGGCACCGCTTGCTTTTCGCTAAGACGACGCTCTGCCAGTGTCAGTAAGGGGGGTCGTAAACTTCAAAAATAATATCATCGGTTGTAAGAAAGAAGTTCTATTTTTAAGAAATCAAATAACTTCTATTTTAATCTGCGTTAAACATACTTATGTTTCTTATGTCTAAAATATGAAAATATTTAGGACGTAGATATCGAAAAGGTGGTACGAGGACTTAAGGCTAGTCGCAGGAGTGATGTGGAGCAGAGTGACTCAATCCGAATGGAAAAGCTTGGAAAATAAATAGACAACAAATACCTACTAGGTTAAGTTTAATCTAATTTTAATTTAGTTATAGGTACTTACTTATATTTTCTTAAGTTTAAACGTGTTATTTAAGAACTGAAGAAAAGGCTATATTATTATAGATGGATGGGAAAGGTCGATTTAGGGAATCTACCAGAGGAGAGGCAGCTTCCCTCTGTGATTTTTAACACCTCTACTGCGACCACGGATCCGCGTGCCAAGCGTGGGGATTATGGCAAAATACCCCTTGTTTGGCGAATAGAATAGAATTATTTATTCAGGTAAAAAACAACATTACATTTCAGTTAGAAGTGCCTTAAAGCCTATGTTAGGTTTAACTAGACACAGAGTTCCCACCTGGTTCAATAAGAGTTATTATTAGGTAGGTAAATTAATCGAAATACTTAGGTTACAAGCTTGTTTTTTTTTTATATTTAATTTAATGCGATTTATGTAGATCTTTCCCAAAATACATCATAAAACGTGAAGCTTTCATTTTTTTTTTATTTATTTATTAATTATCATAAAAATTCTAAGACACCTACCGAAACGGATGTAGCCCTACCCTATTCACCGGATAGCATGCCAATTGATGTGGAAACTGAAAACTATTTCTCATAATGCCTATTAAGGCAGCGAACCTCATAGGAACTTATTACGTCAGACCTACCTACCTCTTTACGTTGGAAATTGTTTTCCAACTGTAAGTTATAAGGAGAGTTAGAATTGTTAACTTAGACCTACAAATTACAGCGACAAGACCCACTTAGAGAGTTTCGTTTAAAATTCTTTCGACAACTTGGGAATTTAGCACCAATTACGTATGTCTTTTGTTTGTTTTCGACTTCAGCACTCGTGAGTTTCTTTCTGCTTTTAAATTGCTGCATAAAGTGTTCAATCATCTACCTACAGGATGCCATGGAAAGGGTGTACAATTTTTTGAATTCCGAACATTTTTTTTACTTTTTTTTTATATTTGTCGTTCTTAGATTTCTATTAATGTTATGAAATTTCAAAGGATTTAAATTTTTTTTAATAACATAGTGACAAAACACTGGTTTTTATCATAAAGCGAGCCAAAAACATTTGTGAAATCTTTATTGACTAGTTGATCCCCTCGGGATCTAGAATCACCCCCTTTTGGCTTAATACAGCCTTTCCGTGGCACCCTGTATAGTTAAAATTAATCATAATTATAAATCATTAATCAGATGTTAGTAAAAATTCTGTAGATATGGTGCGTTCTCCCAGCGCTACTAAACCCACTTGTAGGTAAACTTAACTTACCTTAAAATCAATTTGCAGAGTTTTTCTTCTGCCAACATTTACTTTATGTTCATTTCCCCTTATATTTTGTGAAATTCGGCAATTTCCTTATCTTTCGATTATGAAGGAAATCACCCCTTACCACCCTTACAACAGATTAGATGTTTCTTCGTAACCCTCTGGCCTTATTTACACTTTTATTCATATTTCCCATAAAAAAAAACATATAAAATATTTCAGAGGTCATTTTTGTTGTCAAGTTATCGGTTAGTTAAAAATCAAAACAGTTTTTGTTTTTTAGAACGTTATTAGTTCGTAGCACTCCGGCAATAACTCTTGTGGTAAATTTATTTCGCGGCACAAACAACATTACAAATTCTTTTTTTTTCTTCTCTCCAATCAAATCAAACAACAAACACCGATGTACCACTAGCTAAGGTGCAACCATGGTGCAACAACAAACGACAGTTATTACATACCTACATGATTTTTTTTATGTATTTTAAAACATGTAATTACCAAATAGTACTGCGAATGATACCTATTTAAAAAAACACAAAAATCAGGAGATTTCTAAGTAAAATCAGTTGATCAGGAGAATCTTAGACCAATCAGGAAATCTCCTGGAAAATCCGGAGGTCTGGCAACACTGGTTAGGTCAATTGTTTTGATATACTAAGTTCTCATCATCATCATCATCAATCTATATTAGCCCACTGCTGGACGTAGGCCTCCCCTAATGAGCGTGATAGCGCCCAGTCTTCAGCTTGCCGCATCCAGCATCTGCCTGCAGTGGTGAATACTTTGGTTTCGTTCTATTGCCTCTTCAATGAGGCGTGCGTAGGAGCTCCGAAGGTCGCGCCGTACCCTTTTCACAATTCGCTTGTTCAGGTCTGACCTGCCTGACAAAGTCACTTGGGTGGTTTCCCAATACAAGGAAACACTAGTTCTAATCTGTTTCAATCATTTGATTGTTATTTTTTTGTAGTATAGTGCATTTTACACCAAGGCGAGAAAGTGATCAATTCCTACCGAGTGTGTCGTTTTCCTACCGAGTGTGTCGAGTTGTCCTTAAAACACACGAAGTAGGAATCGCACTTTCTGCCGAGTGATAAATAGTGCTTTATACTACACCTTCAAGGAAAATAAAAAGCAGAATTAATCATTAATTGAAATTTAGAAGAACTTACCGCGCCCAATGATGTTGGTAAAACCTCATTGACCGCGCCAGCCTTTGGGTTCTTTTTTCAAAATATTGTTCGGAAATCGGAGGAGGCCTAATGGACTTGGAGTAAAAACTTTTTGTCGTTTGACCGAACGAAAGTAACCATAGCTACCGGCCGATCTTTTAGGAAATTAAAAAAAAAAAACAAGTTAGAAATGGATTTCCATACACTTTTTCCTCCCGCTAAAACGCGTGAGAAATGAAATTCCATAGAGTTTTTCCTCCCGGTTTCCTATAGGCCTGCAAAGACATACTTTCTATTCTATAAATGGAAAAGGAATAGGCAACTTTCCGAGCAGGTGTAGTATAAATGTTATTTACAAGCTTAAGTTTATTTTCGGTCTGTTTATGTTACTAACTTCGCCGCTGCATGATCCCTACGCGGCGGGAAGTTAATTGGGACCCGGACAATAATTACGTGGCTGAAAACTCAATTTGTGCGCCATCACCGCGTAATATATTTTAATAGGATCATTTTGTGTAAGCTTAAATTATTCATTTTACGAATGCATTTCAAGTAGGTACTTGATGACAGTGAAGACCGTTATTGAAGAAGTTTCTTTATCCAATGATTCAAACCAAAGTCTACCCAGAAACTATTTTAAACAAGCTTTAGCCCGCTGGTTCGTGCTCTTTTTCGAAATAAAATGTAGCCTAAAGATTTAGTCCTGGTTCATAACTTCATTCTTGCAAAATTTCAATCCGATCCGTTCAACAGTTTTGGCCACGAGTTGGTCTCACTCAATTCACATAAATAATAATAAATAAATAATGCTGGACAATTCACACAGCATTATCTAGCCCCCAGCTAAGCACAGCTTGTGTTATGGGTACTAGATAAGTGATATACATAATACAATACACTACATAGATAGATATTTTTTTTATTATATATAGAAAACATCCAGAACACCCTAAACAAATATCTGCAGATCGTCCAAACATTTATTCCGAGGCGGGAATCGAACCCACAACCTCCTGCGTCGCAGGCCTACCTTTGCCCGCTGCGCCACAGAGGTCGTCAAACATGTTCCCAACTTTCGACTTTATAACATTGAAGGAAATTCTAAATTTAGTCCCTATTTCAATAAAAACAATGCCGTGTAATGGTCGGCCATATCAAGGCTAGTAAGCCTTTGATAGTGTATATATTTGACGACCTCTATGGCGCAGCGCGCGAAGGTCCGCATAACGCAGGAAGTTGCGGGTTCGATTCCTGCCTCGGGACAAATGTTTGAACGATCTGCAGATATTTGTTCAGGGTGTTCTGGATGTTTTCTATGTATACTAAAAAATATTTATCTATGTAGCGTATTGTAGTTATCTATTAGCCATAAGACAAGCTCTGCTTAGCTTGGAGCTAGATAACGCTGAGTGAATGTCTAGCATTTTTTATTTATTTATAAGTATATCAATTTAGCTAGTTCGATAGTTATGACTTTCCGGCGGAAAATAGCAGAGCCTGAGCTCAGCTTAGTGCAGTCATTCTGAAGTAATATTCTGCACACGATTTCAGATGGACTTGGATGGACGTCGACTCAAGGTTGTGGTTTTATTGAAATATCATGGGCGTTGGTCAGGGTGGAAGCGAGTTTGTTCTGAATCTATCACCTATAGATTAAGTTAGAAAGTAAGTACCTACCTACCTAATCATGACATACACCTATTTTATGATAATTTATTTGACGTTGTAAATATGTCATTATCAATAAGTACCTACAAAATAAGCATGCCTACCTTTTGTGACACTATTATTAATTATTACCTACCTATCTAGACATAGATTAAATTGATAAAATTTGACTATTCCTGACGTTAATTTGCGATCGCTCTATTAAATTGAAAACCTGACTAAACCTTATTTAATTCAATTAATTACTTATTCTTGCCTTTTACAATAACTACTTATTTTAAAAATTACATTCCTAAACTACCTTATTCCATAAATATGAAGTATCAAAGTTTTCAATCTAACATGAGCGAACCCAAAATAATTGTAGCGCCCTGACAGGGTTTTTGTGCATTGTGTACCCACTAAGACTACCTACACCTAAGAACAATACCTGTATGCATAAAATCACAATAAATGATATGAATAATAATAACACTGACCAAAGAAACTCAGCAATAACTGGAGAGCTGGTGAGTATCTGGCGCAGCGCATCAGCAATAATCAGCAATTCGGAGCAATGCAGCCAGCGTCTTGAGGACGCTTCCGACTGGTATTGATATGGATCAGTTGAGCTACCTGTAGATTGTTTGGAACAGTCTGCACTTAACTCAATTGTTTTAATTATAAATTTTTATTATTTGATTGTAATTATCTTTTTCACGAATTTTACATTATTTACGCATTCGATGACTAAGTGACGTAATTTTTCTACTTTTCTACCCTAGACAATAATCCTTTGCTGCTTGGCCTACTCGTTCCACATCAAGAAACATAAGACTACGCGATTGTCTTTTTATTAATTTCATCTGCATACGGGTCTTTAGTCGTTTCGCACCATGAGTACTGAATGCCAATAGGATTTCATAAATTACCTCCCAATATACCGAAGAGTCCCTCACTATCTCGTAAAAACTACGATTAATAATCTCAATTTCCTTCCTCATTTACACAAGAGTCTTAAAAGGACTATGGCGGAATACGCCATCCCATAAACTCTATAAATATCATACTAACGGTTCACGCCACTTTTATTCCCGATTTGATGGCTGTTTCGAAAGGGTTGAATAGAATGGGATAGAATTCCTAATTTGTTATTAGAATAGTCATAAATTGGGCTGTTTATTTGGAGCAGTAAGCTCGTATAACTTCTGTGAATGAACATACGAGCATGTGAATAAAATGTGAAATAATAAATATAATAATAATAAATTAATCCTTTTATTTCGGATAACATAGATCCATATGGGGTTAGTAACACAGTAAAATACAGTAAATGATTAGTAAGCACACATCGAGACATATAAAAATTAAAATAATAAAGACCTTATCCACTTCAGCATTGAGAATTATGAGACACTGATTTAACACTCTATTTCTGCTATATTTAGGCATTGATCGATACTAATATTTTATATGTTAGTTTTACAAGTACCTATGTCCTTTAATTAAGCTAAGTGGTGTATGTTACCGTGAGATAGGTAAATAAATCAATAAAGTTAGTTGCAGACAGATCACATACAAAAGCTGTCTCCGATCCATTATTATCCATCATTGCTGGTCCCAATTCCTCAATTCCGTTACAAATACAAATGAAAGAAAGGGGAAATTATCTACGTCTTACTTCTCCTTCAATTTGAATCAATCCATCTAACTGATATTTGTTTTGAGGTTTTCTTTTCCGTGTAGGCCGTGATGGGTTCAAACTGAAAATCAGCGTTGAACCGTGCGCACGCGTGGTTCAGCACAGAGCTTAGTTTGACCCTTTTTGGCCAACAGGGACAGCACTGTCGCTATTTGTACACCCTGTATGTACCTATGTATGTATGTATTGGTTCAAATAAATGAATTTTCTTCCTTTCTTTCGAACTGCATCTCTACATGTTCAATGGTCCGTAAACATCTACCAGCGTTCACACCACCCACGCCCCAAACAAGAAACTCATCGCCGAATGCGGGCAAATGCAAACTTTATTGCCTCCCTGAACTTAATAGCAGTCGCGAACATCTTGGAATGTCTAAAGCTATACCACTACGGTAATTATAACATTGTTAATTTACAGTCGCTGGCGATGAGAAAGTATTTACTGTGGTCATTCATTTTCACCTTCATATTTACACCTGATGATGTCCTCCTAGCCGAATTTCGACCCCGGCGGCCAGTCTCAACGGAGACTAAACAAGTGCGCAGGTCATTATCTATTAGAGCACAAGTGTGTGCGCAAACACAGGTGCAGTCTCTATATTCGCTCAATTTCATAATCGGATGAGACGGTAGACCGACACTATCGGGAAATATACGAGGTTTTTTTTGGATATACTTTACTTCAGGTCCGATTACCAGGTAAGGTTAATAAATTTTCAGAATTCATGTACTGAATAATGCAGTTCTGCTTATTTTTGAAAAAAAGGATTGTATTCTTTGAAAGTTATATATTTTTGACCTCCAAGTATCGTTTGTTTGTTCCTGTTTTAATATCGGCCTACTGTGTATGCTGCATAATACCATAATACCTTGGTATTATGGTATTATGCAATGCTTGGTATTATGGTATTATAATAAGTACACGCATGAAGTTAGTACTAATAACGCTATTTCCATCAAACCTCGTAAATACGTACAGTTCTGTGAAACTTACACATCAGTATCAAAATTATTTCCTCGAACTATAATTCTGATTTCCTTGGTGATCTCACCGAGAGTAATGGAATTAGGATCCCAGAGGAGCTGTGTCTCAGAAATCTTTGAGCTAACATACCAAAGTGGCTAGATAAACGAGAGACGCCACTACTGTGGTACCAGTTTCAACCTCTCCTGTGGTGTGTCATGTCATTTTTAATGGAGAAAATTCAGTATTCAGTATTTTATTTATTGCATTCATACAATCAGGTCTCAGTGATTAGGTGAGTTTATGTAAAGATCACTGTATGTACCCATTTAGGGTGTTGCAATAGAAGACTGGCAGGTATCGTGCCTTTCTACTAAAGATGAAGACTGAGTAAAGACTGAGAAACTCGCGATTCCACTTTACAGGCCGTTTTAGCTTTGCGCTCACTAATAAAAAAAATGCTCCTTTATTATTTAAAGTAGTTTAATGTAGGTAGCAAACTAGTTTAATGTAAGAAAATCACAGAGTGGATCCCAAGGAATAAGAAGAGACCTAGAGGTCGACCGGAGAAGAGATGGCAAGACATCTTTGTGAAGAGAGCTGGTCCTAACTGGATGACAAAGGCCAGAGATAGGAAAGTCTGGAAAGAGCTGGGGGAGGCCTACGCCAAAAAAGGCGACTACTAGCTTAAGCAAAAATTGTAAATAGATAGTTATATAAGTAGTTACATAAGAAGTAGGAAATAAAGGCTAATTTTTAATTTTATTTTATTTAATGTAGGTATGTAAAAATTTTATAGTATGCACCATCGCCTTGTATAATTAATAAGTTCATTTGAATAATTTATCTTTTATTAACACTCTTTTTGTCTGAAAAACAGGTTTCACCTAGTTCAGGCACACATATTATTTAATACCATTATAATCTAAGATAAACCTTTTTGTTATTCTTCTAGTCCTACGTTATTTTGAATAAATTAAATTATTTATTTTTATTTAATCTAATACCTCTACCACACAGGACAGAAACTTATATTCAAATAGGGGCTTAAACTCGCTGTCTTTAGATACATTTTACAGCGACAAAATGACTTCCCACAAACATCAAACGAGTCAGCGAGCTGTCTGTCTTCTGATTCCGTCAATATATAATTTGGCGTGTTTTAAAAAACGATAAACCTAAGCGATAAACCGACTTCAAATTCTTCTAGTGGCGACTCATTTAGTTTGACGACACATCAGGTATCCAATAAAAAAAATAATTATAAAAATCGGACTACTCTGTAAATAGTTATGCGTGGTCAAACATTACAATCAGTGAGTGAACAATCAATCATCCCCTGTTTTCGAACCTTTCGGGTTGGATTTTTTTTAAATTTAAATGGAACCTTCGCTGTATACTCTTTCCAATAAAAAAAGAATTATTGAAATCGGACTTATCTGTAAAAAGTTATGCGTGGTCATACAAAAAAAAATATATTGTAAAAATTATGTCGACTTGAGAACTCCTCAGTTTTCCGTCGTCAGTTGAAAATTCATGTAAATGTTACGAGTTAAAGCAACATCATTTGAGCTTCTCGCTCGCTTGAGGACTTACCTTTCTGTACCTATGCCTTTATTTTTGGGGCAGGGATTTACAAATATGTATTTTTTTCTTATTTGTAATGTCAAACTTTCGTCAGAATGTTGGTAAAATTTGTGATCCAGTGTGAAATTGAATGCATCAATGAAATGAGGTAAACACATAAATCTTTTAATGACCTTATTTTAACGATTCTTTTAAAAGTTATAACAGTTTTCGAACCCATGATACCTACTCTACCCAGGTAGTTTCAAAAGTTTTATGTTGGGATTAAGTAAATATTATTGAAGTTTCAGTTGATCCCCACGGGAAATAAAAGTTCAGAGCTACACATTTATAAAAACATTCCTACGCAACACCCAGCGTTGAAATATTGTGCAATGTTAGTTTTATATTTCCAAGTTCTATCGAGAAATATAAATATGGACCACCTCGTTTTATTCAGCATCTGAGCGATTACCTGCAGTTGAGAAAAATTGAGGATATTTACGTAGTACAACACCTTGCAATAACTCAGAGATAATATAATATGTATTTAGAGTTTAACTCGTGCATCTATCAATACATGTTTATTGTTGTGTTGCTCTTGAACTCTGTTTATATTAAACTCTGTTTTAGTATACTATCCTCGTCGTCCACATCAAAGCAATGAAATTGTAATCTTCAGGAATTAAAATAAAATCCTTGCATGTCAGTCTTCCAGCCAGTCTAAGCCAATGAGGGGTTTTCGATTTGCATTAAAAAAAAGTTAGTTCCATATTCCTCGATAGATGGCAGTGTCTCAATTGGCTATCAGAGTATATCAATGTCAAATGAATGGAAAACCAACTTTTTCAAGTTTCTAGCTTGTGTTTCCAATTTAGCATATTTTTTTTATTTTTTTCCTTTCATTTCACATTGATATACTCAAATTGCCAATCGACGGCCCTGCCACCTATCGAGATATTTAGTACTAATCTTTTTCTTCATAAAAAAGCGAATCGAAAACCCCTCATTAAAAAGGAGATCCCTTTCGGTGCATTAAAACCCAAGAAGAAAACTTCATGGTCAGTCTGGCCAAGATTTGAAGTCAAAAGTTTTCGATGCTCTATCGTGTTATAGTGTTTTGTTTCGAGTTTTGAGGTAGATCTGCTGGCAGTTGGTGCTTTTTCAATGGTTGTCCTGTCTTCGGCTTCGAGATTTGAATTATGCTTGTAAGTAGCCCCTGCTACGCTGCATTCCACTCGCACATAGTATAGCTCCATAAGAAAGAAAGAGATAGCACTATATCCCAAGGATGCGCCACAGCCTGTCACTGTCTTCATTGCGTTTTGCGCGCTCATGAATTTCGCACGTAGTGAAAAAATAAAATAATTTTATTTCTATTCCAAAGTTCCAAATTTTCTAAAAATATGCCGAAAAGACAGTAATAAAGAAGAAAAGTTTCGTCGAAAAAGATTCGCAAATATGAAGATAAGATATCACGGAAAAGTGATGACATTTTTTCTTGTGAAGGTTAGTGCAAAACCTACAAAATAATCATGCCCGCTTTATGCAAATGATAATTTCTCTGATCTAATACGTGATATTAGACCGTAGAATAAAAAGCTTCGAGTCAATACGCGATATTGACCAATAGCAATTTCTTGCGAAGGTACCTACTTAACCTACAAAATAATCATGCCCGCTTTATGCAAATGATAATTTCTCTGATCTAATACGTGATATTAGACCGTAGAAAAGCTTCGAGTCAATACGCGATATTGACCAATAGCAATTTCTTGTGAAGGTACCTACTTAACCTACAAAATAATCATGCCCGCTTTATGCAAATTATAATTTCTCTGATCTAATACGTGATATTAGACCGTAGAATAAAAGAGCTTCGAGTCAATACGTGATATTGACCAATAGCAATTTTTAGAGTTAATACGAGATATTAACCGAAATCTTTTTTTTCCATCCATGAGGATGGTTGCGGTGAGCAATTGCCTCACTTGTGGGAGTCCCCGCAGTCACCGGCGCGAGCATTAGCGTCGGTAGTAGTGGCGCCGTCAATTACTTATGTACATGGTAGAAGCTGATGCAGGGCCTGTCTTCCCTTCAACTGCACACTCAGTTACGGAACAACCGGTTGAGCCCGCGGCCGTGTACAAGCACGCGCCCGCATCCATGACTGCGCCTGCAAATCTGGTGTCAGAAGCAGCGCCAGAATTAACAGACGTGACGACCACGACAGCCTATATTCGTCCACTGCTATATAATACTGCTGAATAAGTGCCTTATTGGCTTTCATTCAACTCATGGGGCGTAATGCCCATAATCCCCGCGCTGGGCATACGGGTTGGGGACGTGCCGCCCACTGATACAGAACTTTTGTTGGCACCGGAACATTAAAATTCAAATGAATGGGGTCCAGATATATCTGAAGACTTGACAAAAAGATGGGAACCTATTCTTAAAGATGGTTTTAAAAAGCGAGGTAATCGAAGATTTTTCGAAGAGATTCTTATTTCCTAAGAACGGTCCCTTGGTAAAACCTCCTGTACTCAATCTAGAAATCAGCGCGATGCCAGCACGGAATATTTAAGAAGCAGAACCAACTGGCATGTGCCCTTACTGTATTGGGCGAGACAATGACTATTATGACTAACATGTTCACTAAATCCACATATACCGAACATACTTTGAAATCTACCAAAATGATAGCTCATGCTAATTATTCGTAGACTGAAACCAGACGGTCTCTCGTCACGCCGATGATGCTTGATAATGATAAATCATTTATTGAATGATAATTCCTTTTAAAACAAAAAAAGGGATACCCACTTATTTGGAGAGTAATTAAGTGACTTTATCAAAACGTCCTGTGGCATACAAAAGACAGGCAAGCTTCTACAATCAACCTCTGGTAATTTAAACTCCAAAGCCCCTCCGCCGCCGCGTGCACAGACACAGTACCGCGGGCCGCGACATCAGAACCGCGGCGTGGGGCGAGAGAGGCCCCTGCTTACCGCCCGCCGCTCGGCACCCTACCATGCAGCAGCTGCGGCCAGCCGTGGCCGACGAGCGCCGATGTCACCGCTGCCGTCGACATCGCAGCGCTCCAAACAATTGGAGTTCACGAAGAGGAAACAATAAGCACACAGGTACTCATGCTGGTCGTTTCAAAAATTTCCTTGAGGCTCGGAAAGATATTACTGACGATGAAACAGTTCTGACCCGGTGGTCAGTTTCAGGCCGTTTCAGGGTATAAAGTTTCCTTTAGTACGCTGCCGGTTCAAGACCCAGCATCATACCCTAAATTACCTTTGCCCAAGGGTGATATGGTAATTATTAGAAAGGAAATAGCACGTTTGATAAGCTTTCAAGCTATTCGTAGATGCAAACCGTTTACAGACCAATTAGTATCTAGTTTTTTCTGGTCCCTAAAATTAATGGAGACAAAAAGATTTATTCTAAATCTAAAAATGCTTAATCAATATATTGAAGTAATTCATTTTAAAATGGATGACATTAGAACGGCAATAAGGCTAACATGGTATACATAGACCTCAAAGAAGCATATTTTTCGATACCTATTTGTAAAGACCATGTTGAATATTTAAAATTTTATTTCGAGGGTGCACTGTATGAGTTTTAGACCTCCCTTTAATAAATTGTCTTACTTCCTTTGGATTCATAATAAATTATAAGAATAGTAATATTGTGCCAAGTAGGTATATCTAGTCAATTTCTGGGGTTAACCTTAAGGTCATTAAATATGACCTTAGAGTTACCCGAAAAAAGAAAAATAATATTGATTTACGAACTAACAAGATGATAGGCACAATAAGCCTTCCAATTCGTACCTATGTGGGCACTCTTTCTGCGGCTTGTCCTGCGGCCGCTTATGGCCGCGTTTACACCAAAACTTTTAAAACGAGCTAAATATTTAGCATTGTTGCATAACGATGATTATAATCGAATTATGAAGGTTCCATCTTTTATTCGGGATGATCTTATTTGGAGGAAAAAATCAATTCTTTTGTCAAGCAATCAAATCAAAATCAACAATATTAAACTTGAAATTAAAACCGATGCTTCTTCTATCAGTTGGGGGGCAGCCTGTGAAGGAAAAAGAACAGGCGGATCTTGGAGTTCTGATGAACGTGCCCATTACATAAATTATTTAGAGCTTCTAGCGGCACTTTTAGATCTGAAATCTTTTGTTCATAATCGTACAGAATGTTATTATTACGTAGTGACAATACGACAGTTATTGGCTATATTAATAAAATGGGGGGAGTACCCAGAACGTAGCGATATTGCTTGTAAAATATGGCTTTGGTGCGAGGAACGTAGGATTTTAGTGTTCGCTTCTTTTAAATCATCTCAAAATACTGAACCTGACTTTGAATCTAGAAATATCGACATTGAGTGGGAATTTAACTCTAATGCATTTATAATAATTATTAAGACATTTGGCAAACCAAAGATAGATTCTCTTTGCGTCGAGGCTTAACGCTTAATGCAGTAAATATATTTCTTGGAAAAGAGATCCCTATGCTTACAACGTAGATGCATTTACAGTCAGATTGTTTATTATGTTGTTTATGCGTTTCCACCTTTTTCACTAATTTTAAAAGTACCTTCATATAAGTTGCTCAACAATCACCGTTCAGCTTTATCTCTTATTTCCAAAAATAAGGTGGGCCAAGACGAACGATTCAAGAGGTTTTTTCAAAGGCTTTAGAATAAAATCTTCCTTCTCCATTATGAAACGACCTCAACTTCAACTCAAAAGCCTATATATTAGTCCACTGCTAGACGCAGGTCTCCCCCCGATAAGCGCCTTATTGGTTTTTTATCTTATTGGGGGTAATGCCCATAATCCCCACTCTGGGCATGCGGGTCGGGGATCGCAGTTTGGTGGTAGAATTGTTCTGCAGGGGGCGCTGCTGCCCGCTCCCGGTGGAGATCCCTTAGTCGCCTCTTACGACACCCGCAAGAAGAGTTGGAGTGGTGCAAATTCTAAACCGGCACCACATAGCTGTATAGTACTACAAATTTTGTACCTACTTAATTGTCTAGCAAACTTGTATTCTCATGACTGTTTAAGTTTAGAACATATTACTAAAAAGCTAGTTGTTTTATTGGCTCTAGCTACAGGGCAAAGGTGACAGACATTATCATTAATAAGAATGCCCAATTTATTTGCTAACAGCAATAGAATATTAATTACTATCACAGATATGGTTAAAACTTCTGGTATAGGTCGATCTCAACCATGTCTGGATCTACCATTTTTTGTTCAACGCCCAAGCGTTTGCCCAGTTGATACTCTTGTATCATCCAGCTTCATCGCAAACAATCGGTCAATGGATTAAATAAATTATTTCCGCTAGTGGCATCGATACGACTGTGTTCAGTGCTCTAAGCACTCGCCACGCCTATTATACATTACGCAGCTCAACGAGCAGGTCTCAGTGTCGATGCTATTAGAAGAACAGCTGGTTGGTCCAAACAGTCCGCAAATTTTGCAAATTTTTAAAACAGACCATTAACAAATAGTAATTCAAACTTTGTTAAAGCATTCTTCATGAAATAAGTACAATGGTACTTGATTAAGAAGTTTTATGTTTGATTAGGAAGTTCCATGTTTTATTTAGTTCAGTAATTATTACTTACCTATCTTATGGAGTTTATGTGAATAAATTTACATGACCTGATACTTACAAAATTTATTTTATTTTTTTAACTTCCCCAACATTGTTTTTTGTTCTCTGAACATCTTACAAGCATAATTCAAATCTCGAAGCCGAAGACAGGACAATTAAATGATCAAACGAACTTACCAAGTGAAGTTCGATCTTGATTGTCCTGTCTTCGGCGAAGAGATTTAAGGTCCCTCCCTTCCCAATTTATATAGGTACCCATATCAATGTTGGGGTCCATGGTATTTACTCTAAACCTAATGAAGACAGTGACAGGCTGTGGCGCATCCTTGGGATATAGTGCTATCTCTTTCTTTCTTATGGAGCTATACTATGTGCGAGTGGAATGCAGCGTAGCAGGGGCTACTTACAAGCATAATTCAAATCTCTTCGCCGAAGACAGGACAATCAAGATCGAACTTCACTTGGTAAGTTCGTTTGATCATTTAATAAAGCCGCATAAACGAAAATTTTAAAGTTCGGGCCCAACATCTACATTAAGAATCCTTGTCATTTAAAAGGCAAGGTAGGAATGTAATACTTACGTAGGTATACATTATATATTTTTTATCTTCTGCTGCGCAAAGGTCTCCCCCAAACTCTTCCGTATATATATAACTACTCGTAGTAATACTAGGAATACTTTTGTTTGTAGGTAGGTTGGTGGTTGGATGTTTGGTGCCAGCTTAGAATATGCACCATCAACCCGACTCTTCCCGCGGGTGTCGTAAGAGGCGACTAAGGGATATCTACCGGGGACGGGCAGCAGCGCCCCCTGTAGTACAATTCCACCACCGAAACTGAAATCCCCAAAAAAGGGGATTAAGGGGATTACCCCCATAAGACAAAGTCAATAAGGCGCTTATCAAGGGGAGGCCTGCGTCCAGCAGTAGACCAATACAGGCTGTTGAGGTTGGTACCCATAGTGTAAAATGTTATGTGAAATATGTTTAAGAGCTACAATAATATAACCTAGGTCCAATTTCGCATCTAGGTTAAAAAAGGGAGCTGGAACGATGGCCGACCTTTGTTTGTTCTTTTACATTAAAAGTCCTGCGCACGGTGTAAATATAAATAAATATAAATAATGATGGACAATTCACACAACATTATCTAGCCCCAAGTTAAGCAGAGCTTGTGTTATGGGTACTAGATAACTGATATACTCGTACTTATTAACACAATACACTAGGTACAGAGATAGATGATTTTTTTTATACATAGAAAACATCCAGAACGCCTTGAACAAATATCTGCAGATCGTACAAATATTTGTCCCGAGGCGCAACCTCCTGCGCAACCTCCTGCGTCGCAGGCGGACCTTCGCCCGCTGCGCCACTGAGGTCGTCAAAAGTTCTGTTGCATAATGACAAAGGAAAAACCCCCACCACATACATGCCCTTTGAACTTAGAGAGTTACTAAACACGGGAACTCGTACACATCAGTTACAATAGGTACTTAGTAAACAAAGACAGCCGAGAGCTATAGCTACAGGCTATAGCTATTTAGGCCGAGCTTATGACCGAGATAAGTTCACAACAATCTCAAACTTGTATTAAACTGCCAAGGGTGTGCCACTGGGTCAAGAGCCGAGTTATGATAAGCGAAAACGAGGCGTGAAAAACATCACAAGAAGCCCAATACAAAAGTTCCTTTGACTTGTAAAACAACGGAATAACAAACTTGCTGTTTGATTTGATTATGCTGGGAAGGTCCAAGTCTTGACAGCAGCATTTTATTATTTCTTTTGTAAATGGTTTTTTAGATAACTTTTACGGAGATGGTAGCTATCCTTTGCATGGCTTATTGTGACCAATCTACAACGTGGAGAGGACAAGTGAAAATTTTCGGTTATTATCTACTAGATACACAAATATTTTTAATCAGTCTATGGTAGATATAATCTTAAAATTATTTGTGTCTTCCAAACACCCGTTTACATTTTGGGTGTGCTGCGGTAATGTTTTTTAGCAATTTACGATCAGCAAGGCAGGATTCATTAGTTACTTCTGAATACCTTGAGCCCCCACTGACTTGAGTGAAAAGCCTACCCTACTCGACACCACAAAATAAACCCCAAAGAGGTCCTCTCCAATATTTGCCGGCGATTTACTAAGACCAAGCTGTTTGCTGAAGAGATGCAATCTTCGGAAGAAACGACTCGAACACACAGGTCGTACAAACGAAATTATATTCGAGTTGCGAACTTTGGCTGTAATGTAAGGGTGAAAATTGCTTGTCGGTCAACGTCCTCGTCTTTTGGGCACACGGTGGACTGAGCTATGACGCGGAACAAATATCTGATTAGGTAAATATTTGAAGCGGAAATGATTCCCTAGACCCTCGCGGCTCAGTCAAATTCTGTGCGTCGATGAATCGACGACAGTGTCACAGAAAGTCAGAATACAAGTTATGCAATGACGGTTTTCAGTTAAATTAAATCCGTGTTTCTGGGCTTCTGACGTTATTATCTGTCTATACTTATAATAAAACTGTAACAGGTCCAATTCTGTACATTGAAGATATTTTGAAAATTTTTTTTGGAGGACACTCTACTATCGATACTGAAGCCAAAACTGTAATTTTTTTCATTCATGTCTGTCTGTCTGTCTGTCTGTCTGTCTGTTTCTTAAACGCGCATCACGTCGAAACTACTGAAGGTATCGAAATGAAACTCGGCACGATTTTAGGTCATACTACGAGGAAGGACATAGGATACTTTTTATCCCGGATTTCAGTCAGGTTCCCCTGGGAGAGGGGATGAAAGTAAAATTTCTTCACCGCGCATGACGCCGAAAGTGCTGAATGAGTGGGAATGAAACCCAGCACGATTTGATTTCATACTACAAGGAAGGACATGGGATACATTTCATCCCGGAATTCAGTAATGTTCCCCTGGGAGAGAGGATGAAAGTAAAATTCTTTAACCGCGCATCACGACGGAACAACTGAATGAATTCGAATGGAACTCGGCATAATTTGAGTTCATACTACGAGGAAAGATACATTTTATCCCAGAATTTAGTAAGGTTCCCCTGGGAGAAGGGATGAAAGTAAAATTCCTTCACCGCGCATCACGCCGATACTACTGAATGAGTTGGACTGAATTGGTACGATTTGAGTTCAAGGAAGGACATGGGATACATTTTATCCTGGAATTCAGTAAGGTTCCCCTGGGAGAGAGGAAAAAGTAGAATTCTTAAACCGCGCAACCCGACGGGTCTACGCGTCGTCCGATAACATGCATTTTTTTTGTTAGAAACAGTGTTGCAAAATCGAATTTGACTAAATCAGTAGAAAGCTGAGTAGAAAATCAGTATTTAAAGTAAAAAAAAGTAAAAAGTAGTAAAAAGTATACTGATGAAATAATCTGTAGATTGAAGAAAAAAAATTGTAGATAAAGGGTAGGTAAGTTCCTATCCAATTTTTCCAAGACGCACCCATTAGTTAGGTTCCTACCTACTAAGGTGGTGCGTCTTGGAAAAATAAGTTAGGGGCCTACCTTACATGACATATGGTGGTTTAGCTGGTCCGGTTATCTGTACTACCGATGTTTGGTTGGAGTAAGTGGTCCAATTAAACTAACTGGACCACAGAAAAATATTTTTTACTGTGGTACACAGCCAACTGTACCTACCTACTAACGAAAAAAAAATTACGGTGGTCCAGTCAAATGGATCAGGAGCCCAATTCTGCAATACAATTGCTTCAGTATGACAGTGTAATCGTCGCAGAATCATCACGTAGAATCCTTAGATTAATAAAACTCCAGATAGTGCGTGCGAGATAAATTAATAGTTTCAAACTTGACGCGCGTCTCTCCATCTGCATTCATCATAATTTCTTTCATCTATGGGATTGAAGATGAAAACATGCTATCCCCCGTAGAACCTACACGATTTTTTGCACGGCGGCATTTCATAATATGAGAGACTATGGTTAAATGTGAACTTAATTAGTCGGCCGGTAAGGCAATCGCGAACGAAGTCGCGGGTACAGCTAGTTATCAATATAGGCCTGGAGCTGAGCTGGTAGTGTAAGGTAAATATAATTTTATATCCACGCCGATGTGAACGTTCTATTAAATCTTTTTCCTTCACAGTCAAAGAAGATCTCGAACCAAAACAGGAACATGAATGTTTAATGCAACTTAATGCACAAATAGACCAGTAACTACCTAACGATTAATTATAGGTGTATTCTGCATACAGTGAAAACGGGCGAATTTTTATTCACCAGTTTCCAATGGCAAGTTTGCCTAGCCTAAAGCTGAAAACCTTTGAAAGCTGACAAATTCTGCTCGCGGTGTCCACGAAAAATGTAGCCACATTTATACAGGGTTATTGGTAATTCACTGACGCAGCGTGAACTGCAGATCCTGCTCATCATCACGAACACGTTCGAGAAGACGCCAGGTCTTAATTCCTCCGATCTCTCACTCCCACACCTTTTGTTAATTAAGGGCATAGGCCGTTTTAAATTTTAGTTTCAAATAAAGCCTTTCTAAATAATGAGTTTGGTACCAACTACCAATACAACCATGTTCGTGATGATGGGCAGAAATAGCAGTGTCAGTGATTTACCAATAACCCTGTATATTTGTTTCAGTAGGTACGTCCAGCTACACTGTTGACGTAGTAGGTACGTACGTGGCCTTTGTGTGGAAGCGATACCGTATTTGCAGCGTGTGGGTGTGAGCTGAAGTGTGCTCTATTCGTTCATGTGTAGAGGATAAATGGAAAGTCTCTTTCCAATGTGAATTGAACGGCTCGGTAAATCTTGAAATTGTTTTTAGTTTTGGACGAAGTTGATGAAATTCGAATGGTGCATCTACACTATTCGTTTTACCTTCCTACGTATATCACCAAAATTCAGTCAAGATACAATTTTTTTGCAAAAATGAAGAACATAGCAGAACATTTGTGTGTTTTCAGTTTTGATAATTTGCTGATTTCAGAGAAAAAATTTAACTGACTTCGAAAAAAGGAGGAGGTTTTATTTTCGGCTGCAGGTACGTGTTTTTTTTTATGTATGTTCGTCGATTTCTTCGTGACGTATGGACCGATTTGGATGATTCTTTTGCTTGATGAATTTATTCTGGAGGGATTGGTATCTTGAAAAACTTAAAAAAAAAAAACATTTTAAAACTAAGGGATTCGTAGTCGGTTTTTAGTTTTTTATAAAACTCAAATTATTATAATTTAAATTATCAACGATTTCGATTCGCGATACGATTTCGCGTTTATAATATTAGTGGGACTAATATTGTGTTGCTGTAGGTATTGTATAACAAGAAGCAAACTACATCTTAGCAGTTGGCAACCGCCTAACGTATCATTTCAATGGCCCTATCTAATGTAAACTTCATCTGGGTAATGGTTCCACTCCAGGCAAATTGACGTCCATACAAACACTGTTCCTCTAATTCAAAGCTGGCACAACAGCTCCTAGGAGTGTGCTTTGAACTTGAACGCCCGTTATTAATAAAGCTGGTTAAGCCTAGACTTAGTTTACTGTTAGTACTAAATTCTATTTAAACTTTCGCAATTTGTTATAACATAGTAAATGATTTTATCGGGTAAATAGTAACAAAAGGTATGTGATAAATACCCGATAAAATCATTACAACTATACTAAATTCTGCCCAACGCTCCACAAGCTTTTGGTGAGATGCAGATGGTGACAAGCTCTGCTTAGCTTGGGGCTAGATAATGCTGTGTGAATTGTCCAGCATTATTTATTTATTTTATTTTTATTTAGATAAAAGAAGTCGATGATGTAATTCCAGGTATAGAAGTAGGTACATCTATGGGCCCTGTGATTCATAATCTCGATCAAAAACTCCTCAATGAAAGCACAGAGGGAGGCTCGATACTATTAAATAATCTACGACTATAAGAGCCAAGTACCTCGATAGATGCCATAGAATGGCCTATAAGTAAGAAGGTACGAGATTCATTTTTTTTTCTGTGAATCTACGATGAGTCCCTTAAATTCAAATATTCTCGATTTATGGAGAAGCAATTTTGTTCGTCCATGGTACGAGCGAATGCAAACTCCATAAACTTTATGTTTCAGCTATGTTTTCCTACAATTTGGCATATTGCCAATAATAATAATCTATCGATCTATCTGGAACTTATAGGTAAAGGCAAATCTATAGCACTTTATTCAGAAAATACATAACAAGAATTTCGTCCCTTAACGAACTAGCATAACTTTTATAGATAACGATTTGAATAAACAGAGCTGGAATTCTGAAATTAATTAAGGTAAACTACTAGGCCTATAACGGTATCGAATGTTGCTTTTACGTACCGACCAGTTAACTAGGCACTTGATAATGAACACCTAGGTAATAAACACTAGGTGTGAAAATCATCCATTTTAAACCTAGGAATGTCACAAAGATATAATTAATTATTATTTAATTATAAGGCATACAATGGTGTCAATTCAGTTGTCGCCATATCTCATATTTAATAATTTGTCAGTGGTTACTTTTTATATTTTTATTACAAAAAAATTACAATCGAGTAATAGAAATATATTAGAACTAGTATTTACAATTAAAGCAATTGAGCTAACTGAAGCTGGTGCAAACAATCTACAAGTAGCTCAACTGATCCATATCAATAGTAGTTACTTACTAAAAAAGATGCTATCTTTTTTATTTCTTCGGTCGTTATGAAAGGGGCTACTGTCAAATTAGTTTTGGTGACATCTGAATTGACACCATTGTTTACCTATCCCAAGTCTGGTAGAATCTTTAAGAATAGAACAACTGTACACAGAAAGTAACCAATGGAGTCTCAGCAAGTCAGTAAAAGTATCGACGCGATTATATCGATAAGTAGCTTATTTTTTTAACTCATAAATTGATGGAACACTATCCCAATGGCCCTGATGATAAACATCGCCTTTTACTGAGCTGAGCAAAATCGTACTGAGCTATTGCTCAGCTTAGTCGCGGTGTGAGAACCGAACGTAACTATTATCGTTTTTTATTCATAATTGATGGAACACTATCCCAATGGCCCTGATGATAAACATCGTCTTTTACTGAGCTGAGCAAAATCGTACTGAGCTATTGCTCAGCTTAGTCGCGGTGTGAGAACCGAACATAACTATTATCGTTTTTTATTCATAATTAAGTCTTAATGTGGTACACACAACGTATAGGACTTTGTGACAAAAGGACGTACCTACTTGTACAGTCAATATTTTACTAATTCAATAATAACGTACAACCATAAACAATAGTTAAATGAAAACGTAACTTGAATTACGGTTTTTCGGCACTGAATTTTTTCAAGAGTAGGTGTTCAAAGACCAAAACGATGTTACACCGCATACGTTACTGTGGCAGTAATATTTTTGTAGTGATTTGCAATTCTCATTCGTTTTTGTGACACTAACGTTCAAATGACACCTAAAGGTTGAGGTAGGCTCGGTGCAAATGTTTTTAAATTTAAAAGTAGTTCCTTAATCTTTAAGGTTCCGTAGTCAACTAGGAACCCCTATAGTTTCGACATCAGTGTCTGTCAGATAGACACTGATGTCTGGCACTGCTGCTTGCTTAGCTCAGAGACTATTTAATAAATTGTACGATACTCTATCCCACGTTTCAAACTTGCCCACAAGTTTTAAGACTGCAACACAGGTATTACATATGTTCATGGGCCTAAAATATCCTCAACCTCAACAACCTGTATTGGTACACTACTGGACGCAGGCCTCCCCCTGATAAGCGCCATATTGGCTTTTATCACATGGGGGGTAATGCCCATAATGGGCATGAGTGTTGGGGATCGCAGTTTGGTGATGGAATTGTTCTGCAGGGAGCGCTGCTGCCCGCCCCCGGTGGATAACACTTAGTCGCCTCTTACGACACCCGCGGGAAGAGTTGGAGTGGTGCAAATTCTAAGCCGGCACCACACAGCAGCTTATAATATCAGCGGCCACACCATATTATGTTGAACTTAGTGCTACGTCGAAACTCGCGCGATAGCTGCGCCCGTACGGATGGTCCTTTAGGTAAGTCCATAACATAACTCATCAAAACCTTACGTCACGTACATAATCTAGTATTCTAGTTCGGCTGCGAGTGATTGAGAGTCCTTCATGGAATATTCCTTTGATTTACTAAGCCTCCTTTAGATTCTGATCGTACTGCCTCTGATAAAGAACCTTTGGGAGCTCGCGCTTAAATTTTATTCAAATGACGTTTAATAAAATGTTTATTAAGTTTTAGAATGGAAAAAAGGTTGTCAAACGAAAAACAAGATCCGTCAAGTGCGAGTGTAACTAGCGCGCCAAGTGTTTCGAACGTTTATCAGTTACTCATACAAATACGTAAGAAAGGTACCGGTTAAAGACTTCGCTATTAAATGAATACCTAAAAATAGTAGGTACCAACCTACATTTCAGATGAATCTCTCTGCATACTTCGGTGATTAAGGGTAGTGGTACATTTTTCTACTTTTTCAAGATATTTCAAAAAGCACTGTAACTTACAGAAGTTTCAAAAACTGTTTTGAAATGTACAAACCGATACCTTTTATTTGACATCCCATTAGACCTTGTAGGTCCCTTTTAAAATTTAAATATCACAATTTGTGGGGTTTTTTTTTTCTTTAAATCTGCACAGGCGCACGAAATAATCTGAATGAACGAAATCAGTGGTTTTGACAGATAGCGCCCCAAAAGGGGTTCATGTTATGATCTCACTTTATCATGAGAACTCAATGTGACAACAGAATAAATGATTATGATTTTTACAAGTTAAAGGCTACTAATACCAGCCGGTCGCCAAAGCCATTCGAGTTCCATTCCTATTTATTCTCTCTCTCTCTCCCTGAGATCAATGGATGGGAGATTCAGTGTGATCGCACGGCAGGATCTCATGGATCGCAGTGACTGTGTGTGTTGTGCACAAGCTTTCTGGCAAGTTTATTACAAAATGCGGTTGGTAGACATGTGTCCCGACAACCGCACTTCGATAATAACACCAAACGGTCGGGGTGTCTGTCGCCAAAAATTAATTAGAGTTCACAAACTTTCGGGAGCCGAGCTATTTTATGAAGAAGGCTGGAGTCGGTAACGGAAGTTTTAATAGTTTAGCTGTAGGTATGTAATCCGTTTAATTAGAAATACGGTTAATTTGTTCTATTAATTTATTTGCCGCGATACTTATGAATTCGCCTGTTTTTACATAGGTAATGTTGTTTTTTCTAATGTTAGTTCAGTCACCCGTTTTTACACCTAATTAAAAAATATCAGCATTAGTTTATTTTGAAACAAGGCATTTCTTTTAAATCTTGATCTTAATTAAATAATTAATAAAATAATATACCATTTTCCGTGGTCCACAAGAACTTAGAAATGCTTGTTAACACATTATGGTATATCTACACTACGGCTTAACATTCTCTTACATCGATAAGGCTAAAGATATGAACCTAAGATGGAGTGAGTACCGAGGTACCTACCTAAAGCAATTGTTGTAACAATCAATTAGATCTTTGAAGGATTTCCAAACAGGAAAACAATCAGTGTACCTACATAATAAATACCTTACGGGGCTTAATGATAAAATTTAATTTAGCTAAGCTAAAGCGCAAGACTGAAAGACCACTAGTCTAGTGAGTACAACCACCCTCCTTTTTGCGATGAAGTTAATGTTTTGTGTCATGTACCTGACTGTTAAAAATCCATCATTCTTTGTCAGTATCAGTGAAAAGTAGCACCACGTTTATAATTAAGTTCGTACTGATGTAGGTAAATCAACAAAAACATATGTGATTAAGTATTACGTTTCGCAATGCTATTTGTATGAGACGAGTTGTGTTTGTATTGTTGGTAACATACGTAAAATTCTGTAGATATGGTACGTTCTCCCAGCACTATCTCAACAAATGAATTGTTTTGTGTTACAACTATACACAAAGACACGCTACTTTCAATTTTTGTGCAATGTATGTACCTACCTAATGAACAACAAAGATGGAAAGACGTACCTAGACCGAAGTGCAAACGACACAACAATACGCACGCGAAACACGAACACCGGCGGCGCCGTCGTCGGTCCGACTATGACTGAGGTGGATTGACCTAATTGGACCTAATTTGATGAAAAGCAGAGTGTGCAACACGGTACCAAAATCATTTATCCTCGAGCGACATACTTTGAATCCCTTGCTACAGTTAGAATTCTACTCCCGGCATTGGATATCCAAATTTTAAAAACAAATACGCGGGAACTTCTAATTCTTTTTTATTACTTTTTATCAGAATATAACAGACAATTTTAATTTTATTCACACACATTGAATAATAGACATTTTTTATCATGAATGAAAAGCAGAGTTTGCCACACACGGTGCCAAAATCATTTATCCTCGAGCGACGTAACTTGAATCCCTCGCTACGATTAGGATTCTACTCTAGAATCCTTCGCTTCATTCTAGATTCAAAAAATCACTCCGCCCTAAATACCTACATTATTTTGGTCCCTTGTGACACAATCTACTATTTCTATCTGCCTACCAGTTGTATCCACTTGTACCTACTTGATTTGATACCTTATTCATCTCACATAGGAACTCTCTTTGACAGGAGTGCCAACAAGTTACAAAGTTACAACTTGGCGGAAATAATTTTAAACCTACTATAAGTGTACCTACCTATTTTAGGGTAATTCTTATTCCAGTTTTCCCCCTTTAATCCACTCTAAGGGGGAAAACTGGACTTTTAATTATTATTTTCACCAGTTTTTTCCTCAGGGATCTTGCGGCGAAGGCTGAATAATCGGTCATCTTATTCCTTGTTTCACTCTTTAGCTACGAGTTTATTTGACTAACGCCTGTAATATTAAACTATACTCAGTCATCGATTTATGCTTAAGTAACGCTTTAATAGTAACGCTATAATAGTGAATTTGTAATAGCCAGTAGTAAAAAACCATAAATAGATTAATTAATAAATAAGTACCTAGCTTGTAATTTTGTTTAGTAATTAACGTTTTAAATTTAATTATTCATAAATCTAGGAGACGGGCGTTAACACTACCACACAGTTTGTAAAGCTTCGGTAGTGTTAACGTTTCAATATGTATTTAAGATCCTGTAAAATGTTCATAATAAACATTATTATTATTATTATTATTATTATTAATGAAAATCTATCCAAATAAAATAAAAATCTAAATCTAATAGTTACTCAAGTATGGATAAAAATGGCAGAAGCCTTTATTCACAAAGAAAATTATAATATAATTAGTATTTACAATTGAAACAATTGAGCTAACTGCAAACTGTTGCAAACAATCTACAGGTAGCTCGACTGATCCATATCAATACCAGTCGTCGCGTCCCCAAGACGCTGGCTGCATTGCCCCGCTGTATGGCAATGCTGATGCGCTGTGCCAGATACTGACCAGCTCTCGGGTCACGCGTCGCTTCGACCAGACGCTCAGATAATTTTTTGAAAACCCGAAGAGCCTCGGTACCCCACGGACCTAGGGTCTCGACTCCAAGAGGAGCAAATGTGTAGGCTCTGTATAGTATAGATCGATCACTGAGCAAGTTTTTATAATACGGGCTGTGGAGTACTTTCTGTAGGATTCAACTTAGCTAAGTTTATTACAAAATTCTGGTGTAGTCTCAGTAGATGCTGGATGCGGCAAGCTGAAGACAGGGCGCTATGGCGCTCACTAGGAGGCCTATGTCCATCAGTGGACGAATATAGGCTGATGATGATAATAAATAAAATAAATAAATAATGCTGGACAATTCACACAGCATTATCTAGCCCCAAGCTAAGCAGAGCTTGTGTTATGGGTACTAAATAACTGATATACATAATACAATACACTACATAGATAGATATTTTTTATTATATTACATAGAAAACACCCAGACCAACGGAACAAATTTCTGCAGATCGTATACAAATTTGTTCCGAGGCGGGATTCGAACCCGCAACCTCCTGATTTTGAAAAAAATTCAAAATTTTGACGACCTCCGTGGCGCAGCGGGTGAAGGTCCGCCTGCGACGCAGGAGGTTGCGGGTTCGATTCCCGCCTCTGGACAAATATTTGTACGATCTGCAGATATTTGTACAGGGTGTTCTGGATGTTTTTCTATGTATAATAAAAAACATCTATCTATGTAGTGTATTATATTATCAGTTATCTAGTACCCATACCACAAGCTCTGCTAAGCTTACGGCTAGATAATGCTGTGTGAATTGTCCAGCATTATTTTTTTTTAGGGTAGAAGCCTTTATTCACAAAGATAATTACAATAAAATAATAGAAATAAACTAGAGCTAGTATTTACAATTAAAACAATTGAGCTAACTGCAGACTGTTGCAAACAATCTACTAGGTAGCTCAACTGATCCATATCAATACCAGTCGGAAGCGTCCCCAAGACGTTGGCTGCATTATTAATTATTTTATTTATTAAAATCATTTAACGGAAGAAACTTTTCAACAGTTTACTCCTAACATCCTAGGTACGTACGTAACTACTGAAGATTTCATCGTTTCAGTACAGATGAAAATGTTTGCATAATATTGAAATTACGAGAACTTGTACAAAATTAGATCGTTTCATTGATCCATCGATTTATTGCCCTATTAAAACTACGTAACTGCGAGCCAACATTCTTGTGGCTTTTAATGTCAGTTGGGTGCAAAATTATTTGTTATTAGCTCAATACATGGTGCAAAAGCCCTTGACATACAAGTGGAAGAAGCCTAGCTAGTAAGTAATACCTATGGACATTAAAAGAAAAATAATCCTACTAATATTACAAACTCGAAAGTTTGTAGGTATGGATGGATGGATGTTTGTTACTCTTTCACATAAAAACTACTGATCTGGATGAAATTTGGCACAGAGATAGATTACCTATAGTCTGGAAAAACACATACGGCTATATTTTATCCCGGAATTCCCACGGGAACGGGAACTACGTGGGTGAAATCGCGAGGCACTGCTACGCAAAAACTACTGAACGGATCTGGATGAAATTTGGCACAGAGATAGATTATAGTCTGGGAAAGCACATAGGCTATATTTTATCCCGGAACTCCCACGGGAATGGGAATTACGTGGGTGAAACCGTGAGGTGCTGCTAGTTTTGAATAATTTTTAGTACCTAACAGGTTCACTTCTCTCAACCATAACAATAGCTTAGTAAATGTAGTTTGTTTTCTTCTGAATCCTTATTAAAGGATGTGCATTAGATAGCGAAAACTTTTTTGTTTTCTTTTTCTTTCCATACATTTAGCGCCTTGCAGCGCAACCTATCAGATAGAATGATAGAGAGGAACTACTTTTCATATAACAGTGGTTCAACGACTGAATTTGGGTGAGAATTTATAAAACAGTTAGGTAGTTAGTTAGTTTTCCCATCTTCCGAGGACATCCGTGAGGGCGGGTGCGGCGGCAGATTTGGCCGAAGATCTCAAGAGGCGCAAATGTGCAGGTCTCGGCAGAGCCTACACATTTCCTCCCCTTGGAGTCGAGACCCTATGTCAGTGGGGTACCGAGGCTCTTCGGGTTTTTAAAAAAATATCTGACCGTTTGGTCGAAGCGACGCGTGACCCGAGAGCTGGTCAGGATCTGGCACAGCGCATCAGCATTGCCATACAGCGGGGCAATGCAGCCAGCGTCTTGGGGACGCTTCCGATTGGTATTAATATGGATCAGTTGAGCTACCTGTACATTGTTTGCAAAAGTCTGCAGTTAGCTCAATTGTTTCATTTGTAAATACCAGTTCTAATTTATTTCTATTATTTGATTGTAACGTTAGGTAGTCAAGTCAAACACACGACTTCTTACTAATACTTTTGCTTTTATTATTTAATATTATTATAATTTTCAGCCCGTATTGTCCCAATATAAAGAGAAAGTGAAAAAAAAAATTCAATAATCAATTTTAGAAAAAATTCAATGACCGTCTCTCATCCCAACATAAACATGGCATAATAAAATTTGCTTGTAATGTATTCATTAAAGATAAGATAAAAAGATAAAAAACATTTATTTACAGCATTAACTAATACAAGATACTTATACAATAATTTATTTCTAAGTGTAAGTATAATCCTTCTAAATTATGTAGTATAAGTACCTACATTTGGTTGTTGCCGAGACGTATCTACATAGATGTATTCTGATGGTTCCCTCACTAGGCTAGGCCTGTATCGAGGAAACCTATGTACGACAATTCAATGGGTAACATTACGGTAAGTACTGATATAAAATCAAGGACGAATTTTAAAATAAAGAGGTTTCGGAAATTATAACTAAAATAATACCTAATTTAACTTAAAATACGAATATTAATGATTAAATACAAAATAAAATAAAATTCCTAAGTATAAGTAAGTAATAAAATTGGGAAAAACTATTGAGTACATATCTAGGTTATAGCTAGTAGAATTTCTTCTGTTTTGTCATAGGACAAAGTAGCTAGCCACTTTTGTACAGTATGTTTAGCTTCGGTAATACTTTTATTCCTGATATTACAGTTTTTAGCTACATTATTATATACACGAATTTTCATAAAACTACCTGTACGTTGTGCAAACTTTGAATTAATGGCGGGAGTAATTAATCTGTAAACTCTACGATTGGACACGAACTCAAAATCAGGAGAGGAACTGAAGGACTTGTGGACTGAAAGGGTAGATTTTAGAATGTAGAGTTGGCGAACAGTAAGTACACTAGCTTCTTTATAGAGATTCGATGTAGGATATCTGTATGGCTTACAGAGCATCACTTTTAAAACAGAGCGCTGTGCTCTCTCTGCTTGAATGATAAAAGATTTAGCTGCACTACCCCAACAAGAGATACAGTAAGTTATAAGCGATTGACACAGAGCGAAATATACTAACTTAAGGGTATCAAAGCATGCCACATACCGAAGGTTTTTCATAATACCTATAACCTTTCTAATACGGGTTGTGAGAAAACCAATGTGTGTTTTGAATGTTAGTTTTTGGTCAATGTGTACTCCCAAATATTTAAAGTCTTGTGTACGGGTAAGCGTTTCACAGTTACAGCGGCTTAGGCGATAGCATGTACTTTCATGGACTTGAATAGTTGCATTGATATCTGGAGCTGAAGCCGCTGTTTTGTGGAAGCTCAAGAACGAGGTTTTTTTGGTGCTAAGAGTAAGGAGATTTTGTTGAAGCCATTGACCTATACGTTCAACACCACGCTCTGCAAGTGAATACACCTCGGGCCACGACGGACCGTCAAAGATTATTGCAGTGTCATCTGCGTAACACAAGATATCTGCATTTGAGATGGGAACGTCGTGGATGTCATTAATGTAAAGAAGGAATAAAGTAGGGCCAAGGATGCTACCTTGCGGTACTCCAAACCTAACTGATTGTGGAGCACTTGTAACCTGTCCAACCCTTAGACACTGTCTCCGATTCGTTAGATAACTTTCGAACCAATCGAGCGCGATGCCTCGAATTCCAAGGCCTTCCAGTTTATGAAGAAGTATCGGAATAGAGACAGTGTCAAAGGCCTTGGCCAGGTCAAGAAAAACTCCAACACAGCATCGTCCTTTATCTAAATGTGATGACACCGCTGAAATTAGGTGAGAGACTGCATCATCTGTGCTTTTTCCTCTTCGAAACCCATATTGTTTTGAGGAAAGGATATTGTTGGATTCTAGGAAGTTCACAAGGCGTTTATTCACTAGCTTTTCAAGGATTTTCGAAAAGGTACCCAAGAGAGATATCGGTCTATAATTATCTACGGAGCTCTTTGTTCCGCTCTTATGGATTGGAGTGACTAATGCAGTTTTCCAGTCATCTGGGAAGACGCCATTAGAGATGCTAAGGTTTAGTATGTGCGTGAGCGGGACGATGATAACATCCTTTATGTGTTTGATAAGAGCATTACCAAGACCATCTTTCCCCGGGGCTTTATCTGTTTCTAGGCTAGTTACCATGTTATTAATTTCCTCGAAATCTGTCGGATTCATAAAAATTTAATGCGCGGGAGAGTTCTTCACTTGTACAGTCTTGGCAAGTTCCTCCTCACTTTTGTGTATTCTAGAGAGGATGCGATCAGCAAGACATTGACCAACCGTAGAAAAGTGATCATTTGCCATGTCAACAGATTTCTGATGGTCCTGACAACCTGGTAGTGTTAGTAATTCGTTAGGGATGTTGCTATGATTGGTCACATTACAAATATTCTTAATTGATCGCCAGAGTTTTTTTGGATTATTTTTGTTAGAAATTAATTCTTTATTTTCATATTCATTCTTCAGTTTTCGCAAAAGGCTAACAAAGAAGTTTTGATACCGTGTGTAAGTTATTTTGTGGATTAGATTATTCGGTTCTTTTTTAGCTCGTAAGTGTAGCCTGTCTCGATTCCTCATGCATCTTATCAACCCTGGAGTAATCCATGGCTTTAGATGATACCGAGACCTACTTAACCTGGCCTCGTTTGAGTGAGCATTTACAACATCAGTTAGGATAGCAGTGAAAACTCTGTTTGCTTCATTAACTTCGTTGATGTCCATCACCACAGACCAGTCCACAATTTTTAGAGCGTTATAAATAGCATTAAAATCTCTTTTAATGATGGTGCGATTTGGACGTATGGCTCCTTTTTTACAGACATTCATTCCAAGTAGAACTGGGTAGTGATCGGTAATAGGTAGCTGACATACGATACCAATAGCCGCGTCTCTACTTTTTAAATTTTTAACAAAAATATGGTCAAGGCAAGCAGACTCTCTGGTAGGTTCTGTGATAGCCGGGAGTAGACCATGCTCTGCCATGAAGCACTGGTAGTCAAGGCTTTGCGAGTTCCCTGTCGTGTCTATTATATTGATGTTGATATCACCAGCAATAATAAGAGGCAAGCTGTTTCCTCTATTCAGAAAAGTTTCTAGTGAAGCCAGAAATTTTTCAATATTTCTCACGGATGGCGAGCGATAAATGCCAAGAATAGTCATAACCCTAGGAATACTGATGCTCAAGCTATCGGCATCTTCTATGACAGGTTCCGACATTATAGCACTCCATTTGTCTTTAACATAAATTACAACCCCGCTATTTTGGTTCTTTTGTTTACTTGTCTTAAATGAGGTGTAGCCATTTGCCAATAATGGGCAAAAGAAACGTCGGGCGCGCCCGGTTGCAAGTTGGATCGACGACATACGCGTCGGGGGGCGTCAATGGAGGCGGTTAGCACAGGCCCGTGGTGGAAGGCACAAACTTCGGGAGGCCTATGGGTATAGATAGGCCTGCTGGGTAGCAGTAGGTAAAATCCGGCTGAGGATGATGATGACGATGATGGACATATTGTATAACATCTCATTAAAGGATGCTAATACGAGGGGTATTAGCAAATTACGCGCATGTTTGCATATCACGCGCAAAACTACTTTGCCAACTAAATAACTTGATAACACGTAACGAGCACTTCGTTAGGCTACGTACGTGACAATGTACAGTCAACTAACTGTAAGCCTTGTTTGTGGCTTTTGATAATCATGCTCAATGGGATAGTCATAGAAAACTAAATAATATTTAGATTTATTAATATACTAGCTGTACCCGCGACTTCGTTCGCGATTGCCATACCTGCCGACTAATTAAGTTCACATTTAACCACAGTTTCTCTCATATTATGATACGCCGCCGTGCAAAAAAACTTGGATGCGCAGAATTGGACCTGTTACACTTTTAATTTAAGAATCTTTATTTAGGTACCTAGTTAAATAGTGTATAAATCGTGTGGGGTCTACGGCGGATAGTATGTTGTCATCTTCAATTCCATTCTTTATCGACAATACTTTCAGCTACGACTCGGCCAGCGTTAGTGTTAAGAAGTGTCATACTCGTTTCACTTCTTACTCATGGTTCCGTTCAGCTGGGGCCCTATTCTGCTAAATTAATCGCTTCACTATGACAGGGACGTCACAGACGTCGCGGAATAACACGTTTTGGTATTCTACCTTAGATGAAAGAAATTATGATGAATGCAGATGTAGAGGCGCGCGTCAAGTTTGAAACTATTAATTTATCTCGCACGCACTATCTGGAGTTTTATTAATCTAAAGATTCTACGTAATGATTCTGCGACGATTCCATGGTCATAGTGAAGCCATTGTATAACAGAATTAGGCTCCTGATCCATTTGACTGGACCACCGTAATTTTTTTTCGTTATTAGGTAGGTACAGTTGATTGTGTACCACAGTCAAAAATATTTTTCTGTGGTCCAGTTAGTTTAATTGGACCACTTACTCCAACCAAACTTCGGTGGTACAGTTAACTGGACCAGCTAAACCACCAAATATCATGTTCATGAATATTGCATGGACCATTTGTACATTTTACTTTGCCTGAAATAGGCATTGACGCACTCATTAGTTAGGTTCCTACCTACTAAGGTAGAACCCTAACTAATGGGTGTGTCTTGGAATAATAAATGGATAGGAACTTACCTACCCTTTATCTACTGATTTTTTTGTTTCAATGAACTGATTTTCTACTCGACTTTCTACTGATTTAGTCAAATTCGATCTTGCAACACTGTTTCTAATAAAAAGAATGCATGAAATCGGCGACGCGTTAATGAATTACAACTAAGAACACATTTTGACTTTTATCCCCTCTCCCAAGAGAACCGTGCCTACTGATATCCCAGATAAAATGCATCATTTGATTTCATTCTGTACTTTTGGCGTGATGCGCGACCCAGGAATTTGACTATTATCCCCCTCCACGGGAACCTTACTGAATTCCGGTATAAAATGTATCTTTCCCCGTAGTATGAACTCAAATCGTGCCGACTTCCATTCGAATTCATTCAGTAGTTCCGTCGTGATGCGGGGTTAATTAATTATACTTTTTCCTCTCTCCCAGGGGAACCTTACTGAATTCCAGGATATAATGTATCCCATGTCCTTCCTTGTAGTATGAACTCAAATCGTGCCAGGTTTCATTCTAACTCATTCCGCAGTTTCGGCGTGATGCGCGGTGAAGGAATCTTACTTTCATCCCCTCTCCCAGGGGAACCTTACTGAATTCCGGGATAAAATGTATCTTTCTACGTAGTATAAACTAATATCGTGCCGAGTTGCATTCGAATTTATAAAGAAGTTCCGTCGTGATGCGCGGTTAAAGAATTTTACTTTCATCCTCTCTCCCAGGGGAACCTTACTGAATTGCGGGATCAAATGTATCCCATGTCCTTTATTGTAGTATGAAATCAAATCGTGCTAGGTTTCATTCCAACTCATGCAGCACTTTCGGCGTGATGCGCGGTGAAGAAATTTTACTTTCATCCGCTCTCCCAGGGGAACCTGACTGAATTCCGGGATAAAAAGTATCCTATGTCCTTCCTCGTAATATGACCTAAAATCATGCCGAATTTCATTTCAATACATTTAGTAGTTTCGGCGTGATGCGCGTTTAAGAAACAGACAGACAGACAGACAGACAGACATGAATGAAAAAAATTACAGTTTTGGCTTCAGTATCGATAATAGAGTGCGCTCCAAAAAAAATTTTCAAAATATCTTCAATGTACAGAATTGGACCTGTTACAGTTTTATTATAAGTATAGATATAGATCTAAATAATACTTAGATTTCTATGGGGATAGCAAATGTTTGCATAGCTGTAGATGGTGTATTGATTGGTTTCTGCCATTTTGCCATCATTGACTGCCTCGTTGGTCCAGCGATCAGCTTTTTCAACCGCTGATTATGAAGTCCTGGGTTCAAATCCCGGATCGGGCCAATAGTTGTTATGCCACCGTGGTCGAAATTCATTATATTTATTACACTAATATTATAAATACGAAAGTTTGGATGGATGGATGGATAGATGGATGGATGGATGTTTGTTACCTCTTCACGCCAAAACCACTGAACGGATCGGGCTGAAATTTTGCACACAGTTAATTCTAATCCTGGAATCAAGCATAGGCTACTTTTTATCCCTTAAATCAGTTCCCATGGGATAGAAATCATCTTTAAACGTTTCCATAGAAACAAAACGTGCGAAAAAGCGGGCATAAACTAGTTTTGAGATAATATTGTTATGACACACAATGGAAACGTTTCAACGCCGACTGTACCGCACGTAGCTATTTAGTAGTAGGTCTAGCCCCGGATTAGTGTCTCTGTAATTGCTCTGCGAATAACAAACCAACTGTATCCCATCATTTATTTACTCGACGGCCATGTAGAATGGTTCAAATATTTTAGTATGCGGCTGGTGATTACTCTTTGTAAATTTTGACATCATAGTAAGCCCACGTTACTGACAAAGCTAGCGCTAGCTTTGCTACTAAATTTCGATAGGAACAAAGCAATTTACACCAGAGATGTGTAGTGTGGGGGTCCAGGTGCCGTGGCGTAGTATCGACCACTCCAACTCGGACTGTAAATGTCGTATCGTATGCCTAAGGCTCAGCGAGCTATGGAAAGAGCTATGCTCGGAGTCTCTCTGAAGGTTAGAATTCGTAACGAATACATCCGACAGAGAACCAAAGTTATCGACATAGCTCAAAGAATTAGGTAGCTGAAGTGGCAGTGTGCCGGCCATATCACGCGAAGAACCGACAACCGCTGGGTCAAACGTGTTCTTGAGTGGAGATCACAACTCGGCAAACGTAGTGTAGGACGCCCTCCGGCCAGGTGGGATGACGATCTGCGAAAGACTGCAGGCAGACGCTGGATGCGGTAAGCTCAAGACAGGGCGCTATGGCGCTCATTAGGGGAGGCCTATGTCCAGCTGTGGACTAATATAGGCTGATGATGATGATGAAGTCTTAGGGAACCTACCAGAAGTATGGCAGCGGCTTACTTCTGTGTATTGTAACACCTCAACTGCGATGACCAATCCACCGGCCAAATCGTGGTGATTATGGCAACTCCCCCTCCCCCCCCCTTGTTTAGGGGAGGTACGTTAATTTGTGGACGCGCGAGTTCTGACAGGGAGGTGTTGGTGATGGTGATGACTTCGACGCTGCAGCCTATATTCCCAAAGAATTCTAAATGATTCGGGCGAGCCTTACATAGTTTCTGCTAAAAATTCGCTATCATTGGATGATTTTCTTTTGTTTATTATTCGTAATGAAAGTTGGCTGCATTAGGTATAATATAATATATTGAACGGCGAAATAGTATAAGTGATACACTAACTAATATACTACATACATCTGAATCAGCCAGCAGCTTTTGCAGTTCGATGCTTATACCTAAGCACAACTTTCTTTGTTTTATACAGGTTCTAGTTTCTTAAAAAAATATACAACCTTATTTTCGTTGGACAACAAAAGACTAAAATAAATAAATATCTTAGAATGCTCGTTGTTTTAAATAACACATCTCGAGTGTAAAACTCGAATTCAGAGAATGTGATTTATGATCATAGATTGTGGTAGCTAAACCACGGAATGTGTTAAAACCGATACCTGCGATCGCTTAGCTATGAAAATCAAACGATCCTATTGGTAAGCAAGACGAATTCCTATCCGAAATTCTCGGCAGCAGCGTCGTGACGGTATAGATTTGAGAACTATCACATATAAACTAGGTACCCTATAACTCTACCTACAATTACTACCCTTAACTAAACTGTAGAACGTCTCTGGTAGAGGTATCAGTAAGCCCACAACAGATTTCTGGCAATCTATACAAATCTACATAGCTTTTATTGTAGGGTTGGGTTAGTAGGGGTGCGATTTTATATAAACCGGAAGTCTCAAATATTTTTACTTAAAAACTTTAGAACCGCACTGACCCCGAAGATGTCCCTCGTTAAGGGATGAAACGTTGGTGTTCTTCCAACACAAATAAGATGGTTAGTCCGCTTACATCCGTTATGAAGACTCAAAAATGTTTACTTCACTGCTACAAGGCCGGTTATTACTTACTTACGTATATAGGTACTTTCTTTTATCGCATTGTAATCTTGACTTTTCCCGACATTTAGTTCTACAACTGCCTTAAACTATATTTTATTAGGAAAAAGAATCTCCCTGAAAGGATATTTATGCTGTGACTGAAATAGGACCTCCGTCCGATAGAATGGCACAGTGACAGAAGCTGGACAAGCTTCTCCATAAACATGTCCCAGACTCGGTAAAATGTGGCTGACTTTCGACACTGTATCGTTGTTGGCAATACATTTTACGAAACTTTTAAATTGAATATATTCTGAGACCCGGATGCTGATTTTTTTGTTGTATCTAAAGGATTTTTGACCTTTTTAACGTATTTCAAAACCTCTATTCAAATCTTTTACTCAATCATTCTTGTATAAAAGAATAAACAAACTCAACCACGAAGTCCGCAACTGCCTCGACTTTAACAAGTCTCGAGCGAGTTTCTCAGAAAGAAAATATTATATTTCCTTAAAATTTACATGGCACTTGGAAATGTCTAGATTGGCTTTCTTCTATGCTGATCTGTGGAGAATAGGGACATCTCTAACCTTCGATAAATTCCAGATATCTTGAATCTAACTGTCGGCTGTTAGCTCTATACCTACGGGCACGATGCATATCTCCAGATCGCGCTCGGATTGTATGGAAAATCGGTTTACATTCAGGTTCTATAGTAGGTAATCAGCGTACCCATTCTCTTTGCTATTTCAGCTGATGTTATAGCTTTTTGCACGGATATTGGTCTCTGATTGAAGTCAATTTCAACCTTGTCTTCGTAAACGTAGAGTCGCTAGTTGTTTCGCTACACAATCTCAATGTACCTATTGAACAGAAATATATTTAAAAACCTGCTAAACCAAGCACGCTATGCATAAAAGCGACAGAAATTTGTATCTATAAGGCTAGGAATACACAGATATTTAAGCACCTACCAGCTTACTAAAGGCGTCATTAACCGCAATATTCATTCAATAAAATTGATAGGTACAGAATTCTAAAGGCGTGTTTACATGAGTTTATTGAACACCGATATAACGACGGTGTTGACGTGAATGCAGCCTTTTATGCGATGAACGTGCATTCTAAGTTGCAGGCCATGCGGAAATATTGGAATTACATGAATATTCTGGATAATTTACAGTTTGCATGTTCACTAGTTTGAATAAGGTTGAAAATTCTTTGTATATCAAACTTTTGGAAGTTTAGTAGTAGGTGTGCTAAACAACAATGTAAACTAAAAGCAGGTGGTAATTATTATGAATGAATAGCTTCAGAGCTGAAACTCGTCCGGCTTTCTACAAGCAGAAGTGCCTTAACTTTTGTGTTCTTGCAGTGGTTAAATTTATCTTTTCTTAGCATATTTTTTTGGTTGTTCAGAATAGTAACAATGTAAGCAAAAATCTTTGAACAATCATACATACGAGTACATACGTTCTAGTGTTCTTGTGTGGGTGTCAAATGGTCAACGAATTAAATTATAAAAAAGTGCTTTCATTTTCCATTGTTAAACGTTTTTTGTGTAAGTAATGGTTTTCTTTTTTCATAAAGCGCTTGCAATAGGTCGTTCTAACTCCTTTTAAATCGTATTATTCCTACTCGGCCTTCTTTAAATAATAAATAAATAAAATAAAATAAAGACAGGTCGATTCCAACTGCGCCAGCGTCGCTAGTCAATTACTATGATACCTTAAAAAATCAGATTTCTTACTTACACCGCAACTTGTCCGCGACAATATGCGTTAGAGCATGCATTTGCGCGCATTTAGACCGGTAGAGCAGGTCTCGAGTGCTTTTTAATAGAGCATAACGAAGACTCAGGTTACCGTACTAACTGCTAGCTAGCTGTGCCAACCTTGAGATGTAGGGCGGGCGAACTTAGGCAGAAAACAGGTGCTTGCTTTTTACCAGTTACTTTTAAGCTGTGTGTTTGAGCGGGTTTACTGGTAAAATACAGTACGTTTTACCGGATGTGCAGTTAAATGGATGAACTAGATATATTGTACCTTCATAATTATTATTTCGAAAAATCCGTGTGGTTACGACACATCAACTGTTACCAAACATCTTTAGTGAAATACACAGATTTAGCGAAAGATTAATTTAGGTTTTTACCAACCAGCCCATTGTCTGTGTTCGAGTTTTACACTCGGAGACAATGGTTTTTTTATGTGACAATATAACATTTAAAACAACGAGCATTCTATGATATTTATTTATTTTTGTCTATTGTTGTCCAATGAAAATAAGGTTGTTAATTTTTTTAAGAAACTAGAACCTATATAAAACAAAGAAGTTTGTGCTTAGGCATAAGCTTCTAACTGCAAAAGCTGCCCTGCTGGTCGATTCAGAATTATATATTAGTGAGTGTATCACTTATAATATTTCCCTGTTCAATATATTATATTATACCTTATGAAAGTGCAGCCAACTTTCATTACGAATAGTAAACAAAAGAAAATCATCCAATTAATGTGAAAATAGGAAATCCGCTGGTGGAAAACGGCCCTACGCGTTGCAAATTCTACTTCTTATTTTTTTTATTCATTCAATTATGGTCACAAAAATAACCAACATATACTAACTAATTAACTCCCATACGTAAATATAGTAGGTTCTTTTGAAAGATCGCGTTTGTCTAAAGTTCAAGATCTCGTTTCGAAACTCGACGAAGAAATAAAGGAGAGTTAGCTCTCACAAATTAAATAAAGAGCAAGTATTTGAGCTGCAAAGGGATCGCTGCGCTGTCGACTAAATTAAAACCAGACTGACTGTAATTAATGCAATCTTTTAGTTTTTACTAGGGTTGGGCATCTTCCGTCCACTATTTTCGGCTTTCGGTATTCGATTATGCAAGATTCACTTCCTTCCTTCCTCAGCAGCACAAGTACGTTCACTGCTGGAAGTGACTCCCCAAACAAGGGGAATTTAACCATTAGGATTCACTTATCGCTTATTCGTAAAGATAAACTGACGTCTCGGGAATTTTATTTTATTTATATTTATTAGGTACGCAAAACACACAACAAGCAATAATAATAATAATAATATTTAAAAAAATATGAACTGGCTTGAGACGTAACATAATGTATGTGCTCACAACAAATAGTTAAACATGTTAAGTAGACATTTTAACAATATATGCAATTTATGAAATACTACGTTAACAATAGAAAAGAAAGAAATAACCAAAATAAAATAAAACAATAGAAAAAAAACAACAATGCAAACTACTGCTTACCTAATTAATACACTACTACATTAGTTACAGTAGCTGTGTTGCTCTAACGAGCATCATCGCCCCTGCAGAATGAATCAGTCAGAGTTTTTTTTATGATAAAGGTACACACTATTGCAAAATAAATAATAATAATAATAAATAATGATGGACAATTCACACAGCATTATCTAGCCGAAGCTAAGCAGAGCTCGGGGCGAAAAAATACGTGAATACTTAAATTTATATTAAATACAGGTTTAGAAACCAAACACTTGTGCATAAAACTATCAATACATACACGATAAGTAGTAATTTTCATAAAGTCATCATAAAACTCCCAAGAAGTTAAAGCCATAAAGTTTTTTATTCAGCTAAAGTGGCAATCAAATCTTCAGTTATCTAAGCACATATTTAAGCGGCCATTATTGGCTGGTTTTATGAGCCATAAACTAGGTACATGTAATGTATCTACTCATCTAGTATTATGGCGTTGCTTTCCGAAATATACAAGTACTCTGAGTATCCTGGGGCGAGCCACTGTTATCAAGATTATTTATACATATTTTACGATTATATAATGCCCGTAAAATTTTTGTGAGCGTTTTTGCAGAAATTTCGTCCAGTTTAGGCCGAAAGCGTGTAGCTTACCTACGCAAACCTTTCCCAGCCGAATGCGCCAAGGGAATCGGACGAACTGTCAGAATTGATTTATTTCAATTTCATTCCATTGGCTTTCGGTGATAGGATTCGGATATGCGAAGCCGAAAGAATAATGCACAACTCTAACAAAGCCAATGGGATTTCTTGCAACTACCAACTAGTTACGAAACACAAAGGAAACTACATTACAGATGGTCTCATAAGTAAGCTTTAGAAAGAAGGTAGATGAAGCCACTCCTGCGTACAAATATCAGTGGTCGAGTGAGATTTTAACAAACAGTTACTTTAATTAACAGGATCGTATATTGTATTCCTACTCTAAATACTCTAAATTTTATTTTGTTTACGAAATACGTAGTTAGGTATAAATATGTAGTACTTATTGAATTAGTTAGTATGTAGTACCTACTTAGAGAATAATAAAACTTTGGTTGCCTTCGATGCTCAGGCCCAAGAACGTCTGCGTAAAGCGGCGACGGTGGCCCGCCGCCCGCCCTCTGATTCGAGACGGAGCTGGGCAGTGAATGATATAACAGGTAAATTGATGGCTTATAGTAGGATAGGTCATTATTGTTTTTATTCTATGTAGCTAAGAAAACTTTCTCTTGGCACGAGCATCCCCGGTACATAGTTATGAAATTGACCAAACAACTTTTAATTTTGCAGAAATATGAGGAGGGCCAATTTTTATTTTATACAATGGTTTTTAACATTTTATTTTCTGTTGTGGCATGATGCCACACCCGGTGATTATCCGACAACTGTCAGGAAATGAATGTTTTCATGTGCTATGCGTATTGTGGATTTAAAAATAAATGTCGCTTTTGTTCCCGAAAGATGTTTTTGACGAATTGCTTTTCCTATAACAGAAGGTACAACATGAAAGATTAGAAGAATGAGGACTCGGCCTTTTGTCATATTTTCTTAAGTAGGTATTCATTTTTACTGCCTATTACTTCGCCATTTTGTAAGTGAACTTTGAACTCGTCGGTCTTTAGCAGATCTTAGCTTATCCTTGTTTTATGTTTGAAGAAATCTAGCTTGGTTGTTGCAGCTTCATCCATGGATCGCTCGCGTTGAGGAAAGTTGAAATGTTAAAATGAAAACTTAAAAAAAATAAAACAAAAAAAATAATAATAAATCAATAATAAAATAAAATAAAATAAAAAAAATAAAACGTTAAAATGTTAAAAGTTAAAATGTTCCCTTGGGACAAGCACTACGAATAATTTGATAAGAACAAATAAATATGAATCAATAACTTTTTTAGTTTATCAAAAGATAAAAGCTAGTGAAATGTAAATGTTTTAAGTTAATAAATTGTTTTAGATCATGCAAGAAAGTAGGCAATCATAATCGAAGGGCGCTTCGAAATATGGTTTTTAATTTGAATGATTAACCAACTATCAGAACCAGAAATCGGTGGTGCGTCGTATCTGGTGGTACATCGAACATTCCTAGGGTACGCTGAAATATATAGATGCTCTGCTAAAAAGTACACAACAAAGTCTTGACTTTTTTGTTATTGGCAATATGTGTCTAGTTTGTCACATTTCTGCCTGTGTCCAGTCCATGGAAATTTCATAGTCATGGAACGGAGACGGATTAAAATAATAAAATAAGCGGTAAACTTAGAAAAACACCAATAAATTTTTACCTCTAACACAAATAACTATAACGTTGAAGAGAAAACAAAACCTCACTTATGAAAATAACCAAAACAAAATCCGATCCGCCAAAAAATTGACAATACTTTTAATCCCATAAATCAGTTCCCATGGGATAGAAGGGAGCGAAGCCGCGGGCATAAACTAGTTTTCTAATAAAGACTTATGTTTTATGAATTGTCTGTTTGTAATATATTTTTGTTGGCGTAGGCGCAATAAAGCATACTTGTATTAAATAGATACCAAAATATGAGATCTGGCTGCTTTTTCCATGAAATTACAAAAACTTCTAGAAACTCCTCAGTATTTAGATCCAGTGAGTTTACAGAAGGCCAATTAGTTTATTTATCGGCTCAAATAACCAAAATAAACATTTCTCAGCTTACAACGTCAATCGCAGATTTAGAGATTAATTTAGAAACTTTCGGCTGTGTTTTTAATACTTTGTGAGATACTTATCACCATCAATGATTTCGAGCAATACCATCAATGATTTTGAGCATCACCATCAATGATTTCGAGCTTGACAGCAACCATGATGCTTACGGCAACGGTAATGAAAAACAGCACGATAACTAAGGTACCTATGAATTATTGCTAGCGTGCTCTTTTTCATCATTTAGTAGAGAAGTAATGAGTACTGGGGAGCTAGATGATGCTGTGTGAATTGTCCAGGATAATTTATGTATATTTGATTATTAAATTTCTTACTACTTTTAATATAAGTATTTCTACATAAAACGTTTATAAACCTAACTTATTATGTACATACACTCATCAAGTTGACTAAAAACCAAACTTAAAAAAAAAAATCATGACTTGTAAATGTTGTAAGTATCTCACAGGATTACCCCCATACCGATGTTTTTATGTTCTGCAGAATCACTACTTTTTTTAGGGTTTTGAAGATCGAAGATCGGTTTCAAAACCCTTATGGTCTCGTTTTGTCTGTCCTTTTTTCCCTCCTTAATAACTCAAAAACTACTGCAGCTATCAACTTGAAATTTAAATTAATAATACATTTCGTTCGCCTGTACAGATTTAGAGAAAAATAAATGAAAATAAATGAAAAATTAAAATGAATATTTTCCATACAAATTGTGATGCCGAAATTTTAAAAGATACCTACAGAGTCATATGGGGTATCAAATGAAAGGTATCATTTTGTACATTTCAAAATATTTTTTGATTTTTTTGAAAAATGATCAAATAGGGGGGGGAATAATTTTCAAAAGGGGGGCTACCTCACCAAGTGGGGTATCAAATGAAAGGTATCGATTTGGACATTTCAAACCAGTTTTTCAAATTTCTGTAGTTTTCATACTTTTTGAAATATTTCGAAAAAAGTCGAAAAAATTACCATTACCCACCTTAACCGAACCACCCATTTAACCGAAGCATGCAGAGAGATCCATCTGAAATGTAGGTTGGTACCTACTATTCTTAGGTATTCGTTAAATTGCGAAGCGAAGTCTCTAACGGGTACTTTTGGTACATATTTGTTGACAAATGTTCAAAACCCTCGGCGCGCGAGTTACACTCGCACTTGACGGATCTTGTTTATTTATACATACACTGACTTCGGTTGGTATTACACAAAGTTATGCTATGTTCTTAAATTACGCAAAATTTCATCTTGATCTGTTCAATAGTTTAAGAGATCCTAGGTAACAAAATAAAATTCAGATTTTACAAACTTTCGGCTTAATTAGTTACATCATGTTTAGACGACGCGCTCAGATCTTTCCTTACGCGAGAAATAGAGGGCAAGTTACTGAATTTGATGAAAAGGTACAGTGGCGGTCAGAAGCGGTGACCTACATTCTTAAGAGATTTTTTTGTAAATCGCCTCCCTTACAAAATAATGCCCGAAACCCAATTAATTACTAAATACCAATCTCCCACTACTATTTTACTCTACATTTGTCATCACTGGCTTACTTAACATCTGCCAAAGATAATTTAAATGGCATCAGTCTGGCAGGGATTGAGCCGAACACACACACACAAACCCACTGATAATTCAGGGCAGGGCCTTTCTTAGGTTTAGTTTCAAAGAAAACCCTATTATGACAGATTTTTGAATTGACGGGGGTACATACTAATATCATTCCCTTTCCACCAATTTTAAGAATTGAGACCTGGTGTCTTCACGGCCGTATTCATGATGATGGGCAGAACCTGCAGTTCACATAGTGTCAGTGAATTACCAATAACCCTGTATATCAGATTTATACATTTTGTTATTTTATAGGGTTTAGTTTGGAAGATGAACTTAATCTGTGTTGTTCTTTTCTTAGTTACCTACACTTTGTTAGGTAGTTCCTTATTACATTTTATTTTTCATCTTATTTTGTTAGCAACCAGTCCGAAATTTCGTTATGTTAAGTCAAATTACTGGTCTCCACGATAGAGGTGGAGTGTGGAGACCACAGGAAAATTTCTGTAATATTGTTATTACTAAAATAAATATATTTTTCATTATTTTTCATCAGGTTGCTGAATAGTAGCGTTCTCTGCGCTTTCAGTTCAGTTCATTACAGAACCAAAATTAATAACTTGCTATCCAGCGTTCGGGAAAATGCAAAAACTCAGAGATATAAATGAAAGATGCAGCGGGTATAATGAAAATCACTTGACTTCGTTACTCAGGATCTGAGAGGTATTTCAGAAATTCATTTGCTTCTGTAATGAAAATACGGGCAAATCGTCTTTTCAGTGAGGGGATGAAGCCGAAATGGTAAGACCGAATGTGGTATTCGGTTTCGGCTTTAAATTAAAAAAAAATGATAAAGTAGGACCTGGCAAACGAAGGCAATTCTTGGAAAAAATGGCCTCCTTTGCCCAACAGTGGTACAACAAAGGTTAGAAAAAAAAGATAAGGTGACAATAAATATTGCGGTTGGCCACGCATGGAAGGCATGACTCATCATAATTGCTCACAAAAAGACGTGTTTTGTGAATATGGAAATCAACGCATTCAGACATCATCTAAAACCCTATCTACATAAATAGATAAAATATATTTTGAAAATAAAACGCTTATTAGGGAAGTCATAGGCCTTCCCACTTCTGTACATAGAAATGAACTAATAAAGGTTGACGGTGGTGATAAAAATAAATCAACTAGATGAATCGGTACCTACCAATAAATAAAAGGAAAACAATTGAAAATATTTCACGTTTGTTCACTGCTGAGCCTCAGCGTTTTGTCATAATCACCACGTTTGGCAGCGAATTTTTCACAGTAGGTGGATTGGTGATCGGAGTAGGTAGAGGTAATGCGGTAAAACCGACATGAATACAACTTCCAATTTATTTTATTTTTAATTCTAAGCTTCAAACACAGTTTAGGTTATATTAGTGACAAAGAACTTTGTTTAAAATGTATTTTATGAAAAGCCTGTTTGTTATGACAAGCCGGTTTGTTGAACTGAACAAACAGACATAAAATGTGCATCAATTGTATTGTTATTGTATCTACTTATTATTATTATTTTTCTTCTTTTTCTGTAAATTTTGTAATCTAGCACTACCTACTAAATGGTTGTCCACACTACCCAAAGGTTAGCAGGTAGAGAATGCCATCTAGCATTATGCTCGCCCAAGTACAACTTTTTGCAATAAAGTATATTGTATCTTTTCTATCTATCGTTCTATCTATTTATTTATTTTATTATTTAAATAATCTATCAATCTCAAACTGTAACTAGGTAGGTACTGTCCTAGGTTCAGTTTCATATTGCACTGTATGGATAACATAGATTACTTAGATTGAATTTAAAAAGAGTGTCGCTTTGTTTTCGGCTTCGGCTCAAAAGAGCCGAAAGACCTTGCAAGCTTTAATATTCATTTTAAAGTAGAAAAGTGTCTCGAGAAAAGCTTCTGAATGTGACAGGAATTTTTCTCCACTATATGTAGGTTTAGGTTTACTGGGTGTTAAGTATAAATCCTTTGAGCTTCTTCATACTACGCGACACGACAAGTTGAAGATAAATTAGTATGACTACTTTTCCAAGGATGGTTTACCTACTACTTTTAGTTGCGGGGTGGTAAGTAAGTAAGTAGGTCAACTTATAAAGTACCTACCTAGGTAGGTACTTTATAAGTTGATGCGATAAAACGAAAACTTAAGAAAATAACAGCGTCCATTATATAAAGGCAAACTACGAGGCATGTTTATTTTTTGATTTTAATCATATTTATTGTTAAGGCCTTTTACTTTTCAAAGTATGTCAGTCCTATCATAACCTAAACTTATTAATAACACAAAAAAGAGAACGAGCAACAAAATTAAAATAATCAGTCAAGTTATAGGTACCTTTACAAAAAAACATACAATTAGTATTTAGATAGATAGATTATATCTTTACTGAACCACCAAAAACTTTTAAAATAACATACAAACAGTAACTACTAATTAAATCTAGTTTGGCACAATCAGTGGCCTTTTCGCTGAAAGCAATCTCTTCCAGGCAACCTTTGGATGAACACGGTCGGTGAGTATAAAACTTGAAAGTGACGTAAATGACACATTTTTTTGTATTTAGCTATTTTCTTCAGAAGTTAGTGATAGTTTTATTTAGATAACCCTGAAGGTAGCATATTTTCGTTTCTTTTTTACTTCGAACTGAATTAGGTAAGCGGAAATCGAGTCAAAACGCTGTATACCTACCAAAATAGGTAGAACCAAGAATACATTAACAAACTAACGTAAATTATCGGAGCACTTTGCAGTTAGTTTGATAATTACCGGCTTAAGGCTCGACTAGACAGAAGGGCGGGCGGGACGTGCTCGGGGGCGGGATACGGGTCCTACTACAGAAATGAGTAATTAAATCAAGGTAATATATATTTGGTAGACTTTTTTTAATAGTATTCAAATGAGAATGTAACTAGAGGTATGTAACAACTACCAAAGGTAGCTTGAACTACACACTAGGATTCCCTGTGTCGTGCAGACTATTCAACAATCAGGATAGATAAATCTAGTCAATATAGAGATAGAGAGATAGAGATAGAGAAACATTTATTAAACAACTCAGTTACAGCACAGAACATAGGTAAATAATTATACAGACTTAGGTACATTGTTGATTGAATCTTAAAAACACCCACCCGTAGGACTAGGTAGGTAGGCACCTAGGTAGGCACCTACTTACCATGTTACAGTGTGTGGGTAATATCTGCATAGGTAGGTACTTACATAAAATCTTTTATAGGTTCAGTGGGTAAGCATATTATAACCATATAGCTACGGTAACAAAAATCTACTAATTATACCTGGTTGGGTTAGGTACCGAGTGTAAGTATGCTCCAAGCTGTAACAGTGTAGGTTAAAGGGTTCCACCTCAGCTTCATGCTACCTTACATTAATGCAAAGCAGCGCTGGTTTTCAGATGGAACCTACCATGAGGTGACCTCACAATCGAAAAATTACGTAATAAATATCCTACTAATATTATAAACGCGAAAGTTTGTAAGTATGGATGGATGGATGGATGGATGTTTGTTACTCTTTCACGTAAAAACTACTGAACGGATCTAGATGAAATTTGGCACAGAGATAGATTATAGTCTGGAATAGCACATAGGCTATATTTTATTCCGGAGTTCCCACGGGAACGGAAACTACGCGGGTGAAACCGTGAGGCGCTGCTAGTATCAATATAATTATGGGGAACTAGTTTCTGCCCGCGTTTTCGCACGCGTTAAATAGATAGATAATTCTTTAATGTACCACACAAAGACAGATAACAATACCTACAGAAAAAGATGCTAAGAGTAGACGAAGTACAAAGGCAGCCTTATCGCTGTGAGCGATCTCTTCCAGGCAACCTTGGGCTCTTCTCCCAGGCAATAATACCTACACTGCATACTATAATAGGTACCTACATATAACCTACAAACAATATAATAAACTTAAATACACATAAAAATAAAGTTTACTAGTTGCTTTGTTTCTATGGAAACGTTTTCGATCTTATGGGAACTGATTTATGGCATAAAAAATAGCCTATCTTTGATTCCAGGATTAGACTTACCTATATGCGAAATTTCAGAACGTTCCATTTGATAGTTTTGGCTTGAAGAGTTAACCAACATCCATTCGAACATCCATACTTTCGCATTTATAATATTAATGTGATTAGTGTGGTTATGCCCAGCATAAGTGCGAAACAAGTTGTAAAAAAATCCTTGGTTAGGTCCTCCTTCTCCTCCTGATAACCAGACATGCGTCCACTTCTGGACATGGGGATCTGGGGAGGCAGATAAGAGGGGTTTCATTATTGGCAGGGGGATACCTGGTCGCAGTGGAGGTGTTATAATTTGGCGCGTTTAAAAAAAAACTGTAAACCGACTTCAAATTCTTGTAGTGGTAACATCAAGTTAAAATTCGAGACTAATTTAGTTTGATGACACATCGAGGTATAGCAAAATCAGACTACTCTGTAAAAAGTTATGCGTGGTCAAACATTACAATCAGTGGGTGCACCATCAATCATCCCCTGTTTTCCTATCCTTACGGTTGGATTTCTTTTTTCAAATTTAAATCCATCCATCTATCCCAACTTTCGCATTTATAATATTAGTGTGATATTGATATGTGTCAAAGTTAAACGAAGCTTCTGATTACCACAAGAATTTCATAAAGTTTATTTCTCTGTTGATAAATTGGTACCTACAATTTATTTTGACTTCGCGCCGTTCTAAAGCCAACCAACGTTAAGCTTTTTTTCCCTAACTTTATGTACCTACTAAATTTTTCTTTCCTGCGAATCGTGTTTGTAAAAGTGGGTAGGTAAAAGCAACGCGTGTGCCTAAGCCTTTACATCTGGAACTTTTGAAACAATATTATCTTTACGGTGAAGGTATAGCTGTGTTGGTTGGCCATTAGCACGAGATAAAATTATTAACAGAGTTAAGGCTTGGTGGGCCAGCAGAGTTCGCATTTTAGTGATTTTTAAATTCTCTGAGACTTAAAAAATTATGTTTACAATTCTGAAAAAAGGATATTTATTACTTAAGGATCTAATCTACTCAAAGTCGTATTCAGTTGAAAGATCTAATGAACTTCACTCGATAGAAAATATTGCCAAAGTAACCCCTTTTTCTAACGTTTTTTCAATACTATGACTAGCGAACTACTGATATCATCCTTTTTTTGAACTCAACTAAGGACACTTAATATTTCTAAACTAATTCGCAGAGTTTGACTTGATAAAATGATTTTCTTAATCACCATGTTTAAATAACTACAAAAAACACGAGCGCGGCGGCTTGACAGGCGCGCGTTTTCCCTTACGCCTACTGCTGCAGGACTACCTGGCCTTAAGCTCTAATTTCAACCCTAATTCAACAAGCATGAAACGAGCTTGCTTCCGACAGCAACTAACCAGACGGGTGAGTCTATTTGACGTTAGTAAATAGACGTTAATCGTGACGTCTCCTTTTTCATACAATTTGGCACAGAGCGCCTCTATCATGCGAACAGGGAACTATGCGAATCCCATACTAAATGGATCATGTCGGACGGAGACGTCGCGATCACGTTTCGTTACTAATGGTCAAATAGACTCGCCCCTCGTCACGGGACGTCACAGGATGCCCCATGGTCATCCCGTGACGTCGGGAAAAAATGAGTCATCCCGTGACCACGACAGAGTGTAAACCTGTTGAAACGTCGGGAAAAACAGGTAAATAAACGCGATAAATACCCGTGAATAATTAAAGAAACAGAGATGAGCTTTAACGTCATCTTCTTGACGTCACTTCAACAGCCTATATTGGTCCACTGCTGGAGGCTGGCCTCCCCCTGATAAGCGCCTTATTTGCTTTTATCTTACGGGGGATAATGCCCATATTTACAATGGGCAGTTGGATTGGGATCGCAATTCGGGAGATTTGTACTGCAGGGGGCGCTGCTGCCCGTCCCCGGTGGATATCCCTTTGTCGCCCCTTACGACATCCGCGGGAAAAGTTGGGGTGGTGCAAATTCTAAGCTAGCACCACACGGCAACTTAACTTCATCCTTAGGCCCTAATTCACTAAACACGAAAGAGCAAAAACACGGGGGCTTAGCCCCGATAAAATAATATTGGGCAGTACCAATTAACACAAGCTCTGCTTACTTTGGGGCAATATGATACTGTGTGGATTATCCAGCATTATTTTAGTTACACTTATTGACACAATTGAGCTAACTGCAGACTGTTAAAATAAATCGACAGGTAGCTCAACTGAACCATATCAATACCAGTCCGAAGCGTCCCCAAGACGCTGGCTGCATTGCCCGACTGTATGGTGATGAAACTCATCACTAATGGTGATGCGCTGCGCCAGATACTCACCACCTCTCGGGTCACGCGTCGCTACGACCAGACACTTAGATCATTTTTTTAAAACATTTATATAAATAGTCCAAGAAATTTATTTAGCGCTAGAAAATTACATTAACAGAGTAAAAATAATAAAAATAAAAAGGGGAAGGATTTGTATTCTTGTATGTTTGTCACGAATAAACTCAAAAACAACCGGGCCGAATTCAAAAATTCTTTCACCATTCGAATGCTACATTATCCCTGAGTAACGCTATATTTATGTCTAAAAAATAAATGTCCACCTGTGCGAAACCGGGACGGGACGTTATTTGTGATTTAAGTGTTACGTATTTGAAGAACTTGATGATCTATAGAGTGAAAATACATCCAAAAAGGGAAAACAAGGTTACACCACATAAAATGGTGCATATCATTCGCACATTGACGTGAAAATACTTGAAAATAACTGCAAGATGAAAGCGTGTTCCACGTGTATTTTTAGGCGCGCTGTGAATGGAGTAGAGTCTTCATTCATCGCCTCCCTGTAGTGGAAAACACACATGGTTCGCAGATCCACTTTTCATTGAGATGCTACTAAAAAGGATGCACAACTTCTTAGTCACGGCTACTGGTAGACACTATAACCACAGAATAAGAATTTCACAGATATCTTCTCATCTATTGCATGCAACATTATTTTTTCTATACTATTCATTTTTTGGTACGGAACGTGGCTGGCAAGAAAACTTGCCAGAATCAATCAACGGGCAATTTTTGGCAAGAAATTTGACCAGAATCGTTATAGCGGTCACATTATTGATTTCAATCTAGATCAAAATTTGTAAAAGTAGCACAGTTTATTCTTAATTCGATTGTTATCTGATTTGTGAATGAATAAATAAATAAAGCGCAGGTCCATAGGCCATAAATAAATTTGAAACATTTTGAATAATTATCACAAAGTAAGTCTTAACATTTAAAATTTATCAATTAAATCGTGCATTTCAGGCGAGCAGCGTATTTTTTTTTTCATAGAAGACCGATGTCAACCACTTGATTGTTTCCATTGAAATTAAATAAAAACAGATCGAGCTAACTAAAAAATTTTTAGACCGAGTGTAGCCTTATTTGTTTTTATAGCTTTATTTTTAGAAGAAAAAGCACTCGAATATTTTCGGGACCACTTGTCTTCGACGAGGCAAAGGAGAACCTTATTTACTGGAATATCCTAATTTAGTGAGCGAGATGCGAAAGTTATTGCTGCTCTAGCGTCGAATATAATACATATCTTTTATTTATTAGGGTTCCATATGTTATCACAGCAAATAATAATGAATCAGCTAGGTCATATTTACTGTCACTTTTGCCTTAGACCTTCTTACCCGCTGTCTATGTCGAAGTCTTTTGCGGACAGAAAATATTATTATTAGTATTTCGGTTTGATTCAATGAATCAAGTGTCAGCTGGGACAAAATCATCATCGCTGATGGTGATGATTTCTCCCAGCTAATTTCGGGTGCGGTGACTGTGTGACTTGGCAAGTACTTTAACTCAAACATATGTAGTTTGTAGGTACCTACTACGAAATGAGATCTAAGAATGAAATAAGACCAAGCGACATTTTGTTTTCGTGTCTGTCTACCTTTATGGAGTCTGGGTATTCCAGTTTTCCCCCTTGACAAATCCTCCTTAAGGGGGAAAACTGTAATAAAAAAAATCCAGTTTTCCCCCTTAAGAAAGATTTTCAAGGGGGGAAACTGAAATTCATTTTTTTCGAAGCCAGTTTTCTTACTTAAGGATTATCTTCAATGGGGAAAACTGTTTTTTTTATGTCCATTTTTCCCCCTTTTGGAGGATTTCAGGGGGGAAAATGGAAAAACCCAGGAGTGAGTCACGGCGGCGGCCCGACAACAATTGATAGAATCGGCTGCCCACAACATTCACACAATGAAAATCCGCACCAACACTGTGGGGTGGGCTGTGTGGCCAAATTTTATGAGAAATCTCCAAAAAAAATTAATAGGCCAAACCAATTGAGTTGTCTACATGTCTGTCTACCCTTACTTCCAACAGACAAGTTTTCTTATACACTAATAAGGCAAAGTCCACGAAAAAAGAATAGAGCGTTGACCATATTTAAAACAAATCTCCAAAACCCGTTTTTGGAAGATGGACTTGTTCTGATATTTTTTACGTTGACTCTAAACCTACAATCTATTGTATGCAAATTTTCATATTACATTTAACACAGTTACAATATCAGGTACCTATATTGTAACTCTACAATATGAGAATTTGCAGAGCACTAGCTATTTCCATTTTGGGCTGTGCCCATAGGTGCGATGAGGTAGGCAATTTGTGAAGGTCCATATTTCTGTTTAATAAACTTCTTCGTGTAGGTAATAAAGATTAGAGAACGGTTGGTATGATTTATACGGTAGAGAGGATAAAACATAACTTGTTAGTAATTAATGGCACTTAAACGGCGCTTAGGTACATGTTCCAAATACCAAGTACCACTACACTTTTAAGGTTGCGTTTGATGGACCGTGAAAGCGACGGCGGGATCGGTTTATTTTAAGTTTTCAATGGATATTTTGGCCCCCTTGCGCCTTGAGCGGATTTTTACCGTTACGGATTTTATGGGTAACCATCAAAAATTCGCTTCCTATACTTACTACGTCTCAATAACTTGCAGACGTAGTTTGTTTTGTGTTATTCAGTCAGATACCTTGTTGGTGGCCACCAATAGGAACTAAACTCTTGAAACATCTGCCTAAATAATACAATACAAAACTATTACAGATACATACATTAAAAAAAAGCTTGTGATAGGTATCGTCTACGCGCGGTCCGATTTTTTGATAATTCTTTTGTGTAAAATATGTAGTGGCGCTAGTATCGGGGCATCTATACGCCTTAGATAAAATAGGTGGCGGCGCTAGTGTGCCCCTCACACAGGCACAGGCAGCGCCTTAAGTGAGATATCTAAAAATACACGTCCGGACTCCTACATGGCAACATTTTTTAGGCCTTTACCCCTCATTTTGTGAACATAAACTGAAAAAGCGCGGAGTGGGTTGGATTTTTTTTAAGTTTTCGAATAATTACTTGTTATATGTATGGTTTGTTCTATGCATTGGGATACTGACTCTATAGTACCGTAGTTGGGAGTAGGTTGGTAGGTTAAATACTCCAAATATAATATACTACCATAAAGATCTGGAATACGGATTCTAGGTATTTGCGGAAAGTATTTCATTGCATGGTTGTTAAAATAAGATTTTACAACGCAGTACCTTATTGTTTGATATTCCCGACGGGTTTTACGATTGAAAAATCAAACAAACGGAATCGCAATAAAGTCAGTTAATATAAAACTGCGAAAGTTAACAAAAATATTATGATAATTTGGTGCTGGGTAAAAACATTCTAGATTTATTGCCAAGAAGCCCCATGAGCGTAGCGGTGCTAATATAATAAATAAATAAATATAAATAATGCTGGACAATACACAGCATCATCTAACTCCAAGCTAAGCAGAGCTTGTATTATGGGTACTGGATGACTGATATATCATACTAAATAGAACACATTACATAGATAGATATTTTTTATCAAACATAGAAAATACCCATAAACCCGAAACAAATATTTGCAGATCGTACAAACATTTGTCCCAAGGCGGGAATCGAATCCGCAACCTCACAGGCGGACCTTCGCCCGCCGCGCCACATTGTTCCTCACGGTCATTGGTCGTCACATATCTCCGACGTACTGAACCTACTGAAATGATTAGGTACCTAATAATTTCAGTTGGTGACCACCTAATCACACATCTAAGTATTGTTTTACTATGGGTATGTTAAATTTGAGAGCAGCTGTGTGGTGCCGGCTTAGAATTTGCACCATCCCAACTCTTCCCGCGGGTGTCGTAAGAGGCGACTTAGGGATATCCACCGGGGGCGGGCAGCAGCGCCCGATATAGAACAATTCTACCACCAAACTGCGATCCCCGACCCGCATGCCCAGCGTGGGAATTATGGGCGTTATCCCCAAGAGATAAAACCCAATAAGGCGCTTATCAAGGGGAGGCCTGCGTCCAGCAGTGGACCAATAGGCTGTTGAGGTTGAGGAAGTTGAATAAATTTGACAGGACTGTTTGTTGAGTTGTTGCCCTTAACGAACCGTGGTTCTAAAAGCTACAAATGACAAATGAGCACTGAGGTACCAACAGTCTGCAGCGTCTGCCGCTGACCCACCCATAATCCAACGGGGTGTATGGATGCCAATATTGCCAATACGCCACCGAATCTGTCATTCCCATAAAGACCTAAAAAGTCTATAGCGTAAGTGCCGAAAAATTAACACTACGTAAACCATCCTTCATGGATGTAAAGGCCATTGATGTGAATAAATAAGCGAACAGTTTCAGTTTACTTGAGACTCGAGAACTCTCGTCTTCGCTGGCTCGAACACTCCAAGAGAAAGGATCAGGATCTAACTATCAAGAATACTTACCCCATACCTACGCCAGGTATGGGGGGCAAACCATCGGACTGGTCAACACCAGTCAAGTCAACCGTGCCAGGAGGGCTATTCAGAATCTCCGCTATCTAGTCATCGTCACGGAATTTCACACAGATTCGCGCGAAATTCAAATATTTTAGCGGTTTCTAATATTTTCTGCGTTCTGCAAGGAACTAAACCACCAGAAAAGAATAAAAAATAATCAGTCACAACAAAAGCTCTGCTTAGCTTGGGGCTAGATAACGTGAAGTGGATTGTTAAGCATTATTTATTAAAGTATTTTTGTTACTCATACTATTTTCGCCGCTCATTGGCAGCTTTTTCAGCCTTAATAATCCCAACTAATTATTAGAATTAGGTAGCTGAAGTGGTAGTGGGCCGGTCATATCTCGCGAAGAACCGAAAGCTGGGGTAAACGTGTTCTTGAGTGGAGACCGCGGCTCGGCAAACGTAGTGTACCTAGGACACCCTCCGGTCAGTCGGGGTGGCTCGAGTATAGTTAGATCAAATATTTGAAACGTGCTCTACCATGCTCCACAGACTGTCTTTCATTTTGTGTCTGAAAAATCTACGACATTTCTGCTCAAACATGAAAACTCAGAACTGAATTCTTTTCCAACTTGATCCCCTAACCACATCAAACAAAGCCTATGAAAGCACAGAATTTGCCAATTCAGCTCCGAAAGGAAATAAGAGTATCGATGGATTATCTACATACAAATACAAAGGCTTTTCAGCTATAAATCTTCAAGATTGACTCATCAAATCCTCTGAAATTGGGTAGGTACAATGAACAACAAAATTTAGAAATTTAAAAAACCCGCAATAATTAAAAGAAATCCGCTATAAGTCTCACATTGATACACTATTATGATTATGACACATTGAGATCTGTGCATGTAAGCTTCTTGAAAAAGCGAATGATCGCGGAAAAGCTCCCCTCAATTTACCTATGTGCAAAATAAAAATAATCGTGAAAAGTATAGGTTAAGTTTATAAGAAGATAGGTAAGGTACCTCAGCGTTATTTATGAACCAAATCGTGTTATTCTCTAAAAAAACATTTACTTTAAAGGTTAAGTATTGGAAAAATCCGTCCTATTCATGCAAGCCGTGAAAATCACAGGTGTGAAAATAATATGGCCGCTTGTTCTACCTAAATTTGAATTTAAATCGCTTTTATAAACAAAGCAATATGTCTAACCGACGTTTTGCTTCGCGTGCGTAAACACGTAAAGCTGGAAATTAACTGCTGTAATTGCTTGTTTAGAAACCAGTCTCACTTTTACACCTGGGGTGAATTACTGACTACCTGTGCGGCATAGTGGTACCGAGTGTATCAATCAAGTATATCTGAAAAATCTTGGAGTTCAAAAGACATGTGTCAAATGCAAAGACATTTGGAAAAAGATTAAAATTTCTTTGGTCAAATAATGTCTATAGCTGAAAAAATGTTTTAAAATAAACGCTTACATCGACCATAATTTTGGCAGTAGGTATCCCGGTTGATATATTTTTTTATATCAGAGTTTCATGTTTTACCTTTGTATTAACGTAGTTGAATTGAAACATATAAACAGGTAGGTATAGAATTAGTAACTCAAAACCTCATAAATATATTTTCAAAACTGCAAGACATGAAATTATAAATTAAAGGTAAGTAAAATAAGAAAACAATGGGCTATTAATTTTCGGAGGCCGTAATTCATAAAGTTTATTTTCCTTGTAGGTATAAAATTTAATTTTGTACTTTTTTGCGCCGAGATTTAATCTCAGCACTTTTGTCTTTGTCTGTAGGCTAGTTACAAGATGTCGCTTATTAATCAACTGAACATCTTTATTATTTTTTGGGTTTATGTGAGACAAAGTACGGAGAAGTTGGGCCTAACTAAATGAAAAATGTACGGTAACTACCAGAGATGGGCCGAACATGGGTTTCACCGAATACGAACATTCGGCCGAATATTCGGTAAAACTTTTACCGAACCGAATATTCGGCCGAATATTCGGTACATTTACAACCCTCAAATTTCTTAAACTTTTACTACTACTCAATCCACACTAGATTCATTTACATCTAAATGGAAAATAGACGACCCAAGATCAGTTCCGATTACGAATTCAATAGCGGAAATAATTGCAGTAGACAACCAACCAATTTCCGTTGTTGAAGATAAAGGCTTTAATCGTCTTATGCAGTTAGTAAAACCTAAATACCAAATGCCGAACCGAAAACACGTAGGTCATACTGTCATTCCACTACTTTATGAACAATTGAAAAAGACTTAATACGTTAATGACATTTTGAATTGATCTTAAATAATTATATGAGATGTCATATTTGTCTTATATCTCAGTAGACTATAATTAAGTTCCTAACTTGATCTCTTAAATTACAACCTGAAAAGTACAAACAAATTACTTATTTTCTTTATAAAGAAATATACTGGTTGAATAGGATAGGTTTAAACGTTTAATATCAATAAATATATTTTGCGACGCTATGCTGAGTAGAAACTAGAAAAAAATATTATTCAAATTCTACTAAGGTGTTTTGATTTGATTCAGCTTCTCTAACACAATAAAGACTGGCCGAAATAAATATCTTGTTTATTTTCCTTCAATTAAGGCCTGTATAATATAATATTCGAAAGAGTTAACACAGAAGCCTAATCCCAAAACAGCTAGATACCTATATTTTGCATTAAGTTATTATTATTATGGATTCCTTGCCTACCCTGCAAGGGATCCGGCGTGAAGATATTGATTGAAGTTATTATCTTTTTACCAACTTACTTTAATTGAAAATAAAGCTTCAGTGACGACAAAGTCAGAAAGCTACACTCTAAAATACTAACTTCATTACACTGTACACTCAAATCATGATAATACAAGGGTCTTAACAGTAAAAGCTTTGAGTATCACTTTGCCGAACATTAGGTGATTCAGCCGAATATTCGGCCGAATATGAATATTCGGTAAAGCTGCCGAATATGCCGAATACCGAATATAAAACGAATATTCGGCCCATCTCTAGTAACTACCTCCGATGTACGAAATATAAAAGAATATATTTACTCTGGAATACTCATTGAAATTCATTAAAACTGTCAAAAAACCGTGAGCACGTCTCAAACATGCTTAAATCTGAGTTGCTTTTGAGTATTGGGGGTTTAACCTAGCACTCACACACTTAAGCAGTATCTACCTTTATGGTGACTATTGTCAATCGTTATGCAGTGCTTGATTGTGCACAGAGGCCTGAATTCACCACACTTCTAAATCAGCTTGATAAAGATTGAGGTTTAGTCTAGCGTTTGGACACCATCTTGAAGTAAGTTAACTGGTGGTGGTGGTGTACGGCCTTATTGGCTAAGAACTTTTCCTATAGGAAAATATTTTTAGTTTCGTCGGGCCTTCTCGTTATGGGCAAGTAGCTACGACTTCGGACTTTTTCAGACAATTACAACGCATGGTCATGTGTGGACTGCGAGCCATAAATCACAGACATGAGCGTAAAGATAAAAAGTTGATGAATTGCAGAACTAGCGGTGACACGCGACTACACCTACAATACAAGATACCATGCTAATGTCCATGGATAAACTAAAGATAGATAGATAGATAATACTTTATTCATCACCTTAAAAATAAATTTTACATAAAGAACAGCAATGGAACTGGCGGCCTTATCGCTTAAAGCGATTTCTTCCAGGCAACCAAAACGATGGGAGAAAAATAAAGGATGGCGGTGCTTCTTAACATAAATCTAAACTATTAATAGGTACTAATACACATAATACCTACTAAACTAATACATTAATACTTACAACAAAATAATACTTAGTAATTACTTAGTAACTATATTGGACATACTAAATAATCTAGTGTGATTTAAAAAGTAATTAAAAACTTTCCTTTTAAACTTATGTAAGTACCAGGAAATAGATTTGTTTTTTGTCACGATCAAAAGAGGTAATTACAAACTTACCTAAAGCGATTTTTTTTTTCAATTTAGGTACTGTGATCTCTTGGTACCCTATATTTTTAATTGTGAGCGGATTTACCAAATTTTTAGGATTAGGAAATTAATTAAGTTTCAAAGTTAAGTCATTCCTTGTGTAAGCCAGGTACCAACTTAATAAAATATTAACCTGACAAGAAAGTAAATTAAGTAGTAAGTAAGGGAGCTAATCTACTAGCCGAGCCCATTTAAAAAGTTTTACAGCTTTCAAAGTTTACTAAGTTAATTATCTTACCGTTTTCAGGCGGAAAAACGCTTAATTCACCTCAATTTTCCACCGCGTACCTCAACTAAACTTTCCCACAAATCCACTAAATCACTTACAACCTCTTTATCACTAAAACGATTGCAAACTTTTTAATTTACGAATCAAAGAATGTGCGAAAAAAAGAAAATTCGAATAATTCGAAATGCGAGACCGCGCGGGAGATTTTCGCGATGACGTCACAGCCGTCCGGTGCGAGCAGTCTCTCGTGAGAAACTGGCGGGAAAATCTCGCAGTCGCTGGGATGTTGGATCGCATCAAAAATTCTGGACAATGTAGACACTCGGGTTCCCATTTTCAACGCTTGCAATTAGTGTTTTTGATGGATCGCTTATTTTGTACGAATGACGAATAAAAGGTTTAGATCAAACAAATACGAGATTCATTGACGTAATGCTGCGTCATGATTCTTCTTTAGATCCGTGCTCACGCTATGTTCACATCGTTCATTGATGGATTTGGAGAGCCGCCATAGGTATTCCATTCATTATTATTACATAGGTAAGTCATTTAAAATTACAACGGGATATTAACCATGCATTGAGCTTTGAGCTTTCCAATATTTCGGCACAGTTTCATGCTTCATGATCACGGAATAACTGATGTCACTTGACTTGAATTGCCGTTTAAATTACTTTAGTGTTAATAACCATGATATTTTTTAAAGCTTTATTCATCTATTTAAAATTCTGTAGATATGGTACATTATCTTAGCGCTAACTTAACAAATTGCCCATGTTGTGTTACAACTAAACACGCTTTTTCTAATATTTTGCAATATCTACCTGATGAACTGACCTGACTAAGTATTACTGACTGAGATGGGTGTACTTACTTAATTAGACCTAATTAGTTAGGTACCCAATTTCTAGAATTTTACTTACCGTCGATGACTTTATTATTTTATGGTTAAAAACCTATTGTTATTAACCTCTTACTATTTATGTCTCAACGCTGCTGGTTTAAGTACTTATTGCTTGACGAAATGATGATCTCAGTATTCGCAGCAGAGGTCAGAGGCTTAGCGGCAAAAAGTGAAAATGACTTGGTACTTAGTCACTTAATGTGGCTCGATATTAATTACTAAGGTAGGTAGATACTTACTTACCTACAGCAAATAAATCGTGTAGGCAAAGTACATTCAGCTTCACTGCCCAGCCTCGACGCGACGGTGCGACCCGCACGCACCACGCCGCCGCCACGACACGGGGATCGAGAGGCACGTCTGTGTCTTGGGCCATGAAAGTGTTAAAGAAACTTAGTAACTAATGCTGCATAAAATAATTACTTATGTAAATATACTAAGTAGGTACTTACTTATAACAGACGCTTTTGGTTTTTGAACATTATTTTTTTATGTAAACATTTTATGAAGAGTTTAAAAGACACCCGGACTAATTGGCTCAGCCGATTTAAACCAACAACGGTAGGACTCGAACCCGCAACAGCATAAGCCGCCACCCACTACGCCACGAAGGTCGTCAAACTATTCCCGAATTCCAAGAAACTTCATAAGGCACCCAGTCGCGGAGAGAGCCGCAAACTGCAACATTCAGGAATTCCGTCGCTTTCATTCGTGATGAATTTAACCCATTTCGTTCCCCCCTTTATGGAGACCTTGGGGATACCGAGGCTTGGACCCGAAATGCGAATTAAATACACTCGCAATGTAAATCCATTTTATTGGTTTTGAAAACTTAACACTAAGGCCGAATATTTTCCCTGAAAATGCTTCTCGACTCAATGACTGTGGCCAAATAAGGCTTTATAAGGCGTGACGAACAAAATCACCCCGTAGGGCTTCAATGTAAAACTCAGGTGAATTTATCTATCAGAAGACCACCACTATAATATCTTTTTCATGTATTATGTATCTTTTAAAATCATAATCAAAATCAAAATCAAAAACTCTTTATTTCCATAAATACAATAAATGTAGACTTAGAAAAGGTCAAATTATAAAACTATACAAGGGCAGTGTATACGCTTCTACAACCAAACTCCTAGTGAGTTGCAAAAATTATCAGTAAATAAATTAAAACAAATTGCAAAACCCTGCTGTGCAAAATACTTACTATAAACTATTAGATTATCTAGAGGATAAAAAGCATTGGAACGGGTTTAGCTCCAAATCGAAAAATAACAACTAACAGGGTAAAGGTTTCTTCGTCGCTTCTTTACTTTAGTTCGTGTCACTTTATTTCCGTGTCTGTGTTTAATTTTATAATTTGACCTTTTCTACGTGTACCTACATTTATTGTATTTAGTACATAAAGAGATTTTGATTTTGTTTTTTAATAGTAAACTCTAAAATGGGTGGAGCATTAAACTTTTCTTCGTGCTCCAGTCATGATAATGGCCTGAGAGAAGAGGAGATGGGTAAAAACCAGCCAATAGTGTTTTTTTCTTTTTTGGAAAACGTCTCGTTCAGCAATCTCCGTTTTGGTGGCAACCGGCCCTAGAAGGCTCTGTTCTTCATTACGGATTTAAGCGGGTTAACTACGAACATAATTTGTGTTGAAAGAACGCCAACGGCTCTGCTCTTGTTTGACGACGCGACTTTTCAGTAGGCATTACCAAATATTGCTACTACCAATCTCTATACAAACAACAAATCAATTAGCACAATATTGGATTCAGCGGGAAATTCTAATTATATTAATTTAACCCTGTGACTCCCCTAACATGATCCACGCCACGCACAATATTAATTAAATCACAAAATTAAGGTCACAGTTGGCTTTCTGGTAGATACAGATTTTTAGAACAAAGAATAGCCTTTGGAAACCAGTACCACTTGTGCCAGACCGAATTTTACCTAATCTTAACGTAGCTGGAACGTTTTAGTGTCATCTACCTTAAGATGGTGTACAGATTTAGTTATTTGTGAAAAGCAAGCTGTAGTTCCAAGGCAGAACGCGGTTCGAAGATGCCTTACTCTATCGACGACCTTAGTAGCGCAGCGGGCGAGAGTCCGCCTGCGATGCAAGAGGTTGCGGGTTCGATTCCCGCCTCAGAACAAATTTGTGTACGATCTGCAGAAATTTGTTCCGTTGGTCTGGGTGTTTTCTATGTATAATAAAAAAAATATCTATCTATGTATTAAATTTAACAGTTATCTAGTACCTACCCATAACACAAGCTTTGAGTAGCTTACTTTGGGGCTTGATGGTGCTGTGTGGATTGTCCAGCATTATTTATTTATTGGCGCAGAGTCCTTTGGGCGTTTTGGCATCCGATACAGGTTAAGGTTGTGACACTCTCTTTGACCTCCTATTAATTTTTATTAGAAGATTGGGAAGTGTACCTAGAAAATCCAAGGTAACCGACATAGATCTCAGAATTGCGAAACTCAAGTGGCAGTGGGCAAGGCACATAGCTCGTAGGACTGACGGTCGCTGGGGCCGCATGGTTCTTGAGTGGCGACCACGTACCAGCAGGCGCGGTGTTGCTAGGCGCCCACGCGATGGACCGAGGACCTATAGGTAGACCACACAACTGGCGGATCTCTGTAGAACCTTGTCACAATAAGAAAACAAATGCCAAACACAGTAACAAACGCCACTTTTGGCGTTTGTTACACTGACATGGTTCTACAGCGATCCACCAGTTATGTGGTCTACCTATCGTGAAGGTCGCGGGAATTCGCTGGCTGGATGTGGACATCCATTGGCTGATATGATGATGATGTGAACCTAGGTGCTTGATACTATCATGGTAATTATATTCACTTCAGGTTTTATTTTCTTGTTTTCTGATTATTTCTTCTCTTATCTTGTACTTAGATCATGTCCACCTATTGCTGGTGTGCTTGTTGATTTGATTACTCACTTACTTTACTAAGCATAAGGTCAATAATAATACCTACTGGGTGTAACAAAAATGAAGGACCAAACTTTTAGGCAGAAAATTTCGTTCCTATTTATTTAAATTTTCGAAAATTAAAAACCGGATTTTTTTTTAAATATTTTTCGTGAATTCCGTGTTCGAATCTACACCCCGCCTGATAGTTAGGTCCTTCATTTTTGTTACACCCTGTATTATTATTGACCTTATACTTAGTAAATGTACCAGAACTCGCAATTTTCCCTTGAGCATCACAAACTTGCCTACAGGTAGTACGTTGTTTCTTCAGTTTCCGAATTCGCGTCCAGTGTCTACCCAGTACCCACCCCTAGTCAAAGATTCAGGTAGATAAGGTCAAAGCACACTATAACTGAATCTCATAACGAATAACGAGCGAGAACTGCTCCCGAATCGTCTAGAAATCTCTTGTGAAGCCATCATCAACATCATCATCATCATCGTAAGTCAGTAAGTAAGTCCATTGCTAAGCACCATAGCGCCCTGTCTTCAGCTTGCCGCGTCCAGCATCTGTCTGCAGTCCTTCGCAGGTCATGTGTAGGATATGCAGGACGCCGAAGGGAGTCCTACACTACGTTTGCCGAGTAGTGGTCTCAACTCAAGGAACACGTTTACCCCACGTCCACCCGTTGCGTGGTGATGGCCCGCATTTTGAAATTTAGCTTATATATCATGTATGCAAATTTTGAGGAAGATCCGACAAGTTGTTTTGACGTTCTTTTCGGACAAATAATGCAAAATAACTTCACTTCTTTACAAAGCCTTTATAATATTTGTATGTTAAGTACTTTACAAAACAAAAATTCGGTGCAGGGGCCGAAATTATAACTTTGTATGGGTTTACAAATCATACAAGTTAAAAATTCTTATATTTGGTTGGTTCTAGGTTAATCGCCCTTAAGACACATCTAAGGGCCCATTTGTTTTTAAAACAAGCGAAAATTGTTGTGAATTTTGGTATTCAGGTCAAATATCACACTTCTTAAGACCATTAACTGAATTAAGCTTCTAAGTTAACTGTTTAATTTTATTACTATGAATAATTTCGAAACACGTTCGCGTGGTGATGGGCTAGTTCATATCGATAAAATGTGAGATGTTTTCTGCCAGAGGAAGGTAGTAAAGTAAAGCGGCGCGGCGTATCGATACAAAATTGTACTCCTGAATTTAGATACTTAGTTTTGACAGACGTAGAGCTTAATTTATTTTGTTTGTAAGAAACATGTTCCTTCTACGAAGTAGCATCGTAGCATTTAAACTTCACAAAGACGTAGGTAATCCTGACTGTTCTGACTTGGAAAGACTGCAGGCAGAAGCTGGATGCTGCAAGCTGAAGAAAAGACAGGGCGCTATGGCGCTCATTAGGGTAGGCCTATGTCCAGCAGTGGACAAGTATAGGATGATGATGATGAGCCCCAACTGAAAGTACTCCACAAGCTACGGCGTAGTCTACGTAGCAGCGCTACGATACTGCATCGTAAAAGACCGTACATGTTTCCTATATGAAAGTAAATCAAGCTGTAAATCAAAGCGATTGTAGTCTAGGGTAGAATAGACGAAAAGGCTTGTTGTGTATTTTCATTATTTTTAATTTATTTAATTAAAATTTAATTTATTATTTATTTGTTCTACCCTATACAACAATTGCTGTGATTGGCCTATTTAACGTCTAACGTCAAAGAAGATGTAAATAAGTAAATTCAAGAGTAATTTTGGATCGAATACCGTAACATCGATAAGCTGCTTTCTTAACACAACACTACTAAAAGTAATAATGGTGCTGCCCTACTAGGAAACCACAAAGGAGGTTCTAATTTGGATTTCACTTAACTATTTTCCGGCAATTTTGGCGCGTAAAATAAAGGTCTTTGTGCCTATAGAGGTTATAATGGAAGGTTTCCATCACTGGCCCCCGTAGCTGGTTCTCTTTGGTCACAAATTAATGGATTTCAACGAGTAGTGGTCGACGAATACTTCGTTCCTTTTAATCTTAATAAATAACTATAAACAAAATTAAACGACCACCATGAAGGTTATGGGAATCTACTGGGTGTGGGCCGAATTGCTGTGTGGTGCCGGCTTAGAATTTGCACCACCACATTTCTTCCCGCGGGTGTCGTAAGGGGCGACTAAGGGATAACAAATCTGCCACCGAACTGCGATCCCCAACCCACATGCAAAGCGTGGGGATTATAGGCATTCCCCCATAAGATAAAAGCCAACAAGGCGCTTATCAGGGGGAGGCCTGCGTCCAGCAGTGGACCAATACAGGCTGTTGAGGTTGCGCAGCCGAATTGGACCGGTCATTGTAGAAGCCCGTGCCCAACAGTGGACGTCTATTGAGATGACTATGATGATGAAAACAAAGGCGACGCGTGAACCGAGAGCTGGTATCTGGCACAGAGCGTCAGCATTGCCATACAGCGGGGCAATGCAGACAGCGTCTTGGGGACGCTTCCGACTGGTATTGATATGGATCAGTTCAGCTGCATAAGACTGCAGCTAGCCCGACTGTTTCCATTGTCAATACCTTTTGTGGAATTTTTTTATTAGCCTTCAGTAATTAGTCACATACCTTCTCAATATGTAAGCTGTTAATTTCCCAAATATTAAAACTTTTAATCCATCATGGTTATTAACAGTAAAGTCATTTGCAACGGGATATTTACCATGGTTTGAGTTTTGACCTTTGACTTTTAGGAAAGCTCAAAACCCAAATTATGGTAAACTAGCTGCATTCTTACTACCCGTTGTCCTATTACCCGTTTTCCAGTAGGATTGAAGCATTTTCCCGCGGTAAAAAGTAGCCTATGTTTATCAGGAATAATGTGGGCTTTTAACAGTAAAATATTTTTCCCAATCGGTCTAGTAGTTTCGGAGCCTATTCAATACAAACAAACAAACAATCAAATCTTTCCTCTTTATAATATTAGTACATAATAGATATCCCGTTGTAAATGACTTTCCTGGAAATTGTTAAAATAAAATAAATATTAGTAGTATATTTTTTGTTTCATAAATATTATGATGAAAAATGAAAATTAAATAAAGTTCTCACAACTACGTTAACCTTGCCCTAAATTAAAACTAGTTGTCATCGGGCCTAAAGTTAAGGATGGTTAGGGTTCGCTAATCCCTGCTTTGTTCCTGAGGGTTCCGTACACGTAATTCACAGCCCCACAGGTAGGTAGAAGATTATCATCATCAATTCATCATGTACTTAATTAACAGCCGACAACTTGCTGACAATGATAAAGGGGGTGGGTGTCAGTGCCGCGCTCCGTACAAATTTATTTGAACCCGGGAAGAAGCCGACAAGACGGTATTAAAAACTCGATTTTTAATAGTTTCAGGCGTTACTTTGCGGAAATCCATTGTATAATATTAGGATGAACAATATTTAGTAACAATTCCGCACAAAACCTTCTCTGATAAGATACAACAAAATGTAATCCGTGTGTACCGCCCGCCCTGTCAGGTCCTGACTCAGCTTGTAACTCAAACACAAAAACGTAGGGTAGGTATTTTGTGAAAGAGCGCTGGTTTTCCGTCAGGTTTACGAAACCAAAGCTTTATTACAACGAAAGAACTAACTACCGACTCTAATAGTTAAAGAACATTAAACTTTTTGACTGAAACAATAAGAACTACATTTGTATGGAACGATCAGCTCACGCTATGTTCTGATCTGAAGCATAATTGGATTTGGAACCATATCTGCTCTTAAGGTACCTAGAGGCCATGAAGGTAGATAAATGTAAATTGATATCACGATCAGTAGTATTGAATTACCTACTATATCTATATGCAAGATAGAGTAGTTACAGATCTCTTCATGGATGAATGGTTCCCTGCCTAGAGCCGTGCCTAACCTTAACCTAGAAATTCAGGTTGGTCACATTCACATCACATGTCACTTCAAATGAAGTTGACCGTTGATAAAGTTTCAAGTTTTTCAAGTAGACAGCTATTTGTGGCGTCGTCGATGGGATCAACTTGTACATAACGATTTCTTGAACGTCGATTTTTTTTTGCTTTGTTAAAGTTTTTTTTCTTGCTATTCGTGTTCTTTTTATACACGCTCTTATGTATTTCTTTTCACATTCTTTTTCAGTAATAGGTAGGTACCAGTGTTTTGTCATGAAATTATTACAAAATTAAATGTTAAGTGCGAGTCGGACTCGCGCACTGAGGGTTCCGTATAATTGTAAGACCTTGTGTCTTGCCAAATATCACGACCCGAAAAATAACAAACCCTAAAAATGATGCAAGTCCTTTGAAATTTCAAAACAATAATAATAATGTTAGAATACGCGTAAAAGAACATGAAAATGAAGAAGTCGTCGTCGAATCGTGTATAGTTCAATGCCTGCCAGTGGCTGATATTGATCAATTCAGGAATCAAATAGAACATTTGGTCACCAGAAAACACCAAGTTTGGTCTTCTATAGATTATGGTCTAGATTACAGTTTTATCGAAGCCTACCTATTTGCATACAGTTGTTGGACGAAGGCGTTTTGACAGGGCAATCGTGCGGGGTCCTAGGAACGGGTCGGGGGGGAGGGACGCTCCCGAGTAACTAAGGCGGTGATGTATTCTACTCGGGAGCGTCTCTCCCCGTTCCGTCCCTTGCCCCCCGTACGATTGCTCTGTCAAAACCACGTCAAAATGCCTTCGTCGAACGACTGTGTGCATATCTCGTGCATATAGGTAGGCTGTGGTTTTATGTTGTGTAGGGTGTGTTGTGTAGGCCATATAAAGACCTAAACGTAAGGTTAGACGCTCATAAAGCGACAGGTAAAACAAACACTCCCAACATGAATCATAGGTAGCACGTAGCATTAAGGGTTCTCTACAGATGCGTAGTACCGACGTATATCTACAACTAAACCGTAATGCCTCCGAGATGAAGTGCCTATAGCACGAATAAGATACCGTAAGCAAAAGTAAACAAAGCAGCGCAGTCGGGCTGTCGCCGCCGCCGCCGGTTCATAGAATCTTTTCTTTTTATGGACAATAGAATAGACCTTCGTTTTACAAGTGGAGAAAATTGCATCATTAGAACGCAATCTCACCTGATGGAAAGCGAAGATGTGGCCGACGGTCTATTCACCCTTGGCTTGAAGAGATCCAGGTAGTAATTTGCCGGAAAACAGAAGCAGGAAGCGAGTACCATTCCTTAGCGGGGCGGATAATGAAGGTGGAGGAGAACCGCTTAGTGCGAGTGGAGGGTATATCGAGTAGGGAATCAGCTCGTTTGTAAAATGGCTAGGCCGATTGCAAACCGATCGCTGATTTATAGGGAAAACCTTATTAATTTCATTCGACGAGATGGCTAAGACTTTTAAAAGAAAAATACTATAACCATGCTTATTTTCTTACTGCCTTGAAAATGTGTAAATCCGCCACTGGCTGGCCGTTAAAGTTGCTGCAGCAGACAGAGCCAGAAGTTTCTTTCTTCTTCTTTTTCGTCATCGCGTGACGAAATTGCACTGACCAGTCTTACGAATGGACTGCTTGCCTATTCCGTAATAGGCAACCGTTACGCTACGATAGTAGACGCGTGATACGGGCACAGAACTTAGGTTATGCTGATGAGATTGTTAACTAAGCGAGGTGTACCGGTCGGATGCAAATTGCCATTTAACCCGAGCAGGACTGCTTGAAGGTATGATTGTGTAGCCCTACGTAGCGTAGAGTTACATAGACTTATGATTTGTGGCAGCTGACGAATAGGTACCTCACCTCGCCTCAGCGGCCTATGGGTACGTGTCCACTGCTGGACGCAGGCCTCTCCCTGAAAACGGCCTCATGGGCTTTTATCCCATGGGGGGTAATTCCCACGCTGGGCATGCGGGTTAGGGATCGCAGTTCGGTGGTAGAATTGTTTCGCATGGGGCGCTGCTGCCCGCCCCCGGCGGATATCCCTTAGTCGCCTCTTACGAAACCCACGGGAAGAGTTGGGGTGGTGCAAATTCTAAGCCGGCACCACACAGCCTTGAATAGGCGACAGAGTCGAAATTCAAACCTACACTTGTGGATCGAAGCTCGCTAAAATAAACTTTATCTTTAAGGTGGTTAATAACGCTCGAAATAAAATCGAATTTTTCTATTTTCTAATTTCTACCAGTAATTTAGATAGTAGATGCACATTTGCTATGAATCTTTGGTAAAAAAAAACTTGAATCAATTGGAGTCTATACTATACATACACGATAGTGTATCTCCTTCTGACTCGCCTCCCGATAGGAATTGGATTTGTAAGTTCCGGTAAAGATACTTTTATTGTGGCATTTTTATAGATAGTTGTTATCAGGTCGTTATACTTTTGGTCAATTCTGGCATTTTTAAGTGACTGTAAAACCAATGAAAAAACCAATCAAAAAATGTCTCAACGCTGCTGTTAAAAGCCTTTTTGTAGTCTATTGGTGTCATCCAGATTGGCATCTGAAATTCCGTAGCCTCTTCAGTACCCTCAGCGTCAGTATGTATAGACATAACGTTGATATTTTGACGACCTCCGTGGCGCAGCGGGCGAAGGTCCGCTTGCGACGCAGGAGGTTGCGGGTTCGATTCCCACCTCGGAACAAATTTGTGTACGATCTGCAGAAATTTGTTCCGTTGGTCTGGGTGTTTTCTATGTTTAATAAAAATAAAATATGTCAGTTATCTAGTACCCATAACACAAGCTATGCTTAGCTTGGGGCTAGATAATGCTGTGTGAATTGTCCAACATTATTTATTTATTAAATTAGTAAAAAAATCTCATAATGTCAATAGACACAAAAACGACAGTTGATTCGTAGATTGTTTTAGGGTTCATAGCAAATGGCTTACCATGTTCGCAAAACTTCGTATCTGCAAATTTTGAACCGATATTTTTTTTCTATCGTCACTAACTCTTAAGCTTTTTGCCATACGGCACAATATTTTCAAGGCAACAGGCAGGTAGGAACGATCAACGACAAAAATTGCTCAGTGAATCTTAGACACAAGAATTCTCCAACCATCTCGAAAAACTAAAACAATAAATTCCTTTAGGTACACTGACGACCTCTCTGGCTCGGCGGGCGAAGGTTCGCCTGGAACGCAAGGTTGCGGATTCGCTTCCCGCCGCAGGGATCGAATCGAGCCCACTACCCAAGATCTTACAACCATTTGTCGTTTGTAAAATCTGCACTTATTTGTTCCTTGTGTTCTGAGTCTTTTCTATGTAAAGTAAAAAATATATAACTACTTATGTATACGTATGTAATAAATTGTAATACAATATAAAAATTGTTTTATTATGTACACCAGAAAAATATAATGTATACAGTTATCTAGTACCCAAAACAGAAGCTCTGCTTACTTTGGGGCTAGATGGTGCTGTGTGGTTTGTCCAGCAATAGGTAGGTACTTATTTAAAAAAAAAATACTGTCAAATTTCCAAAGGACTCTAGCTTTGAGAAGGTTGACCCCGTTCAGCGATTTTTGCGGTTGACTGTACCTACAGTGACCCCTGCTACTTTGGGACCCAAACTCTCCCTAGTTTAGATGGGTAAGTAATTAAATTAAATAGACAAAAAGGTTAATTTTAAAATTAAGCACAAAGAAGCTTTTAGTTGGCGTACAAATAGGCACGTATGCGTAGAATTAGGCGACAAATCAACGGCATGGCCCCGACTTTGAGGAACAGACAGATAAATGTGGGTAATGTAATGGCCGGCGTTACGAGGCGTGTTACACAGCGAGCGTTTGTGCAGTCAGTGCGGGGAAGGAAGGCGCACGCAACGAGCAACGAGATGGATTTCGAGCACACGGCGTAACGTATGTAGGTACATATCCGACGATACAATCCATACCAGGAGGGCAATTACGGTATAGTAAGAATTGGCATTACGGCTCAAACGTTAGCAGTTGAAACGTTCGAGGGCGCGTTCACAGGCCGGCATCGGACAATCCGCACTAGCCCCAATATCAATGGATTGACATAAAAAATCCATACCGCGCGGAGCGGACTGTCGGCAATGCCGGCGAGAATTCTTGAAGGCAACTTTTCCGTATAATGCGAATGACGTCATTCGGATTGCCGATCAGTGGACGCACTTGTCAGCGGATTGTCCAATGTCGGCCTGTGAACGCGCACCCGAACGTTTCAACTGCTAACGTTTGAGCCGTGATGCCGTGCCTTACTACACGTACCTAATCGCCCTCCAGGTTGTCTCGCCGAGATGGCTCTTGAGCGATGGATCGAGGTTATAATTATTTCATTTGAAATTGTTTCTTAGTTTTAAGTGTGCAAAAAAGTATTTTCTATCTATCTAACGTATCATCGCGCGAAAAGTAAATTACGCCCCATAACACCCCGGTGAGGACCCGGCTTACGACTACCACAGACCTTGCAATTTCAAGCATCGAACTCGATGAGTTTGTAGAGAAGGCATATAGATATGTTTATTTTGCCCCAGAGTCGGGTCCCTGGCCTCTAATTCGTGGTGCCATTCAAGTAATGGAGTCACGCACGGGCTGCAGCCAGGGCCTTAAATAAAGAGATCTCTAGTGCCACAGAGTCGCTTTAATCAGCTAGGGAGGGGACACTTTGTGTGACGATTAAGACCAAAAGCTAAACAGTTTCTAATTCAGTCACCTAGTCTTTGTACTTGACTCGCTATGCCATATTTTTTTTTTATTTGCTTTATGTGACTTTCGTGTCACTGCGGCCATGATAGGCTTATTGTGATCGCCACTTTGTGTGTTCAGCCTCGAAGCAGCGGCATTCATAATTCGCCACTAATCCTTGCAATTGCTAGGAACTGTAGGATTTTCCTCGGAGTGATGTCTCGCAGCTCGTCTGGACTAAGCAGGTGCTTGCCCAGAAGGATGCTACGTTTTTGCATCAGTGCTCCGGACTCTCCTAGAACATGGAGAGGCGTTTCCTCCGCCTCCTCACCGAACCTGCAGGATTGTGTGTCGCTTAGCCCCAGTTTGATCATGTGCTTGTTGAGGCGACAGTGTCCAGTTAGGGCTCTTGTCATGATGCGAAGGTTGCTTCTGCTTAGCGCTAGGATTCGGTTGTTGTATGTACCGTTTATTAAAGGCAATGATTTTGTGTGGTTCATGCCCGAGGAATTCAGAGCTTGGACTATTCTCTTCACTCCTCATGGACTATTCTCTATATATTTCTCGTAGCAGGAATCCATGAGGGTTCTGAGAGCCAGGCTTTTAGGTATGCAACAGAACGGCTCCTGAGCCGTTCTGTTGCATACCTAAAAGCCTCAGCTGGGCCCTGGCCCAGCTGAGTCCCCTTGGCCCCGGAACGCGCGAGTTCGTCGGCACACTCATTACCTTTGATATGCCATAGGCCTTGAGACCCTCAATTAATGACCTGGATAAAAATTAATAGTATTATATATCAAAATGCTTTATTTTCTTAAATTAGACCTTCAAAACCCTTGGACACGTCACAAAATTCAAATTAAATAAGTAAAACTGGGAATAAAGTAATCCCTTTGATTTTTTGTTCACTTCAATCTTTTAAAGATAAACTAAGGAAGCGAAGAAGAAACCTTTACCTTGTTAGGGTGTTAGTTTTCAAGATAGAGCAAAACTCGTAAAATAAAAAAAAAACAAAGTTCAGTATAAAATTTTTCACTATCTTTTTAAGGTAAAGTAAAGAAGAAACCTTTACAAAAGATATAAAGTTGATTTCTTTTGTAATTGAAATCTGAAATCTGGCACTCGTGTTGAACAAATTTCTTTATAGTTAAGTAAACGAAGTAATGATATTTTCCTACGAAAACAAGAAGTCAAAAATGAATAGTTTTCATAGCCTCTCCCACCCCTATAGATACGTACGAATTCAGGAGCGCTTCTTTGTTTGCGGCGCGTAGGTATTTACTCACGGTCGTCTGCGAGCCCGATTTATATCATTTAATTAGCGAAAACAAGGGATCCAACGTTTATTTTTAAGATAACATGAATTTAATTTGATAAGATATGCTTGGGCACGGGTGATTTTGATTGGTTTAACTGTGAATGCGAAATATTCAAGATTTTTTCTGTACTAACACAAAAAATTATTTACTGAAATTCTCGAGGCAAAATTGCGCGCAAATCAATTTGATACTAATTTTATGTGTCCTCTTGAAATTTACCCAAACAATAGCTCGACTTTTTTACTCACCCAGTAAAGAAGTAAAGTTGATTGTTGGGTTACGTTTTCTTTTGAGCCTATGTATAAAATAAATAGACTAAAATTAATTACAGCAAGGAAATGCAACAAGCGAGGCCTATGTCCAGCTGTGGACTAATATAAGCACATGATCAGGAATGCCGCCAGCGTCTAGGGGACGTTTCTGATTAGTATTGAAATAGATCAGTTATCTCTAAATTATTTGCAACAGTATGCAGATAGCTCAACTCCACTAAAGAACTAGTTCTTATTTGTTTTATGCTAAATTGAATAAACCTCTAAAACTTACAAGTATAAAGATATTTTTAATAATAATAATAATAATTCTTTTATTTCAGACCAAAGACAAGTTACAGATCTAATTGAACTTATTCTACGGTCCATATCAATATATACCATAAAACTAACATACATAAAATATAAAAACTTAATTAATAACACATCGTTTGTGATTACGGCGACAACGTGTAGATGACGCAATCAGGGTGTCAGCTGACGACGGTGCACGGCGGTGTCCCCTTGCAGGCGGCCAGTGAACCTAATAAAAATAATTTGCCCAAATTCCTATAAAGCGTTATACCCAATATACCTTCTACATACTATGCACTAGCCGATCATTCCCCAAGTACCCCATACTCTACAAACCTGCCTCATACCTCATACCTTAGAAATTGTAATGACCCACCCGGGTCCTAAGTACACCGCCGGCGCCACAAGTTTGAAACCTTCATCGATTTACGATGCAGGCCGTCTAAACCTAGTTTAATCCTCTTACCTCGCTTCGAGTGTAAGTAGGTACTCGCATACATAGTTGATGAAACGGATACTTAGGAACTGGTGTGGTACGAATTGTGGTTGCTTTAGAAAATTTTATAAGAATCCGGGCATTTTCTTTTTTTGTTCAGGAGATTTAAAAGTTTTGGTATTTTTCGTTCAAAGGATGTAAAAAAATTGTGTTATGTAGGTATATGGACCACCCTAAGTCCATATAAAGAGCCTTATACGGACCACCATAAGGACTTTACTATATAAAAAGCCGAATTTTTAAGTGCAACCAGCCTTATTTTATAAATTGTTCGATAATATTTGGTATCAAAAAAGATAACAAAATATCTAAAGAAACACCAACGTCTTAGAAATAATGAACATTTTCTCTGATATGTCATTTTTACGAACTAACAAAAAGTGAACCTGATATGGACCACATAGTTTTAAATATGGTATAGTTTTAATATTGATGTGCAGAAAATTACAAAACCTACATGATATTACAACTTATTAATATTAGTAACAAAATAACTCACTTTCACCCTGTTTTAATTCACTTTCACATTAAATAATATTAATCGAAGTGATTTTCTCACTTACATCGCAAGTTGTAAACGAAAACAGCTCCAGTGAATATGCGCGCTCTCTGCCTACTCGGAAAAGGAAAATAGAAGTCTCGTTTTCGTTTTCGTGCAAAACCTACTCTTATGTCGCTTGCATAAGATTAGCGTTTGCACGAACACTAATCAGAAACTTCGATTTCGTTTTTAAGGGTACGGGCCCTGCCTGCAAGCAACTGGCGAGCAGTTAGCGATGAAGCTTATCGTGTGCTGTCCGTCGACTCAAAACAAAGAACGTTCTTTGAGAAACGCCGATGATCTGTCGTAGTGGTACAGTCAACGACGAAAAAACTTAACAGGGTCAACCTTCCAATAGTGGTTTTTAAGGTTCCGTACCCGATAAATTTAAATGTACCTAGTTCTATTATCAGAAATGTCTGCAAGTTTCAGAAAGTTCTAATAGAAAAACAAGATGTGGAGTAATTTATTATTACCGCCGTGGTCTATATACTTTTCTGAAAATAGAACTACGCACATTAAAATTATCGGGTACGGAACCATAAAAACCACTATTTTAAGGTTGACCCTTTTAAGTTCTTTCCACTACGAAACTTTCCAAACAAACTTGGGCAGAATCGTGGATCGTGTACAGGGTGTCCATCTAATAGCTGCAATCCCCAAAACAGGTGAAACTACACTTGCGAGCTTTAAACTGGAATCGCTTCAAGGGTTGTTCAAGACTAACTTTTACAATTTCTTTGCAGTGAACTATGAGTTAAGTTATGTTTTCCTTTACGCAGGATTTATTGGCGACGATAAATTTTGATTCAATGGACGATAATGTCCGCTGCCACACCGCAGCAGTGACTAGACAGTACCGACAGACGTCTTCCATGTCGGCATTCCCACACTAGACTGGCCAGCCCTTATGCCTGACTTGAACCCAATCTGGCATATGTGGGACGAGCTAAAACAGCAGATACGAGGGAGAAATCCAGCTCATCCAGCTCCGGTGCCGATAGAAGCCGATAGATGCAACTTCGACCTATTGCAATAATTCCCAAAATTTTGGTAGAAAATTTAATTAATTTTAAATCTTCATGATATCACTTGAAAGGTAACAAAATTACCTTTCAAATGATATACCACAATCTATAGTTCATTGTACATAAATTGTAAAAAAATTGTTGTTACATTTTAAAGCTCGCAAGTGTAGATCAAAAATGACAGACTAGACTTCTCTATATTTTTCCTACAAAACATAGATATACATATCTACAAACGCTACATACATTTCAGATCGATCGCTCTGCAAACAGAGATAGGGGCGGTAATTTTTATGACTACATACTTTTATTCTTATTGCCTAGTCCTAAACAACTTTTTGTCAAGATAAAATGCATGGACGTGTTGATAGTTTTGGATAGTAAAGTACCTATGATATAGGATTTAGACACAGTTTTACTTACTTAGTGCAGCCAGCGTCTTGGGGACGCATTGCGACTGGTATTGATATGGATCAGTTGAGCTACCTGTAGATTGTTTGCAACAGTCTGCAGTTAGCTCAATTGCTTCAATTGTATATACTAGTTCTAATTTATTTCTATTATTTTCTTTTCTTCATTTATTTGTATTATGCTCGTCACACAAATGAAATTTACTTATTAGCAATAATTAGCCTTTAGTTCTCATTAAAAGTGATTTTTTGTAATTCGTATGCGAAAGTTTCTTAATCTATAAGTAGCAGGAAACAGTCTGCAAAGAACTGGCTCTTATTAGTCTACAAGACTTTTTAGTTGGTCTCTAAGCTTATTGCTTAATCGATGATTGTAACGTCTCGACGGCGACACTACCCATTTATGTATGGAATACGTAATAGTTCCAGATCCGCACGACAGAGGCGCTGTACCAAATCCCATACCTACAAAAATTAAATGTGTTGTCGTTGAGACGATGCTATGCTATCAACTAACCTAACTCAGCCCTCAGGTCTCTAAGCTATTCAGACCTAAGCGGTATCCACGTGGGTATACGGGTATGCGGTAATCCTAATTGTCACTAAAATTGTCACAAAACACCGCGGACCGCGCGAACCCACGAGCGAAATCCAAGCGAAATTTACCAGTGCCGCTCTGGGTAGCGGATACTGCGTGGTCTGAATAGGTATTTAGGTGTATGTATATAAATTAAAATAAAAGACAGAAGCACTTACTAAATCTACTGTAATTCTCCGCAATTGCTTATAGTAACTTTGCAGCTGACGTTTCCCGAGTTGCTGCCGAATTTCTCCATCTTTTTGAGGACATCTAACCCGGAGATGACGTGGCCGAATACTACGTGCTTGTTGTCCAGCCAGTCGGTTCTGTAAAGAACAAATTTATTCTGAGATAAATAGTAGATTCAGGCGTTACTCTGAGGAATTTGAGTAGTTTATGAGCTTAAAATTGGAGTTTAAGTGACTTGGCAATTTTATATTGCCTTAGTCTGTTTTTTACCTTCTCTGATTGCATGGCATGTCAATTTATGGGTGGGCGATCGGTGCACGCGAATCGCATTTATTGGATCTTATCAATGAAGGTTTTACGCGGAATTGTTACTAAATATTAATACCTAATATTTTAAAATGTATCTATTCTGTTATAGGTATCGTTTTATTATTTCTTTGTAACGATTGGTGTATTGAATTTCCGATCTGGATTTCTCTATTTAGAAGAAAAAAAAATGGACATTTTAAAATAAGCAAACAAACTCGTCTGCACATAAATGTTGTGATTGATTGGTTGCAATGACTTGTTAGTTTTTTAGATAAAGGTAGGTACAGACAGCGTCAGAATTAAGCAACCCCCCTGCATAACACAATGCAGGTTAGAATCCGATTTTTTTTACTTGTTTTTGTGTTACCTTAATAAAAATTTAATTTGTTTTCCATTGTTATGCACAGGGGTTACTTAATTCTGACGCTGTTTGTACATCTTCGTGGGTAGGTCACTTCTTCGCGATATCCTAGTTAGTTTTCTTCATCATCATCATCATCATCATCAGCCTATAATAGTCCACTGTTGGACATAGGCCTCTCCTAATGAGCGCACTAGTTCTTAGTTTTCTTGGTAGAGTACAATCTCGGAGTCTTCAAATCCCGAGTGAATAAATTTTAAGTACTTCTGGGAAAGCGTGCCCCATCACAGGCCCATCATAAGACGTGTGATGGTGGTCAAATACTTTCCAATCCTCAATAAAAGAAGAATAGCCGGTATAGCCGACAAATTTAATTTTATTATTCAATAGCCGGTATAGCCGACGACCTCCGTGGCGCAACCGTGAAGCACGACAAGCAGAAGGTACTTTTTCGGGTTCCGTACCTCGAAAGGAAAAACGGAACCCTTATAGGATCACTTTGTTGCCCGTCTGTCTGTCCGTCTGTCAACCCCCTTTTCTCAGATGCGTGGAGGTATTGAGTTAAAATTAACAACAAATACGCAAGTCCGTAACCTCTTGAAGCCTCGATATAAATAAAACTTCTACGTCAACGCAATCAAAAATTGCAGCCGTTATGTCTGAATATTTTGAAATTTCCAAGGGAAACACATGCACACAAAACCTATAGCGTACTTCCCGTTGACCTAGAAGCATAAAATTTGGCAAGAAGCAAGGTTTTATAGCACAATTAAGGAAAAAATCCGAAAACCATAAATTTGTAATTTATAAAAAAAAAAAAAATCTCCTCCTGGACCAAAATATACAGGGTACCTACTTGCCGTTGACCTAGAATCATGATATTTAGCAAGAAATAAGGTCTTACAATTATACGGAACCCTTAGTGCGCGAGCCTGACTCGCACTTGACGTTTTATTATACAATAATGTTAATATTCAACGACTGATATGCAAAACCAGATATCTAGGCGTCGCATAAAACCAGCGCACAGTAGCGTTATCGTTACTATGGATCATGCTGAGCAACGACCTTTCTTGATATCACGGTAATAGGTAACTTATATTAAACAGATAAACAGATTGTTTACTAGCGACCCAACCCGGCTTCGCACGATACTAAATATATACTACAGAATCGGCCCCCCGGCCGGTACTGCTGCAACCGCTATGTCCCTACATTTCAAATCGTCGTCGTTTTAAATCGTATGCGTCTTATTTTTAAAGTCATAAAATAAAAAACTTGGAATGTTAATTAATTTATACCTACCTAGCTATAAAGGTACCTATTTAAAACTTATAGATAAGCTGTTGAAACTGTAAACTATTTTATACCTACCTAAGATCTTTTTTGTACAACAGTTAACAATAAATATATTTCTGATTCTGATTTCTAATTCTGATTCTGAGATATTCTCTACATTTTGCGCTACTACTTATTTAGCTACTTACTTGGCCGTGCACAAGAAGAACTGGGACCCGTTAGTATTAGGTCCGCTGTTCGCCATGCTGAGTATGCCAGGCCCCGTATGTTTCAGCGTAAAGTTTTCATCGTCGAAGGTCCGTCCGTATATCGACTTGCCGCCCGTTCCATTGTGGTTCGTGAAATCGCCGCCTTGACACATCTGGTTTATAGCTAAGGATAATATACGTGTGGTCTGCTGTGTTAATTATAACATCCTACAATAAGTAGCTATCTAAAGGGTGTAAGAAGGACTATTACACATAATTTAAATCCAAGAAATAAGAATAAACTCGCTGTGCCCAGAACTAGGCTACACAAGATTAATGTGTCTTATAAAGGGCAATGTATACGCTTCTACAATAAAACTCCAAGTGAGTTTAGCAGTTAGCAAAAATTATAAATAAACTAGCTGTACCCGTGATTTCGTTAGCGATTGCCAAACCATGACCATGATTACTACAGTTGCTAAGGAATCCTTCCAGAGAATTGGATTCATTTTAAAAAATGCTCGCGACTTTCGGAGCTATTTCGGAGTATGTTTTACGGTTACTGTTTTCTAATTTGGTTCGATATGATTTCCTGATCCCTTCTCAAAAAGCTATACCATAGCTTATTTAGTTTTTGAATCGAGCTCCCAGGCCTTTTTGTCCATAGACTTGAGAGTATATTCTTACCCACATTTATGAGATCGTTTGGTAATGTTTTGTACAGTTTTATGTTATCACGGTGCTCTTTGCTACCAGAGGTCGCATTGCAGCGTAATGATAAAGATATTGACGCTGTTAAGGCTACTTTTAAAAATATATCTTCATCAATCATCATCACCTACAACCGGACTTCTCTGCAGCTGGTGTGGCTCTACATTTTGGAATTTTACCGTAGGACACTGTACCGTAGAATCCGTAGGACACCATACCTTAGGAACTGTAGGAACTGTTCTGCACTAGCTACATCCATATTCATCTATCATATAATATTATAATGTTTTACAAGCTGAATCATAATTTTAATAATTCATAAACTGTAACGTTGTATGGATGTGTTAAATACTGTTTTATTTAAAAATTCTTGTGTTCTGCTCATATAACTTATCACTTATCAGCACACCTATGTCCACTGGTGAATGTGCCTGCCCCAAGCAAGATCGTTTTGCCATTAACAGCATGTTTGGCAGATGTTAAAAATACAAAAATATATACAGTTGCTACTTTTCCTCTGGTAGGTTCCCTACGGATCTCAAGACATCCACAAGCTGCGTTACAGGGGACAATTCGTACGCCACATGTATATAATTAGCATAATGTATAAAAGGATACAAAGTCCGGAATGATCCTGTGAAAGCAGCTACCCTGATACCCGAACCCCTTCTCATGTGTACAGAGCATCCTGAAGTTCTCAGCCGTACGAGGCACCACATCTGACCTCAGCATCATGATCAGACGACCTAGCTCTTGCTTGTTGGCTGATATGTCGAAGTATACTTGAGGGTTCCGCTTCTCTGCCGGTTTCGCTGGTATAGCCTGGAAGTTAAAGGAAAGGCTTTATTTTGGAACAATTTTCATTACATGGACACAAAACGGTACAGTGGATTGAAGAACATTGGGCGTGCGTTAAATTATTCGCGTTTTGAATTGTTCTTCATTTTAAAAGGAGTGAAATTAGAGGAGAATTAAATTGGATTATCAATACATGACACAGGATAAAACTTACTTCGATTCAATCGTACTTTTGGAGTAGGTATTTCGGATTAAGTTAATTTTTGACAAAAATCTATAAAGATTTTCATTTATAAAGATTTTTAACATCATACTCTAAATATTATTGAATCGAAGTTTGTAGCAACATAGTTTCATAGAAAGTGATTTGTGATTTCCTTGTAGAACGCCGAAAAAAATTTAAAATCTTATCTCCTGCGCTAATTAAATTGAACACCCTTCAACAAAAATAGGAAGGCATGCGCGCGTCCAAAAATAAAAATACTGTGTCAACTATTTCTGATTGCGAAATCAATAAAATTGAGACAAAGGGGCCTATTCTCTATGACAAAAATCCAATCCAAAGTTATAAGTGTGAAACATACTTCAGTTTTCTTTTCACATCTTAAAGCAGCTGTTTGATCAAGCTTCATTTCAGGCGTCTGGTTCTGTTTCAGATCATATTTCCTCCTTTCAGGTTCTATTTTCAACTTCAAGTGAGGTTGCTGATCCTTATTTTGCATATCAACACTTGCTCTTTTTTCAAGTTTCGGATCATATTTGTGATCCTTCAAATTCATACTTGCTTTTGATTGATGTGTTACTTTTCCGTTGTCATTGGTTCTGGCAAACTCAGCTTGTGTCTCATCAGCCACCATTCTTTGTAAAGTTGATGTCCCTGGTGTTTCCAAATCGTCAAGATTACTTGATCTACGTCTACTATTTGTAGCGCTAGGTTTTAGAAGTGCTTGTTTTATAGGAGGTTCAACATATTGTTCGTGGCCTAAGATTTTAAAATCATGGCATGATTGCTCAATTTTACTATCTGGACTTATTTCATAGTTACGGTAGTGTGCATCCACAGTTGATTGCTCTGAGCTTTGTTTACTTGTGCAGATACCTAACAATGGCAATGCCAATTTGGCACCCATGCTTTGCCACCTTATGTTATTGGTTACACCAAGTTCTGTTCATTTGTCTAATAATTTGTAGGATATTTTAAAAGATTTTGTATTATGAATATAATAAGTACTTGTGTATATTGCTCTTGGGTTATCTAAACACAAGAACATTAATTGTCCAACATCTTGGTCCAAGCCAGCCAAATATTAAGAGGCCTCTGACTAGAAAAAGCTCTGCCTAGATTTACTTTCAGAAATTAAAAATCTGTACTTCTTTCTTTTCTCCTGAATTTCCTTTGGAAAACTAACATTTGTTATGTTATTCTTTCATGTCAAATTAATTTTTGACACTGATTATGAATGACTCTACTGCCAATTAATGAATGCAAGGAGGCTTGATTATTTCCTAAGCCATAACTTGAATATGGATTATTTCCTGAGCCATAACTTGAATATAGATTATTTACTGCTTCCTCTAAGGTTTACGTAATCTAAAATGTAGGCTGCTATGATCTTTGACAAAAATATGTAGGTATGTGCAAAATTGATACAAAGGTTTTCTAAACCCAGGAATAATAAAATACTGTTCTATACTTTTTTTGTCATAAATATTTATTTGTTTGACCACTATCTCAAATGGTGGTAAGTGATGATGTGGCCGAAGATATTTCATGAAGGGTATAGAAGACACCTATTCACTCATATCCTGATGTTCAAGCCAAGAGTGACCCAGGTTGCACAGGAAAATAGTGAGCACACCTTAGCAGTACAAATGATAAAGGTAGAGGAGAACCACTTAGTATGAGTGGAAGGAATATCTACAAGTTAATGGTGGTAATTTTTAAAGACAACTAGGTTAAAGTCTAATAAATACTCACACTAGCACTAGTTTTAGTATTGTCCTTGGTCCCATCTTCCCCTTCATCATCTTTATTAATCTGAAGCGTCTCGCCAGCATGCTTCTGCAACCAGTTATCATCTGACCACACCGGCCGAGTGGAACCTTCTTTGATCCGCTGTGGGGCAGCAATATTCACTCTGATTGTGCGGCCAAAGAGTTCTGAGTCATTCTGGAAAGTGAATAGAAATAGTCAGCAGAGAAAAAAAATCACTTTGGTCAGTGTTGAGATCTATGGATATTTTTATGGAACTATTTTACTTATTCCACTATTTCTAATCATTGATTTTGATTTATCGGTTATGCATTTTGAATTGGACATACCATAGTGAATGTTGATACCTACACCAAAGCTTTTTTTTATTGGCTTTTGGTGGCTTTCGTGTCACTACGGCCATGATAGGCCTATTGTGATCGCCACTTTGAAAATACACCAAAGCTTGCTGCCTTTCTAAAGTCTAACTTTATGATTTCGTAGATTAATATTTACCGGGTATTTATCGGTTACCTACCAAATCACGACAGTTTCAGAGTTTTGGAGCTTACCATATTGTCTATAGCGGCAGCAGCATCTTCAGCATTCTCAAACTCAATAAAAGCGAAGCCTCGGTGCTTCTCAGACTCATAATCTAAAGGAATCTGAACATCCACCAAGTCTCCGAAAGGCACAAAAGCTGCATTCAATACTTTTTCATCTACTTCTTCTGCTAAACCACCGACGTAAATTGTTCTTTTCGAGTTGGGTTTGCTAGTCATTTTGGGTTTTTTACCAGGGCAAATAAAAGGAACTAATAATATTAATATGCCGGTAATTTTTACTTCGGTACAAAACAAACACAAACGATAAAAAATATCGAACGAAAACAAAATAATAACCTCAAAATGCACGAGAGACGAGAATGCCAATGTTGTCAAAGTCAAATTGACATTTGAATTTTATTAGTACCATAACATGAAGATGAAACGTGAGCCTCCACATTCAGTAACCGTGCCGGGCCGGAGGCGAAGGCGTGCGGGTTGAATCATACGAATTTATATGAGAGATTGATTACACACACGCCGCCGCCCGACGGTGTATGTGTAGTCTCTCATATAAATTCACGCATTACAACCTGCACGCCTTCGCCTCCGGCCCGGCACGGTTTCTGTGTGTGGAGGCTTTTACTGCCCAGTCTCGGCGGCGCGGCGGCGGCGCGGCGGCGCGGCGCAGCGGTCTTAGAGCATTTAACCAGACCGGAGGGGACACTCTTGAGCGTACCCCTCTGCCAAAAGGGTACGAGAGCGGCGGTCATAAACGTTATATAAAACTAGTTGCCGCGCGTCCGTCAGCCGCCAGTAATCAGATTGCAATGCGCGCAGAATGAGCTCCGGTGAAAATGCCGAGTTGCAGTGTTTTTTGGTGCAAAAATAGGTCGGAAACTTCAAACCTACAAAAGGATAATATTACCTTTCATCTGTAAGTATTATTTTGTCCAAATAGGTACTATTAAATAATGCCCTTATCTAAAGAAAATAGAAAAGTTTTCTTTTGTACTAAGGTGTTGCCAGTAAGTTATACAGTGTAATAATCTGGAGAAAGTTTCGTAGTTGAGATAATACTAAAACTGAATATTTTGTTTACAATCATTATTAAAATTTCCCTATTGTAATGAACAAATAATGATTATTATAGATTCGTGTGATTTTTAGGGAAATACTGCAATATCACCGCATTTATATGGGTACATTTCAAAAAAGTACAGATTTTTTTAAATACTTTTATTAGTTTATTAAATAAACATGTTTTAGATTATTATTACACTTTCTAGTTGAATTATATTTTCAGTCGTCATTTTACCAAAAACTATCAGTTTCAACTTAAAGAATCTGGCAGCACCTCAAAAAATTTAGGGATAGGACTGCACGATCACAAATATCGATATTCTTTTTGTTTTAATTTAAGTAGATATTTTTTTTATTTGTAAGAAAGTATAAAACCGAAAATTAGTGCTGGGACAGCACAATCGCGAATATTGATATCATTTTCTTATATGAGAAATGAATCTATCCATAAAATTGAAACTTCCCCCAAGAAACTTAGGTTGAAATAATGACTTATTTTTGATAATATTTTTGGACATACCATGATAAATTAGCAGTTTTGTAAGGATAAGAGAGATCTAAACACTATCATCTATATTATCAAATTATGACCTATGTTTTTCAGACAAAGTAGTTCAGTTTCGTGGGTAAAGTCATCCCACAAAATATCAATCACCTATAAAATTTCGTTATTCTTTTTCTTACAGATTTTCAAAGGATATTGGGATTCGATCTGCGTGGGTTAAAGCATGTGGGAACCATGAAACATGGACGGCATTAAACTATGGGGAAATAACGTAGACTCCAATGATCTGTTCATCTCTCAGAAAAAATGCGTCCGAACCATAGCTAACATAAGAGTACCAGAGACATGTAAACCCCACTTTATCAAACTGAAAATCCTCACCCTAGTTAGTATATACATTCTAGAAATAAGCAAATTCGCAAGAAATCAATAAATAAATTATTAAAAAATAAATAAACCTAAAGACTTGTTCTTACGGTGGCTGTTCAATCCTACAGTCCTTACACTTTATGTACTTTGTGACAAATAAAATTGTTAAACCATATAATATCTTGTTTCTATATTTGCTTTGCATTCATAACTATTTTCTAATAACTAATATATTAATTTTAACTATTTAAATATTTTAATATAAATTAATTTTTATTTGACGACCTCTGAGGCGCAGCGGGCGAAGGTCTGCCTGCGACGCAGGAGGTTGCGGGTTCGATTCCCGCCTCGGGACAAATGTTTGTACGATCTAAAGACATTTATCCAGGGCGTTCTGGATGTTTTCTATGTACATAAAAATAAAAAAAATCTATCTATGTAGTATATTGTATTAAGTATTTCAGTTATCTAGTACCCATAACACAAGCTCTGCTTAGCTTGGGGCTAGATAATGCTGTGTGAATTATCCAGCATTATATATTTATTTACGAGAGGTTATCTTAGAATAACATACATGTAGTGTATTTGTTATTAAACCCCTTTATTCTGACACCCTACTTGATGGGTTGTTTATGACGAAATAAAATCCTGCTCTAAATAAGTAAAATATTATGACTTTCAACACTCTAAAATATAGACTAATCCAATGATTCCTTATATTTAAAGTTTGTCCAGCCGTTAAGACTACAGACAGGTGAAACCAATGAATGATACATACACACATTCAGAAATTATTACCCTCCGCTGTTTCGGCAATTGGGTAAAAATTATCAAGTGTTTCTGGTAAACTTTAGAATTCATCGATAGTCGAATATCGATAATGTCAAGAACTAGCATATTTCATTATTGCTGCAATTGTTTTGTATACAAAACTACGTGTGTGACGTGTGAGTATGAGATTGTGTGCGTGTAGTTTAAGATTGTGTGCGATAATAATGTTGTGTGCGTTTGTAGCGACGTGATTGAAAAGTCTATGTGTGCTACCTCACCCCCCGCTGAAAATGGCAGATTTTTTTGCGTAGGAATTGTTGCGCGTTTCCCCTCCTGGTCTGGTTAAATGCTCTAAGGGCGCGGGGGAGTAGATTGACAACTGCGTCTTGGACCATGAATGTGTTAAAACCCGGCCACCCGCGCAGACCAATCTTCAGCATGTCAACGATAGCACAAGACGCGCTTCCAGTCCTGCGCGAGCTACCGTCTTGCCGTCCACCCACACGCACGCTCTTACCTGCGCAAGCAAACTGGTTTGTGCAGGCATGCTCGCAGGTAAGATGGAGCGTAGGTACGGCCGGGCCATTAATCACCGTTATTGTAAACCAGACTAAGGTCTGTGTTCACCAATAGATAATCGGACATTAAACGTCAACGTTAACCGACGAAGCAGCCTAATTATCCGATCTGTTCGTGAACACAGACCTTAGCATTACAGAGTAGGTACCTATACTCCAATGCGTTACATTTCTAGGTGATGAACGGTTGACCGCCACTAAACTATTTGGGGAGGACGATTCCTTCCAAAATCCTCTCTACAATTTATTGTATAAATAGCACTTACTATAAACATATTTCCTTGTGTAGAGTCAGCTGCAAGGAAAAAAATCTCCAAATACCTACCTCAAAACTCTGAATTACCAACAAACTTAACTGAGGAACTATACTGAAATCAAAATCAACGAATCTTTTCTAGGATGATAAGATATTAACACACTCACTTCTATTCCCTTATCCTAAGCTCAAACATAATCGCAGTTGTAGATAGGTACCTACTCACTCTCACCTCTTAAAATTAGATACATGCTCACATAGGTACAAGTAGGTAAATACTATTCGATACATAACACACACACACACACAATCTGAGCACATGTACCTTTTTTTTTTTTTATTAGGGGGGAAATGCCCTCGCACTTCCCTTCCGCCATGGGGGTGACGGAAGGGGGTATGTGGGACTCGAACCCACTAAAACCCCCCCGTGAAACGTCCACCGCCGCCATGGGGCGAGATGGGTTCGCGTTAGCATTCACCATCTCGCCCCGGCGGGTGGCCCGGGAACCGGTCCGGGCCTCGGCCTCAAGGAGGAGCAACCTTTTTACAGGTCACCCTTCAGGCAGCGAAAGGTCCCGGCCCAGGAACGCTGAAAGCGTGTGCCGCATGGGACCCCACGCAGCACACACCTCCAGCGTGTGGAGCGCCATATCCTCCGGCGCCCCACATTCGTGAAAACCTAAAACAGGCGACAGTATTTCACAATGTTAGCTACAATATTTGTATAATTTATAATACTACTTGCACTAATCTATTCTAGCAACTAAGCTTTTAATGCGAGAGAAAAATAAAATGTTTGATTTGATTTGATACTTGTTTACTCAGTGAGGTCATCATTCCACAGGGACGTTTCAACATTTTCCACATTTCAGGAGCAACAAAAAATTGTCTAACTTCTTTCAAAGATGACAGATCAAAATACAATTTTCTGAATATTATTATCAGTATAATACACATATATATATTTTATAAAAGTACCTTTGAGCCCTATTGAGGTACACCTTAACATAGTATCAGGACGTTTAAAACTACATTATAACACTTGATTCCCATGACTTTTCGTTGTTAACACGGCCTTGTAGGGTGTTGCTGAGCCCCGCAGCCATTGCCGGATGGGCCTGCATGTGCTCAGCCAAAGCTGTGAGCTGGGCTGAGCTGGCCTTCGTGCGGGTACTCGATGGCGTCACTTGCGTTCTGAAAATGAAACCGATCAATAACTAGTAGAAACAACGAGTAAGTACCTACATAAATGTTAGCGCATACTTCAAAAACTTGTAAAACATCTTCGCCTAATTATGTGTGTTTCCTTCCGCACCGCACAATGAATAGAAAACAATCAATGTCTCATTATGCGACTCTATTGTGATGAATTATTGAGTTACTTACCCTTCCATATCGTTTTTCACGCCTATAAAAACACCACGTAGTTATTTTATTCTTTGATAACACAAACAAATATCACGGGTTAAAGCCGGCTTTTGACTATGGGATATAATATAAATTACATCTTGTGCTATATATTACATCCCGCGGTTGCTGTTTACACTGTGAGATATATATTTTGGAGCACACAATGATCAGTTTACACGTCTGCACACGAACGCCAACATTCAAACGGAGGGCGAAGCGGGGGAGGCGCGGTGTCCGGGGACGTGAGGTAAAATATACACCTTCAAATGACCTTCAAATATCGCTCACTCGGTCGAAAAAATATTTATAGTTTGGGATGTAATATACATATATTATAGCACAGTGTAAACGGTGCCATACAAAATGTATGGTGAGCGATAAAATATTATATCTCGGGATGTAATATATATCCCATAGTCAAAAGCCGGCTTTATTGTTATTAAAATAATAACCTCAAAATACGAACGACGAAACGAGCCATACTAACTATTGCAGGAACACGCTAATCTGTGCCTTAACACGCTATGAACGAGCTCGTTTATTTGACAGTTCAAATCGTGCCGTGCCGCGGTAAGAAATGACAACTAGGGCATGCGGAATACGGTTTTGTCTTCTACGGTTTTGTCCGATTCCACGCCGTTGTCTTGTCGTAGGTGTGTAACACGCTTGCATTGGTCATAGTGAATCACCCCCTTGGTCAGTTATTAATATTTTCTTGAATAAATATTCCATGACTACAATAAAAAATGTTTTTTTATTAAAGTGGTATAGATTCCTGAATAACTAACACCGTCATACCACCATAAATGTCTGTTTTACGGTTTGACGAAATCGATGCGATCAAAAGTGATGCGTAGCACCTACCAGCAGGGCTATTCAGACTCTCCGCCGCCGAGTCATCAACACGGAATCTGACACAAAATCGCGCTAAATTCAAATATTTTAGCCGTTTTTTATATTTTCTGCCTTCTGCAAGGAACTAAACTACCAGAATAGTAGTTTTCTACAGATTGTAAACCATTTTTATTCAATGAACCAATGTTAGAACAAAGTATGATAAAATATAATGTACCTACCTAAATATAAATATAAATAATGCTGGACAATTCACACAGCATTATCTAGCCCCAAGTTAAGCAGAGCTTGTGTTATGGGTACTAGATAACTGATATACTTAATACAATACACTACATAGATAGATATATTTAAACATAGAAAACATCCAGAACACCCTGAACAAATATCTGCAGATCGTACAAACATTTGTCCCGAGGGGCGAATCTCTGCTTAGCTTGGGGCTAGATAATGCTGTGTGAATTGTCCAGCGTTATTTATTGTATTTATTTATTTAGTAGAAGTAGATGGAACTGGCAGTGACAGATATACAATCGATCTCAAGGTCGACAATTCTAAACGCGCACGAGATGGAAATGGTAGAAGTGGCATGGTCGTCAGGCTGGTAGACGCGTAAGGTCGGTGTGAAGGTGCGGTAGAATCGAGACTATGCGATGAGAAATCGTATTCTGTAAACTCTGAAGTCACGCTGGAATTTCTCTCGTTTTCTGAGCTGATGTAAACTCCAAAGGCATCCTTGGGGTAGCGATTAAAGCTCGATTTTCTTTTCTTCATGGTGTCTACAATTTCTTCCTGTGTTGGTGGTTGACTTTCTTCACTTGAAAATCCTGAAAATAATATTTAGTATAATTTTTTTACGGTTTTACATTAAATATAATAGGGCGTCCCACGGCCATGCCACATGGAGCGAAAGTATCTTAAATATTGTAGATAGAAAATTTTAGTGAAAGAAGATACTTTTCCACCATGGGGCATGGCCGTAGGACGCCCTGTAAATTATGGTTCTATCTTACCTCTGTATTTATTCCTCAAACGCTCAACTTTGATGGGCACTTTGTCAATAGCCCTCAATTTCACTGAAAAAAACATGACGATCAACGGGCGTTAGTCATTTTATTAAGACGTATGGTCGTCCTAAATACAACATGCATAGGTACATAAAGAACGGGATTGAAAATGACGTCATCTCTCATGCTGTCCCTCTCAATTCGGTTTTGGACTGAGCAGCAGGACAGCGTGGCTGGGAGATGTCATTCTCAATCCCATTCTAAAGTTTGGAATCCAAACTTTCAGGGGGGGGGGGGGTTCAGCTTTGATCACAGAACACAGAAAAAGTATTAAAAAAGTCTGACTATTTTTAATTTTCGATAAAAACAACCGCGACGGGGCCCTTGACGGGGCAAGGGCAACCGAGGAAAAAATTATTTGTGCTACCTACAATGTAGGTGTGTACCCAGGAATGACAAATTATGCACATGCATCAGCCATTGCCTTGTCTTTCGTTTTATAAATTTTTCGAAAACTAAAAGTCGGGATTTTTATTATATATTTTTTCTCGTTTCCATGATCGAGTCTGAGCCATCCCTGAAAGTTTGGTCTTTACTTTTTGTAACACACTTTAGTCATAAGTACGCAGGTAAGCTTCTGGCACAAACTCACTTAGTTGCCGTTGCAAAGCCGTGCGGCGAACATCGTCAAGCATAGTCTCGAGAAGTTCCTTGAAATCATCGATGATCGGATTCCACTTCGTTTCCACGCTCACCTGGATCGACCTCATGAGACAGAGGTGTGCTTCATCGTAGACTATCTCACTCTTTTTTGTATCGTACATTTCATTTAGACCAGTGTTCATCATGTTTAAAATAAGTTGGTGCATGAATTCGGTCAATGTTGGTTTACATGGTTCTTCTGCAAGGTTGATACAAGATTTGAATTTGAGCTTTGAGAAATTGAGAAGTACGTTGATAAAATTCCTGTACCTATGAACGGAATAAATAATCTACACCGTCAGTTAAGGTTTCCACCTTTTTTTGAGAAAATTGAGTATACGTTACGGTAAGAGGTTAGAAAAGTATGCCATGTAAAAATAGAGTACCTAGTACAAATTGCAAGGCAACCCTACCGTCAGTGTAGATTGAGCTTTAAAAGTCATATAATATATGACTTTACATATTAGGTACATATTATGTAGATCCAGTTGCCACGGTCTGTAGGAGATGGTGGAAGATCAGTGTTCGATTTACCAGCACATGCGGCAATCATGCTGAGCCGTTTCCTAATTCATAATTACAATCAGTTTATTACAATTAGTTATAAGCTACTACTCATTTTCTTAATATATATATGACATGTCTGTAGTAACATATTTATTTTCTTTCTTTCTTTCAGTATGTTTTCTTCTCTAGACAAATAATAACTAAGGTCAAGTTTCAAGGTTGTGTAGGTATTTGATTTCAACAAGTAAATCAGCAACCTAAACACAAAGGACATCTAACTAAAATGTTTTTCTCGCTATTTTAATGAACACAGCTGTTTTACGTTATCTATGGTAGGATATTTAATTATTTATAGGTCTAGTAATTTATCTATAGTCTCTACTGGTCTTTTTTCTTTTATTTTTGGTACCTAACTTTTCTTTATATAGAGTCGCGTACGTGACGCAACGCAATGTTTTCGACGGAAGATCAGCGTTGTAGTAGCTATAAACTATAGCTATCACAAACAACATAGGCTGAGTCGTACGCCATTTTGTAGCTTTTGGGTATTTTATAAGTGAGTAAATTAGTAATTTAATTAGTTTTAGTACATTTTCATGTTATATTTTTCAGCTTCAAAGAAAGTTTATACTATCATAACATAGAAAACCAAATACTCACCCGCCGATACCTCTGCAACTATCATTGTACTGGCCGAGGTACTCTCAGTTACAAAGCCAGAATATAAGGACTCCACAGAGGCTCTTAGTGTAGGCTTAGACTCAGAAAATGAGACCTTGGTAAGTTCCTCTCGCTTTGTATGGAAGGAATCCGTTTTGATCGTCTGAATTCAATAATATTATATTTAAAAAAAAATAAGTCGGTGTTACTACAGATAAGGATTCTTAATGCATGTTTTCCTTTTCTTATCAAAATGACTTTAATTTTTCTACTATTGTATTTTATACTATACAAACTAGGTCCGTAGTTAACCCGCTTACATTCATAATGGATAGCATCTATATTTTTTGATAATACGAAAAAAGAAAACCAGAACGAAATCCAATTTGTTCGTTTCCATGACTTCGTACTGTATCTATGTCCTATTTGTTTTCTTTCGTACTGAAGTGTACTTGAATGCTCTGGAAATGCTCACGATATATGTTAGGGGGAAGTAAACGGTTGATGATGATGATGACATTATGAGGTAAATACGTTATCTGTTTCTCAGCTAAATATGCTCTGTTTGGCGAAGATGGCCAAAACTGAGCATATGTAAAACTTTTTAAACCTTCGCGATTTGTTTTATGGGGTATTAATCGCGTACCTTTTGCCCTTTATGTATATTTAGCTAGAGTTGGGTTCGATTCCAGCTTCGGGACAAATGTTTGTACATCTACTGATATTTATTCCGGTTTTCTATGTATTTAGATACCTACTTATAATAAAAAATCTGTCTATGCAATTCTTTAAGCATATCCAGTCATCTAGTAACCATAACTCAAAGCTCTGCTTGGTTTGGGGCTAGATGATGCTGTGTCGATTGTCTAGCAATTAATTAATTATTTTACCGCTTTTTCCTGCTTCGCTCTAGGTGTTAAAACCTCAGACTTTCCAGTTCTCTTCTGTTCTTGTTTTATTTCATCATCCAAGATATCAGCAGATCTGGTAAAGAACAGTCCTGCTTCTTTCAGGGTATTTCGGCACCATACTTTTCTCTGAACCGTGTGGGATATGAACAGCGCTGCTAAAGTTGTTACCTAAAATGTATTTGAAGTTTTTAGAAGAAGCTCAAAATCGCTAGCGAGCATATGTGTGTGTATGGGTACAGCTATGCTGGGAGTTTCTCCATGCGATAGAATCTTGAATACGGAAATCCGTAGAAGAACCAAAGTAACCGACAAAGCTGTCAGAATTAGCAGTCTGAGGTGGCGATGGGCAGGCCATATAGCTCGTAGAAACGATAACCGTTGGAGAGTAGAAGTTGTCAAGTGGCGACCGCGATGCAATGCGACACGGAGTGTGGGAAGACCTCGATGGACTGATGACATTGTAGCGGTCACAGGAAGTCGATGGATGGAGGCGGATCAGGACCGCTATTCGGCGTCGTTTGAGGAAGGCCTATGTTCAGCAGTGGACGTATATGGGCTGATGATGATGACGAAATTGAGTTGATGACCCGACTCAACACTTCATATGATGAACTAGTTTATGCCCGTGGCTTCGCACGCGTTGTTCCTATGGAAATGTTTAAAGGTGATTTCTATCCCATGGGAACTGATTTATGGAATAAAAAGCCTATGTTTGAGTCCAGGATTATAATTACCTGTGTGCAAAATTTCAGCCCGAGTCGTTAAGTAGTTTTGGCGTGAAGAAGTAACAAGCATCCATCCATCCATCTATCCATCCAGCCATCCAAACTTTCGCATTTATAATATTAGTGTGATATGCAAGATCCAGTAATTACATTTAACGAGATGGCCAAGCGACTTGCAGCCATATGTTGAACTGAAAGTTGATTTCGGTGTTTGAAGAAAAAGGATTTTGTAAACTGTCTAGTCATTCAACAAACTGGCTGACTCTATGATCCGGCGGCTACAGATGTATTGACTTGTGAATCACCTATTACTAGAAATATTTTATTTTTTGGCTCCAGTCTTGAAAAGAAAATGGTTCAGTTCTCAGTAACCTATGATGATACCCACCATCGTTCTTAGGTCCTCGCGGATCATCTTGAGCACTCTTACTCAGGCTATTCCTTAGACATATTCCCTTCTTCTTCGACTCCTGTCGATCTTGGGCCCATCTCATACAGTCATGTCCTCCGTGCCTTCTGATGACGATCCATTCACTCCCTCAATCTCAACAGCCAATCGGTCCACTGCTGAACGCAGGCCTTCCCCTGATAAGCGCCTTATTGCCTTTTGTGTCATGGCGGTAATGCCCATAATCCCACGCTGGGGATGCGGGTTGGGGATCGCAGTTCCATGGTAGAATTGATCTGCAGGGAGCGCTGCTGCCCGCTCCCGGTTCATATCCCTCAGTCGCCTCTTACGACACCCGCGGGAAGAGATGGGGCTTATGTACCTACCTACCTACTTATAAATCGTATTTTATTTTATGGTTGGTTGGAATTCAATTAAGAAATCTCGTTTACTAAGTTCATACGGTATCGTAATAATTGGTACTATTTCATACTATGGTTTATATATGATATTAAGGTCGGACGAATCATATAAATTAAACTTTAAAATCATAATCATAGCCATGATATAGTTTCATTGATTGGAATAATTGGATGAACTCACCGTTAGCGCAGTTGTTAATAAAAATAAAGTAGTTTGGATTTATGAGCATTGCAGCGCGTTTATGTCTTTTGTATGGGAGCTATGAAGGTTTTACGCAAAAGTCACATATTAAAAATTTTCATGATTTTTTGCGTCAGTAATTTTTTTTAATTTTTCTTTGTTTTTATATTTATTGATCATAACTGCTACTTACACAGGTAGCAGATAGTGTGTACCTGAACATTTACTCTGAAAAAATAACTCCTTTTTTTGCACAATCATGTAAAATAGCTGATCTTACCTCTGAGTGCTGTGCTAAATAATCAGCTTGCTCCTTACAAAAATCATTGGGGTCAAAAGCATCCTCATAGAAACCATGATGATATCCGCAGCTAGCTCCGCACCACGTAACTCTTGGACTCTTACTCATCATTCTATTACTAGTAAGAACCTAAGTTCTTTCAAGTTCGCAGGCTATTTAAACTAAATATCTAATATCCTTCTACCACCGATTAATGTTTCTTAAACTCTTATCAAAGTAAAGCTTATATTATAAATTCAGTTTGTAAAATTATTAAATGTGACACGAGTAGAAATTAGTTAAGTCTAGTTGGTTGACGATTATAATGATAATTATAGTGCCGGACAATTCACATAGCATTATCCGAGGCCCAAGCTAAGCAGAGCTTGTGTTATGATGGGTACTAGATGACTGAAATCTATATCTATATATATATATAAAAGAAAGTCGTGTTAGTTACACTTTTTATAACTCAAGAACGGCTGAACCGATTTGGCTGAAAATTGGTGGGGAGGCAGCTTAGAACCAGGAGACGGACATAGGCTATTTTTTATCCCGGAATTACCACGGGAACGGGAACTACGCAGGCGAAGCCGCGGGCAGCAGCTAGTACATAATACAATACAGTACATAAATAGATATACATGATATTGTTTATTAAAAAAAAAAACCAGAACACCCTGAACAAATATTAGCAGATCGTACAAACATTTCTCCCAAGGAGAGAATCGAACCGGGAGGTTGCCTCCTGCGTCGCTAGCGGACCTTCGCCTTCGTAGGTAAACACGTCGATAGCGTCTGTACTGTTCCCCCAAAGCAGAATAGCATATTGACGTGTGAGAATGCAAATGCATAATAGCTTGCCAAGGCTGTTTTAAGGTTTCTTGCTTTTTTTATTTCTTTTAGAGAGCAGCGAAGACAAAGCTGATAGCTTGCTCGTTATCTTTTGTTACGTGACCTTTCCAATTTTCAATTTCCAAAAAAGTCATGAATAGATATTTTTTATTATACATAGAAACCGTCCAGAAACAAAAATCTGCAGACCCAAAAAAATATTTTTCCCGGCGGGAATCGAACCCGGAACCTCCTGTGTCGCAGGCGGGCCTTCATCCACAATGCCACTGAGGTCATCCTGTTGTGAATATTTGTTACTGCTGCAATTGAATTGAAAATGTGCAAAGATGCACGTTAACACATTCACTGGCCAGCCTCGGCGATGCGACACGCAGGGGCGCGCCGCCGCCGCCGCCTCGTCGCCGCTTCACGGGGGCGGAGACTGGCATCTGCGTCTTGGGCCATGAACGTGTTTGTTTAATCTACTTAGACCTAATAAAGTAAACTACTTTAGGATAGTATCTTGTTCTATCCTCCGAGCCCTTCCTATCTCAAGGAGCGCTTCGAATTCCTCTCAAACTCTCACTCGCTCTCTTTGCGTTCCTCTGAAACCCTCATCTTAAAAGTCCCTGCTCACACTACCTCTTTCTATGACAAATCTTTCACTGTACAAGCTACCCGTCTATGGAATGCTCTCCCTCTGGACATCAGACGTGCAAAATCACTCCCTATTTTCAAAAAACTGCTTCATCAACATTACATATCCTTGTAAAGAGTTAGACAACCTTATTTTATGTTTATGTATGTTATTATTAATCTTTGTAGGTATTATGGTAGGTATGTATGTAGTGTATTTGTTTCCTTTTCTTTAAGTAGGTATCTATCTATATATTTATTCAGTGCCACCGTCTATTTTGTTCTTTAATTTCCAGTCCATCCCAAGGTTGCCTGGAAGAGATCGCTTTTAGCGATAAGGCCGCCCTTTATACTTCCTTTTTTCTAAGCATCTTCTTTGTATTGTTTCCTGTATTTGTGTGGTATAAAAAAGTGTTTTCTATCTATCTATCTATCTATAAACTCATGTTAAGCCGCGCGCAGAACTTTACTGTCCTCATAAATAATTTTTGGATAAGCTCAAATGTCCAAAGCAGTCTTTGTAATTTTTCTTTAAGTAGGTAATATTTTAATTTTATGCTTTTTTATATTATTTGGTGTTCTGTTGACAAGTCCTGACAAATACAGAAATCAAATCAAATCAAATCAAAAACTCTTTATTTCCATAAATACAATAAATGTAGGTACACTTAGAAAAGGTCAAATCATAAAACTAAACACTGACACGGAAATAAAGTGATATTTTTGATTTCTGTCGCTTCGGTATGTAGACTAAAGTAAAGAAGCGACGAAGAAACCTTTAGCCTGTTAGTTGTTATTTTTCGAGCTGGAGCAAAACTCGTCCCAAGCTTTTTTATCCTCTAGATAATCTGATATTTTGTAGTAAGCCTTTTTACAAAGGATATGTTTGACAATTTGTTTGAATTTATTTATTGATTCTTTTTGCAACTCACTTGGAGTTTTTTTGTAGAAGCGTATACATTGCCCTTTAAAAGATACATTTATCTTGTGTAGCCTAGTTGTGGGCACAGCGAGTTTATCCTTATTTCTAGTATTTATATTATGTGTGTCGCTATTTTTAGGGAATACATTGATATTTCTATGAGTGTACAACAAGTTTTCATAAATATATTGACATGGTACTGTCATTATGTTTATTTCTTTGAATTATGTTTATTTCTTTGAAGAAACTTAACTCAGAAGTCCACCAAGCTCATAGGAAAAGACAGTACACTGATGTGACGGACCCACACGGCCTGTACTATAATCGGTACACCGGACAGGTAACGTGTTAAGAGGGCACGTTTCAGCCATTTGTGCGAAAAGGATAGGAATTGAATTTCGCGTTCATAGGAAATATACTTATTGGAAAGGCGTAAGCGTTAACATCATATTTTTGTTTACTAGCTTCTGCCCGCAGCTTTGCACGAGCTTTTCAAGTAACCTACGTCCGCCTCCAGGATATTGTTTACCTGTCTGCCAAATTTCATCAAAATCTGTTCAGCCGTTTAACCGTGAAAAGGTATCAGACAGACAGACAGAGTAACCCTAGAGTAACTTTGTAATACGGGAAAGAGTAACTTTCGTTTTTATCATATTAGTTTGGATTACAAGAAAACTAAACAACTAACTATGAAACTTAATAACCAAATAATTAGTAATAACTAGCTGCATTCTTACTACCCGTTTTCCCGAAGGAATGAAGCATTTTCCCGCAGTAAAAAGTAGCCTATGTTCATCAGGAATAATGTGGGCTTCTAATGCTAAAAGAATTTTTCAAATCGGTTCAGTGTTTCGGAGCCTATTCAATACAATCAACAAACAAACTTTCCTCTTTATAATATTACTATAGATAATAACCTACGCATCCAAACAAATAATTTCAATAGACCGCAGGGTTCCTGAGATTACGACCAAAATAAGAGCGAAAAGTAAACATTCATGAATTTTTTATCGTATTGTTTTTACTTAGCCGCGTTTTCACATTAAAGGAACCAAAGAAATAATGTTGATTTTCACGTAATACAGGTTTTTTACCACGGGGGTCTCGTGAGTAGGTACTGAGACAGGCCTTATAATGGTTTGACAACCAAACCTGTAACTAAACGTTTGCCTCGTTTATGAAATTAATGAATGGTTTGCTAACTGTTTTTTACTTTTATTCTTATAGATCTACAATCCTTTCTACAGTACTTTAAAGAGCTATTTTCGCTACCAAGTCTGGAGACCGAATGCCGGACCTCTCGAGTTCTTCCCACCAAAACCGCTTCTGCTCAATAAGTCGACAAACCACAGACAAGACCGCGCTGTTTAATTCAAACACAACACGTCAAAGTCAAAATAGAAGAAAACACGAGAAGTCGTTAACTGTCTACAAGTCAAGGGAATACATAATCAGTGGATTTAAATTAGTCTTAAATTACTGTAATGGTTATTGTTATTTTATCATAAATATTAGGTCAAAATGACCTGGATTTACAATTTTATTTAAAAAAAACCCCGAAATCATTACACTCATAATAACTAAGAACCAAAGTGCCCTATAATCTTTATTATAATTATTCACGGGTATTTATGGCATTTAGCCATCCCGTGACCAAGACAGAGTGTAAACCTGTTGAAACGTCGGGAAAAATAGGTATATAAACGCGATAAATACCCGTGAATAATTCTAATAATGTGTTCTGCCCTTATAACACTTAATTCATTAAGCCAATCTGTATCTTTCCCATGACTGAATCAATAAACCGCCATGTTGTAAAACTAGTACACTCACCCGACTCCGCAGGTCAATGGCTATGATAATTACCCAGGTACAGCTTTGATTGCTCCACGGAATGTTATTGGCGAAGGATGGCTGGTTCAGATTTAATCTGCCCAGATTATAACTAGCTTTTGCCCCTTAGAATACCTATTAAATTCTAAGTTTTACCCGTGGCTTTGTCTATACTCCAGCTATTTGTAAACAAGCCAGAATCTAAGCCGGGCAGGCTTAGATTTTGCACCACTCCAACTCTTCCCGCGGGTGTCGTAAGAGGCGACTGAGGGATATCTACCGAGGACGGGCAATAGCGCCCCTGCTGATCAATTCTACCACCGAACTGCGATCCCCAACCCGCATGCCTAGTGTGGAGATTATGGGCATTACCCTCCATTAGATAAAAGTCAATAAGGCGCTTATCAGGGGGAGGCCCAGCCGTGGACCAATACAGGCTGTTGAGGTTGAGGTTAAAGAAAATATCATAATTTCCATCAGATTGCAAACTACACCATTTTATTTGTAATATTCTCCAGGCCCTAGCTAATAAAGTAATACCTACTATTCTACCTACGGCCATGTTAATCTACAGACCCTAGCTTGACTGCTCCGGTTCCCATCTACCGACTTAAATTAAAGGTGAACCTGCTTCATAAATCGTAAATATCTCTCTGATTTACACATTCAATTAGCAACTTTGTAAAGTAAAGATAAAGTACTTAGGTATACACCTGCACATAATAGACTACCTCCCATCTCAGCCAAACTCATTGTTCTCGGAAAAGTCTGCATTTCTCAATTGTTTCTAATTTGTTTCTATTCTTTGGCAGTAATTTTCTTTGTTAATAAAATATGTGCTATAAATAAAATTAGATAAAGCACAAAAAATTGTGCATATTTAATACAGGCTGGTGCTAAAATCGTATTGTTCACCATATAAACCCTACCTATAGTTAGTGTCATTATCGCATAAAATCTCGGAGTTATCAATTATCATATCCGAGATCATTAAAATAATAAAAATACTCATATTAAAGTCACTTTTAAAACTCGGTTATTTTCGCAGCCGTAAATAACGCCTGCTTTCAAATCATACGGTTTTAAAACATTTGATTATGATATTACTTTATAGACACGTTGTGACTCTTCTTGCGTAGTTTTATGAGAAATACAACAAAAATTATGAACATTGCATTATTTAATTGCATAACCCTATTTAAGGGTACCCACCCTTCCTGTTTAAGTACTTGTTCGAGAATTTATTTTCAACAGCATAGAGATAGGAACGTTGTAGGTCAAATAGAGGAGTATTGAACTTTGCACTATCCATCCGTGCAATTCGACACGCTACTAAAATTGAAAACCTCAATGAAATTGATAGTAATTAAAACTACCGTTACACTCTCCTCAAAGACCTCTTTGGCGTAGTGAACGAAATGCTGAGACGCAGAAGTTGCGGTTTCGATTCCTTGCAAATATTTGGTCCGAGACTGGGTCTGTCTTATATGACGTTGAATAATTTTGCTAGAAAATTAATATGAATAAGAAAATGAACTCAAGTTACGCTATTTACGACCTCTCCAAGCGCAACGTGTTCCACCTGCGACGCAGGAGGTTGCGGGTTCGATTCCCGCCTCGAAACAAATGTTTGTACGGTCTGCATAAATTTGTTCCGGGTGGTCTAGGTGTTTTGTATGTATAAGAAGGTACCTAATGAAAATAATAAGCTATGTGGTGCCGACTTAGAATTTACACCACACCAATTCTTCCCGCGGGGGTCGTATGAGGCGACTAAGGGATATCAACCGGGGGCGGGCAGCAGCGCCCCCTGCAACCTTTCTACTACCGAACTGCGATCCCCAAACCCGTGCCGTAACCGCATGCGCAGCGTAGGGATTATGGGCATTACCCCCCATGAGATAAAATTCAATAAGTCGCTTATCAGGGGGAGGCCTGCGTCCAGCAATGGACTATAGCCTGTTGAGGTGAGGTGAGGTAATAAAAATACTTATCTATGTAATCTATTGTTTAAAGTATATCAGTTATCTAGTACCTTACCTACCCATAACACAAGCTCTGCTTAGCTTGTCTGCGGCTAGACGATGCTGTGTAAATTGTCCAGCATTATTAATTTATTTTATTTATTTACACCTGTTAATGGCAGTAGCAAATCTCAACTTTGATGCTAAAAAAGAGCTCAAGCATATAATATATTATACTATAAAACATGTTACTTGACCCCCAAGGCAGGTAGGTAAATATTGGTTGTCAAACTAGAACTAGATTTCTTGGTTGTCAAACTAGGCCTGGATTTCGGGGGAGGAAACTTGATGGTAGAATGGGGTCGGCGAGTGTGTGGATCGGTGGGCTCGCCGGCCATATACAGGAGGAAGAGAGGACGCCAGGCGGGCCGCGGTAGGTTAGCAATGTTCCCGTGGTTCAGTGAAAATGGTGACAGAGGGACACCGGAGAAGTTTGTAGTGGGTATTACGTCCTTCTCAGGGCGTCGAGTCCCACATAATTCTGGTCCCCGCCCCCCATACCAGTTTATAAGTTTTACTCGCCGAATAAAAAAAATCCTAGATCTCACCACTCACTTGATCCCCGTGGTAAAAGACTCGAATTACATAAAATCCAACATTTTATCTTTGAATGTGTTCAGTATTCAGTATTTTATGAAAATACGATTGTAAAAAAAACACGAAAGTGTTTCGCATATAAATTAGTCGAGATCTCAGGAACCCTGCGGTTTTTTGAAATGACTTATGTTTTGATTCGTAGGTTATTCCTAATTGTAATTATAATTACATATTTGGTTTCTTGAACCAGTTTCTTCAAATTTGCGAAGTTTTCTTGTAAATAAACAATAACTCGATTTTTGTGCTCATGCCGTTCCAAAAACGTTTGCCTATCCTTTTCACAAAATAGCGCGCATTGCGCCCTCTTAAATAGGAATACCAAGATCCATAATTATTTACTTTGCCTGTCAGTAGCGCACCCAAAGTTACATGAGCTCGGTGGCGCCCTTGCAGTGGGTGTTGATAAATAGAGCTTTTACCTGTGTAGACGTAGAGATGAATTACAAATAGTTGTAACAACTAGTTTGTTCTAGATATTCAGCGAGATGGTTTCGAGAGCTGGGGTGGAAGTGTATTTTTGACAGCTTTTAATTCCGGATAGCTTTTTGCAGGTTCTTACTCTAATTTATATGTATTTTCCTGTTCTGAGATTCTTTCTTTATTATTCCAAAATTATCAACAACGTCGTTATTATCGAAATAAAATTGTAACTGTAATAAATAATTAATGCTGGACGATCCACACACCGTCATCTAGCCGTAAAAAAATAGTAAGCAAAGCTAAAAAGTAAACAGTGCTTGTGTTATGGGTACTAGACGGTAGATATTTTTCATAAATTTTTGTGTAGTGTTTTTCTATAGATTATGAAAAACTGGATCGATTTAATATATATATTAATACTAATAGATAGTTCGTTTTAAGATTAGACGTAACAGGTAAAAAGCTGTAAGTTCTAATCTCAAAACATATTTCTTCACGATGGGTTTACAAAGCTACACCTTTCTTGCGCAGTTGCGTAAACAAAAAGCTGATGGAAGGAACGATGGTCCCTTTTTCCATCAGGTGCAATCGCCTCTGCCATCGCAACTGGTAATGAGTAACTGAACCGGACACACGGACGCTTAGTTTGAGAAGCATTCAGATTTTCGACTCCCTTTTGAAATCGAGTCGACCACAGCGGCAGGCGAAGATCCGGTGTGCCTCAGGAGGTTGCTGGCTCGATTCCAGCTCTGGGATAAATGTTTATACAACCTGCAGATATGAATCCAGATGTTCTGGTTTTTTTCTTTGTATAATGGAAAATATCTGTCTGTGCATTCAGTTATCTTATCTAGTAACCATATCACAAGCTCTGGTTCACTTAGTGGCTGGATGATGTCGTGTGCGTAGTCTTGTTTAATTTATTTATATTTAATTTTAAATGTTAGGCTAGTTTCAAGGTTTTTGAAAATCTCGATATTAGCCTGTGCTGAGATTCAAATCTCAAAGCAACTTAAACTCATACGCATACTTATTTATTGATAAAAATAGGACACGTCACAAATTATACAAATTAAGTACAATGTACTTAGGTACAATAGTCCTTAATAATATCAATAATAATAATAATACCATAACTATACAATTGAAATCAATAAAATTAATTCTTTGAATTAAATTAAATTATCCCTTTCTTAATTTATCGAAGTCAAAGTCGTTGGGTAGTTGCTAAATTAACCACTTTTTGGGCTTGTTTTTGAAAGATTGCATGGAGGTGGCACCTCTTAAATAACTCGATTTGCGTTTTTGAGATTAGATACGTGCCTTGGCGAAGGAATCTTCGTTCTCGAATTTCTGCTTTCTCATAGTAAGCATTTGCTGTTGTATTCTTACGGCAATTATTCTCAATCGTTCGCCCTTGACCAAGTGGCCCTTATCAACGGCTGCTCGTCCAAAATAGGGTTCTTCTAAACACCCCCATTTTGGGCCATCATTGCTCATGGTAAACGGTGTTAGAGAGTGGATAAGGCCCAGCCTCTAGGAATGGAACTTTTTATACTCCATAGACTCGAAAAATTCATAGAAATTTCATTGACTCACGCTAGTGGTGAATCAGAAGTTCTGTGGGCTACTTTTAGTAGCCCGCAGAACTTCAGACATCAGTTTCAGTATAAGAATTTCTTTATTAATATAATAAAATATATTATGATTACAGAGGACTAGTGTAGATTTAATCCTAGTACTTGTAAACATAACTTGTGAGCTGTTTCTGTACTTGGCTTAATTAAAACTTTTGAAGATTGCAATAATGAAGATTACATGTTTGCTGCCCTAAGTGTCACTAGGGCTCATTTCAAGCCCTGGCTGGTATAAAACGTGTACATAGAGTGGTTTCGCGGCTACTCGCAAGGTCAAGTGCGCGTCGAGTCATTGCTCCTGCATACTTGCGCTGGCGCAGATCGCCACCGCGGCTCCGACGGAGAGATTGTGCGGTGAGTGCTTTTGTTTATTTGTGTTTGCGGTAGGTTTTCGTTTTGCTTGTCTTATCTTTTAGTAAATACATAGTTAAATATTTCTAAATATTATTTTTTATATTTATTTAAAAATATTATTATAATATTTATTTTAAAATATATACTTCAGATATAATGAAGACAAGTTTTAAAAATCAGGGTTATTTTAATTTAATTATATTGAAATTATGTAAAAAGTAGGTACATAGTTCCAATATTTTGTTACTAAAAGATTATGGCAAAAATAGTTCATAAAAATTAACCCGCTTACATTCATAATGAATACATTATAAGATGCGCACGCGCATTAACGAAAATCCCGTTCAGAATCAGATATGTATTTTTAAATCATTATTAATTAAAATTTTCATAATTAAGTTAGAAAATGTATAGATCGTGGACACTGAGACGTTGATGAGCTTTACCTATCACGCAGAATCAGTGAGCTTTTTCTCGCAAATCTTCAAGTTAATAACAAAAAATACTTAAAAATATAAATCTACTTAGCCTGCGAGGGAGACAAAAATTAATAAAAATCTTAATTTATATTACAGTGCCAAAATTAATCCCTAATTCATTGTGATTGTGGCAAGTTGTTTATCAGGTCTTAAATATCCTACACATTGTCATTACACTTTTCTAAGATAAATCACCTAGACAAAAAATATGAAAAAAACGAGTAGGTACTCCTAAGTGAAGATATTTGTTCACAAAAAGGTGCCGAAAAAGTGATGACTTATTTGGTGTAGGCGTATCAATTTTTTTTGCTGAACTGTTGAACTTTTTTATATTAAGTAAGATGTTTATTTTTTGTGTTGTTAAAAAACTGATTGGTTTGGTAAGTAGATAGGTAGGTAATGTAACATGTTTTAGCCGTTCAGTTGATTCAACTCAAAATTGGATTTAATATTTTACCAATGCAACATGCAAAAGTAAATAGGTTTTGGAGCCAAATCTCTTTTATATTATAAATGCAAAAGTTAGGATAGATTTAATGATGTAAATTGCTTATGATATAAACTTTTTATTATATAAACTGACTTATATAATTTATGAAGGGAAGAAAGAACTCTGAGAATAGAAGTGAGAATGTCATGATAATGGTGTTGATGCTCTTCATAGACAAAGCTCCAAAACATAAAACTAAAATATAGACAAAGACATAGACAAAGCTCCAATACATAAACCAAAACAACCAAATAATTCACCGAAATCACCTTACAAATTATAATAGGTAAGAACAAGCGGTAATCTACTAAAGAGGTAGGTAATTAAACTTTTTGAAACGTCTAATTAACGGTTTTTAAACTGAAGCGTTATTATAAATAATCTAGAGCCGTTATTCAAATTACAGCTTCAACGCTCGACTGCCAAGTACCAAGTGAATTACGACTTTTTTATATAAGTGCCCACTTACAATTTTTATCGCGATATACATAATTATGTGCAGTACAGTACCTAAGCATAATGTTACAGTCTACGGACCTTCTTATTTATCTAAAAATCTACTTTTTCAACTTTTTTTTACTCTATGCAAAATGAAGAGTGATTCAAGATTAAAACTTGATCCTACAGATTTCTTATGTTTTTTTTATATGTTAAAAAGTCGCCTCTGCCCACCGAAAGTTTTTGGTGTTCAGAAGGAGCTAATTTTACCAGGATTGTAAAAGATTTTTGGGGCAGGAACTTGTGGAATTTTTGACTATCTCGTTGCCTACACATTAGGAAACCACCTATGAAAGAAAGCTCGTTATTTTTGAAAGCTTTTTGCAGTGCAAGCTTATTGCATTTTGTTGGTTCTTTACATAGATGGTTTTGCGCCATATTGTTACTAAATATTCCTCCAGGAAAACTTGGAACTTTCTCTGAAGGATCGGATTTGTAAAGAATACATCAGACAGAGAATCAAAGTTATCGACGACGAGCTCTAAGAATTAGCCAGCTGAAGTGGCAGTGGGCCGGCTATATCTCGCGAAGAACCGATAACCGCTGAGGTAAACGTGTTCTTGAGTGGAGAACACGACTCGGCAAACGTAGTGTAGGACGCCCTCTGGCAACGTGTGGGATGACGGCCTGCGAAAGACTGCAGGCAGATGCTGGATGCGGCAAACTGAAGACAGGGCGCTATGGCGCTCATTAGGGGAGGCCTATGTCCAGCAGTGGACTAACATAGGCTGTTGATGATGATGATTATATATTCTAATCATCATCTTTCGGTCCTTATCCGGGTCGGCCACAGAAATATATATCGATATATATGTCGATATATTTCTTGGGGTCGGCACAACATGTATTTTTCTTCCAGTCCCCTTTATCAGTCTTTCTATACTTATATTCTACATTCTAATATTTTTCGGATAATATTTTAAGGATTTCAGCAAAATACCGCCTGGTTCTCTTATTTATTTAAACGCCTAGAGGAAGTTATTGAAGTATGTAACCAGCCATAAAGCTGCTCGTTAGTAGATCTTAGCCATTGACCTTACACTATAACAATGTAACGGTCTGTAATTTGCGCGCTGCTTTATCTCACGTTGGGTAATTTTAGAGTTCCGTAACCAAACAAGGAATCCAAAGTTTCTAAGTATCATCCGTTAGTGTGAACTATTTATTATGCTCGATATCGGTACTAAAAATTAGACGTTAAGTTTTGAAAAAAATTGTTTATTTAGATGTTTTCGTGATTTTTGATTACGAATAAAATACAAAAGAAAATGAACCGATAAGCGGCGAAAACAGTGTGAGTGATGTATCTATAAAGAGGAAAGATTTGACTGTTTGTTTGTTTGTATTGAATAGGCTCCGAAACTACTGAACCGATTTAAAAATTATTTTACCATTAGAAGCCCACTAGGCAACTTTTTACCGAGGGAAAATGCTTCATTCCTACGTGAAAACGGGTAATAGGACAACGGGTAGTAAGAATGCAGCTAGTGTACTAATAATCTGAATCGAATCGACCATCGAGAAAAAAATCTAAGAGACGTGATGCGATAAGAAATGTTCTAGATTGACATTGGGTATTCTTAGACAATATTTGACATAAATTTGCTAGTGATGTAATCATTGTAAATATTTGAATTTCATCGATAACATCAAAATACTTTATTAAATTTAATTTAACTTAATTTTTCCGACAGATGACATGTGCTTTTATAGCAACACCACCCGTATAGAGACTATGACTTAATTGTAGAAAAAATATACCAAAAACTTTATTATTTTATGTAACCCTACCTTAAATTGTCTCGTGACACTTCAGATAATTATAATTATAATTTGATTTTAGTTTGAAGCTAAATTTTTCGTAAGCTGCTACTAAATCGACCACGTGGGTAAAGCTGCGTAAATTCAGCTGGTATAATAAGTATTTTAATGACATATCTTTTCTATTATCGCTATTTTATGCATTGATTTTGCGTCTTCCAAAAAGACATCGACATCTAAGAAAAAGGTTGGTCATTCAACTCCCTGATCGAAGGAATCGACCATGAGACTGCAATAAGGGCTCTGAAAAAAAAATCCTATATCCTGCATAGACCTTGCATACAAAAATACAAATACAAAACTTGTTTATTAAGTTAAGTTATTGTTTGTAAAGAACAGCCCAGCCACAGAGAGGGGAAAGGTAGTTCTAAATTAGCAATTTCTTCTTAATAACGCTCCCTTGAGGTTACTCCAGCTATTACTCGATCTTTTAATTATCTGCAAAACTGATAAGGAATCCCACAATACATAACCTAAAATAAAATTTGACGTTGTTGATTTTTAAACACAATTTAAAACATTATTTGCAGCTTACTCTAAGCTCGACCATAGCATAGATTACCTACTTCGTCCATGCGCACCGTCCAAAAAGCGTGTGAACCCCCAGACAGAAGCAAGGTTTAATTATATGAAGTACCTACCCTAATGACTTTAATAGTTAGTGTTCCGGAGTGAGAGCGGTGCGGTGGCTAAATAGTAATAAAATAAATAAAGTAAATAACTGCGTCCGGTGGCTGGAGGTTACACTTACACGTTACAACCGACAGAAGTACCGTACGTAGCAATATAGGCAGTGATATTAATATAAGTACCGTAAAATCATACAAAGATGGTCCAAAATTTCGCCATCTGAACTTTGTTTCTGTGTATATCTTAAAGCTTTTATTGAATAGTAAAAGAAAAGTTATATAATTATAGTATTAACATATGTAATAAACGTATGTTTATCATATAGCATTGAAAAAATTCTACAAGATTATAGTATTTCAATTATTATTTTATAAATTTTGGACTATTCTTGCCTGTGCTTCCTTCAACTACAGTCCAGTTTAAAAATGAGGCTTATTATAACGTATGATAATGTTACAAATTACTATCGTTGGGTACCTACATTGATTCTATGGTAGTTACCTTGATAATCACAAAAAAATGTTTTTGGAACAAATTTTAGTTCATTTAATGCTTTATATTTAGTACAGATTTAATTTTAGGAACTTTCAAGAACACATGATACAAATTATCAAAAGTCTTCCTCTTTAAGATGACGACCTCCGTGGCGCAGCGGGCGAAGGTCCGCCTGCGACGCTGGAGGTTGCGGGTTCGATTCCCGCCTCGGAACAAGTGTACGATCTGCAGAAATTTGTTCCGTTGGTCTGGGTGTTTTCTATCTATAATAAAAATATCTGTCTATGTAGTGTATTGTATTAAGTATATCAGTTATCTAGTACCCATAACACAAGCTCTGCTTAGCTTGGGGCTAGATAATGCTGTGTGAATTGTCCAGCATTATTTATTTATTATTTATATTTAGTGAAAACTTGAGACCTGGTGGACGGACCATATTCTTCTTAATTGCTTTCAGCTTGAAGATGGTCGAACGTATTTATATAGGTACTAAAAAGTTTGAAGTACAACTTTTTAAAGAAAAAAACTAAATCTCCCTGATGATTTAGTTTTTTTCTCTAAAAAGTTTGTACCGTGTTGTGAAGATGTTTGTGCGAAGCTAAGGTGCGAAGACAACGCCAAAACTACTGAATGGATTGAGCTGAAACTTTTCATACACAAAATTCCTTTGCATTCGGAAAAAAAACGCGTTCGAAGCTAGTTGGTATTAAATGCCTACTATGCCTAGGATGCTTCGCTCCAAAGCTCTTGCAATGTTACCCGCCTTCCTGTTGTTTTTGCGCGGCCGAGGCGTTGATTTTTGCATTTTATTTCCATTAGTAAGTACACTTCCGTTATTCTTTCTTACATCTAAGTTATGAGCTTTTTGTTTTTTATAACCATTATAAGTAGATAGGTAGCTTTATTTAACACCTAGGCTCCAACGGGTTCCGACAAAAAGGGTTTTTGTAACTCTCCTACTTAAACATCACTTCAATTTGGAAATTCAGCAAAACTCTTTTTAACCGACTTCGAAAAAAGGAGGATGTTCTATTCTTTGTTATGTTGTGTGCTTTTTATGTATGTCCGTCGATTTCTCCGTCATTTATGGCCGGATTTGAATAATTCTTTTACAGTGGGCCTATAAAATGTTTATTCCTGATGGATCACTATTTATCCCCCAAAACTTAAAAAAGGTTTCGAAGACGGTTCACAGTTTTTTAAAAACAATCAAATTATTAATATTAAAACAGTCTGCAGTTAGCTCAATTGTTACCATTGTAAAAAAACTACTTAGTTCTAATTTATTTCTTATATAAGATTGTATTTTCTTTGCGTATAAAGACCAAATATACTCAACACATTTTTAAAACTCTTTTCTAGACATTTATTCGCATAAAATAATTCAAATCAATCTATGCAAATATCAATCAATGATTGATATTTGCATAGCATTTCATGCACACACGGCTGTAAAACTCCAAAAGCGAATTTTCTTTAAATTCTAAAGAATTAATATGATATAATTTCCCCAGCCAAACAAAACGGCTTGAGCGTCTATTCAGATTATGGACAGATTTACACCTAGAACTCTAAGATAAAAGGATGCTTAATCATTATGTCTAGCTATCTCAAACTCCGGCTTGTAAATAACGCGGAATACAGTTAGCTTTGGCAAGTCTGAATGAAGGGAATTTACAATAACGGAGTACCTTCCGGGCTTCGGCACGTCAGGGGTTAATTACCTTTTGTAACAAGAAATAAGACATCATCACTGTAGAGCTGAAAGTACCTACGAGGTTTAGTTTTATTATTTGTGTGTAGACGAACTTACCTACCGAGAGTCGAGAGAATAGAAAAAAGAGTAGGTACTTACTTATAAACAAATACAGACATAGGTATAATGTACACCTCGATATAATGATATCTGATAAATTTTGAGCTGCATTAATTCAAGAAATGACTAAAACATATTCCTGGCTTTAAAATGTTTTCTGTTCAGATTTGGTATTCCTACATCATCTGTGACCATAACCACAACTAAGTAATTTAAGTTGATTTTATCCAGTTTGTAAATTTTAAGGACTACCTAACTGAAGTTAGATTCAGGTTTATCAAAAACTAGTTTATGCCCGCGGCTTCGCACGCGTTGTTCTATGGAAGCGTTTAAAGGTTATTTTTATTTACATCCAATGGGAACTGATTTAAGGGATAAAAACGAGCCTATGTCAAAATTTCAGCCTGATCCGTTCAGTAGTTTTGGCTTAAAGAGGTAACAAACAACCGTCCATCCATCCAAACATACAAACTTTTCCAATTATTTAAAATCTTAATAGTATTGAGAACTTCCAATAGTTTTTGTAAGCCATTAATTTTTTAAAACCTATCCATAAAAAGAATAAATGCTTCAAAGCATAAAATATATCTTCTGACAAAAGAACTCATAGTAAAAGACCGAGATTAAGTTCATAAAATATTTTTATAACCGATCTTACGTATTTCGATTACATAATTATTACCTGCCCACGCGATAAGTGCACAGTAGTACCTACCTACAATAAGACTAGGTAATATTCGCCTTAGGGTACACTTGATTGGATTATTAGAAAGGTGGTACACTGGGTACGAAAAGACCCTTCCAATAGTTCAAACTCAGCTTGTGAATGTCGTAAGCGCCTACCAGAATACTGCCTATAAGTTGTTGAAAAAGCTGTTTGTTTTCCCCAAAGATCGTCGGAACGGAACGAAGGACCTTTCTTTCTCAATAAATTAAATTATAAATGGAATTAACAATGTTGTTCTCAGAAACCTTCAAGATGCAGAGAATATTTTTACTGGCGCTGGCCCTGTGCGCTGCAGCAAGCGGGTTGGATAGCGGCGATAACAAGTTCATAAAAGACTACGCCATGCTAAAAGTAAGAACAACATAATTAACTATGAAAAAAAATTATATAAAAAATATAAATTATATTCAAAAATAGTAAAAGAATTCGCAGGCGGTAGGATTCGAACCTACGCTCCCAGAGGGAATCTGATTTCTAGTCAGACGCCTTAACCGCTCGGCCACGCCTGCTGCTGAATGAATAGTTGAAATTAAGTATCACATATTCGGTGAATAGTTTTATTAAACTAATATGGATCAGTTGGTTGAGCTACCTGTAAATTGTTTGTAACAGTCTGCAGCTAGCTCAATTATTGTTTCAATTGTTAATACTAGTTCTAATTTATTTCTTTTTATTTGTATTTTTTTTTTCAATAAATGTAATGTTCTCAAACTGACTTGTAACACAATATTATATAACACCATTTTGTACATTATTTTACCTTATTTGCCACTTACAGATTTACGAAAGCTGTTTCGGCACAGCTCTATTGAAACAAATAGCAGCAGAACTGAAGGAGGCCTATGCAAAATGCTCAGTAGCGCCACCTGTGAGAGAGCAGATGAACCAACACATGCCGGCCATCTTGCTTAGCAAGCTACCGCCCGGGTTCGCGATGGACCCTAACTCGCAAACCATAACAAGACCGTCAGATGGCGCTGGTAGCAACAGTCAGGAAAATGACCTGCCTAATGATGGACCTCAACCGCAACAGAAAGTTCCTATGGGTGGCGTTTTGTCTTTTAGACCTCAGCCCCAGGTAAAACATAAAATAAATAACTGAATAAAATACAAAAAGCAAAATATCTTAATAATAGATGCCTCCTGTGAGGATTGAACTCACGACCCCTGGTTTACGAGACCAGTGCTCTACCACTGAGCTAAAGAGGCTATAGTAAGGCTGTCGAAATTAACAACCGCATTCTATCTACGTCAAGAAATGAGTCACAGTGATGATTATTTTATTGTGATTACTTTTATCAGTTCTCATGAAGACCACACTTTGGTTTGATACGATATGGAAAACATAATTATGTCCATAATTTTTGGATGTTGAACTTATTAAAAATCTACCTAATTCATCATCATTATCCACACTATGAAACGGTCCACTGCTGAACTGATAAAAAGAATAGAGTTGGGCACTTACTTTATGGGAAATACAATTATAAATGAGTGATATAATCAAGTACCTACCTAGTATTATTCTCATTTTCTTGAGTGAAATTAAATTATTGACCATTTACCTACTTAATTTTATGATTATAATCATACACATCAGTCTCTTCTTATCTTGTGTACAATACAAGTGGTTGCGTGAAAAGGTCCAGTATCTTTTTTTTTCGGCGTGATATCAAACCAATCACCTACGATTCTTGTTTATTTTTCCAGGGTCAGTTCCAATCCGCCATGAACCCCTTCATGATGCCAGGCGTACCCCAGCTCAGGCCTTACAGCGCGCCCCAACCGTTCCCCTACGGAGGCATGTACTACCCGCCAGTGCCCGCGTACAACCCGTACTACCAGCAGTACCCGCAGCAGTACTATCCGCAGCCTTACTTCGGGAACAATCGGGCCTCAGTAAGAGTTTATTTTATAATTAGAACGTGTTGATGGACGCGGATCCGTAGGTACCTCCAACTCCAACAGAGGCTTGTACTACCCGCCAGTACCCGCGTACAACCCGTACTACTAGCAGTACTATCCGCATCCTTTCTTCGGGAACAATCGTGCCTCGGTTGGTGCAGTATACAAATTAGAACGTTTTGTTTGGAAAGTTCAACATGCAATATAATTAATTAATTACCTACCATAGAATCATTAATAACGGGATATTTACCATGATTTGAGTTTTGAACTTTCCAATATTTCGGCGCAGTTACATGCGCCATGATCACGGAATAACTTCCGTGTATAATGAATAAGTTATTCCGTGATCATGGAGCATGTAACTGCGCCGAAATATTGGAAAGCTCAAAACTCAAATCATGGTAAATATCCCGTTATAAATGACTTTAGTGTTAATTACTATGATGGATTTAAAAGTTTTACCATAGAATGCTTGTAGGTACCTGCAGTTAATACCCGCAACAATATTATCCTCAACCATACTTCGGGAACAATCGGGACTCTGCAAGTAGGATTTAAAATTAGAACTATTAGATCGCGTTGATTAGAACTTTCTAGAACTTCTTCACAATCGTAACCTTCCATACGGAGACATTCACTAACCGCCAGTACCCGCGTGCAACCCGTACTAACAATAGTACCCGCAGGCCGCAGTAGTACTATTTAAAAACTCACTTCGGGAACAATGGGCCTCGATAAAAAAACTTTCTTAGTGGAACCATAGACTATAAGAAGTCTATAGTGGAACGCAGTGACTTAAATCGAGGTATTGGTTCACGTATCCTCACTCCTCAGTATGCTATGTAGGGCGACTTTTTTCAAAAACAAAGTTAAGTTTGTCTTTAATTCGACTTTTAGTACCTAGGTAGCTGTAGCTAGTTTATTGACCGGATTTTCTGGGAATGTCTGAATCTGTAACTGCACCACCAACACCCTTGGTCCCTGTTGTTTAATAGTGTGGCTACGCAAAGTCAGTAAAATTATTTAAAAACTAGATAGATTCTTACTACCCGTTCCTATTACCCGTTTTCCCGTAGGAATGAAGCATTTTCCCGCGGTAAAAAGTAGCCTATGTTCATCAGGAAAAATGGTTCTAATGGTAAAAGAATTTTTCAAATCGGTCCAGTAGTTTCGGAACCTATTCAATACAAACAAACAAACAATCAAATCTTTCCTCTTTATAATATTATTAAAGATTACTAGCTGTGCCCGCGGTTTCACTCGCGTATTTTTTTTAATTTTTGCTCGGAACCCTTGTTTGATAGATATTCTGCTATTCCGGACGGAGACAAATCCAAAAAATCAAAGAACATTAACATCGGTCTAGTCGTTCTTGTGTTATAAATGGTGTAAGTAACTAACACGACTTTGTTTTATTTATATATATATATAGATTACTAGTTTATGCCCGCGGCTTTATACGCGTTGTTTCTATGGAAACGTTTAAAGGTGATTTCTATCCCATGGGAACTGATTTATGGGATAAAAAGTAAGCTATTTGATTCCAAGATTAGAATTACCTGTATGCAAAATTTCAGCCCGATCCGTTCAGTAGTTTTCGCGTGAAGAGGTAACAAACATCCATCCATCCAAACTTTCGCATTTATTATATTAGTGTGTTTAATTTTTTTTCTATCCCCAGCGTCAACTAAACCTCCGCACCCGTCTCGGTCTGAACCGTCCGCAGAACGAGAATGTGACGTGCGTAATGCAAGCCCTCGGCTACGTCGACCACAACCTAGAGCCAAACTACGAGCTCATCACGCAACGCATCGACAACCTGCCAGTCGCGACTGAACTCAAGAAAGATATACAGGAAGGTCTTAACTTCTGCCAGAAGTTCTCGGTGAGTTCTGGATAATGCTGTGTGAATTTGACGATCTCTGTGGCGCAGCGGGCGAAGGTCCGCCTGCGACGCAGGAGGTTGCGGGTTCGTTTCCCGCCCGAACAAATGTTTGCACGATCTGCTGATATTTATCCTGAAAGTTTTCTATGTATAATAAAAAATATCTATCTATGTAGTGTATTGTAAGGTATATCAGTTACTACCCATAATACAAGCTCTGCTTAGCTTGGGGCTAGATAATGCTGTGTGAGTTGTCCAGCATTATTTATTTATTTATTTAGTTGGAGTTACGAGTCTTACATTTAATACTCTTAGCCTGACTTGCATTGCACCATTTTTGTGCCTCGGAAAGCACGTTAAGTCGTTGGTCCTGCGTCTGACCTCTGCTCGGTCGTGTCAGTCTACCGACCCATCGAGTTTTGAGAGTTAGGGAATAGAGAGTGCACCTCTGTTTGCGCACTCACTTGTGCACTATAATTTGTCCTGCGCATCTGGCTAGTCTCCGATAAGACTGGCCGCCGTGGTCGAAATTCGGCTAGGAGAACATCATCGGATATTTAAAGTCCTTGTGCAAGTTGCAGGATGCGCAGGACAAATTATAGTGCACAAGTGAGTGCGCAAACAGAGGTGCACTCTCTATTCCCTAACTCTCAAAAATCGATGGGTCGGCAGACTGACACGACCGAGCAGAGATCAGGCGCAGGACCAACGACTTAACGTGCTTTCCGAGGCACAAAAATCATATACATACAATGTATAATTTAAATTCTTAGAAATTGTTCGGTTTGATACTTCACTATTCCTATCCATGGAAGCGGGGTTTAAAAGCTTTGCTTAGATCTTAATTCTTACTTGCTTGGAGACATTTTTCTTTTCAAATTTGAATTCGATAACGACTTATTAGAAACAACTAATTTTTGACATAAATTCCCGATCCATTCGAGTTCGAAACAGAGCGATGTTCATTGTAATCTCATATAATCACGCAACGCCATGCATCAAAAACCTATTCTAAAATAAACTACTACCTAAAATATCTATCTATGTAGTGTATTGTATTAAGTTTATCAGTTATCTAGTACCCATAACACAAGATCTGCTTAGCTTGGGGCTAGATAATGCTGTGTGAATTGTCCAGCATTATTTATTTATTATTCAAGAAGGACTTATTTTCCAATGATTCGCTACTGAAATAAACACAATATTCTTGCTCTCACACCGAGTGTTTTTTTTTTACTGGGTGATCTCTTCACAGGAATGCGTTCCTGAAGACAAGAGGAACATCGTACCGCGACCTCAAGAGCAGATCAAGGCTATCTTCTTCTTCAGATGCTACAAGGTTTGTACCGTTTTTTCACCTTACAGTCGAATGGACTAAGGTTTCAGCATTTTAGTATCTTCTATAAGAACTGCTGAAGTGGCAGTGGGCCGGCCATATCTCGTGAAGAACCGATAACCGCTGGAGTACATGTGTTCTTGAATGGAAACCATGACTCGGCAAACGTAGGATGCCTTCCGGCAAGGTGGGATGACGATCTGCGAAAGACTGCAGGCTGGATGCGGCAAGCTGAAGACAGCGCTATGGCGCTCATTAGGGGAGGCCTATATCCAGCAATGGACTAATACAGGCTGATGATGATGATGAGGGCTATAAGTAGGTACTAGGTACCAACTTAAGTGCTTTTTAGTAAAGCGACAGCACACTCAAAATAGATTTTTTGTTTCGTAAAGTTTGACGTCAACATGAAGATTTTTTTTTAAATCTTTTATTATTTTTATACAGGGTTTTAAATAATTATGTCACCCTTATGAACTAAGTCTTACATTACTAATCCGATTGTGATCTTTAACAACTGCACGATATATTTCTATCACCGCCCTGGCATCCAGGGACACTGGTTCGGATGCTGTTGCAACCTCCTACCTTCCAGAAGATATGATGAGAGTCAAACAATCTTTTTCAACAAATGATATTTCCTCAGCACAAGAAGCTGGAAGCTTGCATCATGAAGGACATTAGCGAGCACTTCAGCAAGGAGTATGTCGTCGACACAGAGCCTGAATTTGGGTAAATATAAAAACTATTTGCATACCTACCTACTTATCAAGTTTTTATAAGATTTTAAGAATTCGTATTTCGAAAAGGAATTCCTTCGTTTCTGGGTTCTTTCTTTTATACTTGTACTCATGATCCAGGCGAAGTATATTATTATAACATGCTTGTACTTGTAAAAATTTATCTTTACTATCTTCTAAGTCTAGAAAGTATTCTAAACGAAGATAGTAAAGATAAATTTTTATAAAGCGGGCGCGATTCCTTGTTGTTTTTAGTGTACTTGAGGCTTCTAAACCTGAATTTGTGACGTCAGCATGGATAATTGTGTGAAATAATAAAAACAATCGCTCTAGGTTAAACAAACTTTATGACCTTTTGCAATAGAATAATTATTTATTTATCCCCTAGTGACTCCTTTTGAACCAAAAGTAGAGGTACATATACTGACTAGAATGGACAAGCATTCAAATTTTTAGCTGACTCAACTTGCTAGCGCTAAAGAAATTCATAGTTCTTTGTTTCCAACAAAGTATAAGAAGAAGGTAAAGTAGGCCTAAATTGCCTCTTAATATATTCAATATTCTCTCTTTCTTATCATCACACGACAACATGTTCAGCATTGGGCGTACCCACTGCTGAACATGCGTCCACCAAAAAAGTAGTTGTGGAACGTAGTCATAGGAACTTTAGCCTCCCCCCAAAAAAGTTTGTTTGCCATTATCGCTACGCTAAGCAAGCGGATTTAAGTTTCTTTACCTACTAGATGTTTGTTAATTTGGTCTTTTCTTTCTAGATCTTTCTCCCGCGCCGGCCGGTCCACCCGCGACGCAACCCGGGACCCCAGCATGGAGGCTCTGGAGGAGATGGAGGTCTATCTCTACGACTACCTTAGCGGTGGCGGCGCATTCGACTTCGACCTCTATATCTAGGAGGCAAGGCGCAATCTCCGCTGAGCTTTGTCAAGTCAATAGGGTAAAGTGACTGGAAGGTGGATAGGCTTTTTGAACCTTTTTAGATTTTAGGGAAGCGGTCTTTTTGACTTCTTTTCTCATCAATAAGAGATTACAATATAAAATGCTTATTTTGATCAATTGAGAAACTTAAGGTACGATACGGCGCATTTTTTTAGATAATGTATACGATTACTAAGGTTTTTTCTAGAACACCTTATTTAGTTATTTAATCCAGAAAATAAACCATAAGAATCTCAACAAATACTCACTTTTAGACTAGTTTATGGGTTATTATTTAATTTAAAAGGTAACATTCACGATGGGGTATTTGCTGCAAAATGTAATGGTGTTAATTTTTTTTTATGCGTGCCTTTGAATTTGAGCGATAATTATGATTTGCAGCAAATTATTCTTGTCTAGGAAGCTTGAATTAAGCTTCCTAGATGACTTTATGTAACGTTATAAGATAACTGAATAAATTAATTGTAACTTGGTAGCGAGTAGTTTTAATTTAAGACTAGCGTTTAATATTCAATGCATTTGAAATACTCTAATAATATTTTTTTTGCATTTACTTAGTACATATTTATTTAAATCTAATGTTAAAATGATAGTTTTAGAATTATCCGTCAAATAAATCATTGAACAAAAGCATTTGTGTAATTTATTCCTTGTTTGCTAAGTTTAACGTCCGGTTAATTCCGGTTATTCATAAGCTAATTAACTAATCAATGCATTATTATTACTATTATAGATATCATCATCATCATCATCAGCCTAATATATTAGTCTACTGCTAGACATAAGTGCCATAGCGCCCTGTCTTCAGCTTGCCGCATCCAGCATCTGCCTGCAGACTTTCGCAGATCGTCAGCCCACCTGGCCGGAGGGCGTCCTACACTACATTTGTCGAGTCGCGGTTTCCACTCAAGAACACGTATAACCCAGCGTTTGTTGGTTCTTAGCGAGATATGACTGGCCCACTGGCACATCAGCTTGCTAATTCTTTGAGCTTTGTCGATAACTTTGGTTCTCTGGCGGATGCACCTATTCGTTACGAATCCTATCCTTCAAAGAAACTCCGAGCATAGCTCGTTCCATAGCTCGCTGAGCGACTTTGAACTGATGGACCAGTCCTGCCGTGTCCATTATTAGAGATGATCATCTTTAACTGTTGAATTGAATTTCTAAAATACTCAATCCTAATGTTTGGTCCTGCTTCACTGTCATAATAAAATGTTGAGGATAATTTCATTCTGACATTTAGCAGTTGGTCGATACAGATTATTGTATGAATATTGAATGCAGCTACATGAAAGGTCACTCGTGTCAAAGTACAAAGGGGCCTAAAGGTGCATGTCTATCAAACACAACCGAAGAATAATTTTCTTGTCAACAGAGGATTGTGGCGTGATTTAGTCATGAAATTATAATTCCATGGATATTAAAAGCAACGTTTTAAGACAAATTGAGATCATCCACTTTTGAAAGTTAGATAGATAAATAGATAGAAAACGCTTTTATACACAAAGATTGGAAACAATACAGAGAAAATGCTTAGAACAGAGGAAGTATAAAGGATATAAAAAACTATATAGACGGTGGCACTGAATAAATCTATTTAGGTGCTTGAATAAATAAGATAACAAATACTTTACATTACATACCATAATACCTACATATCTTACAAGCATTATTATAATAAACTTACATTAACATAAAATAAGGTTGCCTAGCTTTTGACAAGGATAAATAATGCTGATGAAGCAGTTTTTGAAGATAGGAAGTGATTCTGAAAAGTTATTTAGATTTAGGTAAACAGCATAATGTGTTTGTATTTTGCATTAAAAAATATGCAAATGACTTAGTGTACCTACTTAGCTAAGTAAACATTATTTAGACATTATTTATGTTGGTGAATTGGGCATTACGTATTTCAAAAATGAATCACAGTGACAGATGTCATACATCATACATTTTTGCAAGCCTTCATGCGAAATAAAAAAAACACATCTGTTAGTGAAATCCAAAACCCTTTTGTACATTTCGGAGAAAGGTCCGAACTTTTTTTGTTATTTTATAAAAAAAACTGCATTATGTCTGTTTGTTCGCGAACGGATTTTTGTACAAGACTTTCACCGGGGAGTCTATTGGGTCTAATTTTTTTATACTGCGAAAAAAAAGTTTACCTGATTGATCTAAAGAGGTTGGTTTGTGGGAATGCAAATTTGGCGTAATTTCTACGAGACAATAGATAGCTGTTTCAAAATTAGATTTGGAGCATTCGTTTACGAGCTACAAAAGATGATTTATAAGTAGAAAGAAAGCTTTATTCACCAAGAAAATTACAACTAAATAATAAAAATATATTAGAACTAGTATTTACAGTTGAAACAATTGAAATAACTGCAGACTGTTGCAAACAATCTACAAGTAGCTCAACTAATCCATATCAATACCAGTCGGAAGCGTTTCAAAGATGCTGGCTGCATTGCCCCGCTGTATGGCAATGCTGATGCGCTGCATCAGATACTCGGTCACGCATCGCAAAAAAAGTGGAAAGTATTTCAATAGAATTTCGTTACTTTAAAATCCTCTTTCAAAAAAACCAATTGAAGCCACTAAAATAATTATAAAACAGAAACCTACGAATGAAATAACAATATCAAATAATTTCAAGTACTTCACATTTTTATTTTCAAATAAATTTGACAACTGTCGCTAAGCAGATGCATTCGCAAATAAACACATAAGTACTTAACTATCAACATTATTTCTGGTGATTTACAAATATGGTGGACTGGAAGTTAGGCGATAAAGTCCAAATTCCAGTAAAAATAATTTGGATAACCCGTCCATACCTTGATAACGAAAGCTGCGGACTTTACCCTACTTTCAAATATAGAACACCTTTTACAGGTAAAATATGAATAGAGAAAGATTTTTGTCAAATAAATGTCTACGCAAGTGTTTCCACAAAAGGATGTTCAGCAAAAAATGACAATAACCAAAGAGATTGGAAGGATTGATGTAAATCGTTTTTAGTTTGCTCTTTTGAATGGAAATTGCGATGATGTATTACATATTCGACATCCGCAAGGTGTTTTTGAAAAGCTGGGCAACAATAGGTGCTTTTACCCCATTTCTTTTTTTAAGACTAAGAAGCGCACCATAATTTTTGTAAAGAGGTAGGTAACTAAGAAGGTTTTATCACTGCACCTCATCAGCACAAAAACGCCCACTGCTGAGAGAGGTTTTGTCAAAATCACCACGCTTGGCAGACGGATAGGTTTCTCTGCTTACTTACTTACTTACTGGCGTGGCTCAGTGACCCAAAGTGGACCTTGGCCTCTGACACTAGGAATCGCCAGTTTTCCCGGTCCCTTGCAGGTTCAGTCCAGTCGACGGCACGAAGGTCAAGCAGATCCTTCTCAACTTCGTCCCTCCAGCGGTACCTCGGACGAATAATAGGCCTTCGACGACTTACTTGGGCGACCCATAGTACGCTCTGCTGGCTGTCGATCCTCCCCCCATTCGGACTACATGCCTGAGCCCGAGGAGTCTCGAGGCTTTGGTTTCTCCTATAGGTACAAATCTAAAAATTGTTTGTATGATTTGCTGCAAGAGAAGTTTTATTTATCAGAAATCATAGAAAATTACAGTAACAGAATAAAAGAAAAGAATTACAACTAATATATACACTTATATCTATTTCTTAAAAATCTAAGCCGTCACCAGAAGGCAGAGTGCCCAGAATGCTGGCAGCATTGCCACGTTGAATGGCAATGCTAATTCGTTGACCGAAATAGAAGCCAGCATTCCGATCACCTGTGGACTCTATAAGAAGTTTGGTAAGATCTTTATAAATTTCGTGTGCCCCCATTTCTCCTATGATGTTCGGCTCTGACACAAGATCTTCTATTTCCATATTTTTTCGAAGTCTCCAGCTGCCATCAAATCAAATCAAATCAAAAACTCCTTATTTCCATAAATAAATGTATTTTTAGAAAAGGTCAAATTGTAAAACTAAACACTGACACGGAAATAAAGTGATACTTTTGATTTCTGTCGCTTCGGTATGTAGACTAAAGTAAAGAAGCGACGAAGAAACCTTTAGCCTGTTAGTTGTTATTTTTCGAGCAGGAGCAAAACTCGTCCCAAGCTTTTTATCCTCTAGATAGAGAGATAATTTTTGTAACTCACTTGGAGTTTTGTTGTAGAAGCGTATACATTGCCCTATGAGGTAAGATACATTTATCTTGTGTACCCTAGTTGTGGGCACAGCAAATTTTTTCTTATATCTAGTCTTTATATTATGTATGTCGCTATTTTTCTTCATCGTCCCGCTGGGTGGGTCCAATTTTTTCTCTGCTTACAACAACTTTATTTTGATCAAGGTTCTGACCACCGATGAGCTTAACTTATTGATTAAATTGGCCACCATAGGAATAATAGGAATTGGCATTTTTTGCTGTTTCTGAATAATGTTCCGAATAACGAACTCCGATTAATTACTCAATTTGGAAAAAATGTGTCTTGCGTCTTTTTTCCTTGAGACGTTAGTGCCTAGGTAGGTATCTATTTTGCAGGTATTGTAATTAGTTTCTGGAATCGTACCAGAATTAGGGCTAGGCGCTAATCGTACTTCTAAACTTACCTAAAAACTTGTAATTTCAAAGATCTCTGTGACGGTTTTAACTTTAAATTAAATATTATTCTCAATTAATTTAAGCCCTTTTTAGCCCTCGTAACGCAACCCCATAACAAATAAAACCTAGGTAAGTACCTACATTTAGCTTCCTTCGCCAAGTTGCACCTACAAGGATGAAATTCCCCTGGCAGAACAAGTTCCGAAATACAAGAGTGTGAACAACTCAAAGTTAGAGTTCCTCAAAGTGTGAAATCCTGTAAAAAAAAGTTTTCAAGTGTCCACGTGCTTGCGCAGGTGGTTCCATACCTAATGATTGGGGTCCCACGGGATTCGAACTCTGTACCTTCTGAACCTTGGGGTATTCGAGGCATTTCCTAAGGGTTCACGATAAACTAATTAAGGGTATCCATTTGACATTTGAGGTGGACTTAATGAGTGTGAGTTATGGTTGTAGGAAGAGATTTTTAGTCTTTAGAATTCGAAAGGCTAATGAGAAGCCTCAACCCTAAGAAGCTAGCTTGGCCTTGCAAAAATTAAATAGGTACCATAACGGATTAAAAAAAGTAAATTTGTCAAAGTTTATTACGCTTTTTAACCTGGACTTCGATCTTCGACACTATATAATAATCAAGCGAGGAACTTGCAGCTATCGATTTTGTAGGAATTTGATCTAGAACATTTGTTAAAAGGTTTTAGTTATTATTGTGCGTAAGCCCACTCTTAAGGTAATTTCTAATTTTTGGGATACTATTTCATTTCTTACAACAATGTTGCCACTCTTCGGGTTTACTGACACTAGCCCGCGGCTTTGCTAGATCAATTGGTCAAGAGTGTTAAATAAATCGTGGCATCTATAAGTATTAAGTAAATTTTCGTGGTTTTTGTTATTACAGCGCCATCACGGCCAAAGAGTGGAATGAGCTTCCTGCGTCTGTATTCCCGTTAGAGTATAATCTTGGAGCCTTCAAGTCCAGGGTACCTAAATAAGTTCCTTCTGGGAAAGCGTGCTCCATCTTAGGCCACATCTTTACTTACTTTTAGTGAGTTGGTGGTCAAAGCTTGACCATTATCAATAAAAAAACACACTCAGGGTAATTTCTAAGAAATCAAATAAGTTAAAGTCCCGTCGAAGGCGAAATTTGTTGGGATATTATTTGATTTCTTAAGTATTTCCGTGTTCGGAGCTTATCTCAGGGTCTTCGTCTTCTTTAGTTTTTTTTTTCCATCTGCCCCAGCATACAGGCGCTTTACCTTAGAAAATATATACCATTATTTTACAAAGGTATCGAAAATAATTTTGAGTATGTGGCCAACGATAAATTGTAGAGCATAGGTAAACTTTGTGCATACGATTATTGTACAAGATAACGATGATGATAATTTGGGTTGTATCCGGATATCCCGCACAAAACACGACAACCCAACTTTTCACATTTTTCTGCGAAACCATGAGAACCAGCTTCACACATCAGCAAACTTTTTTAAAATACTTCCACGTTATAAATCACGTCATATTTTAATAGTGGGAAGTATTGCAAAGTTCCCGATTGCCTCCCCCGGGGTCAATAAGTTCTGGCAAATTCCCAAAACAATCGTAATATCGTCCGTGAAGATACATAACTTTGTAGGGGATTGCTTTTCGTGTTTTCTAGGTTGAGTAATTAATTTTTGACGGTTGGTTTTTTCTGCTGCTTTTTTGGCTTCATTATCAAAATCAAAAACTCTTTATTTCCATAAATACAATAAATGTACACTTAGAAAAGGTTAAATTATAAAACGAAACACTGACACGGAAATAAAGTGATATTTTTGATTTCTGTCGCTTCAGTATTTAGATTAAAGTAAAGAGAAACCTTTAGCCTATTAGTTGTTATTATTCGAGTTGGAGCAAAACCCGTTCCAAAGTTTTTTTCTCTTCTAAATAATCTGATATTTATAGCAAGCCTTTTTGCACAGCAAAGTTTTGACAATTTGTTTGAGTCACGTTATTAAGGAACGAAAACATTGTGAAATAATTTGATTGTTTTGAAAAAACTTGAAACTGATTTTAAATTTCTTAATATTTACTCTGTTTTTTCGGTTTGGCGGGAGAAACACTAATCCCTCGAGAATACAATTTTTATGTGACTAACTCGGAATCATTCTCTATACAATAGCAAAAGAATCATCTAACTAAATCAATCCGCAATAGACGAAGTAATCGACTAAAATACACAAAAAAAAGTTAAAAAACATACTTCCAGCCATACAACCTCCTCCTTTTTTTGAAGTCGGTTGAAAACTTGAAAATGTTTGCAGAAAATAAAGTAATTAATTCGTAGGTTTCTAGATCGGTACTCAAATGTTTATTTGACACTCTTTATTACCTGCCTCGAATCATTAAAACGGAAACAAGCGATTTTGATGTGCCATCAAAACACTCGTCTGAATTATTATAAGTGCATTCTTAGCTTTATTAATTCTAATCACAAATAACATGTTATTATTAAGTTTTTTTATTATTACGTGTATATTGGTTTTAAGGTATTATATTAATATCGACCGTAGAATAAGTTAAATAAGATCTGTAACTTTTCTATAGTCTAAGAGAATGTACTTATTAGTATTAAAATCTATTTTAAAGACATTTAACCACTTATTTCGAGAAAAAAATATGTTATAAAAAAGTTAAGAAGCGTTTTTTATAAATTTTTGTATTAATCGCCTACCCGTTGTTATATTAGACCAGCTGCGGCCCGCGGTTTCGCACGCATTTTCAAGTAGCTTATGTCCGTCCACGGGATATCATTTACCTCTCTGCCAAATATCATGAAGAACAGTTTAGCCGTTAAGGCGTGAAAAGGTAACAGATAGAGTTATTTTCGAAAGTATACTATTAGTGTGGATTATATAGGGGTTGCAACCTTCGCATCATGACAAGAGCCCTAACTGGACACTGTCGCCTCAACAAGCACATGTTCAAACTGAGGCTAAGCGACACACAATCCTGCAGGTTCTGTGAGGAGGCGGAGGAAACGCCTCTCCATCTTCTAGGAGAGTGCGGAGCACTGATGCAAGAACGTAGCATCCATCTGGGCAAGCACCTGCACATCTGCACGAGCTGCGAGACATCACTCCGAAGAAAATCCTACAGTTCCTAGCAATTGCAAGGATTAGTGGCGAATTATGAATGCCGCAGCTTCGAGGCTGACTATACAAAGTGGCGATCACAATAGACCTATCATAGCCGCAGTGACACGAAAGCCACACAAAGCAAATAAATAAAAAAAACAATCGGGGTCGAAGAGGTCAGATGCCATCTTAGTTTAGAAGTGAGCAAACCAAACAAAAATCTTAACCCATAATGAGTCACAACTCGAAAAGTCACCAATTTACCGCCAACAAAAAACCCGAAACCCGATCCAACGGAGCGCAACGACAAAAAGCTCTATCACTGCCCTCTGCCGGCGAAAACGAGCATTTTCGTTGATTTATGACGCAAATTAACGAGTATATATCCTCATTCCTGAACATCATTTCCTGGTAGAACGAACTTGCGGCAACCCTGAAGGTATGCTGGAAAAAACAAGCATGCAGAAACGATGACGGCTTCCAAAGCTTTTGGGTTGTTTCAGAAAAACAGTGTTTTTTGAGTCGCATACTAGGACGAATCTTAATCGTTATTCAACCAATCATCATTACCCATTCCATACTGGCGCGCATAAAGCGACAGAATACATAATAGGAGGTAGATTATAAATATTTAGATTTATTTTTTGTTTTACTATAGTCTAGCATACATTATTTAAAAACAATAGAATAACATTGCAATCTAGCCATAGATTTGACTAATGGGTATAATAATATTACATAATACTGTTATCTTATATTTAGATAATAATTTTATTCAAAAGGAAAATTACCCTTGTCTTTCTAACAAAATCAAGATCTACTTCGCAACCAACGAAAGACGGTCAACAAACAAAAGGCAGTAAGGGTTTAGTTGCCAATTAAACTTTCTCTTCCTTTAAGAGAACCCTTTATTTTTTGCTTGAGGGTTAAGTTTTACGGGTTGTACAGTTTCTGTATGGTTATCGACTTATTACCTTCACAAATCCAAACGGCTGAAGCGATTTTGATAAACGAGGTAAGTTTAAAATATTCGGCTAGATTTTCATACATTATGTATGATTCTTAGCTACATTTTAAAGGCCTTTACCCCACTTTTCGCGAGAAAAAAAATTAAAAAGCAGGAACCGAGTCGGGTTTTGGATAGTTTTCAACTAAATACCTTATTGATAATTTTGGTGTTCCGAATATTGAATCATCATCATCATCAGCCTATATTAGTCCACTGCTGGACATAAGCCTCCCCTAATGAGCGCCATAGCGCCCTGTCTTCAGCTTGTCGCATCCAGCATCTGCCTGCAGTCTTTCGCAGATCGTCATCCCACCTGGCCGGAGGGCGTCCTACACTACGTTTGCCGAGTCGTGGTCTCCACTCAAGAACACGTTTACCCCAGCGTAAATATTGAATAGAATGCGAATTTATTAAATTCATGAGTAGCGTGAAAACCTAGACTTCTGGTAGTGTGATTTATTTTCTTACCATATGGATAAGATTAGATCCATCATACAGTATTATCCCAGAAATATACAGGGTGGTTTTTTGAGAAGGGCGGTGATGACCAAGTCTGAAACCACGAGAGTTAGAGGAAAGTCGTGAAAGGATTCATGTCCTCGATTTATGTATAAGAAATAATAACTGCATATATAGTTTTTTAACCTTTTTTTTACCTTAGTCGGAAATCGACAGTAATGATTTTTCAAAAATATGACACCCTGTATTATTGAACCAATGGATTTTGTTGCTGATAAGGATCAATCTTTGCAAAGAAATGTATTACTAAAAATGAAAGGAAAAAGCAAAGTGTCTTTTTTTATAAACCTTTCGGGTCGATTTCCATCAAAAGTATATCGGATATGCATATGAAGAAAAGTTTATGTATTGCGATTGACTGATTTCGTTTACCTTTCTTAATATTAAAGCTAAGCAAAGGCACAGCGCATCAGCATTGCCATACAGCGGGGCAATGCAGCCAGCGTCTTGGGGACGCTTCCGACTGGTATTGATATGGATCAGTTGAGCTACCTGTAGATTGTTTGCAACAGTCTGCAGTTAGCTCAATTGTTTCAATTGTAAATTATATTATAATTTTCTTTGTGAATAAAGGCTTCTGCCATTATTAATAGCAAAAGCAGTAGAAAACGAAAATAGATAGTCTCTAACTAGTCATAAAAGCAACCCTTTTGAAGGGTTGTGGCTCTTAAAATAACTTATAGATAGGTACTGCATTCAGGGCTCTAATTCCACTAAATTAATCACTAACACAACATAATTATCGTAGAATTACACATTTTGGAAGAAACTACAGATTGTACAATCCGTCGATACAAATATTATATTCGTCCGACTATATATTGTATCCGTCGATATATTCGACTATATATTTGTATCCGTCGATACAAATATATAGTCGATACAATCGTGTCCATACAAATAGATGGTACTATTTGTATGGACGCGTGTCAAAAGTCTCAAGATTGGAACCATTTTATCAATCTCTCCATACAAATAGTACCGCACGCACTATCTAGAATTTTTTTCATTTATGGACGACGCTTCTGTCCGCGGCTTCGCACACGTATTTTCGGTATTATAAGTAGATTATTATCTAAGTTAGGCTTTGCTCTATGCGTACGCCAAATTTCATATTGATCTGTTCGGTAGTTTTGGAGATCCTAGGTAACAAAAATTCAGATTTCCCAAACTTTCGGTTTTATAATATTAGTAGGATTCTGCGACGTTAGTAGTAGTGTCAGTAAAGCGTTTAGTTAATAGAATTTGGCCCATATTTTTAGTCTAAGTCGAGTAGGTTTACGCAAAAATTTCAGTGCTAAATCGTTCTATAATGGTGTCGATTAATATATCGCCAAAAATAAACTATACTAATATGACATCACTAAAATGACTTCCCTTTCACAACGATTGAAATAAAAAGAATGACATTATTTTTATTGTGTGTGATTAATTTTGGCAACATCTGAATTGATACCAGTCTTATAACAATTGTTCCATTTTAAGTGAAGTACCTACTGCTAGTTTTAAATATAAAAGAATCAATTACCGCTAACCTATTCTAATTTTAAAACTATTTAAGTAATCCAGGTAATTAAAAAACTTTTTTATATTCAAGTCTATGTTTACGAGTCGTGATAAAAACAGGTTGGTACCTAATAAACTCTACCTAATTTATATGTTATCTATGGTTTTATAGAAGTTTTTAACGTAGGTAGGTATCTACATGTTGGGAAGCCTAGACCTGGCTATGGGTACCTCCAATCTTGCTCAGATGATAATAACCATGATGTTGTAAATATTAATTATAATTATTCACGGGTATTTATTTACCTATTTTTCCCGACGTTTCAACAGGTTTACACTCTGTCATGGTCACGGGATGACTGGAGTACCGGAGCTACCGCCTCTGCGAAGCGGGGGTAGCATTATTTGCAACTACCCACAGTTGTTCTTCAGAACAACATAACATTTGCATGCTAATCTTAGTAGAACATAATTGAAACTAAAATATTATTAACATCTGTGTAACCTACATAGTGTTCAAGCAAATAAACGATATTTATCTTTATCTTTAGAATACCCGTGAATAATTATAATAAAGTGTTCTGATGGGAACTGATTTATGGGATAAAAAGTAGCTTTATGTTTTATTCGAGGTCTAGAACTACCTGTACGCAAAGTTTCAGCGCGATCCGATCAGTAGTTTTGGCGTGAAGAGGTAACAAACATCCATCCATCCATACATCTAAAGCTCCAAACTTTCGCATTTAAATTATTAGTGTGATAGGTGCCCGAACTAGCCTTATTTCAGGAACCCATCGGTGTTCAAAAAACATACGAAAGTATCGAAAAAAGCCTTCAAAGGCCATGAAATGAAATGCGTCTAGTTGGAACTCCCCGTGATGAATGGCCAAAACTAACATCCGCATACTGCAGGCTCGTGTTACGGTTTTTGTTTTTTATTTTATGTAAAAAGTTTCCAACAAAAAGTTGGCTACAGCGGAACAAGTGCTCATTTCAAAACCAATATGTGTGCTAGGGATTGGTTGACAGAAGGGACAAGTTGTTGTAGTGCATAGTTATAGTACCTACCAAAACTCTTTACGTAAATTCATTTGATATTCATGTCAAGTAAGTACCTAATATTATTTTGGAATCCGAATATTATCTCTAGGAATCACACTGTCACACTTATAATATTAATGCGAAAGTTTAGATGTTTAGACGCAAGTATATGATTGTTACCTCTTCATGCCAAAACTACTGAACGGATCAGGCAAAAATTTTGCATACAGGTAATTCTAATTCTTGAATCAAACATAGGCTTTTTATTCCATAAATCATTTTCCATGGGATAGAAAACCTTTCCATGGAAACAACGCGTGCGAAGCCGCGGGCAGAAGCTAGTAAATTATAAATGAAAAGCGAAAGTTTTTACGTTAGATAGATTGATGTTTGTTGATTCTTAACGCAAAAACTTCTGAACGGATCAGGCTAAAGATTTGCATAGATGTAGTTCTAGGCCTTGCATAAGACATAGGCACTTTTTTATTCCATTATTCAGGTCCCATGGGATAGAAATAACTTTTAAACGTTTCCATAGCAAGAACGCGTGGGAAGCCGCAGGAAGAAACTAGTAGATAATAAAAGAAAATCGATCGCCTGCTTACCTCCTTTGAGGTTTTTCTTATCTCTTTCATTTATTTTTAGGTTTTCGTACCTTACCTCAATAGGAAGAAAGGAACCCTTATTCAATCTCTTCGTTGTCCGTTTGTCTTTCTGTCCGTCAAGACAAGACCCTTTTCTCAGGACCACGTGGATGTAAATAAAATAAATAAATAAATAATGCTGGACAATCCACACAGCACCATCTAGCCCCAGAGTAAGCTACTCAAGCCTGTGTTGTGGGTACTAGATAACTGATATATTTAATACATTACATACATAGATAGATATATTTTTATGATACATAGAAAACACCCTCGACTTCCCTCAAAATGTGCTGCAAAAAAGGAAAGAACTACAAGAACAGGTTAGAATCGAAAAGGAAAAGGGTAACCTAGCTATAATAAAATACGACAAACTTGTTATACTCAAAAACAAGACAGACATGGCCACAAAAAACAATAAGAGGACTCTTCCATCATCTCCTGAAAGCTCAACACGGATACACAGCGACTTAGAAACACACGCCAGCAAAAAGAATAAGGGGAGACAGGTTCATCTAAATTACAGAGATCGTCAAGCCTGACAGAAAACGGAATAGTGAAACCCAACATGCTTAACTATCTGGTCGCGAAAAATAGCAGGGCCAACCCACAAGAAAGCAAAGAAAACCGCTTGTAGCAATCAACACCACCATCCACTGCCACCACACTCACAAGCAAACAATACCAGCAAAATGTCAATAAATTCTCGCTCCCAATCCGGGTGGTCGCCGAGGGAGTTCAAGACCACAACCCTTCATGTAGAAAATTAAATAAAAAGAACCCAACAGGCAATAATTACCTGAAAATATGTACTTACAATGTGAGATCCCTGAAAGCTGAAAATAGAATTGTTGAATTCGAGCATGCCCTTGAAAACATAAAATTCGATATCATTGGAATATCTGAAATAAAAATAACAGGCGAATGCATAGTCGAGAAACCCAACTATATTTTTATGTACAGAGGAGATAAAAAAGGAGCCAATGGAGTCGGTTTTATGATCAAACATTATTTAAAAAAGAATATTACAGATTTCAAAACTTATTCAGATAGAGTGGTCCGATTGGATTTATCTTTTGAAAACTGTACTGTGATGAATATAGTACAAGCATATGCCCCAACAGAGAAAGCCAAAGAATGTGAAGTCGAGTCATTTTATAAAGATTTACAAAAAGCACTACTAAACGCAAGTAAAAACACCATTGTAATGGGGGATTTTAACTCTAAATTGGGCTGTCCACTAGTGGAAGAGAGTAACATCTGTGGTCCATTTGGCTACGGCAATAGAAATGAAAGAGGAGAAAGGCTAATAAATTTTTGCCAAGAACATAGACTAACAATAACAAACACCCTGTTTAAAAAACAACAAAAACAAAAATGGACATGGAAATCGCCAGATGGAAAAACTAAAAATGAAATTGATTTTATACTGACAAGAAACAGGTTAAATGTTGAAAATACTGAAGTCATCTCACTCAAATTTCCCTCTGATCATCGAATGCTACGCACAACATATAATATAAACATGAACATACAGAAGAATAGAACAAAGTTTGGAAGGAAAAACAGAGATTATAATCCCGAAGAGGCAAATCTACTAAAAACACATATAAAAAAACACCTGCCAATACCAACAACAGATGATATCAATTTAAGCTACAAAAATACAATAACAAGCATCAAAAAATGTGTTTTAAAACTACCCAGTAAACGGATACTACAAGAACCCAAATTAATGATGGACGAAATACAAAATATGATAGAGGAAAGAGAGCAACTTAAGAATACCTATCCACGGACAACAGAACAGAAAAAAAGACTAAAATACCTGTATAAGAAAATAAAAACTAAAATAATATCTAACAAGAAAAAACGAAAAATGGAACTACTTGAAATTGAATTGGAAACAAGAAGTTCTACCAAGCGAACCCGGAGACAAATACAGAATAGAAAAGAATGGGTGCAATGCATAACAACCTCCATAGGGAAAAAAACAACGAACAGACGAGATATCATGAAAGAAGCTACCATATTTTATGAAAAACTATACTCGAGCAAAGATAACCATGAACAATTGATATCCATAACCTCGACGGAAATTACCCCTAGTGTTCCACCGTTCCTACCTATCGAGATAAAACAAGCTATACTAAAACTAAAGAAGAACAAGTCACCAGGAGAAGATGGTCTGTCTACTGATACGATTCTAGCCATGATAGAGCCCCTGGTTCCTCATCTCACTAAATTATTCAATGCTATACTGGAGCAAGAGGTAATACCCGAAGACTGGAATAATTCAATAATAACCTTACTGTACAAAAAAGGTGATCCAAGGCTAATTGATAATTACAGACCCATAAGCCTTATACCAACACTGTACAAATTGTTTTCGTCTACCTTACTGCACAGAATATCAAAAACCTTAGCCTGAAGGAACAAGGAATAGAGTTAAAGTATGTCAATCTTCTGAAAACAATTTACACTCAGTCTTGCGCCAAAATTAAATTGGAAACAACAGGTACCACTTTCGAGATCAAACGAGGAGTTAAACAAGGACCCGATTTCACCGAAGTTATTTAGAGCTATATTAGAAACCATGTTTAGAAAGCTAGATTGGGCGAAACTTGGTCTGAACATAAACGGAGAACGATTAACGCATCTAAGATTTGCGGACGATATAGTTGTCTTGGCAGACAAACACGAAGACCTTCAATTTATGCTCAGATCATTAGATACAGAGAGTCGCAAAATAGGATTATACATGAACTTAAGTAAAACAAAAGCAATGACAAATGGAGACTACAAGCCTATTCAGCTCGAAAGTGGTGCTGTAGAGTATGTAAAAGATTATATATACCTGGGACAACTAATATCATTCGAAGATGCCATCACAAAAGAAGTAGATAGAAGAATAGCCATGTCCTGGAGAAAGTACTGGTCCCAAAAAGACATCTTTAAGAGCAAGCTACCAATACGCCTGAAGAAAAAACTAATGGATAATACAATTCTCCCTACCCTACTATATGGCAGTCAAAGCTGGCCCTTGACAAGAGATATTATTAGAAAAATAGCCACCTTCCAGAGAGCAACAGAAAGGTCTATGCTCGGCCTGAAGCTTAAGGATAAAGTTAGGAGCGAGCATATTAGAAACATTACTAAAGTCACTGATGCAGTGGGTATGCTTTGCAAACTGAAGTGGAAGTGGGCGGGCCACGTCTCGAGAGCCCAGGACGAGAGGTGGAGTGAACGAATCCTGCACTGGTACCCGCGAGACGCCTCACGCTCACGAGGCAGACCAAGAAAAAGATGGCACGACGACCTGGTACAGGCTGCTACAACGACATGGACCCGTCTGGCGAAAGATCGCAACAAATGGAACAGCATGGAGGAGGCCTACACCCAATCTTGGGTGTCCAATTAAAAAGATATTATACTTGAAATACTTCTAAATAAAATGTTTAAAACTATAGTGAGTGATCATACAAACTGTAAAATTATTGGAAATAAAGGCTTTATTTATTTATTTTATTTTATAGAAAACACCCAGACCAATGGAACAAATTTCTGCAGATCGTACACAAATTTGTTCCGAGGCGGGAATCGAACCCGCAACCTCTTGCGTCGCAGGCGGACTCTCGCCCGCTGCACCACTGAGGACGTAAATATCAAGTTGAAATTAACATCAAATTCTCAAATCTATAGCCCATTGGTCTTTTTTACCCGACTCGCCATACCGATGCTCCTTCTTACCCGTCTCTTCTTTGCCGTCTATCATTCATTAGACGGGTCGTTCATCTTCATTGCATGTGACGGAGGCAGTTTATACACGGAATTGATGTTTGAACTCTTAAAAAGATGCGTCGCTTATTAACTTAACTATCACTCATGAGCAAGTTGTGTTCATTTCATTTGTGGAGGGATTGTTTGAAAGCATTTGAGTGGATTACGTCGTAACGGCTTTCGATAGGACGTTCACGGGCTTCTGTACAGATGCGAAAAGAACGACGCGAAGAGTGCTTCCTGAGCACGGAAAGTGTTAATCTAGAAAGAAGGGGGAAATTACAAACACGTGCAAGTATATCGTAGAAAGGAATAAACAGAAAAAGTTAAATAAAACAAAGAATTAAAGTAAATTTTAGAATCCATCGGTTGCTACACTACCACTTGTTTTTCATGACAGGGACAGATTTGACGTCAAATAATCTACAATAAAAAAATATTTTTTTTTCGAATCTGCCTAAAAATGCCTGAAAAATGGCCGATTTTTTACCAGTTTTAAATTTTTGTTGCAAGTCCCTTACCATGTTACCATATGGGCTGACTGGAAGGATCGCAGACACTGACTGTCAACGTTCACCCATGTCAAAAGGACGGTGAGAGGTCAAATTTGCACCCTGGCCCGTGTTTGAAACAACCGCATTTTTCGAATAACTCAATTTAGTTGTTACTGAGATAAATACGGCAGTTACTAATGAGATTATCAAACTAATTTGGATTATTTTTATAATCAATAAGTTTGTTAAGGTAATTCATCCACAAACCGTTAAATTATTAAAATATTATGTAGATATACGTAGATCTTTTAGAAAATTATGAGCATTATTAGAAGTGCTCTAGAAATAATAAAAACTATAGAAGCAATTTGTAATTAAAACATAGCTACCGCGAAGAATTTAGACTCTACTCAAGTCTACTTGCTAATGCATGGCAGTAGGTATCAGGCAGTCAAATTAATTATTTGTTTAATGTTCTTCCTACTGAAATGAAAGCAATTGACAATCCAAATATTTTCGGGTATATTTTAAGAAAACTTTTGCTGAAGGGGTGTTTTTACTCAGTTGACGAGTTTATCAAACGAAAGTAATTATTATGTTAGCAACAAAGATGACTTAGAATATATATAATTGCATGCTATGAATTTAATTCCTATGTACCTACCCCATATTCATACACGATGTAAATTGTTTTTGAATAAATAAACTAAACTAAACTAAACTTTTACGAAAAAATCCATACCGTAAAGCAATTATTATTATTAGGATCCTGTAGTATACCAATGCAGTGTAAAGGCCTCCCTTTCTTTTTTGTAAAGCTTTAGATTTAGTATTATGTACTTGTACTTATCTGCATTATGTGGGTCATGTATCCATATAAGCCTACTTGACCACGCACGATTCAATAAAGATCTCTCCAGTATCACGCAGAGTAATCCACACTTTCCTATCCAAAGTCCGAACAAAAACGTGCTTCAGCTGTCTAGGGGACATCTTTTTACAAAGCACCCTAAAATGACCAGAAAAAATCACACTCTTTTTACAATAGCCCCTGATGCGAGGGTGGACGATCAATAATCGAAACAAAAAATATCCTAAAATAATTGTAAATTTTCTGGAAGGAGATTTATGTATGCAGTAGTCATTGTGGTATAACGTTATCGCTTAGTGTCCGGTTGCAGATGCAGAATGATAAAAAGTGCATTGTTGCGCCAATTTAAAAAAAAAAGAGGAGACCATAGAGTAAGAGCGGTTTCTCGGTGCGCCTCTTTTTTACGAAACTTTTTAGAGCTTTCGAAACTATTGTGCAAAACTCTTTGCTGATGAAATTTTGTAATCGGTATAAATCTTTCTTTGTTCATCAAAATTTAACTTGAGTGGCCCATAAAGGGCCAAAATATATAGCTATACCTAAATACAATACTTTTAAATTATTATGAAGTGAAACAGAAAGCAGTAAAGAAAATTTTACCAATCTGCTAAATCTATGATCGGACCTCTATTTACAGAAAAAGTGCTGTTATCTGAGCATCATTAAAATAAACACAAACATCTAACGGGTGGTCCAACAGTGGTCAGTCTAAAATGGTTTAATTATGGCCCAGAACAATCTCCGAGAAATTGGTTGGTGGCAAGATGGCCGATAACTGGACACCACAACAAATTGCCTTGTGCTTTGACAGATGAAGATTGATTTTCGAAAAAAATCATTGTTCTAGATAAAATATGTGAACTTTTCAGCGGGAGTAAACTGTAGGCCAAGCACAGCGATTGCTGTCTGGTATAAAACAAAAAAAAATTATAACTCGTCGCCATCGAGTGCGTGAAATATTTGAAATTCATTCCTTCGATTATTTAGGTAGGTACGCAATGTTTGACGATGCGATGTCCACGCGATGTCATTTTTGTTTCTTTTACATTAGATAACTTGACATGGCTTACAGAAACGCTACACTGAAACATGTCCGAAAGAAAAGCTTTTGCCGCGTTCTGTAAATAGTAGCTGAATATCGAAAGTTAGTAGAGTTCCTACCTACCAAAAAGTTACTTACCTGAAAGTAACTCTATGTAACTTTTTAGATACCTAGGTACTCTACCTACTTTCGATGTAATACAGCAATCTACTATTTACAGACTTAAAAGACTGTAAAGTTAAAGCTATTCTTTCGGACATGTGTTTCAGTGTAGCTTTTAGACTAAAACACTTGTCCGAATGGGGGAAAAGCTTCTCGCTTTTCTCAACCAAAATTCTGCACTTTTCGTCGGAGTCGCTGGTTGGTTGTATTGGAAAAATTACAAATAAGAATATTAAATTTATCAGTCTGGCTTTATCTCTCAGTCGCCATCATGCTTTCTAATTAAGATTACCCGCATTGATTACTATCATGCCTTTGCAATTATTAGTTTTCATTTTGATAATGGTTGAGGATGCCTCCAGCCCTCCATTTATAAATGAATAATTAACCTTATTACTACCACTTTTTAAAATTATATTTTATATGAGTCTAAACATCCAAATTTTCTAGTTGATTAATGATTATTTACCATTGTAATAATCACACTAAAAAGTTTGAATGTTCAGATGTTTGGATGGATGTTTTCCTCTTCACGTTATGGCGACTGAACGGATCCGGCATAAATGTAAAATTTTACATAAATGTAGGTATTGATTGGAATAAAACATAGACTACTTCTTATTCCATAGATCTGATCCCATGGGATAAACATACTAATCATTGAACGTTTCCATACAAAAAACGCGTTTGAAGCCGAGGGCAGAAACTAGCAGTAGGTACGTACACAATTTATTTTAGTATCACGTAAGTACTTCTTTCTATATGCGTGTCTTGCGTGCTAAAGTATTTACATACTTACCTTAAAATAATAAATTAAAATTACCTAACACGACAAAATACTTACTAACACAATCGTAAAATGGCACACCCCCAAGATAGTACCATAATGCACATGAACAAAGACAGGTGTAACTAACCTTTTTCAAAGTTTTCAAACCACATGTCACAAGGCGTTCGATATTCAAACGGCAGCTGACGATTCAAACTTGAAATAAATAAGGCCCGCCACGCGCGGCCCTCCCTCCATTTTATAATTATTACATTTTATTTTTAAATTGTTTTTTCAACTCCACAAGGATTCCCCTCTATGTTCTCTGCTCCCAAAACAATGTCCCCCTCGTAAATGGTTCTATTCGGTCGTGCGTTGTTTTAAATTGGATACGGGTCCATAATAATAAATTGTCGGTTTCAACCCGGCTTAGAGCGTGTGAGTAATGATAATTAAATTGATCTTTATTTTTGTCTATTTGTATTATGGATGCACACAATTAAAATAACTAAGGTAAATAAAGATCTGAAAAATTACTATGTTTTTAGATCAAACAAGTCGTCTTCTAAATCTCTCCAACTGTCGACCTCAGTCTTTTACAAATGAAAAATCTGACATAAAACTGGTATTGTCACATCGAACCGATTTAAAATAGAACATTGAATGTTAATTCATTGTGTAATAAATGCATTGTGAGCTAAGTTATTTTAGCAAGTTTATTTTGGCATACCTATAGTTTATTTTATTCAATCAACATGCATTATAATGAATGAATTTACATTAATGTACAAAAGTCTGAAATTATTTGTGTTAAATGTGACGATTTCGATGTCATAGCATAATTGTTAAACGTACCTACTTTTTATTTCATATGCAGGTCAGATTTCAATACTCAAGGTTGGACTCAACGTTGACTGAACTTGGTGCTTGTTCGTTAGTATTTTCCTCCTGAAATCCATACACTGCTGCTCCTGTGGGATATTCTATCCACCAAGCAAACACCATGCTGTGGGAGACATCAATGTGTAGGTGAGTAAACATTACAATATCTAGAAACTTGATATTCGTAGGGCGCCACGCGACCGACCTAAAATAGCGCCCACAGCATGCCATATTGACAAATCTTACGGCCTCAGTGAACCAACACACGCTGTGTATTATTAAAATCCCAAGTAACTCTAGCAATATATCAAGCCGTCACTCCCCTTCCGAAGGGAGAACGGAATAATGCTATTTTTAAAATACTTCCCTACCGTTTATTTTATATTTTTTCCGTGTGTGTATTTTTACGCGGGACCAACCATTTTCTGAAGACCCTTCGAAACGTCGAAATAGCCTGTTTATGACATTCTTTTTAGGATGGTATCGTTTTAATAATAAGTTGCAGGCGCGCTCCGTACGTTACATACGGTAGCGCGTGCGTTCCTTATTTGAATTTGAATGGTGGAACGCGTGCGCGGTAGCACGCGTCTTTAACTTTTTTATTGGGGGAACGCAACCAATCGGAGAGCTTTTTATAACGGTAAAAAAGTTAGGGAACTTTTTTATGTTACCTTTATGGTGGTATATAGAGTTTATATTGCAAAAGAGGCGTGTATCTAATTTACACCAATTTTCGTGCTACGAGGGCTCTACGTTGCTAACGAATTCCTAAAACTTTTTATACTTACATCTTTGCAACGTACTACTAAGTACGTACTTAGGTACTCTTTTTTACGTCTTTCTTCGTTAGTACTATACTAATATTCACTCAGCCCCATTGGGCAATTGTTTCCCAAATATTAAGTTACGTCGAATCGCTTGTTTGTTCAACTACTCAGAACTGATATATTTCTTTGTTTGCGATCTTAGGATTGGACAATACCTATTTGCATTCTAACTTCATCATTAAACGACACATGATATTCTTGTTCTTCTCAAGTCGAGTGAACTTAGGTATACTTACTTAATTAGATATTTATTTTTAATATGTGATTTCCTATACCTAACTACAATGGTCGTTTGGTTATATCTAGTTATGGTTACCAACTTATCAGTATAATGTATTCATAAAAAAGCTCTGGCGTCAAAAACAACTTTGACGAAAATAATCTTTACAAAGCATTTCATAAATTACTAGCTGCTGCCTGCGGTTTTGCTAGCATTTTCCGGGATAAAAAGTAGCCTATATATGTCTTTACATACATAGGTACACCTTTTGTCCCGGAAAATGGGGAGAGACGAAGTATGGATACAGGCAAATCAGTGGTGTTCAGCCCGTATTTACTGGGTAACTGACCTTTTATAGCAAGATCTAGGTATATTTTTATTCTTCGGACAACATCACAAAGAATAATAGTGATACAAGACGACACGTACTTAGAATAAAGAATTGGAGCATCTAACGGAATGTTAGGTGCGGCCAGATTAGGCAACATGTTAAATATCTTTGTTATACATATCAAAGCATCCACACTGATTTAAAAAAGCAAATAATTTCCTGAAAAAATGTCGACTTCGACGGGACTTGAAACCGCATCCTTCTCTCAGTACGGGAATTTGCTAACCTTTGTCATTTGACCTCGTGGTGTAGTTGGCTAGCACATTCCCGTAATGATACCCTCAGTACGGGAATGTGCTAACCTACGTCACTTGATCTCGTGGTGTAGTTGTCTAGCACATTCCTGTAATGATTCCCTCAGTACGGGAATGTGCTAACCTACAACACTTGACCTCATGGTGTAGTTGTCTAGCACATTCCCGTAATGATACCCTCAGTACGGGAATGTGCTAACCTACGTTTTGACCTCGTGGTGTTGTTAAATTCAATTAATTTATTCATTTGTGATACAAAGGTATTACAGGGATGTACATTAATAAAATTAAGAGCACTATGAGCTGCCTTTAGGCATACAAGAATCATATAATTCATCAATAGAGAAAAATAATATTAATAATAGTGAAGCTTACAAGGAAGAGTTTGAAGAATTGAAAAAATTTTATTTTTATAATTTTATAATTTATAATGCTGGACAATTCACACAGCATTATCTAGCCCCAAGCTAAGCAGAGCTTGTGTTATGGGTACTAGATAACTGATATACATAATACAATACACTACATAGATAGATATTTTTTATTATACATAGAAAACACCCAGACCAACGGAACAAATTTCTGCAGATCGTACACAAATTTGTTCCGAGGCGGGAATCGAACCCGCAACCTCCTGCGTCGCAGGCGGACCTTCGCCCGCTGCGCCACGGAGGTCGTCAATTAATTGTGCGTTTACTAAATTGTATTGAGTATTAACGACTTTGTTTAGTTATTAGCACATTCCCGTAATGATTCCCTCAGTACGGGATCAAGTCCCATCGAGGTCGAAACATTTTTGGGATGTTATTTAATTTCTTAGAAAAAGAACAAAAACCATACCTACTGATGTTTTTATTATAAATCGCCCACACTGGTAAAACATCACATCACACTAATATTATAAATGCGAAAGTTTGGATGGATGGATGGATGTTTGTTACCTCTTCACGCCAAAACTACTGAACGGATCGGGCTCAAATTTTGCACACACCGGTAATTCTAATCCTGGAATGAAATATACTTTTTATCACATAAATCAGTTCCCACGGTATAGACATAACCTGTTTCCATAGAAACAACGCGTGTGAAGCCGTGGGCGCCAACTAGTTTATTTTAATATAGTTGACACTTGTCTAGGAAATCCATGTGACCTTTGCTAATTAAAATTCGCAAAGTCAACTATGTCTGAATGAATGACGAGTTTTTTGCAAATAATTGTTTGTTAGTACATAAATAGTTAGTACCTAACGCATGCTAAACCAGACGCTTCATTTCCTATCAATCCATATTCAATCCGGGGTCAGCCTGTCATCGTCGGTTGATACTTTGGTTGATTCAAAGCTTCAATATTTTTATGGGAAGTGAAAACTTTGCTTTTACGGATGTTCTTTATTTGAAGGAGAGGATTTGGATGTAGAATGTGCCGCACATTCAAGGGAACGCACATTATGTGCGTTCCCTTTTTGAATTTTACCTTCTTCTCCTCTAGTTCATCGTTAACTGTGTGGATTGTCCAGCATTATTTATTCTATTTATTCACAAAACAAAAATACAACGAAATACTAATATAAAAAAATAGAACTAGTATTTACAATTGAAACAATTGTTGTTGCAAACAATCTAATACCTAGCTTTACTGAAACATATCAATACCAGTTGGAAGCGTCCCCGCTACGCTGGCTGCATTGCTCCTCTGTATGGCAAAGCTGATGCGCTGTGCCAGATACTCACCAGCTCTCGGGTCACGCGTCGCTTTGACGTTGACACCCTTTGGGTACGGAACTCTAAAAAATAAACTAAACAAAGAGGTTTTAAAATCTTCGTTTACGATAAACTTAAGGAGAAGAAGGTAAAATTCAAACAGGGAACAAACATTCTACATACGAATTCACTCCTTCAAATAAAGAACATCCGTAAAAGCAAAGCTTTCACTTCCCATAAAAATATTGAAGCTTTTAGCGGGTCCAGAGGCGGGGCGGTGTTGCCATAGCAACGGGCGACCCTCCGAGGGGAAAAAACGGGTAAAAATTGCGGGAGCGAACCACTGCTGATTTTTTATGGCGTCGTACATTTTTTCCGAAGGAGCGGAGATGTGGGTGGACGGATACAGGGTGTTCTATTCTAATTGCATCTGAAGTATGTTATAATTTTAGGCATTTTTGGTGTCACCCAACTGGATGGTGATAATAAACTGAGCATGCGTGACTTTATTTACATAATTGTTTTTATCTAGGTATTTAAAACAATTTTTACGTAGTCGTATGGAAAAAAGCTTTTTACAAAATATGTTATGGTTACGTTCGTAATTATTTTAATTTATTTGGAAAAATTGAGCAGCCAATTGCCACATTTGAATGAAAGAAAATACTAAGATAACTTCTTTTTAGGGTTTCGTACCCGAAGAGTGCAAACGAAGCCCTATTAAGCCCTAAGCCTTGGCTGTCTGTCGGTCCGTCTGTCAGAGGGCTCTATCTCATGAACCGTAAGAGCTTAACTGTTGAAACTTTCGCACAATGTGTATTTTTGTTGCCGTTAAAACAACAAATACTAAAAATAAAATAAACATTATAATTAAACCGGGGTCCCATACAAAAAACACAATGTTTTTGGCTATTTTTGCTTTAAGGCTGTATTTCTTGAACTATAATAGATACACATGAAACTTCCTTTAAGTAACAGTTTAACTTTAATACCAACAAATACTAAAAATAAAACAAAGTTGAAAATTTGAGGGGGTCTCCAAACAGTTGGTGTTTTTAGAGTTTCATTTGAGAAATAGGTTTGAACGATGGGATGAAACCCTCCGTGTGCGAGTATACCTACTCGAACTTGGCCGGTTTAGTTATATTTTCTATTCGCGGAACCTGATTCATATAAAGGTTTAGGGGAGATCTTTTCCACAGTACCCGTCTCATATAAAAGAAAATGTAACTAGGCACTTCTCGCACTCGCTTAGTATTTTGACTAATAAACGTTAAAAAGCAGCACCATGTACAGTGTCCGAAACTCTCGACGGAGCGCTAAATCGCGCGTGTGGGTGTGGAGGCTGCAAATATTATAAGTATGGATTTTATTCCCTCTCCCTCTCTCAGCCGTCTCGCTCTACCTCGCAGGGAGTATAAAATATGAGACGCGCGAAACGATAGAGGTGGATAAGTCAGAAAATTATATTTTTGAGGTTTGTGTACTCTTAGAAAAACGTTTTATGTTTTGAAACGTGGGTATCTTGCAATGTGAAACGCAACTAGAAATTGGATTTGAGTAAGATGTTCATCTAAATTAACTCCTTACTCTATCAAAATCCATTAATTAAATCGATGACAAAATCATCAATTCTTGGGCGTTTTTTTACGTCATTTAATATTAATAGCAAATCACACAAATATTAAAAAGGCGAAAGATATTATTGTATGTTTGTTTCTCCTTCATGCTTACACACTGAACGGATTTACACAAGATTTGGCACCAGGATAGCTTATATTCTGAATTGAAACATCACAACTAATTTTTATCCCAGAAAAGTATAACCGTGGTATGATCAAAAATTTCAAATATCTAAGTATATCAACGCGTGTGACACCGTTGGGCGCGGCTGGTAATATTATTCTGGAAAAACGATTTTCTCCGGTTATCCAGTTATGACTGTTCCATTCCAAGGAAGTTTCCTACTCGTAATATGAAAAGGAAAACTGAAGTCATATCGCTTCATAAATCTCGCGATATTCGTTCTTGATACGATTGTTTACGTTGCAAAATGTTCCTATTTATTTTCTTTCTGATATTTGTTTTGCTGATTGTTTTTCCATGAGTCTGTATAATATCTGAGGATTCAGCTAGTAGATACATTATAGTATAAATTATTACCAACTAAGTATAGATAAGTACAAAACTGCAGAACAATGCTACCCGCGAACTGCGATCCTCAACCCGCATGCCCAGCGTGGGGATTATGGGCACTACCACCATGTGATAAAAGCCAATAAGGCGCTTATCAGGGGGAGGCCTGCGTCCAGCAGTGGACCAATACGTTAAGTTAAGGATGAGGAGGATAGATAAGTACAGTGAATTAACCTACTTACCTACTCATTATAATAATTGATAAGATAATATTAAGATAAATTATGTCAAGTACTTAAAGGAAGAAACTTTTCGCCTGTAACACAGATACATTGTAGCTACCACAAGTGTTCTAACTCAATAGGGTATATGCATGGATTTTTTTATAGTTTTAATCGATTTTTTAGGTCATTATTTAACCAAAAAATGATAAGACACTTACTAAATTTGGCAATCACAAGGTAAAAATACAAATCAAAACGACAATAATTTTCGGGTGATAAAAACGCTGCCATACTGGCGCGATTTTCTGTGACGTCATCATTCGAACTGCCGGTGTTTCTGCTTCTTCATTAATTTATCAATTAGTATAAAACCTTTTGTCAAGACCTCTGTAGTTATCATCTCGAGAAAAAAAGAAGTAAATAAAAGAAGAAGAAGTGTGAATCGTGACGTCATGTCCACTCTAGCCAAAGATCCTATGACTACGTTAGGTATACAATATCTTTGACTCTAGCCAATAGCTGGACGTTTAGAAATTTTGCAATTGAGATTTAAATTATCTACTTTTCAATGGTTAAATTTAAAAAAAAAAAAAACACCAAAAAATGCGAAAATTAATATCTAGATATATTTCTTTATCAATAGAGAATACCGATTTTTTTTTTGCCATTTTGTAGTCACATGCATATACCTTATTGTTACACACATTTCTGAAATAAATGATTTGTATTTGTATAGCTAAAAATAATATTTTTAAGTAAAACTGGGTTGAATTTCGATTAGTGGAAGAGGATAAAGAGAGGATTTTGGCTGAGGAAGAGTAATAACTAAAAATATTATAAAATAAAGTATAGGAAAACCTTGGCTCTACAGAACAAGTTCTTAAAAACTAAAAATAATTAAATGATGCTAGACAATCCACACAGCATCATCTAGCTAACTCCAAGCAGAGACGAGAACAAACTAAAAAAAAACTAAAAAAAAATCAAAAATCGGTTCATCCGTTTGGGAGCTATGATACCACAGACAGATACAAAGATATTCAGATACACAGATACATAGACAGACACGTTAAACTTATAACACCCCTCTCTTTTTGCGTCGAGGGTTAATAAGAAATGTCATGTCATCTTAGTACCCATAACACCAGCTCTGCTTAGCATGGGGCTAGATGATGCAGTGTGGAGTGTCCAGCTTTATTTATTTATTAATAACTAGTTTCTGCCCGCGGCTACGCACGCGTCGTTTCTTTAAAGGTTGTTTCTATCCAATGGGAACTGTTTAATGGGATAAAAAGTTAGCTACATCTATGCAAAATTTCAGCCCGTTCGGTGCAGTCGTTATGGCGTGAAGAGGTAACAAACATCCATCCAAACAAAGATATAAATCCAAACTTTTGCATTTCTATTATTAGTGTGGCTATGATGACTCCGGAAAATTCATTTATTATTTTCTACCGGAGTATCCAAAAACCAAGTTTATTTTTAGAAACCTTGGTAAGGTTAATGAGGTTAATTCTATTACTTATATGCAATCAGCATTGCATCATAAGGTCAGGTGTGTTTCAAGGATGTTGCGAATAGGAATTGTGTTACGTTTATAAATTTTTTTACCATTCTTTATGGACGTAAAGGCCATTAATGATGATGATGATGGTGCTTCTATGCAATACGTAGGGGCGTGCCGACGCTGCAAGGACCTGCAAATGGACATGACATGTGCGTCGTGGGCCATGATCACTATCATGATCATGATCATCATTAAAGTAATTAAAATAATTAACTAAATACAACATTAAGAAATTTTACTTTTATTATTCGTATTATTTTTTATTATGTATTATTTTTTTATTTTTTTGATTGCCACAGTCTGCAGTTAGCTCAATTGTTTCAATTGTAAATACTAGTTCTAATTTATATCTATTATTTTATTGTAATTTTCTTTGTGAATAAAGGCATCTGAAATGTGGGTTGAAAAAAGCAATTTAATAATATCCTAAAGATTTTGAATGTGAGGGCTTACGCACTATAATAAGTTTTTTTTTAATATTATGTATTAACATAATTATCTTGATAACATATTAACGCTTTCACTGCCCAGCCTCTGCTCTGTTATTAAGAACCACATGAGCTTCGTGCAATGAAAGTTATTATATGGTACCATGAATCACCATTGATAGAAACTACGTTAAAATCAAGGATATTAATTAATATTGTTTTATTCAGTAATAAAAGATACATAGTCTTATTCATAGATGAACAAGTTACAAGAACAAAATTAAAAATTCTAAAAACTATCCGACAGATTTTCATGAAACAAGGCCAAGAACACTCGGGATAAAATTATCTATGACACAAAAAAAACTAAACGAAAATCGGTTCATCCGTTTGAGAGCTACGATACCACAGACAGATACACAGACAGACACGTTAAACTTATAACACTCCTCTCTTTTTGCGTCGAGGGTTAAAACCATATTAAGGATTATGTATGAAAATTCTTGTGATAGGTGCTTTCGCTCTTCCACGTTTTAAACTATTTATTAGATGAATGATGCGTATGATGTTTTATTTGAGGGCATATTTTGAACAACCCCTTCACTGTAACAGTATCTAATCTAAAATATTATCGTCTATTATATTGGAATACAATTTCATTCTCACGGCACTTGGTAACATTATAGAATGAAGGGTGCTTTAGAAATGAGGTTCTATTGTGTTACCCCTTCTGCAAAATCACGGGAGTCGTTGCCAGATTAAAATATATAGAGGGAATGGGGTTGCCATGTTTAAAAGTAAATGGTTACACATAAGGTTACCTACGTGAGGGAAGAGCTCTATGACTGTGTAGTTGTTCAAAAGTAATTGAAATTGTTTCTAAAGGTTTAATTGCTGTTGAAAATACAGAAAAATTATTCATAACACCTATGTTTGCTGCGACTAAAGTGTGCTTAGTTTGTTCCATCAAGGAGGCCTTTTTAAAAATCAGCTCTTTCAGAGCACTCGATTCAGATACGGAACAATTTCCTTAAAATAGATTAAATGGCAAAAAAAATTATTGTTTTATAAAAAAGGATATTAAGGCGCTGCCTCCCCTCACACTAGCTCCGCCACCTATTTTATCTAATTATTACGTTTAAGAAAGGAATTTCCTAAAATTACGTTAGCCAGTTTGTGATACTTATTATAAGCTTTTTAATGCCTCTGTAATAGTTTTATTTTGTATAGTTTAGGCAGAGAATCGAAGTTGCCCTTGGTAGCCACCAAACTCTATTTTCGATTCTCTGTCTAAACTATACAAAATAAAACTATTACAGAGGCATTAAAAAACCTAAAAAAAGGTATGTCGTCACAATCTAGCTAACGTAATTTTTGGAAATTCCTTTCTTAAACGTAATAATTAGATAAAATAGGTGGCGGCGCTAGTGTGAGGGTAGGCAGTGCCTTAACTTTTTAACTAGCATTTAGTCTTATCGACTCTCGTAGCACTTCGTAGCAAACTCGTAGACCCACCGTAGACCCTATAGAATTAGACAAAGTTACAAATTCAATATTTTGAAAAAATTGCTAGATTAGATTAACCTAACTTTAAACATTTCCCAAAGTAAAGTACCTAATGATATCTAAGTAACAAAAATAGCCCCATTCGAATCCAAAATGCCAACTGTTCAGAACACATGGACAACTTTATCCATCAACTTTCGCAGCTTTCTCTCAAAAAAAATATCGATTCTGCCACCCTCTGTCGCAAAAAACGGGGTGGATTTATTAAAGGAAAGGGTTGGCCACCCCCACCCCCTGGAGCCATGTTTTATTCATGTGGCGTTGGGACCGAATCAGGGGTATCTGTGATCTCGATCAAATCTTTTTTGTTATTTACTCATTTGTGATGCTGAGATGAAATTTCTAGTTACGAGCTTCTTTTTGTTGTAAGTCCTTACGGTACGAGTGGGTAGTAAAAAAAATGGTAAAGGTGGTAATCAGGTTTTTTTTTTACTCAATTTCATTTTGTCCATTTTTTTGAATTCTTTAGTTACCTATTTACAATTTCAAATTTACTAAAAACTATTTTTGGGGTTGTTGATCCCCTAAAAATAAAACATAAAAAACAGCTCAGTTTTTTAGAAATTAAGCCTACAAATACTTTTCACAATGTTGTCCATCTAATTATAAACACAAAATTTTAGAATAGGATTTGTCATACCAAAAAAAATATTTAAAAATTGTATTGAGAAATGAGTGTCCTTAAAATTATCCATACAAAACGGCAATTTCATTGGTAACGACCTAATAGGTACTAGTTATAGCTGTACTGCTACTTACCATATTATAACATGATTAGTAGCTTAACCTAGTTACTAGCATACTCCTGTGGCTCAGTGAACCCAAGTAAATCTTCTCGCCCTTCGACACAAGACTTCTCCAGGCATCTCGGTTCTGAGCTATCTCTCACCAGCCATTGGTATCGAATTCGCAGAGATCGGCTTCAACTTCGTCGATCCAGCGATACCTAGGGAAAATTAATCAGTCAAAAGCCTGATAGATAATCACAAAATGACATCAGTGACATGACAGTACTGTATATGCACTAGGTATTACCAAAAAGGTAACATGAACATTTATTCTAAGTTTTATAAAAATTACAAAATTTTATAAAGACTTTGTTAAAAAATTCGCAGGTGCGGAACAGAGATCATCGATCAAAAGTGGCATTTACTACATTTTGCCACAATACCCAACAAAATGGACATCCCTAATCGCCTTGTCCCTTAAAAAGCACAAAAGAGGACATTAAAAAGTACACTTCTATGAATTGAATATCCAAATCTTACATTTCGATTTAAACACCTACGCAATAAGTTTCAAGTTCCGATGGCAAAGAAAAAGTTAAAAAATATAGAAGTTTAAAAAAAGCACATCGATCTTACAAATTGTGGCAGCTAAAGATTTAATTGTTACGTTCTTTGTTGCGCAAAGAATTTGCGTTTAAACTTAACTCTTAAAAACCGTTTTTTTTTGCTTTAAAATACTTCCCATGTTATTAAACATTTCAAGGAACTCAGGTTTTGTGATTACTTATGTTACCATAAGTAGTTAGCTACTTAGTTACATTCTAAGTTGCAAAATGTTATTAGATTTTCGGTAGTTTTGATATTACTAGTTTTAAACGAGCTATAGAAAAATCTCGTCTGATATTCTTGCAAGTTCCAATGTAGTGTAGTAGTAAATCGGAAAACCGTTGCATCTCTGAAAAATTACTTTATGGATGTAACTTGTAACGGTCCTATATTTCATTCGACACATCGGCCCGCCTTTAAAATGTTCCGGCACATAAGTTGGACTATAAATCGCCGTGTCAAGGGGTATTTCGGACCATTTTTAATTTATCTGCCCCCGGCCATTATTTTTAGCGAGGGGTCAAGATCGACAATGGTCAGCCATTGCAGTTTATCTCGGATGCATTTTATTGCTACAATTTTGAATGGTGATTGAAAATATTGTATGAAGATTGTTGTAGGTAGGTAGAGATAAACCATTCCAAAAATTCACATCGATTGTATGACGTTTTTTGCAGGAGGTGTGCATTTTTAGAATGTCTTATCTCTACTCCTATATACGATGTAGATGTTTCAGTCGTTTCGAGAATCACTGCCATAATTTCATCTGAATGGTAATCAGTTGATTTACATTGCATGATTTTCAGTAGATACAACAACCGATGAGTAAACCTATAGGTAAATAAATGTTTTGATTTAGTTTATCATACAAAAAAAAAAAAAAAGTTCTCTCTAGCATTATCAGAAGCACGAAGCAAATAGAAAAAATCAATGCAATCCCGATAATGATATAAAATCCGTAGAATTTTAAAAATTCTGAATGAGAAGGCTCACATGCTGCGCCGTAGATTCGCAAATTGGTGCTAAGCCCGCCTCGGGCCCGATGGGGTCACGCACAATGCACCGGTCACACATATTGACACCCCGACAATACCAGGGGTCACTTTTATTTGTTACAGAAACTTTAATTTATAATCTTTTCATACACGCCATTAAGAAGATTACCAACTACCCTTTTTCCTTGATAACAATTGTACATTGTTACATTTTTGGCGAAATAAAATAAAATGTAACCGTATATTCAAGTCGGCTATTGTCTGGTGACCGTTGCTTTCGATTTTGACACATTTTCGGATATCGAACGATTCGAACCTTTGATTTATGTTGGAAATTATTTGAAATTGGAATTCTTAGGGATGTGAAAAAGATGTTTAGGTTCCGGGTCAATAGGTTCGATTGTGTTGGGATATAAATGACATAACGGTCAGTAGGTCGCACACTTCTTAGGATCATAGGTTAACGGTCGTCTTCGAATTTTTTTTTGCGTTTAAATTCTTTTTCTTACAAAAACAGCGCCTAACCTTCGCCTAACCTAACCGATTCTTGATGTGGTGGTTGCCTAGCAAAGAATAGGTACGTAGATCATAAGTCAAGTTTGAATTTTTTTTGGCCCGTATGCTAAGTCTAAAATATTTAATTTAACTTGAGACATAGATGACGCCTATAGAAAAAAAGAAGTGTTTAGCAAAAAAGGCCATTTGCACCTTATAAAAAATATACTACGTTATTATGTATTTGAAATTCTTCAAAAAACCTATTTTACATTCCATTGACACATAGATTCTGTTCATCTTTATGCATGTAACTACCTTTTTTTCACAGTTAGAGCTATGTCATTTTCTCAAAAGCTGGAAAATCAGCATTACGATACTTCAACGTTGGCTTTTACGAATAGTTTTTTTCATGTAATAAATCGTTGACCCCTCGACTATTTGACCCCACTGAGTGGACAACAAAGACCCCAGCGTCTTACTGCCAGCAGGCCACAATAATAACACCAATCACAATGCTTATTGAGATAACATAAATTATAAATTACTGATTATTTACAATAGAAACGTACAAAGGTCACCATTAAAATAAATTGTAGAATTCTTTTTGCATACAATATAACGCTCCATTTTCTATCATGGGTCAGTTTAGGAAACAAAGACTTTTTGAAATATTGTAGCAAAAACTTGACCCCATTCGACATAAAATTTTCGAAATCAAACGAAAAAATTCTAAAACTAGTTTGAGGGTGTATAATAAAACAACTCTGTACTACTACTGCGTACCTAACTACAATTTGTTTTCTTATGGATGTATGTATTTACTTTTAATTAAAAAGTGACGTGTAAAACAGCGTTTAAGTGACTATCTACAGCTAAACATAAATTGATCGACACTAAAAACGAACAAAAGAAATCAACGCTAACCATCCCCTTAATCGTACAAATTAACACGATACGCCTATATAAAAAACCTTTAAAAAACGTGAGAGAGATCGGTATCTCCACAAAAACTAACCTGTAAACCAGGGGAGGGTAAAAAGACCCTCGCGAACCAATGTTCGTTTTATCGTAAAAACCTGCCGCGTTTTTTACGAACCTGCTAAAACGACCCCGAAGTGAATCAGCTTTTTTAATTCACAAAAGGTTAACACGGTAGGTGCATTTAAGCTTTTTTCTCCCGTTGCGAATAAAAGCTGGTAGCAATATTTTTACTGCAAATTTTTGTGTTTGAAAAAAACTTTTAGTTTCGTTTTGTAGAAAACAAAAGTGAACAAAGGAGAATATTTTTGCATTCACTTTCTGTATGCAGTATTGTTTTGTGCAAAGTCCTTCTAGGAATGAACGCAAATCTGCTACTGGGCTTGCGACACCCACGAATCTTAAAGAACAATAGACAACACTGTTACTTTTAAAATAAAGTTTTCTGATTCATGCAAAGTAATTCCCATTCCAGTTTTATACTTACATATTAAATTTGTGAATATTCATATATGAAACCCATTTAATATGATTTTAATCGTAAACATTTAGTGCAGTGCATCGTTGATCCGTTATTTACCATGCAACTATTGAGAGTTTTTCTTTGCAAAAATAATACGCGTCGATTTCTTTGGGGACAGCTCTCAAGTTCCAGCATTATTTTTTACCACATTAGGAAGAGGAAGTATAGCAGCTGCGTCTCGTGCCTCCGACTTGCGCCCGCGCTGCTTTTTGCATGCTTAAACTAACTGCCATTTTTTTGACAGCTCTTGTTTTTGAACACCGTTTCTGTGTTGAATTTTTCGATGGCTTCAGATAAAATGATAATTGTGACTTTTTTTAAATTTTTGTTAAAATTACTTGTCATATTTCTGATTTTAATTACATCATTTTAGTAACGTTGTTAGAAAAGTAAGCATTTATTATGCCGGGGGTTTTAAATTCGTTAAAAGTGTTTTTTAATAAATAACCATCTTTAGATAAAATAATATAAGTCCAGTGACGTGACAAAAGACCCCCAATTTGGCTTGAATCGGCCAATACTTGATTTATAGTGGCCAGCAGCTGAACTGAGTCACAGACATACAATTTTGTAAAGCAAAAAATGGCGCTCACTTTCATAGGTCAGTTTATTGACTTATACAGGCAGATGCCAACTGTGTGACCGGCTACAAATACATTTCTACCTTACACTTGTCATTTACATTATCACATATCTTTTTGAAAACTTGGGTATTCAAAAAGAGTCTTACCCTACCAAAATAAACATAGGTAACGTTTCAACATTTCAAGTAAAAATAGTATAAAATTGCAGTACTTACCTACCTGGTGGTGTGTTATTAAAACCCTGTAAGTAGAATATAAACTATAAACAAAATAAAACATTAAAAACTCTCAAAAAAGTTTTTATCATGGATTAAAAACTTATAATATTCAGATACATGGTTCTAGTACCTAAATTGTTTGGACCACCACGTAAACAATGCATCAGTAGCACCTACAAACAACACCCTATACCTATTGTAAAACGAGGCCCATCTCAAACAATGGCAGAAACGTCGCAAAACGTGGCAAAATTTGGGTCCAAACTGGTCGAAAGTACCCGATCCGCTAAACAATTGGGTCTAATGTCTATTGCAATGTACCGCAATAAATTATTTTAGTAGAAAACGCTTTTACAGCCACTCGCTTTTTGCTACTTGTTTTTTGCTTCCGTGTTCTGCGATTTGGGGCGAAAAATCGACACGTGGCTGTTGTTACTCGTTTTATGGGGAAACAGAAACGCGCGTCACGGGTTAGGTACGAATGGATATGTTAACGACATATTGAAACGATTTCTGGAAGTTCTATTTAACCTACCCTACCAGTTGCTAGTTAGTTTTGCCAGAGTTGTGAAACAGACTTCTATAACATGGGTCCCAGAGAATCCCTGCGTGATAAATTCAAAGAAATAAATATAATGACAGTACCATGTCAATATATTTATGAAAACTTGTTGTACACTCATAGAAATATCAATGTATTCCCTAAAAATAGCGACACACATAATATAAATACTAGAAATAAGGATAAACTCGCTGTGCCCACAACTAGGCTACACAAGATAAATGTATCTTTTAAAGGGCAATGTATACGCTTCTACAACAAAACTCCAATTGAGTTGCAAAAATTATCAATAAATAAATTCAAACAAATAGTCAAACATATCCTTTGTAAAAAGGCTTACTACAAAATATCAGATTATCTAGAGGATAAAAAAGCTTGGGACGAGTTTTGCTCCAGCTCGAAAAATAACAACTAACAGGCTAAAGGTTTCTTCGTCGCTTCTTTACTTTAGTCTACATACCGAAGCGACAGAAATCAAAAATATCACTTTATTTCCGTGTCAGTGTTTAGTTTTATGATTTGACCTTTTCTAAGTGTACATTTATTGTATTTATGGAAATAAAGAGTTTTTGATTTGATTTGATTTGATTTGAGACTGGGTCGAAGCCAAATTTGAAGTGGAATAAGGCATGGCCGACCAGCAACCTGACTCATTTGAAAATATACTAGTGAGTCAACATTATTATGATGGGATTTTCGTGATCTATGGATGTACCTACTTAGTTCCTTTCCTCTACAATTTTACCTATGTTGAGTAAGCCCGTTTCGGGAAAAAAAATTCAAAACATAATAACCTAATGACGTAAAACATATTGTTTAAAAATACAGGACCAAACATAACGTCGTTTACTCAAGTGTCGTAAAATTCTGTTGTAGGTACTTACCTATAGGTATTTTATGAAGCATTTTTTTCTATTATTTCGTGGATTCGGCCAGTTTATTCAAGTGCTTTGCTATATTTAACATAACATCAATAAGTTTTGAGTATAAAAATTACAACATCAAACGTAATTTTTCATTCAAATAAAAAACATTACCCGCCTTTTTGCGCAGTTGGGAAAAATTTAAGTCTCTTTCCAAACATTACAAGGTTACCTATATTGAATAATTTCAATTTTTACAACTGTTTACAACTGTGCATTATAATTCGTAGGTCATTTATTTTTTACATATTGTAGACATTCTGTTCTTATGTAAATTTCCAAATACTTTACATTCAATTGTTGATAATTTTTAGTTTTGCTCTTTGTTTTTTGTATACCTTACCTCTGTTGAACTATTTAAATAGGTATTTATTTTACTCTTCATTATCCGTTTTTTGCTGGTTTTTTTTTTGCATTTTCTTTGTGGTTGCTGTCTAACATAAAAAATATCGCAAAAACACGAGTTATTATTTTGCCAAAAAGTGTAGGTATATCTCTCTGTATAGATGCGATATTTCTCTGAAATATCCCATTAGGTCTTGATAAAGTAACAAATAAAAGTTTTATCTAGGTCTTACAACACAGTCAGGGCTTTATTTATAAATCCTTCTCATTTAAACCACTGCTAGGGCGTAAGATAACTTGGAGCCGTCGAGAGGGTGGGAGGGGTCACCCTCGGGATAGATTTGAAGGTACAATCATTTTTTATGCGAAGGGGAGAGTAGGCGATACACTGGGAGGGTGGTAATGAGATTGGGTATGAGTCAACATTAGTAAAGAGTATACTAGTCAAGAGTACTAGTAGGAAAATTCCAAGATACAAAGCCCACTTATTTCAAAAAATAATGTAGTGAGAGAATCTGTTATAGCCGGTTTAGCTATAGATAATATTCAGTTTTAAGAATTTAGATATTCTCAACGCATGGTAAGCCTATGAAAATAACTAAGAATCGCGTAAAAATGTGCTCTCGCCTCTTTGAAAAAATGATAAAGTTTCTGTGGATTAAATTCGAATCTGATATAAAAAGAAAAAAATACCGACGCTTCTAAATGCTACCCAAATATTGATTGAAGTAGACAACAAATTCTTCCAAAAACTCAAGTGAAAATTCCCTCCTTGATGGTTTCTCCCGCTGTCCTCGGCCGCAGGGCCGGGCCTTCGTCCCTCCGTAATAAAGAGCGTGTCCCGAAACTGCCATAAAAGCTGAACGCATTACTTTTTACTCGCGATAAGGGCGGTTTTCTTCAGGGCCCTAAATGCGGGACATATTTCTGCGTAAGTATCTACTGGAGTTACTGCTATTGGATCTAGCTCGAGTTTGGGTGTAGTGATGTGATCCGTTGATAAGATAAATAAAATAAATAAATAACGCTGGACACAGCGTTATCTAGCCCCAAGCTAAGCAGAGCTTGTGTTATGGGTACTAGATAACTGTTATACTCAATACAATACACTACATATATATATATTTTTTATTGTTCGTAGAAAACACCCATAAGATAGGACGATAAGATTTTTTTCGTCCAGCGTTATTGATTTATTAATCTCTGTTTTAGAATAATTTTAGTTTACGTCTATACTCCTAAACTGTAATGACAAAATTCAATATAACTTCAATTCGTCGAGCTTTCTTTTGAATTTTTTTTGGAATGTCTGGCTGGCTATAAATAAGTTTCGGTTGAACATATTGCCGAGCCCAGAAATTACAGTGATTTCTCATAAATAAATTTATTTCAGACACTAATAAAGACAGTCCACTTAACGAGAAACATTTTAAAAACATGCACAGTAACACACAACACGAAACACTAACCAGATAACATGCACCTTCGTCCAGTGATGCATAAAGGCCTCCCCGGGAGGCAGTGTCCAGCCTTCTTGCAATGACCAGTAGGTAATTGTTGGCGCTGCTACACAACTAGAGAACGGCGTTGCTGATGCGCAGGGTGCGCATCAGCAACAACATTCTCTTGTGCCTCCGCTTTTTTTTTCGAAATGACTATTATGTTGCTGGCCGCAGATGGCCACGACAGCGTTACCGGACTTTTAGCGATTGCAGCAGAAGGCACCTCACCGGTAAAGTTGGGCAACACGCACAAGAACCACCACTAAGGTGCCTACCTCGACTTAGGCTGTTGCCAGATAAAAGACATTCCATAAGAAATAATAGAAATGAAGACTTGCCGTTATTGCTTTTAATCAGGAATGTCTAAAAGACATTCCTGATTAAAAGCAATAACGGCAAGTCTTCATTTCTATTATTTCTTATCACAATGACACTGGGTGTCACGAATAGGAACGAAACACGTCATAGATCGATGTGAAATAATAATAATTCATATATTAAATCAGACAACAATTTAGGTCCATTTTTGTTAGTAATTTGTCTTAAAATCTATGTTAAAATATAATATAAGGACAATAAATCAAAATTGAAAAGGAAGGTTTAAGGACCTTTACTCGTGTCAATCAATCTGTCTCAAGCGAGACTTTCTACTTGATCAGGAGCCGAATAAATGCCTTCATTACTGGCAGGTCATAGCTATCTGGAATGACCTGCAGGATGCTGTTGGAACTGCCCCGCACTCTGCTGAGCAATGAGGCAGTTTTCTTACGGATGATGGTGTGAAAACCATCGACCCGTGCCTCCGCAAACATAGTGGATGCCACGATGACAACGAGTTCAGAATCAATCAAGGAAATAAAATGCAAAGAAGAACGACAAAGGAGTACCTACCTACATACAGTTGTGAAAGTTGTCCCAACACTAGCAGAATGGTGGGTGCCCAATGGACAACCAAGGGCTACCCGGATACCACTCGCATTGAGGACATGTCGGAATGCAAGTATCGTAGATATTTCATTCAGCGACCGCCAGCTTACAAGAACTTTGCAATTATCATTACTATGGTTATCTGTTTTTATAGTGTTTACTCCAAAGGAAAATTAAAAAAAAATACAGTGTTATTGGTTATTCACTGACTCTACGTGAACTGCCGGTTCTGCCCATCACCACGAACACGTTTTTGAAAACGCCAGGTCTGTATTCTTTAAGTTTATTTTGTTAATAGGTATCACCGTCCATAATCGTTCCTTAGAGGCTTTTTAGGAATTAAACTAAAAAACGCCCTGAATTAACAGTGGGAGAGGGGGTGGGAGATCGGTCTTCATTAATTCATTGGGTTCCGTGTTTACATTTTACATCACTGGTTATCTTCACGAGCGTTTACGTGATTATAGACAGAACCTGTTCACACAGTGTAAGTGAATTACCAATAACCCTCTATACCCCAAAAACTATCGTCTCAGGCAGGACTTGAACCCGCAACCTACCACTCTGTCCGAGAATACGTTACCAACTACGCTCCTAAAAATCAAGTTCATTTCTCTTCTCATTATTACTCTTATTTTTTATACTAAGTTTAATAATGTCCTGCGCACATGGCTTGTCTCCAATCTCCATTGAGATTGGTCGTCGTGGCCGAAATTTGGCTAGGGGATATCACCATCACTGTAAGATTTACTCTACTTTCACTCTAATTGCAATCTTCTGTGGTTTGAGGAAGGAAAATTATCAAAAAAATTAGTTTCCTACCTTAACAGAGCATTTAGAGTGCTCAAAATGGCTATCACTAACTCTTATTGTAGAAAATTACAATGCAATGAATATTTGGTTTTGTGGTTTTAGTAAATTTCCTTGTTACGCAATTTTATTTGCAAAATTCCAACACAATAAACGAATTTAATCTTACTTGTAATTTGTGCAAATTATCCTTACCAAATTTAACAGGAATATTCTTTGCATTGAAGGTTGGAAATACCAAGTGCTATTACTATTTCGGAATCTCAATGAAGTGGGCAAGTTATCAATAGTTAGTCCCTCAAGTGACCCAATTTTTTTTTAAACGGCAGTAAATCAAACTTTTGAAAAAAAAAAGGCATTTTTGATAGACTTATTTAAAAAAAAAACTGTTATTTTTGGCACACAACTGGCGGTTAGCATTTAATAGTACAGTTATCCAAGAATGCTATAAAAAAGTAAAATAATTACATAGGTAGGTACTTGATTTGTGACTTGAAATATCCAATATTAAAACCGGGAGACTTTTACTGATTTTCTTTTTCATATTTTTTTCATTTTCTGAATGATGCCTTCTTCCTGTAGGACAAGGATTATCCACTCTTTACGCCACATCCTTGTCGCTTTCCGTTTTGATCTTTAACATTGTATTACAATAAATTGCATAAGCCAAATGTTATCTCTCTATTAATTACTAAAACCACTAAATTTGTTTTTAGACTAGTTAAATAAGCTAAAAAATCTCACCCAGACACGTTAATAGTAAAATAATAATTTAAAACATTAGTCAGGCGCCATACCTCTATTTTGTTGTTTTAATTTTGAAGAAGTTATTGCGGTTCTTTAATTTGTAATATAATCAGCCTTAAGGCTCTCTGATTCCTGGTTTTATTAGTTTCTAATTATTAATTATTTTCATAAATATTTTGGTTATACATATTACTCATGGTATAACCCTTTCCATTATTGCATCACACTTTCCTTATTTAGTGTCTATTTATCTTTTACCAGTAAATTAAGTAATAAACTTGTTTTCGCAAAATAACTCATGACGCAAATCAACCAAAGATACCTATGTAAAGTTTACGTGCCATTTGGAAAACACTTTTGAATGGGAAACTGAAAAGAGTTCGGGAAGAGGAAAGTCTATTTTATCTACTCAGCCCGTGAGCACTGCTGATGACTATGCGTCAAGAGGAAAGAGTGAAGAGTACCGGAAGCTTTAAAAATAACCTAGGTAACTCCATATCGTGAATAGCTATACCAATCGTGGGTTTTCGGTAACTTTTAAGGTAGATTAGTAGATCCTGGAGTCATGCTTCTCCTCTCCAGCCCTCATCTGTCCACTGTTGAACGTGTCTCCCCAAAAACAAGGGGGTGTAGGTATAACCACCACATTTGGAAGCAGCGTTAAAAGTACCTACACAGTGCCTTTCCTCTGGTTCTAAAGGCCGGTGTACCTTACGTTTTACCTTACGTAAAGTAAAGAAGCGAACAAGAAACCTTTACCTTGTTAGGGCGTTAGTTTTCGAGCTGGAGCAAAACTCGTCCCAAGCTTTTTTATCTTCTAGATAATCTGATATTTTGTAGTAAATCTTTTTACATATGTTTGGCAATTTGTTTGAATTTATTTATTGATAATTTTTGCAACACTTGGAGTTTTGTTGTAGAAGACTAGAAGCGTATACATTGCCTATATAAGATACATTTATCTGGTGTAGCCTAGTTAAGGGCACAGCGGGCACTAAGTTTTTCTTGTGATTTGAGAAAGAAAATAAGGAATTTACTTTGACGGTCAGACTTATCTATCAAGCTGATACCAACACATTGAGAAGGTCAACAGATAAATACATTTCTGTTTTATCTTGTTTTACTTTCCCACACGCTAATTGCCTTCTGAATACATAGGAACCGACACATATAACCCATTTTTTATTTACTTACGCTCGTTAAACAATGCCGCTTGCACCTTCTTTGGTTAGTTAACCCTGAGTTGGACTCTACTCTACACTGAGACCAGAGAATAACCTGAAACTAAGACGGGAAATAAATTACGTTCGCCATATCTCTATTCCCAAGACTGGTCCGTAGTAACCTCATCAGCACCATTCCTCCCCCAAATAAGGGGAATTGACAGAATTACCACACTTAGTAGGCAGTGATTGCAGTTAAATAATAATAATAATAATAATAATCTTTATTTCGGACAAGTCCATAGTTTTACAAAATATATAGGTACCTATAGCATAACATTTTAAGAATAACATACTATAGGTAAATAAAAGTAATTACCTATTAAGTAGGTAATATTAAATTTCTACTAAATTCGATTTCTACTTGCGGTTCCCACTGTGGTACACCGATATCAAGTGATAAATAACACAGGTAAGGAAGCATGCAGCTAGATACCCTTTTTCAATTCAATTTGTTTATTTTTCTTTTCATATAATAATGTTTTGATAGGGCAGAAGCCTTTATTCACAAAGAAAATTATAATATAATTCGTATTTACAATTAAAACAATTGAGCCAACTGCAGACATTAAAATTTATTTATAATATAATATAATGATATACTAGTAATATAATATAATGATATATAATTTATTTAATTTCTGCCCTATTAAAAAAAATGTTTTGGGATAAGTCACACTCACATTTTTAACTTTTAAAGCTATTTAACATCTACCTTAGCTTCAATACCTATGTAACTCACTATAAAATATGTTTTTATTCGCCAAAGCTTTGTCAATTGTAGGTAATTTGATTTCTTCGATTTCTTTAGCCAATTCTTACATCGACGGGCAAGCACTGCTTGAGTTGGACGGCTTGAGCGGCACCGAAAAAGCCACATCAGTTTATAAACACGGTTATACTGAAAGTAAATTTACCCGGGTTCAAGAAGAAACCTAGAAATTTCGTATTTAATTAAATTTAATCTAGTTTGGTACACCCAATACTCACTAAAACAATATGTTTGATAAATGGTGGCGTCGGCAGCCAATAATGTTATGTCAATAACAAGTAACAAACAAAGTGAATAATCAACAACAAATATACATTTAGTAGTAAATGGCACGTAGCCCTTATTTTGAACATGACAAATAAACAAATGAATTAGGATACGGTTTGATCACGTTGCATGCCTATGTTATGATTAGTGAACAGATTCAAGGCACGGGGGTGTAACACCGCCAACTTCCTGACCCTGAACTGATGCTGTATTTTTTTTTTCTAGAAAAACCCCATTAACACCTTTACTTTTAAGCCGTTGGTCCTCCGTGACGTCCGTGGGTCCATAAGTGAATGGATTTCTAATTCTAATAATTTGATGCTTTTTAGATAAACTAAAAAGCTACTTAGAATTCTTTAGGTAAGTACGCTGTTTTTGATTTTTTCGGAACAAATTATAATCCTTCAGGAATAAAATTTATAGGTGTCCACGAATGTCGGGATCATTCTCTATACAAATAATTTGACTGTTTTGAAAAAACTAGAAAACGACTTCACAATGTTTTAATATTACATTGTTTTTTAAGTTTTGTGGGAGAAATACTTATCCCTCGGTAATAAAATTTTATGGGACCATTTGCAATAGCGAAGAACCATCAAAATCAGTCTACAATTGACGGTAATCGACGAACATATATACCTATAAAAAACATACATTCAGCTGAACATAAAACCTTCTTATATTTTCGAAGTCGCTTAAAAAGATTGGGCAAAAACTAAAACGATATCGCTAACACCACAGGTCAAACCTGGCTGGAAGCCTACTTGAAAAAACAAGATCATAGGATAGCGTTTGCGCAAAAACTAATCAGAAACTTCGATTTTGGTTTCTACCTTTGTATACTTCCATTCACATATGACTTACGGGATATTGTTCTGGGGGAGAGCAGCGGATGCAAACCGAATAATTCTGTTGTATTTAATTTGTTATTATGTACCTCTATTTTATTTTATAGACCTGTAAACATTATTTACCAATAAAATGAATATCTGACTATCTGGCAGAAACGGGCAATGCGTTATGTACTAGACCTAAGGTTTATGGAATCGTGTAGAGACAAATTTAGGGGAGTAGATGTGATGACAATGGTTGGAGAATACAGAATTTAGAATTTACTTTACGCTAGGAACAATTAACATAATCTTATTTTGTTACGGAGGGACATGTTTACGATAAAAGACAAAAATAACTTAGCTGTCCCAAAAAAGAGGTTATCTAAAATCTCAAAAAGTTTTGATTGCAATTCTATCGAATTATACAATATTATGTTACCAAGTAATGTAAGATCTATGTCTAATATCAAATTTAAATGGTTTGTCAAAAATAGATTTAAAGATAAAAGCTATTATCGATTGGACGAAGCTTTTGCTGTTAATACTTTTTTACATTCAATTCGATTGATTAATGTAGTGCCTACATTGACATTTGAAATTAGACATTTTTATTTCATTTTACATTTTTACGATGCTATTGCGAGCCACGAAGCTTGTTATGTTATTGTATTTTATCTGTATAAGTACATATTTTGAGTTTTGTTTACAACGAAAACGAAACTTCGATTTTCCTTTTCCGAGTAGGCCCCCTAATTCTATTGTTTTGTATGGAGACGCGAGATCTACCGCTTTATTTAACTTCGCTAACTTTGCGCCTGCGTCAGCTAAGTTCGGAAATAAACACATTGATTATAAAAAAAATACTTTAAGTAAGTGTCTGACATGTGTCTAACATTCTAAGAGGACATTCTATTTTTAAATCCGAAGGTTAATTGATAAATTTTTGAAGTAAGTTCCTATACTTAAGCATATTTGAAATGAAAAATTCAAACACTTCGTGACAAACTTTCCGCATTATCTAATCTAAGAGCAACTTGTTTTTACCTATTCCTAAAAACTTCGCTATCCTGACTAATTAAATATCATGCTGAATAAGCATAAAGAGCAGTAGCTACTTAAAAACTAAGTAAAATATACCTGTAGGTAAGACTCCCTACGACAGAAACCAAGACCTGTCTATGCACTCTACCTCCCGCCGTAATAAGATTAAAATAAATTGTTAAGGATTAAAATAATCCCGAAAAATCACAAAAACAAACAACCTTTAGCTTTATTAGCGCAGCGGTACCGAGACAAAAGAGGCCAAATACCGCTATCCGCTACGAAACCTGGCCGTCTATTGTTTTATAAAGTTAATCTCTTTTATCAAAACAGCCGCTGGGTTAAAATTGGAATTTCGAATGTATTATTTTTAATCTTAGGGACCGGTAAGGTAAAATCTTTTTCGTAATCTCACTGTCAAAAAGTTTATTTTATATCCTTGCAGAGTATCCTAGTTTTATTTTTAATCCTTTAAAAAACAAAAAGTAGGTACTGAACGAGAATAGTCACAAATTTTTCGGTGCAGGTGCATTGGTAAAAATGTATGGAGTATTGAGCGTATGGCACGATAGAAATTCTCCTTGAGTAGGTTTAAGTCTAAAATTAGAGCATTTCTGTGCGTAACCAAATACTTACCCTATGTACTGATATTTATTTTTTAATCGGCGGTGCTCCGCGATTGGCTCTAAAAAATGGTACGCCCCTCGCTGCGCCTGCCTTGCGCACGCTTTTTATAGTTTATTTTTATTTTGGGCATAAAAAACAACGCATGGGGAGGGCGATACACATAATATCTCTGGATGTGCGCGGGTATTTATGTAGTAAAGTAAGTAGGTATATTATTATGTAGGTAGTAAGTTTTTTTTATTTAGTTTGCTGCATTTGGAGCACACTTTATAAATAAACTTACAAAATAACTCATAACCATTTATGTGTCCTCGCATGTAGAAGCTAAAAGACTGCTTGCTTGCGGAGGAGGAATGGAAAAACATACTTATAGATATGAGTAAGGGTGCTTATATTGGAAAGGCAGGACAATTATTATATTAACTCTATGCGTTAATATCTCACTATCCTCTTTGCTGAGTAGGAACTTGATAACTATTATTATTTCCCGTAATTATAAACGAGACAAGTAAACATAAAAATCACATTACCGCAATGGGATATACATTACAAAAACAATCTAATTTCGTTTTGTGTTTGCCGTTTAGTCATAATAACATGATATAATAACGCCTATGGGTTACCTACAACAACAACAGCGAAAGCACCAAGGGATGCTTATTTTTTTATTATTAATATCGCATAAACAATAACTTAATAACTTGATCCCCTCCCACAGTAGCTGGCTTCGTATTGGTTCGAACACTTCGAATAAAAATAGGCTGTGGGGCGAGCGAAAGGGATGCGCGTATCTGACGCTACCTGCGTCTCTCTCTCCCAGAAAACTCGTCGCCTTCAAATGTAGAATACATTTATCGATGTTTGGAGCATAAAAATTGACAGATTTTTTTCAGTTCATTGTGAGAGCCAGTGGCGTGCAGACGTGGCTCGGCCGCTGAAGCGAAGGGTTGTCCCAAAAAACGATTTGTTGATTTTTGGTGGATATTGTTAAAATCTTTGGTGAAAGCGAGATTTTTGTGAAGTTGGACTTTAATGAGAACTTATTGCAGTGTTGTGTTATAGAAAACTTTTGCTGAGCAGTATTGAGAAGGTAAGCTCTATTTTAATTTTGATAAGCTTTTACAATGTAAGGTTTTTCTCAACTTAGATAAGGTATTTGTGGGACAAACTCAACCGTTTATTTTTCATGTTTATTCAGATCCTTAATGAAAGTAACCTAACTTAAAGTTTGGTTTTGTTTGGCTAGATAAGCCAGCACGTTAAAAGAACTCTATAATATAATATTTACGTCTGTCGATGCCGTCGGCTCTACAAAATATTATTTAATTACGTAATATACGATACAATTTACTCTAAAAATACTTCGAGAAACAAAGTAGGGCCAGAAACAGGCCTTTGCCTAGCAGTGGGAGACAAAAGGCTCATTTTTCACATAAAATATATTATGGATACATGTGATTGTAATCGAATTGTACAGTTAAATCTCGATGTATCCAAATTCTTTCCTACCGTCTATCAATACCGAAAAACAGCCTTTTAACCTTTTTGCAACCAATCAAGGTCAAAATTATATCATGCCTATTCAAGAAATATTTTAGTAAACATATCTTATTTATTTATTTATTATTAGTACACCTATCTATACGAGTCTAGCGTAGTAGGTATCAACACTTCCTCTGCAATTTATAATAGAGCTTTGAAAGCATTAATTTCTCAAATCATATACATTTTTTTTTATGTTAATCATTATTTCAGCTGTATAGGTATCTTGACTAAAAAAAAATTTTAATAAATCGGCAATACTTAATTCTATTAAAAGACAAAATGCTAATGTGATTGATGTTTCCGTCAGGTCATCCGAAATCACTAAATAGGTACCCTACTTGTTAAATGCTAATAACAAAGGTTTTTAAAAAGATAGTTAATCACTATAATTTACACTTCAAAGAAAAATTACACTACTAGCCAATTATCTACATTCGTCGGCACCTTTGCAAATTAACTAATGACTTTTGCAAATTAATAAACAATGAATATCTATTAGCAAAGTCCACTGTACCTTTTTTCATTACGAAATCAGAATCTATCTTTGTAAAAAACACTTCATAGAAGTAGATAGTCTTTGAAGCGGTTTTATCGAGTTCTACTTCGCATAGGTATCTGTTTAATTGTTGAAAAAATTTGTTGTCTCGATAGATGCCATAAAAATACGTGACAAACGCGTTCCGCATTTTTTACACCGCCATTATTGCTGAACTGGCTCTTATTCTGAAAACGAGTGGTTTTTGAAGAACAAAATGACACGAATAGTTTGCTAAGCACTTTTGTCGTCTAACGAAGGCTACATACTTTTCGACCTCATTTGTGGTGACATTCTTTTATTGAGCAAGTTCTAATTCTGTTTTTCTTTTGTTGTAGAATGTTAAGTTGCGCGTCTCCCGCCGGCATGCCGCCCGCGCCGCATTCAGGTCACTCTCAGCCCTGGGGCTCGCTGCTGCAGCCTCCACAAATCGTAAGTTATAATACTTATAACATACCTTGTTTTCATGCATATACACATGGTACAGACAGCGTCAGAATGAAGTAACCCCCCTGCTTAACACAATGCAGGCTAGAATCCGATTTTTTCTTTTTTTTATCTATGCGTTCTGTTTTTATGTTTCCTAAATAGTAATATAATTTATTTTCGACTTTTAAAACTCCTACGATTAACAGGTTTGGATTTAAACCTGCATGTGTTTTGCAGGGGGTTTACTTAATTCTGACGCTGACTGTACATGAACATGGAAATTGAAATTAAAAATGGATTCTAGTACTTTAAGAATGGATTTGTTTCATTATCTAATATTAAACTGTTTTCGTAGAAATCGGAGCCAATGGACGATGGCAGTTTCTCGAAGGAGCAGACAAGCGGATTTTACTCAGAGGGCTTCCACAGCGCGTCGCCGTCATCCTCCAAGGACTCGAACGGCCACTCGCCCCGCAGCGTGGGCAGTGCCGGCGAGCCCTCCCCGTTCTACGACATGCCGCTCAAAGCCAAGGCTAACCTAGGTATGCACTTAGACGCCTTCCGCAACGGCCTACCTTACAGTCTCCTCACGCCGCCCGGCTTCGAGCCGCGCTCCAGCGACGGCAGGGAACAATCGCCGGGATATGACGGCTTCTCGCCCAGAAGCCTACCGCCGCCTACGCACGTGTCGACCCCTCTAGCCCGTGCAGACGCCACTCCGCCCAAATCACCCAGAACGCCCTCCTCACCAGACAGAGATGACAGGCGCTCCTTCGAACGTTTTCATGATTCAGGCTTCGACGTTCAGGGCAAAGATCACGACGATGATCGCGATGGATCCGGAATGGATGAAGATTTCGATGAGCCCGGTCTACGCGTCCCGGCGGTAAATTCGCATGGCAAAGTTAAAACATTCAAATGTAAGCAGTGCGATTTTGTTGCTGTTACCAAACTCAGTTTCTGGGAACACAGCAAGGAGCACATCAAACCGGAGAAGATGCTATGCTGCCGCAAATGTCCTTTTGTGACAGAGTACAAGCATCACCTGGAATACCACATGAGGAACCACATGGGTTCCAAGCCGTTCCAGTGTACTCAGTGCTCGTACTCTTGCGTCAACAAATCCATGCTCAACTCGCATCTCAAATCACACTCTAACATTTACCAATACCGCTGCGCGGACTGCAACTACGCCACTAAATACTGCCACTCTTTAAAGCTCCACCTGCGCAAATACCAACACAACCCGGCTATGGTTCTCAACATGGACGGTACTCCGAACCCTCTCCCTATAATCGACGTGTACGGAACACGCCGAGGCCCGAAACAGAAGCCTTTCAATAAAATGTTCGAGCACCAACAGATGAATAATAACCAGCCACCTCAGCAGCCCACGCCGACGCACCCGCTTTTTGGAAACCACTTCCCCGTAAACCTGCCTTACTTGCCACCAATGTTACCTCATTCTTTCCTTTTCCCACCGAACAATAACTACGAGCAGCGCACTTCTCCAAAAGAACCTGAAATCGATAAGCGCAGTCCATCTCCCCCATCTCTCTTACACCAGCGTTTGGCTATCGAGCGTCCTTCTGAATCTGGAATCACATCTCCACCGGCAAAGTCCCCAGAGATCCTGCCCAATACCCCTACCAAGGTCAGAACATCCCCGTTACAGAGAATCTCGCCTCCAGTCCAGACTACTGATGCCCTAGACTTGACGAGCACTAAAACCAGCGAGGCTGGGTCTCCACCTCCTGCCCAGGAGCGAGCCGCCCCCGTCACTCCCACTACAGCACTCAAGAACAGGAGAAAGGGGCGCGCTTTCAAACTGCAACCAGCAGCTTTGAGACTGCAGCACGAGGATGAGAAAGTTCACAACGGGGAGATATCAGAGTCAGAATCTGAGGCGTCTGTGGAAGTGCCGAGCACGACCGCCCCCAGCTCCTACGCTTGTCAGTTCTGTGACATCACGTTCGGAGACCTAACCATGCACACCATTCACATGGGTTTCCACGGGTACAATGACCCTTTCATGTGCAACAAATGTGGTGAAAGAAGTGCTGATAAAGTAGCGTTCTTTATCCATCTCGGACGAGCTCAGCATTTGAGCTAGGCTTTCTAACATCCTGATCACAAATTGCAATATAATCGCTCAACCTGAAAAAATTATGGAGTTGATACATTATAACGTTTTTTTTATTTCAGGATGTATAAATGTAATTCATGATGTTTTCGGAAAATTCGATTGCAATTTGTCTACACGGTTTGCATAAGTATGTCATTAATTTATATCCCTAGTCAAAGCTTGCTCGTATCGTAAGTTCGTAAGCCATAATCGCCATCGTTATGCCTGTAAATAAATAAATTATTGTAGAGTTTGGAAAGTTAAGGCCAAAGACTTGTGTCGTTTACCATTTTGATTTCATAGCGGGTTGTATTTGTAAGCATTTTAGTGATAATAACTGTAAATAAGTATCTCATAAATCATGTAATAGGTAATATTTTTCTGGAGTGTGTTGTGTATGGGCATATTCATGAATTTTGTATGTAAAGTGTAGATTAAATCTTCAGATTGTGTCTTTCTTCCCTTATGAAATATTACTTCATAATGTCGTAGATAAAGACATAATTTTGAGATTTTTGTTAAATTAATAGAATAATAGATTAAGACGACTTGTGTATTAAAATAAACCACTAATGATGTTGATTACAAAACGTAGTTTGAAACCAAAAGACCAATGTAAGACAAGACTGTAACTCTTGATTAAGTACAAAAATAGAATTCTCGTGGTTTTATTGTTATAAGTGATTGTACATTTGAAAATTAAGCGGTATCGTTACCTATTAGTCATAGTGTTATAAATAAGTCAGATATGAAGTTAAAAAACAAATTGTGTAATAAGTGTATTATGAAATAAGTGAATCAGAGTGTATTTATATTCGAGAAAATTTATCATATTTATTTATCCTCTACGAAGTCGCTGAGTAGCGGTAGTTTAGTATGTGAGTTATTGAAATATAAGTTTTGTTTGAGTAGAAATAAAAAAAAAAGCATGTGTGCTTATTGTATGTTCTAATGTACTATTGTAACAGTCATTTACCTCAATCTACGTAACTATCGTGCGATCTTTTATTTGTGTGTTGGAAGCGTGCGCATAATAAACATTCAATTTTAATTTTTAGTTTTTAATCGACCTTCCCTTATGATTAGATTCAGATTCATTTATTGGTATACTATGTCCAAAGACACGGTGGGAAGATGAAATAAGATCTACCCTTGGGCCATATTGTACAAGAGTGGCAGAGGACAGGTCTCAATGGAGGCAGTTGGAGGAGGCCTATGCCGAAAGACACACCAAACTGAGAGACATTTTGTAGAAGTAACATGGAAATGGCAACAAAAATCAGTCAAAGAGTAATTGTAGTGAACTAAGTTTAAGAATCTCTTCAATTAATGTCACACAGTTTTGGAAATAAAAGGCTATATTATTATTATTATATTATTGGTATACTAGTTTATGCCCGCGGCTTCGCTCGCGTTGTTTCTATAAATTAAATATAAAAGAATTTAGGTAGGGACCAAAATTCAGTCTAGTCATACAACTCTTACAGGTCAAGGTATATTTTATGAAACGTCGTAAAAAAATACTGAATAACTAGAGCCCATCTAGAGCTACCCTTTTCCAGCTCGATGTCTTCTCTGAAAGAAGATATGAGGCTGAAACGGGCAAGTTAAACTTTATTTAAAACTAATTTATTCCCGCAGCTTCGTTTAAAGGTGATTTCTATCACATGGGAACTGATATATTTGATAAAAAGTAGTCTATGTTTGATTCCAGGATTAGAATTACCTGTATGCAAATTTCAGTCCGATCCGTTCAGTAGTTTTGGCGTGAAGAGGTAACAAACATCCATCCATCTACACATCCAAACTTTCGAATTTGTAATATTAGTGTAAAGATAATATTCATATCTAATGTCAAAAAAGGTATAAGTAGGTACATAAGTTAACAAATTAAATTAAATAAACAGTCAAGGAAAACATTAATCAAATGAAACAATTAATAAGGTAAAAAGACAGCAACTTAGGATCCATAGAGATAATAAGGTACCATGTTTCATATTTTAGTTCTTACTATGTATTGATTTATTGATTTATTATTGATCGCAGGAGGTTGCGGGTTCGATCCCCGCCTCGGAACAAATTTGTGTACGATCTGCAGAAATTTGTTCCGTTGGTCTGGGTGTTTTCTATGTATAATAAAAATATCTATCTATGTAATGTATTGTATTAAGTATATCAGTTATCTAGTACCCATAACACAAGCTCTGCTTAGCTTGGGGCTAGATAATGCTGTGTGAATTGTCCAGCATTATTATTATTATTATTATTATTATTCCAAAAATAAATACTTACAAAAAAACTATTTCAATAACTAAGAAGCTAACCTGAAATGTATGAACATTATTGCCACAGAGCCTGTTAAAGTTATTCTCTGCCTCTCAGAATTACAGTTTTTATAGCAATTTGCAAAAAATTATATGTATATTTACTCACTTAAATTAACAAAAATAGATTAAATTACAAGCGTTTAGTTCCTATCACTTTAGCTGCCAGGGTTTTAATAGTTTTCACATCATTTTTGATTGCTATACTGTAGTTAGATAGCTTAAATAATAATAAATAATGCTGGACAATGCATACAGCATCATAGCCCAAGATAAGCAGAGCTTGTGTTATGGGTAGATGACTGATATACTTAATACATTAATATTTTTATCATTAATAGAATAAACGCAGAACACTCGGGGCAAATATTTGGAGATCATAAATACTTTTGTCCCAAGGCGAGAATCGAAACCGCAACCTCCTATTGCGGCGGACATTCGCCCGCCGCGCCACGACGGTCGTCGTAACCAAGTAGGTGAGTATTCTCGATCCTTGACATCCGAAAAGATCAATTTGTTTTACCTAGGTTTTGAGGATGATGTCACCACACCACCTTTCAGTGTTGGTGTCAAAACTTTCAGTGCCCATGAAGCACATGTGTATCCAGCGTGTTGTGACTGCGTTGCTGCCCGCTGTGGTCCACTGAAGATTAATTTAAATTAGATTCACTTTAATAAACACAATAATAACATGACAGATTTTTTTTTCTAATGCGTTATTTCTAGCACATTCACTAGGTTCTAAATTTAACTTAGGCTTTAATACTCGTTACTCTAATTAAAAATTCTAATAAGTTTAAATTTATTTATTTTATTTAGACATTATAATGTCTTAATTACCCAATTACAAATACAGAGAAATAATAGTAAACATGATAAACAGATTTTTTTTTTTAACGAAAACTATATAAATTTAGCAGAGTTACTAAAATTTTACGAACAAAAATCAACAATTATAAAAACAGAGGCGTTGGCAACGAATGCATAACCTAGAGCAAAATCGTAGGCCTTATTTTAATAGCCAACCCATAGTATAGCCACTCTTCAACATAAAAAATAAACGTTAGTAGTAGGTACTACCTATACTTAATTTAAATAATTAAAAATATTCTGCAATTGTACCGTCGAAGTTAAAACAACGGCCTAAAAATAGCGTATTCTCTTGTCAGCCACACTTGTTATTTATGAAGCTGTTTTTTTACAAAACAATGTATTCATGTCACCGTTACGGTAAAAACTTGTTATGAATAATAACTCAGAGCTATTTTCGAACTCTTTCTGGAAAGTCTCATGTACTTAATAATAATAGTAATTATCTAGGTACCGTACCACCTAAGTTAGTTTTTTTTTCCATCTAATCTTCATCCCCTCTAACTTAATCCGAGACTTTTACAATCTTAATTTTATATTAACGTTTTTCAATTTATTCGTCTATTGTTTATAATCTACTTTATTTTTCGAAGTTAGGTATCACAATTCTAAGTTAGTTAGGTATCACCTAAGTTAGTTAGGTATCACCTAAGTTAGTTAGGTATCACAATAATCGGGGAAGGGTCGACAAAAATTATTTCACACAGGTGATACCAATTTTTAGGGTTCTGTACCTCAAAAGGAGAAAAGGTACCTTTATTAGGATCACTTTGTTGTCTGTCTGTCTGTCTGTCAGTCCGTCTGTCAACCCCATTTTCTCAGGAACGCGTGGAGGTCTCGAATTGAAGTTAACATCAAATACTCAAGTCCGTAACCTCTTGGAGCCGTGATATAAATAAAACTTCTAAGTCAACGCAATCAAAAGTTACAGACGCTTATGTCCAAATATTTTGAAATTTCCAAGAGAATCACATGCACACAAAACATATAGGGTACTGCCCGTTGACCTAGAATCATAAAATTTGGCAAGAAGTAGTCTTACATAATAAGAAGAAGGAAAAATCCAAAAACTGAAAATTTGTAGTTAATTAAAAAGAAAATATTATTTTGGCCTTGGACCAAAACTTATAGGGTAGGTATACAATACACCTCCCGTTAACCTAGAGTTCTAAAATTTGGCAAAAAGCAAGGTTTTATAATTATACGGAACCCTCGGTGCGCGAGATTAACTCGCACTTGACGTTTTATTCGTAGGTAAGTACTTAGGGTTTTAACCGACTTCGAAAAAAGTTGGCGCTTCTCGTCAATTTCTCCGTAATTGATGGGCCGATTTGAATGATTCTTTTGCAGTTGAATACAGAATGATTTCGAGGTGGTCCCATAAAAATTAGTCCACTGCTGGACAAAGGCCTCCCCTCATGAGCGCCATAGCGCCCTGTCTTCAGCTTGCCGCATTCAGCATCCGCCTGCAGTCTTTCGCAGATCCCACCTGGCTGGAGGGCGCCCTGAACGCGGTTGTCGGTTCTTCGCGAGGTATGGCCGGCCCACTGCCACTTGATTGGTAATTCTTTGAGCTATGTCAGTAACTTTGGTTCTATCTGGCTATTGTCCTAATTTATGTTGATACAAGTAGGTAAGAGCTATTTTTGATAATGTGCTATTTTTAGCCATTTTGGTAAAACATGCCATATACATTTACAGAGATATTAGGTAGTAACAGAATAAATGAGTAAAATAATTCATATAAGCTGACGCGAGTTTAATGAGGACCATTGTTTAAAAACTCAGAAATTCGTAATTATATGCCAATTTTTAGTAAGTAAAGGCAATTTACCTGCCACATTGTTTTGCCATTTTTTGCACAAAAAAGATGACATTCAACATAAGGTCGCCATCGTTTGAAAATGAAACCCAGACAATGATTTATCATCATTTAACCGACTTCGAAAAAAGAAGGAGGTTCTATATTCGTTTATTTTTATGTTTTCATACTTTTTTTATGGCCGATATTATAAATTCTTACGCTAGTGTATAGAAAATTATCCCGAGGTAGTTCCATAAAAAATATCCCCAAGGGTTTATTAATTATACAAAACTTAAAAGGGTAAAATTAAGGGATTCAAGTCGATTTTTAGTTTTTTCAAAGCAATCAAATTATGTCTTTTAGACAATCTATCAAAAGAATCCCAAGAAAATAAAATTGGATAAAACAAGCTGGGCTGCATCCCGGCTAGATAATGCTGTGTGAATTGTCCAGCATTATTAATTATTATTATTATTATTATTTCCGCGTAAATTTAATAAGGCAACTAGCAGACATCATCCACGGTGGGTTTTACTTGGTGCTTTGTGCCAGGAAAAAATATTTGACAAGCCAAAAAAAACAAAAAACTACATACACCTAACTGATTACAAAACAAAGAATTCGGGACGATCTTGTTTGTAGTAAAAAATAAAAATAATACTAATAATAATTTAAATAAAACGTCAAGTGCGAGTCGGACTCGCGCAATTTGGTTTCCGTTTGATTGTAAGACCTTGTTTCTTGCCAAATGTCATGATTCTAGGTCAATGGGCGGTGGGTACCCTGTATATTTTGGTCCAAGGAGAGAATCAATTTTTTTTTAGTTAATCTGACTACAAATTTACAGCTTTCGAATTTTTTTAAGGCTTCAAGAGGTTGCGAACTTGAGAATTTGATGTTAATTTCAACTCGATACCTCCACGCGTTCCTGAGAACTGAGAATAGGAGGTTGACAGACGGACAGACAGAGAGACAGATGAACAACAAAGTCATCGTATGAGAGTTCCTTTTTTCCTTTTGAGGTACGGAACCCTAAAAATACACTTTTTAGTGTGTAGGTTGGTAGGTAAGGTACCTAGTAATGTTAAAAAACATAAAAGGATTTTTTCTCGAAACCTTTCAAAAAAACAAAATTTTATCGCTCTGAATGTGTTTTATCTACTTACCAACAAAATATTCGAGAGGCGAACAAAACTTTACTGAGTCGTTACTTTATTAACTACTAGTATATAATACTTCATTGGTCACGAAATCATTTTTACTTTTAGCGCGTAATATTAAAGAACCTTCTAACCTTACTCTATGGAAAAGTTCCGTACACATGTGACCTCGAATGGGAAAACATACGTTCTCGTTGGGTTCTTGGACCTGGGCCGCGATCACGGTGTGGTAAGGCAAGGCATTACGGCTCAAACGTTAGCAGTTGAACCGTTCGGGTGCGCGTTCACAGGTCGGCATCGGACAATCCGCTGACAAAGTGTGTCCACTGATCGCAATCCCAATGACGTCATTTGCATTATGCGGAAGTTCAGTTCAGTTCAGTTTTTTATTTATAAGAAATTTTCTTACATGTCAAAGTAGGTACAAAACAATGTAAATACCAAGTACAAATACCTAATTGTCTTTTGTAATCTTACCAAGAGTATTTAAATATTATAGTATTATATTATAAGTGTGAATCTACGACATCGGCGTCAGCAAATTTATCAACGAAGAACTATTCTAAATTGTAGTATGCCCTGTCCACTAGGATTCTTCTTAGTTTGTTCGTAAATATTGCACTCGACGCGGAACTAGTTATAGAGTCCGGCAGATTATTGTCGATTTTCACTCCTATTTTGTGTTTTGCTTTAGCTAATCTTATTTTGGGTAGCATTAGTCGGTAACGATTTCTAGTGTGGTAGTTGTGGGTTGTGGTTGTGGGAAAAGTTATCTTCAAGAATCCTCGCCGGCATTGTCGACAGTCCGCTCCGTGCGGTACGGATTTTTTAATGTCAATCCATTGCTGGGGCTAGCGTGGATTGTCCGATGCCGGCCTGTGAACGCGCACCCGAACGTTTCCATTGCTAACGTTTGTGCCGTAATGCCGTGCCTTACTACACCGTAATCGCCCTCCTGGGCCCGTGCTCTAAAAAACGAAATCGAAGTTTCGGAAACGTTAATCTTATGCAAGTGGTATAAGACTTGGTTTTGCACGACAAAACTTCGATTTTCCTTTTCCGAGTATGCCCCCAGCTTATCTGTAAGTTAAGTTTTTTCACCAAACGAAAAATTAGGTTAGATACGGGATAATAAATCTGTTATCTGTCAAGTGAGCTGTCGAAGCGAGTGTTCCGTATAATCAAATGGTAAGCACAAAGAAGAGAGATAGAAGGAAAAATCTTAGTGAACCTAGTTATTATAAGAAAAAAGTCCTGCATAAGAATAAAAAATATTCTACAATCGAATATTGTACTTTGGTATTTATTTTTTACTGAAAAACTTTTGAATATTTTTACAAGTTGAATATTGAAAGGTATTACGCCTATTTGAATATTGGAAAAAAAGGCGGCGATGGTTGCACAATTAAGTTTTAAATGAGTAGGTAATTTTATAAAAAAATAAAATTACCTACTTATTTAAAATTTTTAATTAAGTTTTAATCATTTAAAACCATACCATAACCAACCTACTCATGTAGGTAATTTTATACAAAAATAAAATTACCTACTTATTTAAAATTTCATTGTATCGTTACCAAACAGATATTAAAAATCACATGTCGGTTTTTTCATCCTGTAAAGTCTAACTTTCAAAAGCATCCACCTCTTCATACCTTCCAAGAAGGTTCATACGTTGCACTTTTTCCACTTTGGCAATATTTTATCAATATAAATCCCATTCAAAATTCAACCCACCGATCGAAAGTCCCAATTGTCGCCTGACCCAAATCCAGCGGATGTTACCTGAAAAAAAAACTTTCAAAGAATTCAACTTAACTCCATACAGATATCAGAACAGCAAATGTTAGGAGAAGACTATTTAAATTACTTCATGAAGTAAAAAGCCTCCGCCATTATTTCTAATTTGTAGTTTATTTGGCCAATAGTGAGTGCTGGCAACCGGGCCGAATGGGTATCACATTTGTTTATTTTGTTTTGCAATCATACAGACTTGGTTGTACACTAGACACGTAACTTCGCCTATTTTGTACAACAATATTCACAACAGTGCAACATCACCACTAGCAACACCGACTCTACACCTTTTCTATTCTTCATACATTCCTATAAAACCATGAATCGGTGGCTCCATAGAAAATCACTTTTTTGCCAAGTTCGTGCCTATGCAGGTGTCATTGCAGGCTGCACAATAAAAAGGTTTTATTTCAAAATACCTGCATAAAACACGCATTTGAATCGCAAAACTTTAGAATTTGGAACATTATGGTTGGATACTTATGTGTACCGTGCAAGGATTTTTTATGGAATGGTTTTGAAAATCTTTGCAAGCACCATTACAGGGGGTCTCGTCAACCGACAAACCAGGTTGTCGGTTAAGAAAAATAATTACTAACCGTCCAACTAGGTGGACAGCATGGTTGGTCGGTTGGTAATAGACGCTCGGTTCGCTAGTCCAGCAATAATGTAGCATGGATTTAAGTAGGTCGGCAGGTCTCTAAAATGTTTACTCAGTTTCCGTTATAATTATAACTTAACTGAATATTTTCAAAAGATTGGTATAAAATATAATGCACACACATACGAACATTGATAAGTAAGTACCTAATTCATTTGGCTAAGTCAACAACGAGTTTAATTTTATTCATGTAAAACCTTTTTGTTAAAACACTGACAATGAGTATTCTTTCGGACTAAAAATAACTATTAGGTACCTACCATTCCGGTTTCATGAAAAAAACAATACCTAAATTACTTCTTTGATAAAAAAACGGTCTGCCATAAAATTGAAAATGGTAGTATTACCTACTCGTATCGGGGTGTTAATATTTAAAAAATAGCATGAATTTAAATCCATTGACCCATAATTTGCGATTCTTCACACACACCTCTCCATTAAATATTTGAAGTGATTAATGAATATCTTAAAATAGAAAAAAATGTTGCCATTTTAAAAGATCGCACGTAAATCCTTTATGCTGTTTGAAAAATGTGTTACATTTCGGTTTTTTTATAAAATAGCAAATAGAGTTAACCTGATAGTGGGAGAGTATCCTGATTTAGGTCCAATGATAGTTTTTTCGGCATCAAGGCTTCATAAAGACACATTCTTAAATCAAATGAACCATATGGCCACTGACTGAGGGTCTTGGATTGCATTTTTTTTTTCACCAACCACGTATTAAAAATAAAATTGCAGTTTTTAGCGTAAAGAGGCGTTTCGGAGGCGGCACGCTTCGAAACCTCATAAGCGGCGAGTTTTTTTATACCGCCATTTTTTTTGCCGCCAAGAAGGCAGCTGTTGTTTGATGACCACTCATGCTGTCCATTTTTTTATTTCGGATAAGTGATACTACTATTGGGAATTCTTTGAAATACCAGATGTGGATTTTCTTGGAAATGTGTGTTTTATGGAGACAGTCCAGGAAAGTTTTCAATCATTGCATTTTTTCCGTATAAATAAACCTCGATTACCACTGACTGACTGACTGACTCACTGACTGACTCATTGACACGATTGTTCTCCCTGATGGTGGATGGGAAGGTATGTTTTTTTTTGCGGAATCGTGTAGAGTGGTCGGGGGTGACTTGGGGAAAATCCCGACTTTTTGAGATTTGCCCCCCCAGAGCCCACCCCTCCCTGTGACAGCCACCGCCGCGAGCTGCTTGCAGCTCGCGCACTTATAAAATACTAGTTTCCGTATAAAAATAATATGTTACTTAGTTGTGTAAAAGCAAATTAATTTCATTTAATAAGTAACCTTAATTTAGAAATCAGTACGATGAAACAGGGAAAAGGGACAAAGGTTTTGAAAATATCATTGAAAATAGGTATTGAAAATCCAAAACCTTTTTCCAATGGTATTAGGGGTAAGAAAACTATCGTAGACAAGGTACCAAAATGATTTCTAAGTAAATAATTACTACGGAATTATTGAATTGATAGTAAGAAGCTTAAGAATTATTATTTTTATTTATAAACAAAGCAAGATATGTACGTGTCTATCCATCGAAGTCGACTCTAAGCCGCACATCTGCATTATAAAGCGACTTTTTACGCACAAATCCGTTTTTTTACATGTCTCTAATCCCCAAAACAAGCGAAGATATTATTAAAACTTCGATTTTGGCGCGTTCCAGGAAGAGAAAAAGGCACAATATTGAAAGGATCGAAAACTCTAACAGTAGGTTAAGAATTATTACTTAAAAATTTGATACTCTATGATAATTCTATGTTTCGCACATTTAATAAGAGAAAATAGAAATTACTCAATACATTTTTTTAGCTTATAGGTAGGAATTGAAAATCTTCTAGTATTTTTCGCATTTTAAGTAGAACTAAATAATATATTTCTATTTTTAAGTTACCAGCGAATATCTCATGTTCTGAATCCGATTCAAATAAATATTTGATTTCAATAAATTTTGGTTTTTTTTGATCAGCTCGTTTCGTTTCGTAAAAGCCAAGAAAAGAAAATTTTATCCTCTCGTTTTTTTCTGTAATTCCTAAGTGTGTCTACTGTGCGTTCGGAAATTGTGCCCGAATGCAACACTTGCTTAATCTTCTATCGACACATGCCTCTCTATTATTTCATTTTCTCGGTTAGAGACACGTGTTTCGCGTTAGTTCGAACCGTTTTTTATATTACACAAATAAATTCTCAACCAAGGACCTATTGGTTCCATCGTAATATGGAGAACCTGGGAAAAAACTTATTTTCCAAATGAATTCGCCATATCTTTCAATCGACACCATGCACCACCAGAAGAGGATTATCGAATTAGACACCACAAATAAACTGTCCAAAGGAATTATTTATTTCAATCGTCATAACCATTTTAGACCGGCTGGTAACAACTTATTTTAGAATGGAATACATTTATTTATTTCGAATCATATTTGATTGCAAGGACATTATTTTGTTTTAATAATTGTTAATTCTGATAGACCGGATAAAGCATTGATTTTCCTGTTTAATTTTCCGACCTGGTGCGGAAAATACCTCCGTACTAAACTTAACCAAAATACTTAGGTTCGTAAGTACTTAGTAGCAAGGTACGATTGTACTTTCCATCTCCCAGCTTAGAGTTTATGTAAGAGTACTTTCTCGTAAACCTAAACTAAAAGGTTCTTTTAGAGGGGAAAAAACGATAAGAATAATGGAATCTGTTGTTTTATTTATTTCAAATGTGATGAATACGTATGGAACGTTCCGTTTCTCCCTCCATAGGGCTTTAATAAATGCACTGATTCGAAATTCAAATGAGACTGGCCGAATTTATGGGAGCTCTCCCTCTTTTCCATTCCACCCTCTTTACTTTCCTAGTCCGTTAAATCAGTAGGAATAAAATGTTTTTATCTATAGGTAGGTGCTACGAGAAGGTATTTTGTGGCACTTTTTTACATCATGGTCACCCCCATAACTATTGAACTAAGTAGGTATACTTTTGAACTATTATAAAGGGTAGACAATTTTTTCAATGAGAGAAAATGTTAATACACAGACCATTATTATTTTACGTCAAACACGTCGAGCGATGTCGGGATTTATTTATTTAAAAGAAAGTTTTTATTGTAAAAAGATAGGAAAGGAAATGCAAAAACGCGAGTACCTGCTTTACACTGTCCCTTTACAGCCACATGCACATTCCATTTTAAATGTTATTCCAGTGATTGCCATATTACAAAAATATCTTTTAGATCTTTACTAGGAGAAAAAGTTTGTCATAATGGCGATCTTTTGTCCAATTAAAAGCGGAAAAGAGATTTCAAAAATATGTTCGTAGGTAACTTTTAATCCTTTTGTGAAACGAATCGCATGTTCCATTTATTTTAGCAAAAAATAAAGGATGCTATAGTTTTTTGTCGTTTATGAAAAAATTAAATTAATAGGTACATGTTTTTCATAAATTCGTGTATGGCATGACCAGCAGCTGGTCAATTCAGACATAAGTATTCGTGATACTAGTTAATAGATACTATTTTACATTTTCATTCATTTATTTCTTTATTGAGCACCACCAACAGAGGATTCACTTAATTTTGATTAAGTGCGAATAAAAAACATAATAAAATGAACCCATGAGCGGCGTGTGATACACTCACGACAACTGAATTAACTATCTAGATCCGTATACATCATGGTTTAAATCAAATGTTTTTTTTCTAAGTTATTAAATAAAAATCTACAGAACTACCTATGAAAAATAAATTATCAAGCAGTCTGAAAAAGTCATCTGTTTCTGAGAGCCGAAAAGTTTTTGGGAATTCTAACAAAAAACTTTCTATTTGGCCTCAAAACATCTCTTAAAATAGAAACTGTTTTCTTCAATTTACATTTTATTATTTTAACTCATTGTGACAAACGTGAGCGACATAAAAATTAACCCGTCAATAGCAAAATGGGTACAAAATGCAAATCTCCTGTTTGAATATGCAAATATATTACTTTTAGTGTCGACTACAAAAGACCGGCACCCGACGTCGCGGACCGTCGTAAAAAGCTTAGAAAAATTACAAAGAAAATGTTCTAAATATGACCGAGGCTAACGGTACCTGTACCGACGCGGTAAAAAAGGGTTGCCAGTCATCAAAAGCACAGTTTTTGCGATCGAAAATCCCTTTAACTTGATTAATGGACAATAGCATTAATTTTGTTGCTCTTTGTTTTTTTAGGTTGTGTACATAGATGGAGTAACGGGACTTTCGAGGACGGCTTTCATGTTTCCGTTCCGAAGGATTATTGCGAAAAAATTCGACCGGCAAACAAATAAAACGGTTTTGAAAAAAAAAACATTTTTTCTCAGTCGGCCAACCATAAAATGGAAGATTAAATTTTTCTTTAGCCGTATTGAGATTCGAAAGGTATCCCTTCCTAACAAAAGATATGGAATTGTTATGTATAGAGCAACTCAACTTAGCTAATAAAAGTAGGTAAAGTTAGTAAAACTAAGACCTAGTACTTACCTACTCAAACGTTGTATAAACCATCCTAATAGGCCTCCATAATCAAAAAACCAAGACGAGTTGACTATTCCACCCAAAAAAGTAGATATTGTAGTTACCGTTACTTGATTCCACCTCATCTTACTTACCTAAAATCTTTGAATCTCCCGAAAAGGTGCAAACGGTTGAATGAAAAGAAGTGAAGTGTGCCCACAGTTCGAAATTCAAAAACTACTTCCTCCTCGAGGGTAGCACACAATACCGGAACCACGTCACTTGACATTTGCCCGCCCTAAGATAAAACCGCAGAATAAAAAACATACACGCGCCGGCGAAAAAACGTAAATTATTTATTTATATCTTTTTAAACGCACACGGGAGCTTTTTTTGTGCTTTTTATCGCAGACATGTTGATGTGTGGTTGAATTGCGTGTAGAGGTTAATTGATGTTGGGGGGACTTTCATCAAAATTTTAGTTTCAAATTATAATTTCAATGAATGCATGGAAATGGAAAAGTGGCAAAGGGGTTTTGGCTGGGTGACCTTGCCCGCTCTAAGTATATTATAATTGTAGAGTAGAGCAATTCTTTAAGCTTACCTATCAATCTTTTTTTAGTAGCTATGGTAATGTAATATGGCAAAGCCTAAAATGTTTTGGTCGACCCAATTTTTTGGCGTCCAAAGACCGGAGTAGCTATAGCTAAAGGGTTTTGATAGAAGCCATTTTAAGGCAGTGAGACAAAATGCTGACCTAGCTAAAAAATAAAAAAAGCATTTTTGAAACCACAAGAAAAGACTCGAACAATACTAACATTACTTAGACATTAGAAAATAATTATAACGATCCCCCACGAAGCAATTTTTTACCAAACTTTTTATAAGTCTTGTTTTAATGCATTCAAGTCATACTTCCGTCAACAATAACCAAAAAAAACTCTCTTTAAACTAAATTGGAGGGCAATTCACGCGGGGTGCGGTTAAAAAACTTTAGGGGACTTTTTAGGGGTGTTTTTTGCCGAGAAGTGTGTAAAACGCCATTATTGGATAGGCAATAGATAAAGATGGGGAACAAAACGTGATAATCACAGGTTTTATGAAGTAGGTAAGTTTGACTAACCATAGGGTGAAATCACCCCACTGCATTTTTTTGTTTTTTACCGGGTTTATGAAGAAACAATATTTCTTAACAGAGGTAGAGTACATTATATATTTTTTTAAAGAAGGATTTTACTAATAAGAGGTAATAGATAGGTATTTTCTTTATGTGTGAATTGTACCTACCTACAAATAAAATATTGAATAGATCATCTCAATTTTCAGATTCAGAGCAATAGATATGTGGTGATTGAAATATAAAAAGTAGCAAAATACTGTTTTTTTGCAAAATTCTTAACACCATGTGTGTCTACTATTCAATTCAATACAATTCTATATTAATAGCGCCAAGTTACAAGTCAAAAGGAATAAGGTACCTTACCTATGCCACAGATATAATAATACTATACTAGTACCTATGCAATATAGTATTCAATATTGACCTAAGTAATAATAGTATCTAATATAAATAAAGTTAATTAATTATAGAGTAAATTAATTTATGATGCAATTTAAATATTAGGCAAAGCGTAGAACTCGTCTATAGAGCAAAAAGAACTCTCTAAAAGTTTTTAATCAATTTTATATATCATAGTGGAAGTTGCATCTACACGAGGCACGGCTTTATGCCCCTACGTTATCAGAGCATCGCACAATTAAGTCCTAACTTTTTGCAAAACTAGCCAATTTCACGATCCATCAAAATGGATATCTTGATTAGGAGATGCGTATCAAACACGCACGCGCACGCGCACATCAAGATGTGTAACCGATCTTAAGGTAGCCATAATCCGCCATAGCTTGCACAAAAGTTATTTAATCCAACGTTGCTATCGGTCAGTCAACAGGGCTCCTAACTATTGTGCGCATTTTTCGACTCTTGCGCACAAAAGGGAATAATCTCCAAAAAGTGACCCCAAAGAGTACCCTTGGACCATTGAGTCGGGCAGCGGCGATGCCAGAAAAAATATAATCGCGCGTTTGTTGGAATTTTTATGCTTAACGATACAGGATGATGATAGTTCAATTTCAGTATGATCAAACCAATATTATACATGCGAACGTTTTTGTGAATAGATGGATGGATGTATGTTTGTTCACGCCAAAACCACTGCACGAATCGTGCTGAAATTTTGCATAGACTTAGGTCTAGATTTCGACTAACATTATAGGCTTTTTTCTATCCCATAAAATGGATGTATGTTTGTTATTTCTTCACGCTAAAACCACTAAACGGATCGGGCCGAAATTTTGCACAGATGCCTACATCTAGACTGAATAACATGACAAGCTACTTTATATCCCATAAAATTTGGGATGCCCATGGGAAATCATCATCATAATCATCGGCCTTGTTCCGTGTTTAGAGACGATTTAGGTAATGCCTGTGGTTTGGTTGACTTTACGTTTCTTGGTGAGTCTGTATGGGATATAAATAACCCTTAAACGTCTCTGAAGAAACAACGTGGCACCGGGCAGAAAATAGTTCTACATTAAGCGTATACTGATATTCTCAGGCAAATCTGAAAGTTTTAAAACTCTCAAAAAAAAATCCCCGTACCTAGTTGCTTGGATAATTTGAAAAATTAACAAAAAACTAAGTACTCTACAAATGAATGTAATATTTATAAAATAAATAAATAAATAATGTTGGACAATTCAGCATTATCTAGCCCCAAGCTAAGCAGAGTTTGTGTTATGGGTACTAGATAACTAATATACTTAATACAATACACTACATAGATAGATTTTTTTTATTATACATAGAAAACATCCAGAACACCCTGAGGCGGGAATCGAACCCGCAACCTCCTGCGTTGCAGGCGGACCTTCGCCCGCTGCGCCACTGAGGTTGTCAATCAATCTATATATATAAAAGAAAGTCGTGTTAGTTACACTATTTATAACTCGAGAACGGCTGAACCGATTTGGCTGAAAATTGGTGGGGAGGCAGCTTAGAACCAGGAGACGGACATAGGCTATGTTTTATCCCGGAATTACCACGGGAACGGGAACTACGCAGGCGAAGCCGCGGGCAGCAGCTAGTATTATATAATAATATAAAAATATGTATAATAAATAATTTAATAATATGTATAAAATAAAAAAATAAAATTTTAGAGCAGGCAGACGTAGGTAGATATGACTTAAAAATAGAATTGGGCTGTTCTTAATTTTTCCTGTTTATGTGAATAATTTAGTAATCATTAGCTAGCTTAGTAGTTTAAAGTGTCTAAATGCAAAATATACAGCACAAATCATAACTAGGAAGGTAATATTTTCGACAAACAGGTAAAATGTTACAGATTTTTAGTCACCGCCATAACAAAAAAACGTCAAGTGCGAGTCAGACTCGCACAGAGTTCCGTATAATTGTAAGACCTTGTTTCTTAGCAAATTTCTAGGTTAACGCGAAGTGCCCTATAGGTTTGGTCCATGACGAGAATCAAATGTTTTTTTAATAGACTAAAAATTTACGGTTTTTAATTTCAACTAGATACCTCCACGCGTTCCTGAGAAAAGGGGATTGACAGACGGACAGACAGACAGACGGACAAGAAAGTGATCCTATAAGGGTTCCTTTTGACGTACGGAACCCTATAAACTAAAGAAAAACCCGTCAAAATAGAAAAAAAAATGTTATCGTACTAAATAAACGTGCATTATATTTAAACTCTATATTTAGATTCCTCCGTACCTACGTAGTTTTTAATGAGTTGTTTTATCGCGACACCTGTGGCTTCATACTAGTTTTAATGAATTTAGGTAGGTACTTACTTATTAGCACAAGTGTGGCATAGCAGATACCACTCAGAAAAATAACTTTACTTATTCTTTTTCAGTTTGTTTAGTTATTTTTTGTTCTACTTACGTGCTGTGAGGTGCCAGCTTAGAATTTACACCACCACAACTCTTCCCGCGGGTGTCGTAAGAGGCAACTTAGGGATACAAACCGGAAGCGGGCCCAAGCGCCTCCTGCAGAACAATACTACCACCAAACTGCGATCCCCAAGCCGCATACCCAGCATGGGGAAGATGGGCACTACCCCCATGAGATAAAAGCCAGTAAGGCGCTTATCAGGGGAGGCCGCCGTTCAGCAGTGGACCTATATAGGCTGTTGCGATTGAGGTAAAAGAGATCTACCTACTTACTACAAGATTTTAAGCGATTTCTATTTACAAACATAACAACGATAAATTTTTACCTTAAGGCTTATTATTATACTAGCTGTACCCGCGACTTCGTTCGCGATTGCCTTACCTGCCGACTAATTAAGTTCACATTTAACCATAGTCTCTCATATTATGAAACGCCGCCGTCCAAAAACTCGTGTAGGGTCTACGGGGGATAGCATATTGTCATCTTCAATCCCATTCTTTATCCACGCGACTTTTAGCTACGACTCGGCCAGCGTCAGTGTTAAGAAGTGTCCTACTCGTTTGACTTACTCACAGCTGGGGCCCTATTCTGCTATACTAATCGCTTCACTATGACAGGGCTATCGTCACAGAATGACACTTTTTGGTATTCCACCTTGGATGAAAGAAATTATGATGAATGCAGATGGAGAGACGCGCGTCAAGTTTGAAACTACATATTAATTTATCTCGCGCGCACTATCTGGAATTTTATTAATCTAAGGATTCTACGTGATGATTCTGCGACGATTCCATTGTCATACTGAAGCAATTGTTTTGCAGAATTGGGCTCCTGATCCATTTGACTGGACCACCGTAATTTTTTTTCGTTAGTAGGTACAGTTGGCTGTGTACCACAATAAAAAATATTTTTCTGCGGTCCAGTTAGTTTAAGTGGACCACAATAATTAATTAATTTAATTGTACACGAAGTTTGGTTGGAGTAAGACTCCAACCAAACTTCGCTGGACCAGCTAAACCACCATATATCATGTAAGGCAGGAACCTAACTTATTTTTCCAAGACCCACCACCTTAGTAGGTAGGAACCTAACTAATGGGTGCGTCTTGGAAAAATAAATAGATAGGAACTTACCTACCCTTTATCTACTAATTTTTTTCTTCAATCTACAGATTATTTCATCAATCTACTGATTTTCTACTCGACTTTCTGCTGATTTTGTCAAATTCGATCTTGCAACACTGTTTCCAACAAAAATAATGCATGAAATCGGACGACGCGTAGACCAGTCGTGATGCGCGGTTTAAGAATTCTACTTTTTCCTCTCTCCCAGGGGAACCTTACTGAATTTCAGGATAACATGTATTCCATGTCCTTCCTTGTAGTATGAACTCAAAACGTGCCAAGTTACATTCCAACTCACTACCTATGTAGTTTCGGCGTGATGAGCGGTGAAGGAATTTAACTTTCATCCCCTCTGCCAGGGCACCTTACTGAATTCCGGGATAGAATGTATCTTTCCTCATTGTACGAACTAAAATCACGCCGAGTTGCATTCGAATTCATTAAGTAGTTCCGTCGTGATGCGCGGTTAAAGAATTTTACTTTCATCCTCTCTCCCAGGGGAACCTTACTGAATTCCAGGACAAAATGTATCCCATGTCCTTCCTTGAACTCAAATCGTACCAATTCAGTCCAACTCATTCAGTAGTTTCGGCGTGAACGTGATGCGCGGTGAAGAAATTTTACTTTTATCCCCTCTCCCAGGGGAACCTGACTGAATTCCGGGATAAAAAGTATCCTATGTCCTTCCTCGTGGTATGACCTAAAATCGTACCGAGTTTTATTTCAATACCTTAAGTAGTTCCGTCGTGATGCGCAGTTAAAGAATTTTACTTTCATCCCCTCTCCCAGGGAAACCTGACTGAATTCCGGGATAAAAAGTATCCTATGTCCTTCCTCGTAGTATGACCTAAAATCGTGCCGAGTTTCATTTCAATACCTTCAGTAGTTTCGGCGTGATGCGCGTTTAACAAACAGACAGACAGACAGACAGACAGACAGACAGACAGACAGACAGACAGACAGACAGACATGAATGAAAAAAATTGCAGTTTTGGCTTCAGTATCTATAATAGAGTGCCCTCCAAAAAAAATTTTCAAAATATCTTCAATGTACAGAATTGGACCTGTTACAGTTTTATTATAAGTATAGATTACCTTATGGCAAGTTACATGTATATCTTACTAGCTTCTGCCCGCGGCTTCGCACGCTTATTTTCGGTAGGTATAATAAGTTGCCTGAGAGATCTAAGTTAGGCTTTGCTCTATCTAAACGTAAGCCAATTTTCATCTTGATCTGTTCAGTAGTTTTGCAGATCCTAGGTAACTGAAATTCAGATTTCACAAACTTTCGATTTTATAATACCTACCTATTAGTAGGAAATACAAGATAGGCCAGTACTATAAAAATAAGAAGGCTAATAATAAAATAATACATATAAATAATATTTTTGTTATTTTATTTGTCACTTGCTTTTGCCCGTCGATACACGCTTTTATCCGGGATAAAAAGTGAGACAGACTGAGTTACTATAGTAAACCTTAATTTTATACTATTGTCTATACTTTTCATGAAGAAGTCAAATTGAATTATCTTCGTTACGTAATAATCTGTCGGCTAAATATCGAAGCTCTCGTTGAGTTGACCAAAGTTATCGAAAAATGTCGGGGCATTTTTCGATACCGACAGACGCAACACAGTTATTAACAAAAACAAAATTTAAAAAATTAAAAACCCCCCGACAGATTTTCACGAAACATGACTAAGAACACTCGGTAAAATTATCTATGACATAATAAAAACATAACGAAAATCAGTTCATCCGTTTTAGAGCTACGATACCACAGACAGATACACAGACAGACACGTTAAACTTATAACACCCCTCTCTTTTTGCCTTGGGGGTTAAAAATAAACTAGTCTGAAATATTGCTTTCTTTCATTCAGTCTTCATACACTCACTTGTCAACCTATAGGGAACTTCATAGGCGTACATGTGTCAAAAAGAAAATAAACGCGTGGACGGTGTAAGTATCTATAATAGATGAAATTCGTACATTTTAGTCAGTAAATATTATGTTTATCCTACTGACAGCATTGGGCGGAAATGATCATTGTTTTTCTCTCTGTCACTATCTAATTATAATACAGTACAGGAAGAAATTATTAAAAAAAAATTAAATGACATAATACGATAATTCAAAATAATATTCAAGTAGGTACCTACCTACCATATTTTCCTCGATACTTATGTATACAAAACATTAGTGCTCAGTAGATCTGAAAATGTCCTACCTATTATAGTTTTTATTTCTGTTTATTTTTCAATAACAATAATTAAATAATTAAACATGAAGATGATAACAGAACCAAAGTTATCGACATAGCGGGCCGGCCATGTCTTGCCAAGAACCGACAACCGATAGGGTAAACGTGTTCTTGAGTGGAGACCGCGACTAGGCAAACGTAGTGTAGGACGCCCTCCAGCCAGGTGGGATGACGCACTGCCAAAGACTGCAGGCAGATGCTGAATGCGGCAAGCTGAAGACAGGGCGCTATGACGTTCATTAGGGGAGGCCTATGTCCAGCAGTGGACTAATATAGGTTGATGATGATGATGGTGATTATAACAGTAAGTAAATAGGTTATTTATTTTAATGTTTCATGTGAGTTACTAAAATCAGCATATTACCTATGTAGTTTGAATACATATGTTTTATTCTAGGTCTACTAGACCTATATATATGCAAAATTTCATCCCGATCTGCTCAGCAGATTTTGCGTGAAGTTACAAACATTAATCTATTTATCCATCCAAACTACCGCATTATTAATATTAGTGTGAAACATATTATGTTTCACACTAATATTAATAATGCGGTAGTAATCTATTTATCCATCCAAACTACCGCATTATTAATATTAGTGTGAAACATAATATGTTTCACACTAATATTAATAATGCGGTAGTAATCTATTTATCCATCCAAACTACCGCATTATTAATATTAGTGTGAAACATATTATGTTATGCGGTAGTTTGGATGGATAAATAGATTAATGTTTGTAACTTCACGCAAAATCTGCTGAGCAGATCGGGATGAAATTTTGCATATATATAGGTCTAGTAGACCTAGAATAAAACATATGTATTCAAACTACATAGGTAATATGCTGATTTTAGTAACTCACATGAAACATTAAAATAAATAACCTATTTACTTACTGTTATAATCACCATCATCATCATCAACCTATATTAGTCCACTGCTGGACATAGGCCTCCCCTAATGAACGTCATAGCGCCCTGTCTTCAGCTTGCCGCATTCAGCATCTGCCTGCAGTCTTTGGCAGTGCGTCATCCCACCTGGCTGGAGGGCGTCCTACACTACGTTTGCCTAGTCGCGGTCTCCACTCAAGAACACGTTTACCCTATCGGTTGTCGGTTCTTGGCAAGACATGGCCGGCCCGCTATGTCGATAACTTTGGTTCTGTTATCATCTTCATGTTTAATTATTTAATTATTGTTATTGAAAAATAAACAGAAATAAAAACTATAATAGGTAGGACATTTTCAGATCTACTGAGCACTAATGTTTTGTATACATAAGTATCGAGGAAAATATGGTAGGTAGGTACCTACTTGAATATTATTTTGAATTATCGTATTATGTCATTTAATTTTTTTTTAATAATTTCTTCCTGTACTGTATTATAATTAGATAGTGACAGAGAGAAAAACAATGATCATTTCCGCCCAATGCTGTCAGTAGGATAAACATAATATTTACTGACTAAAATGTACGAATTTCATCTATTATAGATACTTACACCGTCCACGCGTTTATTTTCTTTTTGACACATGTACGCCTATGAAGTTCCCTATAGGTTGACAAGTGAGTGTATGAAGACTGAATGAAAGAAAGCAATATTTCAGACTAGTTTATTTTTAACCCCCAAGGCAAAAAGAGAGGGGTGTTATAAGTTTAACGTGTCTGTCTGTGTATCTGTCTGTGGTATCGTAGCTCTAAAACGGATGAACTGATTTTCGTTATGTTTTTATTATGTCATAGATAATTTTACCGAGTGTTCTTAGTCATGTTTCGTGAAAATCTGTCGGGGGGTTTTTAATTTTTTAAATTTTGTTTTTGTTAATAACTGTGTTGCGTCTGTCGGTATCGAAAAATGCCCCGACATTTTTCGATAACTTTGGTCAACTCAACGAGAGCTTCGATATTTAGCCGACAGATTATTACGTAACGAAGATAATTCAATTTGACTTCTTCATGAAAAGTATAGACAATAGTATAAAATTAAGGTTTACTATAGTAACTCAGTCTGTCTCACTTTTTATCCCGGATAAAAGCGTGTATCGACGGGCAAAAGCAAGTGACAAATAAAATAACAAAAATATTATTTATATGTATTATTTTATTATTAGCCTTCTTATTTTTATAGTACTGGCCTATCTTGTATTTCCTACTAATAGGTAGGTATTATAAAATCGAAAGTTTGTGAAATCTGAATTTCAGTTACCTAGGATCTGCAAAACTACTGAACAGATCAAGATGAAAATTGGCTTACGTTTAGATAGAGCAAAGCCTAACTTAGATCTCTCAGGCAACTTATTATACCTACCGAAAATAAGCGTGCGAAGCCGCGGGCAGAAGCTAGTAAGATATACATGTAACTTGCCATAAGGTAATATAATAATAAGCCTTAAGGTAAAAATTTATCGTTGTTATGTTTGTAAATAGAAATCGCTTAAAATCTTGTAGTAAGTAGGTAGATCTCTTTTACCTCAATCGCAACAGCCTATATAGGTCCACTGCTGAACGGCGGCCTCCCCTGATAAGCGCCTTACTGGCTTTTATCTCATGGGGGTAGTGCCCATCTTCCCCATGCTGGGTATGCGGCTTGGGGATCGCAGTTTGGTGGTAGTATTGTTCTGCAGGAGGCGCTTGGGCCCGCTTCCGGTTTGTATCCCTAAGTTGCCTCTTACGACACCCGCGGGAAGAGTTGTGGTGGTGTAAATTCTAAGCTGGCACCTCACAGCACGTAAGTAGAACAAAAAATAACTAAACAAACTGAAAAAGAATAAGTAAAGTTATTTTTCTGAGTGGTATCTGCTATGCCACACTTGTGCTAATAAGTAAGTACCTACCTAAATTCATTAAAACTAGTATGAAGCCACAGGTGTCGCGATAAAACAACTCATTAAAAACTACGTAGGTACGGAGGAATCTAAATATAGAGTTTAAATATAATGCACGTTTATTTAGTACGATAACATTTTTTTTTCTATTTTGACGGGTTTTTCTTTAGTTTATAGGGTTCCGTACGTCAAAAGGAACCCTTATAGGATCACTTTCTTGTCCGTCTGTCTGTCTGTCCGTCTGTCAATCCCCTTTTCTCAGGAACGCGTGGAGGTATCTAGTTGAAATTAAAAACCGTAAATTTTTAGTCTATTAAAAAAACATTTGATTCTCGTCATGGACCAAACCTATAGGGCACTTCGCGTTAACCTAGAAATTTGCTAAGAAACAAGGTCTTACAATTATACGGAACTCTGTGCGAGTCTGACTCGCACTTGACGTTTTTTTGTTATGGCGGTGACTAAAAATCTGTAACATTTTACCTGTTTGTCGAAAATATTACCTTCCTAGTTATGATTTGTGCTGTATATTTTGCATTTAGACACTTTAAACTACTAAGCTAGCTAATGATTACTAAATTATTCACATAAACAGGAAAAATTAAGAACAGCCCAATTCTATTTTTAAGTCATATCTACCTACGTCTGCCTGCTCTAAAATTTTATTTTTTTATTTTATACATATTATTAAATTATTTATTATACATATTTTTATATTATTATATAATACTAGCTGCTGCCCGCGGCTTCGCCTGCGTAGTTCCCGTTCCCGTGGTAATTCCGGGATAAAACATAGCCTATGTCCGTCTCCTGGTTCTAAGCTGCCTCCCCACCAATTTTCAGCCAAATCGGTTCAGCCGTTCTCGAGTTATAAATAGTGTAACTAACACGACTTTCTTTTATATATATAGATTGATTGACAACCTCAGTGGCGCAGCGGGCGAAGGTCCGCCTGCAACGCAGGAGGTTGCGGGTTCGATTCCCGCCTCAGGGTGTTCTGGATGTTTTCTATGTATAATAAAAAAAATCTATCTATGTAGTGTATTGTATTAAGTATATTAGTTATCTAGTACCCATAACACAAACTCTGCTTAGCTTGGGGCTAGATAATGCTGAATTGTCCAACATTATTTATTTATTTATTTTATAAATATTACATTCATTTGTAGAGTACTTAGTTTTTTGTTAATTTTTCCTAGGTAACTGAAATTCAGATTTCACAAACTTTCGATTTTATAATACCTACCTATTAGTAGGAAATACAAGATAGGCCAGTACTATAAAAATAAGAAGGCTAATAATAAAATAATACATATAAATAATATTTTTGTTATTTTATTTGTCACTTGCTTTTGCCCGTCGATACACGCTTTTATCCGGGATAAAAAGTGAGACAGACTGAGTTACTATAGTAAACCTTAATTTTATACTATTGTCTATACTTTTCATGAAGAAGTCAAATTGAATTATCTTCGTTACGTAATAATCTGTCGGCTAAATATCGAAGCTCTCGTTGAGTTGACCAAAGTTATCGAAAAATGTCGGGGCATTTTTCGATACCGACAGACGCAACACAGTTATTAACAAAAACAAAATTTAAAAAATTAAAAACCCCCCGACAGATTTTCACGAAACATGACTAAGAACACTCGGTAAAATTATCTATGACATAATAAAAACATAACGAAAATCAGTTCATCCGTTTTAGAGCTACGATACCACAGACAGATACACAGACAGACACGTTAAACTTATAACACCCCTCTCTTTTTGCCTTGGGGGTTAAAAATAAACTAGTCTGAAATATTGCTTTCTTTCATTCAGTCTTCATACACTCACTTGTCAACCTATAGGGAACTTCATAGGCGTACATGTGTCAAAAAGAAAATAAACGCGTGGACGGTGTAAGTATCTATAATAGATGAAATTCGTACATTTTAGTCAGTAAATATTATGTTTATCCTACTGACAGCATTGGGCGGAAATGATCATTGTTTTTCTCTCTGTCACTATCTAATTATAATACAGTACAGGAAGAAATTATTAAAAAAAAATTAAATGACATAATACGATAATTCAAAATAATATTCAAGTAGGTACCTACCTACCATATTTTCCTCGATACTTATGTATACAAAACATTAGTGCTCAGTAGATCTGAAAATGTCCTACCTATTATAGTTTTTATTTCTGTTTATTTTTCAATAACAATAATTAAATAATTAAACATGAAGATGATAACAGAACCAAAGTTATCGACATAGCGGGCCGGCCATGTCTTGCCAAGAACCGACAACCGATAGGGTAAACGTGTTCTTGAGTGGAGACCGCGACTAGGCAAACGTAGTGTAGGACGCCCTCCAGCCAGGTGGGATGACGCACTGCCAAAGACTGCAGGCAGATGCTGAATGCGGCAAGCTGAAGACAGGGCGCTATGACGTTCATTAGGGGAGGCCTATGTCCAGCAGTGGACTAATATAGGTTGATGATGATGATGGTGATTATAACAGTAAGTAAATAGGTTATTTATTTTAATGTTTCATGTGAGTTACTAAAATCAGCATATTACCTATGTAGTTTGAATACATATGTTTTATTCTAGGTCTACTAGACCTATATATATGCAAAATTTCATCCCGATCTGCTCAGCAGATTTTGCGTGAAGTTACAAACATTAATCTATTTATCCATCCAAACTACCGCATTATTAATATTAGTGTGAAACATATTATGTTTCACACTAATATTAATAATGCGGTAGTAATCTATTTATCCATCCAAACTACCGCATTATTAATATTAGTGTGAAACATAATATGTTTCACACTAATATTAATAATGCGGTAGTAATCTATTTATCCATCCAAACTACCGCATTATTAATATTAGTGTGAAACATATTATGTTATGCGGTAGTTTGGATGGATAAATAGATTAATGTTTGTAACTTCACGCAAAATCTGCTGAGCAGATCGGGATGAAATTTTGCATATATGTAGGTCTAGTAGACCTGGAATAAAACATAGGCTATTTTTTATCCCCTAAGTTCCCATGAGATAGGAATTACCTTTAATACTTTTTATAGAAACAACGCGAAGAAAGTGCGAAGCCTCTGGCAGAAACTATTAGTGACACAAATCAAATCTGTAGAAAACAAAATATAAAATCCTTCAAACACCCTGTATACGGACAATGTGCAGTGGTCGGCCACTCGATGTAGCGAGCAGCTTGCCGACATAAAGGATAGACGCGTGGTCACACACCTGTCCATGAAAAAATAAGAACAATATGGATCCGCCTCTAAGGTTTCAGATGAGACTCCCATATAGATTTGTAGATAAGTATGGATACTTAGATAAGCTATTTTCGTTTCAGTTGAAAAGTAAAAAAAAGTATTAAAATATATATTTCCTTTACCTACTTTAAATCACATCACACTAATATTTTAAATGCGAAAGTTCGGATGGATGGATGGATAGATGGATGGATGTTTGTTACCTCTTCACGCCAAAACTACTGAACGGATTGGGCTGAAACTTTGTACACAGAAATAACCTTAAAACGTTTCCATAGAAACAACGCGTGCGAAGCTGCGGGAATAAACTAGTTTTAAATAAAGTTTAACTTGCCCGTTTCAGCGTCATATCTTCTTTCAGAGAAGATATCGAGCTGGAAAAGGGTAGCTCTAGATGGGCTCGAGTTATTCAGTATTTTTTTACGACGTTTCATAAAAAAAATACCTTGACCTTTAAGAGTTGTATGACTATGCTGAATTTTGGTCCCTACCTACATTCAGCCTAGTCATACAACTCTTATAATGGTATTTTACATATTATTGTACATGGCTCTACCATAAATAATATATACCTTTAAGATTGACTGAGCTCAAACCATTGAAATTAACCAACGCACTTCAAAAGCTTTAAAGTCCCCTACACTTGCAAACATAATCTAGTAGTCACAAACTGCTACTAAAGAGGCAAAGCAAGCGCGCAGCCAGTACCTACTAAAATATAAGAAAGAAAATATGAAACCACTCTCCGAGCCAGATCGATACCACCCGGGGTTTCATCACGTCTATGAGAAAAAAGAGGAAAAAATACATAACTTTTTAGGGGCCGTCTCACCCTCCTACCCCACCCCTAAGGGAGAGGTTCTCCCATCCACACACGTACAGCAAAAAAATATAAAAACAGCTTCGCGCGTGCTACAATAGTCCTCTATAAAATATCGTATCAAATTTATATAATGGGTAGAGCTTTTGTGGTACGCGGAAGGAGCAAAAAAACCTTTTGATTGGACTCGTGAATGAATCTTAGGGATGTTTTGATGGATTTAGTCGACTATGTGGCCATTCGTATTTACTTTTGGTGTTCGTTACTTTGCAGCACGTGGATTTAAAATTAAAGTAAAGTTTATTTTAAAAGTTATAATTTTAAAATAAACTTTACTTTACGTTTAAACACTGGCACTGTTTAAAGTTATGGGTTACAAAGTTATGAAAGTTTTTGTATTTTATGGTTCATAGGTGTTGTGTTGATACTCATGGTCGAGTGGCTCCCTCCGTACTAGTTAAGAGCGTGTTACAGTAGGAACTCTTGCTTTTTTTTTAATTCTACTTTTACTACTACTCTTCTTTTCTACTGGAAAATAAGTCTGTGAGTTCAGTTATAATCTTAATTTTAATAATTAAGTACGTAAAGCTAAAACTTGTTACGCGCAATAATAAAATAATAACATGAACACTTTAACAAAACGTTTGTAAATTTTATCTAATTTACCTAAGTGTGCAGTACAAAATATATTTAACTATGAATCTTTTATGTTTAAGTAACTCTTGCATCTTAAAAGGTTTCCGCTATGAAAGGATTTGAAAGCTGATTTTCTAGATTTTTTTACCTAAGTAGGTACATGTTTTCCGAGTAGGTAAGTTAAGTAGCAACGTTATCACTGGGCTTCAAAGACTTGAGAGTTAGCTCTGAGGTTGGGCGGAAGCCAAATGGCGTCTTTGATCGAATGATTCAGCTACCAACACAGTGTTTGAAACTTATTAACGTTGCTTGTTCGTTGGTTGGTTGGTACCACTGCTGCTACTTTAGTAGGTACCTATTCAACTTATTAACTTAGTCAATCATTTTACATGAATAAATAAATAATGGTGGATAAATCACACAGCATTATCTAGCCCCAAGCTAAGCAGAGCTTGTGTTATGGGTACTAGAACACTGATAGTGTGATATACTTAATACAATACACTACATACATAGATATTTTTTATTATACATAGAAAACAACCAGACCAACGGAACAAATTTCTGCAGATCAAACACAAATTAGTTCCGAGGCGGGAATCGAACCCGCAACCTCCTGCGTCGCAGGCGGACCTTCGCCCGCGGCGCCACGGAGGTCGTCGAAAATAAAACATACATGCAATGGTTTAATAATCAGATCAAGTAGTGTATCTTGCACTCAAATTTCAATTCAAACTTTCAGAATTAAATAGATACTCGACTACAGGCTGGCTGATGATAAACGGCAATGAAACGGTCCTTACGCGCGCTTCAGTTGGTCCTTTCACGGTCCTTTCAGACGGTGTCATGTCAGGGGCCAACGGAAGCGGCCTTCAACCGTCAACTTCAACCATTGTCGACGAAAAAAACTAACATCTGGCTATTGTCTAGCGGTCGCGGGGGTGGACGCCAATTCGGGTATACCTACAGGGTGCTTAATTTCATCAACCGTTCACGTTGCTAAACGTTGACAAAATGTGTGTTGTGTAGCTGATAGGTAGGATAGAAGGTAGGTTACTGCATCATTTAAGAATTTCTAATCTATACTTATAATAAAACTGTAACAGGTCCAATTCTGTACATTGAAGATATTTTGAAAATTTTTTTTGGAGGGCATTCTATTATCGATACTGAAGCCAAAACTGTAATTTTTTCATTCATGTCTGTCTGTCTGTCTGTCTGTCTGTCTGTCTGTCTGTCTGTCTGTTTCTTAAACGCGCATCACGCCGAAACTACTGAAGGTATTGAAATGAAATTCGGCATGATTTTAGGTCATATTACGAGGAAGGACATAGGATACTTTTTATCCCGGAATTCAGTCAGGTTCCCCTGGGAGAGGGGATGAAAGTAAAATTTCTTCACCGCGCATCACGCCGAAACTACTGAAGGTATTGAAATGAAATTCGGCATGATTTTAGGTCATATTACGAGGAAGGACATAGGATACTTTTTATCCCGGAATTCAGTCAGGTTCGCCTGGGAGAGGGGATGAAAGTAAAATTTCTTCACCGCGCATCACGCCGAAACTACTGAAGGTATTGAAATAAAATTCGGCATGATTTTAGGTCATATTACGAGGAAGGACATAGGATACTTTTTATCCCGGAATTCAGTCAGGTTCCCCTGGGAGAAGGGATGAAAGTAAAATTTCTTCACCGCGCATCACGCCGAAAGTGCTGCATGAGTTGGAATAAAACCTAGCACGATTTGATTTCATACTACAAGGAAGGACATGGAAAACATTTGATCCCGCAATTCAGTAAGGTTCCCCTGGGAGAGAGGATGAAAGTAAAATTCTTTAACCGCGCATCACGACGGAACTACTCAATGAATTCGAATGAAACTCGGTATAATTTGAGTTCTACTCTTTGAGTACGAGGAAAGATACATTTATCCTGGAATTAAGTAAGGTTCCCCTGGGAGAAGGGATGAAAGTAAAATTCTTCACCGCACATCACGCTGAACTGCTGAATGAGTTGAACTGAATTGGTATGATTTGAGTTCAAACTACAAGGAAGGACATGGGATACATTTTATCCGGTTCCCCTGGGAGAGGGGATGAAAGTAAGATTCCTTCACCGCGCATCACGCCGAAACTGCGGAATGAGTTGGAATGAAACCTGGCACGATTTGAGTTCATACTACAAGGAAGGACATGGGATACATTATATCCTAGAATTCAGTAAGGTTCCCCTGGGAGAGAGGAAAAAGTATAATTATTTAGCCCCGCATCACGACGGAACTCCTGAATGAATTCGAATGGAAGTCGGCACGATTTGAGTTCTACGGGGAAAGATACATTTTATACAGGAATTCAGTAAGGTTCCCGTGGAGGGGGATAATAGTCAAATTCCTGGGTCGCGCATCACGCCATAAGTACAGAATGAAATCAAATGATGCATTTTATCTGGGATATCAGTAGGCACGGTTCTCTTGGGAGAGGGGATAAAAGTCAAAATGTGTTCTTAGTTGTAATTCATTAACGCGTCGCCGATTTCATGCATTCTTTTTATTAGAAACAGTGTTGCAAGATCGAATTTGACTAAATCAGTAGAAAGTCGAGTAGAAAATCAGTTCATTGAAACAAATGAACAAACAAATGAACTGATTTTGATTGGATAGAAACTTACCTACCCTTTGGTAGGTAAGTTCCTATCCATTTATTATTCCAAGACGCACCCATTAGTTAGAGTTCTACCTTAGTAGGTAGGAACCTAACTAATGAGTGCGTCAATGCCTATTTCAGGCAAAGTAAAATGTACAAATGGTCCATGCAATATTCATGAACATGATATTTGGTGGTTTAGCTGGTCCAGTTAACTGTACCACCGAAGTTTGGTTGGAGTAAGTGGTCCAATTAAACTAACTGGACCACAGAAAAATATTTTTGACTGTGGTACACAATCAACTGTACCTACCTAATAACGAAAAAAAATTACGGTGGTCCAGTCAAATGGATCAGGAGCCCAATTCTGTAATACAATGGCTTCACTATGACAATGGAAATGTTTAAATGTTTAAAACTTGACGAGCGTCTCTACATCTGCATTCATCATAATTTCTTTCATCTAAGGTAGAATACCAAAACGTGTCATTCCGTGACGTCTGTGACGTCCCTGTCATAGTGAAGCGATTAATTTAGCAGAATAGGGCCCCAGCTGAACGGAACCATGAGTAAGAAGTGAAACGAGTATGACACTTCTTAACACTAACGCTGGCCGAGTCGTAGCTGAAAGTATTGTCGATAAAGAATGGGATTGAAGATGACAACATGCTATCCGCCGTAGACCCCACACGATTTATACACTATTTAACTAGGTACCTAAATAAAGATTCTTCACCACGCATCACGCCGAAACTACTGAATGAGTTGGACTGAATTGGTACGATTTGAGTTCAAGGAAGGACATTTTATCCTGGAATTCAGTAAGGTTCCCCTGGGAGAGAGGATGAAAGTAAAATTCTTTAACCGCGCATCACGACGGAACTACTTAATGAATTCGAATGCAACTCGGCATGATTTTAGTTCGTACTATGAGGAAAGATACATTTTATCCCGGAATTCAATAAGGTTCCCCTGGGAGAGAGGAAAAAGTAGAATTCTTCGCGCATCACGACGGGTCTAGGCGTCGTCCGATTTCATGCATTCTTTTTGTTAGAAACAGTGTTGCAAGATCGAATTTGACTAAATCAGTAGAAAGTCGAGTAGAAAATCAGTAGATTGATGAAATAATCTGTAGATTGAAGAAAAAAAAAATAGTACCTAGATAAAGGGTAGGTAAGTTCCTATCTGTTTATTTTTCCAAGACGCACCCATTAGTTAGGTTCCTACCTACTAAGGTGGTGCGTCTTGGAAAAATAAGTTAGGTTCCTACCTTACCTGATATATGGTGGTTAAGCTGGTCCAGTTAACTGTACTACCCAAGTTTGGTTGCAGTAAGTGGTCCAATTAAACTAACTAGACCACAGAAAAATATTTTCTACTGTGGTACACAGCCAACTGTACCTACCTACCTACTAACGAACAAAAATTACGGTGGTCCAGTCAAATGGATCAGGAGCCCAATTCTGCAATACAATTGCTTCAGTATGACAATGGAATCGTCGCAGAATCATCACGTAGAATCCTTAGATTAATATAACTCCAGATAGTGCGTGCGAGATAAATTTATAGTTTCAAACTTGACGCGTGTCTCTCCATCTGCATTCATCATAATTTCTTTCATCTGAGGTGGAATACCAAAACGTGTCATTCTGTGATACCCCCCCCCCCCCCTATTATGTGTGTCATAGTGAAGCGATTATTATAGTAGAATACTCCCGCTGAACGGAACCATGAGTAAGAAGTGAAACGAGTATGACATTTCTTAACACTGACGCTGGCCGATTCGTAGCTAAAAGTCGTGTAGTGCGTGCGAGATAAATTTATAGTTTCAAACTTGACACGTGTCTCTCCATCTGCATTCATCATAATTTCTTTCATCTGAGGTGGAATACCAAAACGTGTCATTCTGTGATACCCCCCCCCCCCCCCCTATTATGTGTGTCATAGTGAAGCGATTATTATAGTAGAATACTCCCGCTGAACGGAACCATGAGTAAGAAGTGAAACGAGTATGACATTTCTTAACACTGACGCTGGCCGATTCGTAGCTAAAAGTCGTGTAGATAAAGAATGGGATTGAAGATGACAACATGCTATCCCCCGTAGACCCTACACGATTTTTTGCACGGCGGCGTTTCATAATATGAGAGACTACGGTTAAATGTGAACTTAATTAGTCGGCAGGTAAGGCAATCGCGAACGAAGTCGCGGGTACAGCTAGTACTATATAAAACCGTCGTCGTTTTGAGTCCAGAGACAGAAAAGAGATATAAACCTTGCTAGGTAAAAGATCAAAGCTTTAGTAGGTAGTAGGTATAGTTTATGGTTTCTTATCATCATATAATGTAACATTACAGTACTTGTTTACTTATATTAGGTACCTATGGGTAGTAGTGATGGTACTTGAGTGACGCTACTGTGCGGTGCGTGACGTGCTTTAGACCCTACCTACCCCAAGAATTAAGTATAAAGTGAACTCTGACTCACCCTGTATAATACTTTGTGTACAAAATAAATAAATAGGTAACAAAATATCTGCACCGCACGCGTCATTATTCAAGTACGATTGACAGCCACTTCCATTCGTGGGTTTTGTGTCCCACCCTCAGTTCCTACGTCTTTCCTACGAGTTCAATAATACGCCTAGTTATTCAAGCTGAGCAATGTTGGGCAAGACTGATCTTGATCCTTTTGCCTAACTAGAGATATAGCTTAGATAGTAGGTGGCAAAGGAGCGGTAGATGTTTATATTAGGTACAACAAGAAGGTGATACGTCGTCGGTCACGTCGTCACTTACCTACCGTCAGGTCAGGTGGGATTGTGATCACACGAAGGTCTATTCACGTTAAAAAAAAGGTATATCACCTACAATAGGCGATATACCTATATTTTTTGCGAGGCTAGTTAGTAACTAGCGGTTTCGCATTTTTCTTTTAGGTAGGTATATTAAGTAGCCTATGTCCTTCTCCGGGAAACGAACTCATCAAATTTCATAATGATCCGTTCAGCCGTTCCGGCGTGAGGTAACCATGAGGTAACATACATACGGTCAGAGTAACAGGGCTACCTAGTACATACCTACCTACTTTCGAATTCATAATAATAAAGGAAGTATGGATGATGTAGAAATTGCTCAACCGGTCTCTACATCCTACTGTCCCACTAATATTATAAATGCGAAAGTTTGTGTACCTAAATATTTATTGGATTCAGATGAAATTTGGTGTGTAGATGGTTTTAGTTCTATAGTAGCACATATGCTATGCTATCCAATTTTAAAAAAATTAACCCTGAGGGGGTTTAAAAAATGGTAAAGTTTCTATGGAAAACTATTATTCCTTGGTTCGATTCACTCAAAACTCGGTAGAAATAAACTATAAATCTTCTAGAAGTTAAATAATGAAACATGTTTTTTTTACATAACCACCCCTAGAGGAAGTGCAATAAATTTCTGCGGGCCTAGCACGGCGTTTTCATCTCTACTCTACTATAGACTAGAGAAGAAAGTTTCTTGTCTTCCTATTCTTTCTATTACCCGAGCATACCGTTTCTCGAATCAAACCCTAGAAAACAGTTTCTTCGTAGACAAGCTCTTTCTATAGCAACGGGAGCGAAACCACAGATAAAACATAAAATGTTGTAAAAAGCTCGTTCTTTGCGTTTCATTACCCACAAAATATCAACACGAAACAAGAAATACAGTTTATACGTAAAATGAAACGTTTTAATTTTGACATTGACTTGACGTTTCCGACAATTTTTGTCATATCATAGCCTATGTCAATGTCATTTACCCATGGTCTCCCGCGCGAAAATTGAATCGGTAAATCGAGAGCTGCTCTCGAACTGCGTTTCTTTCTTTTCTCCTTTCGTTTTTCTCCTCGGACTGGCTGAGAAGCCAATTTCTACCCCCGTTCATAATTCTCGTAGAAAAATAATCTATAAATGATGCGAGAGAAACGCCTTTCTAGGTCTCGAGAGGTGTAGAGAATTTTAGAAGAAATGTTTCTATTCTCAAATGTCAAAAGTAGAGTAAATTGATCGGCATGTTCGCAGTGGTAGACTCATCTCTAGGGTAGACTAGAAAACATTTCTATCCGCTCATTCTTTCGAACGCCGTGTTCCCGATCGAAGAAAACTTTCTACTCTCTACATCTTAGTGTCATTTTTATGTCATTAGAAGTCTATTCTACCCTAGACAAGAAACGGCGTGCTAGGCCCGCTGAAAATATGATTTCCACGTGGGCAAAGAAAAGAAGAAGGTTTATATGCAGTGAGAAGGTCGTAGTCGAATCTCGCAGGGAGAGGGTAGCGATAACGAGACGAAGGGATAAGATTAGGTAGGTATTGATAGTTAGGTAAGGTTCCACCACCAAAGTTAATCTTCCATTCACCCTTACTAGGTAACCTGTTACTTATTATCTACACTCAGCACTTCCTACACCAAAAATTTGTATTCTTTTGTTTTATCTCTAGTTAGTTGCCCTTATAGCCGTATGAACGTATATTATAGAATAAATAAGATTGGACAATTCACACAGCATTATCGAACCCTAGAAAAGTGAAGTGGACATCTCGTCCGCGGATCAGTTTGAGATTCGGACCAGATGTACCCTAACCCAGCTAGCCAAGCTAAGCAGAGCTTTGTGTTATGGGTACTAGAAACTGATATACTTAATATAATACACTTTATACACTACATAGATAGATATTTTTATTATACATAGAAAACATCCAGAACACCCTGAACAATCTGTAGGTCTTACAAACATTTGACCCGAGGCGGGAATCGAACCCTATAATAATATCTACTATCTGTGGTTGCCCTAAATAAATGAAATGCGTGAGTTAACGAGAGAAAAGATGGCCCAATCGAAAGTATCAAATCTGACAATTACAATCTACGAATACTTTTTTTTAAAGTTTTCTAAGACGTGTGCCATCGGCCATCGCTGCTGAACAACGGTGGCGAATCGCAATATTCATGAATAATATAAATCATATTGAATAGAAACGCCGAATAAAATAGTGATTTATCAAATACGTCGCTTCTATTCATTGCGTTCTTTTATAACTTTTAAATAAACATCGTTTTTGGGATGACGTACAAAATGATGCGTGGCGAATTTAATATTTTTTCTTATTTTTAGATGCGTTTTCGGGACAAGGGAAGCTAATGAGTGGAGGACACCCACGCATCCGTGACTTTGCAATTTCTATTGTTATCGGGCAACTGTTTGCTATGTCCTTCTGTTGCGGTGTCTTCCATCCACTCGTGCCGTTTTGAACGAGTGACTCACACGTTCAAAACGGCACGAGTGGAAGTTAGCAATCCATCGTATCGTCTAGGTACCTACCTACCTAAGTCTCGATTTAAAAATTATAGGTAGGTAGGTAGGTAGGTCCCTACTCTAATAATCTCTGCATATTTTAACTGTGCCCATCATAGTTTGATGTTTTTTTTACAAAAACTAAATAGATACCGTCTTCAAATTCCTAAACAGATACAACGTTTTTTTTACTTTTATGTACCTAAGTAACAAATAGTAGGTAATCATTATCAATATTAGGACGCGACCTTGGAATAAAATGAGAAGAATCGAATTTGCGAAGATTAACAATCATACATAAAGATACCTTTTTTGAAGTTGGTTGATAATTGTTATCTTCACTGATGATGATGATCAATATTAATTTAGTCGTGGTAGAACTGCGTGGTAGAATGAATTTGAATGTAATCGTTCACAATTTGAAATTTTGACATTGATAACATTAAAATCTAATGCGTGACAGTGACACTGACAGTTTCTTGAACGCCATGACTATTTCGTTTTGAAAATGCTTATGTTTCCATCGCTTCAGATTGAACGCCAGAACTAGCCGTTATCTACTCTTCTAGGGATAAACCGAATTTCCAAGGCTACAAATGCAACGGTGCGGTCGGGGTCCGTCATCGTCGTCGTCAATAAATGGTAGATAATTTTATCATCATAAGTTAAATTGAGTAAAAGCCAAGCTTTGTAAAATCTTGTTAAGTTAAGACGGGATTAAAATCCGGAAATTAACGTTTCCACACCGAGAGCTGGTGACTAAATGCACAACGCGACAGCATTGCCGCGTCTTGGGAACGACTGGTATTATATTTTGATGATATTGGTATTTTTTTTTTTGTTAATTATTTGGAAGACAAACAGTACATTGATATATAAAGAGATACAATAAGAATGGTATAATTATGTGGATCAGTTGACCTGTAGATTGTTTGCAACAGTCTGCTGTACGCTCAATTGTTTAAATTGTAAATAGTCTAGTTCTAGTTGGTTAATATTTGTTTGTTAATCAAGAATTTTTAAATAGGGATCTCAAAAAACATTTCCGTATAAAAATCTAGCATTTATAATCAATCTTTCCAAAGAATCTTTCAAATCAAAGTAAAGTTGGACACACTAATATTCGCTACAAGTGCAAGAGCCGGAGTTTTTCGTGACTTTCGAAAATTTATTTTGCTATTTATTCGTGTTTCTTGCGTAAGTACACAAAGATTTATATTAGCAGTTGTGTGATGTATCTCAATTTAAAGCATTGTCGGTATATATTCCTTCGTAAGTCATACTAAATTTTGATCAAACCAACATAACACCTCAACCAAACATTCGTACTTTTCTTGAATTCATTTTGTATTCGTTTTCAAATCAAACAAAAAACTCTCCGTGAATCTATCCAGTGACCTATTAGAACTATTATTTATTTACCAAGTTTGTATCACTTCCAGTAAAATGGCGACTTCTGTTGTAAACGCGTACGCGGATCCCAACATGAGCTGGATGAACTCGCCCCACAGCACAGGCACGTCGATTATGGCGTGCGAGTTCAACGGAGGCGTCGTCATCGGGGCCGATTCCCGCACCACCACGGGCGCCTACATCGCTAACAGAGTAACAGACAAGTTGACCAGGATCTCGGACCATATTTACTGCTGTCGGTCGGGCTCTGCTGCTGATACTCAAGCCATTGCTGATATCGTGACTTACCATCTAAGTGAGTTCCCACTATAATGCTATTGTAAAACTAACATTGGTAGACTGGTGCCAAACCAGATACTCTCGGTGAAGCTTCAGGCAATTTAGTATCAAATTGGTCGTTTAGTTGTCTGTTACCAATAACATCTTGATTATTAGACTGTCGAAAGCCCAGTGTTAATTCTACTTGAGTTGTTAACACAATAATCACAACTGTTTATTTACTTCTAGATTTCCACAAGATGGAGCTCGGAGAGTCCCCAAAGGTAGAGGTTGCAGCCTCCATATTCCGTGAACTCTGCTACAACTACCGTGACTCATTAGTTGCTGGTATTTTAGTAGCTGGATGGGATAAGCAACAAGGAGGTAATATATTTACATACATATCTTAACAAACTATGTGAACATAGAGTCCAAATAAAATCAGAATGCTAGCTTCTATTTATTCAACAAATCAGCGTTGCCATTTAATGTAGCAAAGCTAACAGCATTTTGGGCACTGCCTTCCGGTGATAGCTTAAATTTTTAGGAAATTAATTAACTAAAAGTAATTTCTCTCCATTTTACCTGATTCTATAAATTTAAAACCAGATTCTGTTTTAGGTCAAATCTACTCTGTCCCTATTGGTGGCATGGTGCAACGGCAGGCTGTCTCCATTGGAGGATCAGGATCCACCTATGTGTATGGTTATGTTGATGCCAACTTCAAGCCCAACATGACTAAAGAACAGGCTGTTCAGTTTGTCACTAACACCCTGACACTGGCTATCCACCGAGATGGCTCCTCGGGTGGTGTTGTCAGATTGGGAGTGATCACCGAGAAGGGTGTTGAGCGATCTGTAATCCTAGGTGACCAGCTACCTAAGTTCTATGAAGGTTAATGTTGTTTAGGATTTTTAATAAAGCATTTTGATTTGTTAACTTGTTTTTAATACCTAGTTAAATTGTTACCCTTCAAATGTAAAAGTAAAACAATGAGGCTTGTATAATGTACTTCATATTTTTATTGGTACACATACCTACTACATTAGCTATTTACAATAAAGACAGTATACTATGCTCACCTAGTTACTATATGTACATGTAAGTACACCAACTACTATTCATATTCAAACAGTGATGCAGAATCCTGCATTTTTCACTACAACTATGTATGTGGCTAAATTAATAACCAGGGAAATGCAACAGTTAGTAATACTAATTTTCACAAACATGAAATAGCAATATTGGATATAATTATAAGTTATAATATTTACTTGAATACATGAGCGAAAAAAACTTGAATTACTATTAATAGACATGAATGAACAATCAGTAGGATTGCAGAATCATGCGTTTTTCACTACAACTATGTGGCTAAATTTATAACCAGGGAAATGCAACAGTTTGTTATACTAATTTTCACAAACATGAAATAGCAATCTTGGTTATAATAATAAGTTATAATATTTACTTGAATACATGTGCGAAAGAAACTTGAATTACTATTATTAGACATGAATGAACAATCAGTAGGATTGCAGAATCATGCGTTTTTCACTACAACTATGTGGCTAAATTTATAACAAGGGAAATGCAACAGTTTGTTATACTAATTTTCACAAACATGAAATAGCAATCTTGGTTATAATAATAAGTTATAATATTTACTTGAATACATGTGCGAAAGAAACTTGAATTACTATTATTAGACATGAATGAACAATCATTAGGATTACATACTGAAGTCTACTTTTTATTCAACTTCACTTTGTCCTTTCGCTTGTGAGTGTTGGTATTCGTACGCTTGCGTGCTGGCACACGAACAAGTGGCAACATAACACGCGCGGTTTTTACCGGGATGTTCTTAACTCCCTTGCCTTTGCCTTTCGTTGCGGGCACTTCACTCGGCTCGCTCGCTTGTGTGCAGGTCTCTTCACGCGGGGAGGCGTGAAGAGCCTCTGGTTATGTGATGAGACCCAGTTCCTCCATGGTGTCGAGATCGCGCATCAGCATCTGAACGGTCTGCTTGACGCGCGGGTAGTATTCTGCTGTTTCATAGTGCTCGCCGAACGATGGATCTTGTGATTCCAACTCTGAATAAAAAGAAATCATGCATTAGTTTAAAAATTCGTCCTCAATAGGTACTCCTAATAAAAGCTGGGTATACAGGGTGCCACGGAAACTGACTAAGCCGAAAAAGGGGGTGATTCTGTTCGATTTTTAACGATTTTTTTCAATATCAAATATTTGTTAATTTTTCTTCCAATTCGTATTCTTTTAGACGCACTCTTGCATTATATTTATAACAACAAAATATGTCAGTAATGTTTTTTGTTTTCAGTGTTTTGTCATGAAATTATTTAATTCTTTGAAACTTCAAAACAATAATAATAATGTAATACACGTAAAAGAATAATAATAAAAAAAGGAAAAATGATCGAAATTCAAAACTGAACCGTAGAACAAACCCCTCGATGTCCAGAATCACCTCCTTTCACCTTAGTTATACCCTTTCAGTGGCAACCTGTATAGAGACAAAAATTCCGGCTCGAAGGAGTAAGAATCGCGGCTAGTTCTTCCCGGGATGCTGATAAAAGTCGAGTATATGGACCAAATGTGTGGTGCCCAAGCATTCACTTGCTTGTCAGTTGGTGCATGTTTAATTAATAATGTTTAATTAATAATAATAAAAAAACAAAACTTTAATGTTTAAATAATGTTTACCGGCGACTTGTGCATCGATAGAGTCCATTCTGGAGTCCAGCGACGCCTGGCACCGCATGATGTGTTTCAGCAGCCGGTCGCGACACACGTCGTTGTCGATGGCCGCTTCGGGCTGCGGGACCGGCGCGGCCTGCCCGTGCCATTCGGCTGCCGCTTCTCAACAGAAAAGGACACAAAAATTATAGATTTTTCATGAACATACCAAAAACATTTTAATCAATATAATACAATGTACATGGGGTATTTGTCGCATTTATCCTACTAATATCATAAATGTAAAAGTTGAAATGAGAAACTTTTGTTACCTAGGATCTCGCAAAACTACTGAACAGATCAGGGTGAAATTTGGCATACACTTAGAACGTAGCCTAACAATAGGCTACTTACTATACCGAAAATATGCGTGCGAAGCCGCGGGCAGAATTTAGTTTACTATATTCTGCAGTAATGTCGGTAAAATCAATGGTAAACACGGGACAAAAACCCGTGAAAAGTTTAAAGTGTTGTCAGTTCATTTGAAGTGAATACAACCATGAAGTAACTGAATTTTAAAAACAACTGTATATTTTTTTAACAGAGTGACACCAGCCGAGTCTCAATGGAGGACTTTGCCTAGCAGTGGGACAGGTTTTTGACACAACATACCTTGAACAGTTTTAGCAAGACGCTCCAGTTCCGAGGTGCTGATGGGCAGTTCCAAGGACGCAGCGCTCGGGCTGGAGAGCAGGCCGCTGAGCAGAGCCTGCGAGCCGAGCTGGCTGTCTCGTTGGGAGTATCTGGAAATTAAGTACTATGAATCAGATTTATTACTTAACTAAATGCAGATAGGCGACGACAACACTATAAACAAGAGACGTGGGAGAGAAAAGCGCTTGAAAATAGCTTTCTAAGGACCAAAAAAAAGTAGAGGCTTACTAAAGTAAAGGTGGGTTTAGACATGGTTTAGTTTAGGCCACATGAACAAGAGCATTCTTTCTTGATCTTTTAGTGTAAACGAAAGTGCTCGTTTTCAGCGTTTACACCAAAATAGTAACAAGCAATTTGAGCACCAAGAACTACAACAAGAATGCTCTGAAGTGACCGCTCCGGGGAGCGAGCACGTTTCGAACGTGCTCGCTCACACAAGAACCCTCAAACGAACTGTTCGCACGCTCTAGTGCCGTTTACATCAAGCGAGCGAGCATTCTTATATTTCATAGAATCATATTATTCCATATAGAATCTTTGTGAACTTATACAGAACAACGAAAGAATGCTCAATGTCTGTTTACACTTAATGAATTTGATAGAGTAGGGATAGAATGAGCATTCGCTCGTCTGAAGTAAATCGGCCTTAAGATTTTGGTTAGTTTGAGACATCTTAGACTCAAAGACCAGATAGAAGATTCAAGAATTTATTGATAAAATAATAACGCGTCGATAAATAAATTTTTAATAACGCATAAATAAATAAACGCTACTAACCTGTCGCTATCAGGATCGTCCTCGCTCGCCCCGCGAATGCCCATGAGATGAGGTTCTTCAGGCTTCATCGGAAGGTTCTCCTTGTCCATTCCATTGATCATGATGCTGAGGTCGGAGTAATCAGAGTTCATCTTGTATGTCATCTCTGCCTGCTCCCAGTCTTTGGCCCAGAGATACAGTTTCGGATGGTCTTTTTTACTGGAAATGGAAAACAAAATAAGCTTTTTATTGTTTTTTGGCGCATTTCATTAATATAAATCGGGAAACCACTACATACTATCAATAAAATTAAATATTAAAAGTAGACAAGAGACTATAATAAATATATGTATTAAAATAGGTAGTAGGGATTTGTGCTTGACAGCAACATTGCGGAATCTCATTATGGAGTTGTGATGGTGTCGATTCTTCTGCTGCATTTTATAAAGTAAATTAATTTGACAGCGCCGAAAATCTTCATCATATCATATTTACGAACACGTCGTCGCCAGAATAGTGATAGTCCGAACTGTCACGAAGGCGTACACTATAGGGTACATTACAGTCTCGGGCGTAAGTAGACCAGTTGACCGCCCCAAGTCTCGGATGACGAAGTGGAACCCGATCACGGCGAACTCGACGCTACTAACCGACGATAGACGTTTAAGAACTGAGAGCCGTCATCCTGGCCAAACTTATTTCGAGCCATTCTCAAGATCCAATGTTTGCCAGCAACTCGCAACACAAAAAGACTAAATGCTCTTTCTGGCGTCATTTAAAAATAATAGTCAGCATTATGCATTTTAGGAAGGAACTGAAGGAAAAGCAAGTGATGTTTTGTTTAAGTATGCGGGCTATGTTTACAAACATTGTATCCTAAGTTTGACCAGAGTATCAGAGGGCCAAGATCAACTTTGAGTCGCTGAGCTCCAGCAGTAAAGTAAGTACTCACGTGGCCACATAAGACTTGACCCGCAGCGCGTGCAGAGCGTCCTCTATTCTCAGCAGATTCCCGGAGAGCTCGTGAGACCGTCGCACACACTCGTCCGCCTTGGCGCCCGGCAGTATTCCATCGTACAGTCGGTCCTGGTCGTGCAGGAAGCGCTTGGAGCGGCGCCCGCGGCGGGGGTTCAGGCAGATGCTACAAGTGTACTTTTCTGGGACCTGGGAGATAATGAATAGATTTTTATACTACAACTGTTCAGAAAGTTGCATATTTCTTTTACAAAATCTAAGGTAGACACAGTACGTCATTGTAGGCGTACTGAAATGCGAAAGGGAAAACTCTATGGAATTTCCTTTCTCACACGTTTAGCGGGAGAGAAAAGTGTAAGGAAATCCATTTCTAATGTGTTATTTTTTCCAGAGTAATGTGACGATTGGTGGTTGAGGATGGCAAAAAAAGCGTCACCCTGTTGCGAAGTTCGGCATGGACACAGTAATAGGTACACGTCGCGGTGCGGTAATGGATGCAGTTCCCCGGAGGATGGCGCACACTTTCTGCCTATAACCAGCAGCCCGCAATCGTAGCTTTAACGCGTTAATATAAGCGCGAGTAACGGGTATAGGTGCAGGCAGCACCATTAGTCGGTAACTATAAGACGCGCTACTCAACGTTAATCACCAATTAATTTTGGCGTTTGAGCGTTATTTTGTGAATAATTAAAGAGGCACAACACCATCTAATGTCAACATCCCTTGTAAATGCTGTCAAAAAGGTGCTTAGAAATATTGTACTTGAGCTTATGTGCTTAGATGTTATAAGTTGGGCTGCAGCAATGGGTTAAATGAGGCAGTTATACAGGCTTGTCAGTAGGAAGAGATAAGGGAACACTCACCTCAGATTCTCTGTGTATATTATGGCAAAGAGCGTGCTGCCAGCACAGACAGAGCTCGCACTGCACCATCAGACCGTCCTCTTCGCGGAAGCCGCAGTGACAGTTGATGATCTCTTCGCGCCTCATGCGGACTATCTTGATGCGCTGGCCAGCTGGAAGAGGGAATAAAATGTAAATAAATAAATTAATGTAAACATGAAGTCAAGTTGTGAGGTGCAGGCTTAGAATATGCACTCTTCCCGAGGATGTCGTAAGAATAAATAAATAAATAATGCTGGACAATTCACACAGCGTTATCTAGCCCCAAGCTAAGCAGAGCTTGTGTTATGGGTACTAGATAACTGTTATACTTAATACAATACACAACATAGATAGATATTTTTATTATCCATAGAAAATCAGAACACCCTGAACAAATATCTGCAGATCGTACAAACATTTGTCCCGGGGCGGGAATTGTACCAGCAACCTCCTCCGTCGTAGGCGGATCTTCGCCCGCCGCGCCACAGAGGTCGCCAAGAAGACTAAGGGATATCCATCGGGAGCGGGCAGCAGCGACCCCTGCAGAACAATTCTAACACCGAACTGGGATCCCCAACCCGCATGCCCAACGTGGGGATTATGGCCACTACCCCCATGAGATAAAAGCCAATAAGGCGCTTTTCAGGGGGAGGCCTGCGTCCAGGAAAGGACCAACATAGGCTGTTGAGGTGAGGTGAGGAAGCAAAGAACTACTTATGGTCCTCATATTATGTCGAGAATTAAGACTCATCGATCTTAATTTTACTTGTGCCCATCACATCCTTATCGGTTGTCTCAGTAGGAACAAAGCTTCCAGTGACCCAAAACAATATAAATAAATAATAAATAATAATTAAGTAGTTTCAGCGTGAAGAGGTAACAAACATCCAAACCAAACTTACGCATTTTTATTATTAGTGTGACAAGGAATATCGACTTCACGTAGTAGCCTGCATGGGTATGTTAGGTTGCTAGTTTATGTTGTTAGAGTTCGTAACTTCTAACGCGATGTTTATGAGCGAATTTTAACTTTGGAATTTTATTTGCCCGTCTCTGAATTGTAATGAATTTGTACTTACTCTCTGTGAAAGTGTAACATGAAGGATCCATTGGATCGTCCATAGCATCAGATGACATCATAAAGCCAGTCTTCGGGTCAATAATCTTTGAATCATCAGGCGTACCGGAGCGCGGGAAACTCGACCTAGTGTCCAGCTCATCAGAGTTCATAGCAAACCATTCCTCATCCTCACTAATATTCTTAGAGAATGACGCGAACGATTTCTTCTTATCTCCTTTCTTCTTCAGTTCAAGTGGTTTGGTTACCGTGTGGGTGGAAATAGCAGCTTCGAAGTCGAGGACATCTGTGGGAGGTTTCGCTTGAGTGGGCATTTCAAAATCGTCGTCTTCCATGAATTCTGGATTCAGCTCCGATTCTAGCCTCCTCACTGGTAGCAAGACCTTGGGGCGTTTCACTGGTTTGTTGACAAGCGCATTGCGTAGTTTTGGAGAGTCCTGGCTGCGCGGTATTTTCGGAAACGATTCGTTCTTCGTTGGAGTGTGCAATGGCTCGAATTCTAGTTCTTGTTTGTATTCGTGTCTGGGTTCGTCGCGTTTCGGCGGACGGTTTATCTTGACCTTGAGGCCTTTAGAGTCAGATCGGGCGAGTTCGGCGGCGGTCGGCTTGGTCCGAGCGGCTGCGAGGTCTAGTACTTTGGGCGTCGCGCCCATCATCTTGCGAAGCTCCCGGTGATAGTGTTTGATGTGCATTTTAAGAAGGGTGTTGTTCCGGAAGTTTTTGAAGCAGCCTTCTGCTGGACAGCGTAGGAGGGTGTCGATTATCTGTACTTTTAGCGAGCCGACCCACACTGGAAAAAAAAACTCGTTAGGCATCACAACACTCCATACCATTATAATATATATAATAAATAAATATGATGAGCTTGAATGGATGGATAGATGCTTGTTACTTTTTAACGCTAAAAGTTCTGAAGGAATCGGGCTAAAATTTTGCTTAGGTTTAGATAGCTAAACCTATGTATATCTAGGTCTAGACCTGGAATTTAATTTAATTTTAGTTTGTTATGTACACAAAACAAATGACAAGCAATAATAGAATAACGAAAAAATAAATTAAATATGATCTGGCTTGAAACATAACCTAGGTGCACATAACAAATAATAGAATAACACATAGGCTACTTTTTACCTCATAATTCAGTTCCCATGGTATAGAAATAACCTTTAACCGTTTCCATAGAAACAACGCGTGCGAAGCCGCAGGCAGAAAGAATAACTATGTTAATACATAGTACAACGTAGAAGTTTGTTAACTCACCGTAACCATCCTCAAGTGCCGGCATCGGAGGCGGTTCTGGTTCCGCCTGCAACATTGTTTCGCCCTCCACGTCGATTAGTTGCGAATCGTACTGAAAACAACAAATAATATCAAACATGGGTTTTTTGTTGCCTTCGGAATCGAAACCCGCTCAAGCTAAAAACGTGCTCATGAAAGTTCACACAAAGTTCAGTTCATGGTAAAATTTGTGGGTACTTAAAGAATGTGATTGAGAATTGCGTCATCGTTCATGCTGTCTTGCTCAGTTTGAATCCAATCTGAGCGAGATGACATCATTTCGAATCCCATTCGTCAGGTTAGGTAGGTCAATGGTTTTACATTAGTGGGTGAAAACTTACTGTATGCGATCTCCGCTGCAACTTCAGCTTGATAGGCCGCTTCTTCGCCTTATCTTTCATTTTCAACCCTGCCGGCCTTCTCTTAAGACTCAAAGGTTTTCTCTTCACCAGCGGAGACAGGCAGCTCGTGCTATCAGCGGGTAGGATGGTCTCCGGCGCCTCGGCGATCCCGTCTGGAGTGCTGACGATCCAGCCCATTTTGCGCGCGAGCTTCAAATGAACGCCGAAGTCCATGAGAGCAAATTCGTAAGCTTTGACAGTCTCGTCAGCTGTTTCGAGGAAGTTCCGCATGTCGGTCTTGGTGTGGAATCTACGGTTTTCTGGGCTGGAATTCAAAATTTGTTTTATTGGTAAGTATGTTAAAATTTGAAGAGCTGTGGCGCAGCGGGCGAAGGTGCGCTTGCGACACAGGAGATTGCGGGTTCGATTCCCTCGATTCCCACCGTGGGACACAGGTTTGTACGATTTGCAGATATTTGATGCAAGTTATAGCTCTGGGTTTTTATTAAGTAAGTAATAATAAAAATATATATCTATGTAATATATTGTAATAAGTGTCATCTAGTACCCATAACACACTTTGCTAGGGGCTCGATGATGCTCTGTGTTTATCCAGCATTATTTATTTTATTAAAGTACACCGAAGTTTTAGGTCGACATGCAATGTCTGGGTTACACACACTTCACAAATTACTATGGTTCAAAATACTATTAATTGTGTTTCGATCGGTGCAGCTCTAGCCGATTAAGGCGAGGTATTCCTGCAGCAGTAGGCGTAAGGGAAAATGCGCGCTTGCCAAGCCGCCGCGCTCGTGTTTTTTGTAGTTATTTAAACATGGTCATTAAGAAAATCATTTTATCAAATCAAACTCTGCGAATTTGTTTAGAAATATTAAGTGTCCTTAGTTGAGTACAATAAAAAGTGGGATATCAGTAGTTCGCTAGTCATAGTATTGAAAAAACGTTAGAAAAGGGGGTAACTTTGGGATATTTTTCTATCGAGTGAAGTTCATTAGATCTTGTAACTGAATGCGACTTTGACTAGACTAGATCCTTAAGTAATATATATCTTTTTTTCAGACAACACTATTTTCTAAGTCTCAGATGATTTTAAAAATCACAAAAATGCGGCCTCTGCTGGCCTACCAAGTAGAGTTGCCAGATGTCCGGTTTTCGACCGGACAGTCCAGTTTTCTATAAGCTTGTCCGGTCTAGAAAATCTTGGTAAACCGGACAAAGCATTGTCCGTTTGAAAATAACAGACAAACATTTCGGAATGAAAGTCCATATGGCATTGAGAAAAGGCTATCTTTCAGATAATCAATCAAAAGAATTTACTCAAAACGCTCTACATGATTACCAAAGAACACTAGCTTATAATAGAGAGGTGGTAAGTATAATAAAATTAGGTGGTAAGTATAACAATAACTTTGAAAATAACAATTATAATTATAAGGCTTTTAGTTGTTTAGATCTTGAAAGTGGAAGATGGCCTCCGCTGGATCAATTGATTGAGTTATGGTCCTTATCTCCTTGGAAGCAGCAATCTCCCCCTGAAAACATTTATGAAGAACTGGCTGCACTTCAAAGTGTTTCTCTTCACTTGAAGGAAACTCTCTTAACATGTCGTGCAGATTTTTTAACAATGAAGCAGCCCCAAATTTATTGAAAATCGTGCAGTATGTTTGTAGTATTCCCATATCAAATGCTTTTGTGGAAAGAATCTTTAGCGTCATGGGAAATGTGGACAGACGAAAGAAATCGTCTCACCGTAAACACTGTAAAAAGTGAATTGTGCGTTTTCTTTAATATAACTGCTAGTTGCACTGAATTCAAAGATACCATCTCAGGCAATAAAACCTTATTAAAAGCAGTCACATCGAGTACTAAATATATGAAACAGTAGAAACCTACTCTAAATATCGAAAAAATATTATTTTGGTAGTTTTTAGGTTGGTTTTCAGTAAATTTATCTGTTAGTTAATAAAAAAAATTAAATTGTCCGGATTTTTTTTTCAATACATCTGGCAACCCTACTACCAAGCCTTAATATGCCGTAGTTGTATTCATAACTTGATCAGACAGTAGGCGGAGATTATCAGCCGTTTAATCAGTTTTACTTTACTTTACAGTATTGCCAGTTCTTTGCCATATGACTCACTTCACAAGCACGACGTCCCACTTCCCGGCCGAGTGTCCCACGGAGCGGCGCACCATGTGCTTGGTCCAGCCTTCCGGCAGCCGCTTGTCCACCACCTGAATGCATCAACACGTCATTATAATGGACATGACATAGGCTAGTAAACAATAAGGGCATGGAGCCGCTAAGGCTAAGGTCGCTCTTTAATATATAAATAAATAACGTTGGACAATTCACACAGCATTATCTAGCCCCAAGCTAAGCAGAGCTTGTGTTATGGGTACTAGATAACTGATATACTTAATACAATAAACTACATAGATGGATATTTTTTATTAGGTATACATAGAAAACACCCAGACCAACGGAACAAATTTCTGCAGATCGTACACAAATTTGTTCCGAGGCGGGAATCGAATCCGCAACCTCCTGCGTCGCAGGCGGACCTTCGCCCGCTGCGCCACGGAGGTCGTCATCTTTATCATAGAGGTTTATCTATACTATTTTTTTAACGGCTTTTCGTATCCTATGTGTGTAACACACACTCCTCAATCTCAATCGTATCCTATTTGAGTTATACACAGGATATGAATAGCACACAGTGTGCAGTTCCACCAGGCATGCGTTACCGCAGCTGAATTATGTCTAACCTAACCAATAGTCCCTGTGTGGTGCTGGCTTAGAATTTGCACCACCCCAACTCTTCCCGCGGGTGTCGTAAGAGGCGACTAAAGGATATCCACCGGGGGCGGGCAGAAGCGACCCCTGCAGAACAATTCTACCACCGAACTGCGTTCCCCAACCCGCATGCCCAGCGTGGGTATTACCCCCATGTGATAAAAGCCAATAAAGCGCTTATCAGGGGGAGGCCTGCGTCCAGTAGTGGACCAATACAGGCTGTTGAGTGAGGTAACCAATAGGCTCACTCGATTTTCATAGCTTATCGATCCGTTAGCTGTGTTGGCCAGATTTAGCTCAAGCAGCTTAACTACGCAAGTGGCTAAAGCGAAAGAGCATGGAACGTGAGTTTTTTTTTGTGTCGTGGTTTGTTTACAAACATTCTACGTCGAGTTTGGCTAATGAATACTACTTTTTCCCCAAACTAAAAAGTTTGAGAACCGCCATATCCGCCGATGACGATAGAATTTGTGTCACTCTCAGAGTATCAGACCTTGTTTTCTTGGACCATGGTGTACAATAAATACGAACCTCGACGCTACGCCGCGGCAACACCGGCTTCCCACTCGCGTCCGTTTTGGCCTCCGCCTCCATCTCGCTGACCTTGCCCACGGGCTGGCCGTTCACCCAGTGGCACGCCCACTCGTTCGGGAGAAGGCTGCTCTCAGGCAGAGGGATGCCACCGCCAGCCTGATAATAAAAACTTTAGATTAAACCAAGATCGAAGTTTCTAAAATGTCTACTAGCTTTCAAAACTCAATATCATAGAACTGCTGAACTAAAAAATTGAAAGGAAACAAAGAAGCAAGTTTGACATTGTTAACTACCTACAAAAAGCAGGCATAATTATGCATATTTCGGTTTTCAATCCTCTAAGCAAAAATAGGATGGGTAGCACCTACAATAATAATTGTATGGAATACAATTACTAACTGAACTTAAATATAAATAATATGAATGACACGTCGCACTTACTGTAATCTAATTTTTAATTAAAATTCGCCAATTAACCGAATACCTTATTTACTGTTACTTAACTAGATTACTAAAATTATACTATAATATTTTTTTATATTATAAAGTTCTTCGACTGGCGGATCAATATTATTGTATTAACCTAAATGGATGGAAAGAAATAAGACTAATTTATAGCAAAAGCTTGATTTTGATAAGATGTAGCAACTTTGTAACATGGCCGCATTGTGTATTTGTACCAACATACCTGTTTCTCCCTTTCGATTTCAAGCATCATTTCTTTCATTTTGATCCTCATCTCGGCCAGTTCGTTCTTAACCTTGTCGACCTCTCTCCATTTCTGGTTCAGCAGCTTCTTTTTCTGTTCCTTTTTCGTCTTCTTAGGCTTCTTGACAAAGTCTTTAATCTTAAGCTTTTTGGATTTCTTTATGACTGGTAAATCGTCTGGCTGGTCGATATCGAGCGGTGCGTCGATATCGACAAGGATTGGCTGCGATTCGAGATCGAGTCGCGGCGATTCGGGGCCCATTTCGATGTCCGACTTCGTTGAGTCATCGTCAGGTACTATTTTCTCGAAGTCGGCATCAGACGTGTCGATCAAGCTCGGCGATGGGACGTCTACGATCGATACTTCTATATCTGTGGTCGAAGTGTCATTTGCCTCTAGTTTTAAAGTTGGTGTTGTGAGGAGAGGAACCACTTCTTTATTATCCATAGTTGTTTTGATATCTTTTATCAGAATATCAGTAATTGGTGGATCAAAGTTTATAGTTTGTGGTTCTTCTAGAATTGGTTTTTCTTCAGGTACTGATTTAGGTGAAAAGCATTCTTCTTTGATTCTATCTTCCAGCTTACTTATAACTTCTCTCATTTTGTCGATCACTTCATCATGCTTCTTTTGGTCTGGTTTATCAAATCTTTCCAATTTGTCTTCTTCTTCAATCTATATATATAAATTAATCAAATATAAGTTCCTATACATTTTAGACAGGATATTTATTCAAGTCTTGGCCAGCATCTTAGGATGCTTCTGACTCGATATGGATCAGTTACGCTACCTGTAGATTGTTTGCAACAGTCTGCAGTTAGCACAATTGTTTTAATTGTAAATACAAGGAAATTAAATAATAACCCAAAAAATTTCTAATTCGACGGGACTTGAACCCGCATGTGAGGGCTTACGCACTACCATAACAAAAACCTTGTAAATACTAGTTCTAATTTGTTTCTATTATTTGTTTTCTTGGTTAATTCAAGTCTTATTTATTTATCTCTAAGCATAGTACATGTACGGTGGGCTTATCGTCGAAGCATAATCTACCTGCCAACCAAAAACCGATATATACCTGTGTATTTTAACTAATTCCAAACACAACAATGTCTAATCTAAATTAACTAAAAGTAATCAGTGCAAATAAAAATAACTGTAAAATTATTTCCAACTCAAAACTGCTCTACAAAGCTAAGCTACACCATTCATTTTACTTGCAATGCTGAGTTAAGGTAAATAAATATCTCATTGTTTATGTATTCAAAAACAGACAAAATTAAAATTTAACTCACCATATCCAGATCGGATTTAGAATCTAGAGAATCATCAGGCTGTTCCAAGACATCAATATCCATTTTAAAATCTTTTGATTCTTTTTTTATTTCAGTAATCGTGCCAATAATGGACGCTACAGCATCTGTAATTATCATATGAATCCATAAATATTTTCGGAATAATATTTATTCAAAGAATAATGACACCATACTACTAATCCTACTAATATTACTAATATTATAAATCTTCAAAACTATTAAGGCCAGGTTCCTGCAGCAGTAGGCGCAAGGGAAAACGCGCGCATGCCAAGCCGCCGCGCTCGTGTTTTTTGTAGTTATTTAAATATAATAATAATAATAATAATAAATAATAAATATTTATTTACCAAAAACACATGCAATAACAATATAGTACAGTACAATATGGTGATTAAGAAAATAATTTTATCAAGCCAACTCTGCGAATTTGTTTAGAAATATTAAGTGTCTTTAGTTGAGTACAAAAAAAGTGTGATAACAGTAGTTCGCTAGTCATAGTATTGAAAAAACATTACAAAAAGGGGTAACTTTGGGATTTTTTTCTGACCAGTGAACTTCATTAGATCGTGTAACTGAATGCGACTTTGACTAGATTAGATCCTTAAGTAATATAATATCTATTTTTCAGAATTTTAAACACTATTTTCTAAGTCTCAGAAGATTTTAAAAATCACAAAAATGCGGCCTCTGCTGGCCTACCAAGCCTTAAACAGATCAATATGAAATTTGGCGTACATTTAGAACATAGCCTTAGATAATAGGCTACTTATTATACAGAAAATAAGCGTGCGAAGCCGCGGGCAGAAGCTAGTATTGAATAAGTATTGAATGAACCTAGGCAGGATTAAAAAACATTTTTGTAGCGCTCAAGTTAATCAAGTTATGCATACCCGGTATACACGGCTTTTCAAATTTAGAGTTGATCTTTGGCTTCGGCTTAACAACTTTCTTAACCACCTTCTTCTCTTTAGGCGTTTTATCTTTCTCAACCTTTGGCACCTTCGCCTTCTTCTGTCCAATGTTGAAAATCTCTTTTATGTTCAACTTTCGTTTTTGCTCTCGACGTTCAGATTTAGAACCTAAATAATCTCTAGTAGGATCAAATAAATGCGTGTGGAAAGCTGGGACCGGCGAGGGAGAGTTGCAACTAGGACCTCCTTGTGAGATCGGCGAAGGAGCTCCGCTAGATAGATCCACACTTGTGTCTATGGTGAGTGGGTTTTGCTTGTCCTTCAGCTTGCTGAGACGGGAAATGGTGCAGGGCCAACGGAAGCCATCATCGAATATCACTTCGAATTTGCCTGAAATTATTTACATGCACTTGTACTTTACCATGGTAGGTATAACAAGACCATAAATAAACCCATAAATAGACCGAAGTAAGTAGAGCTTGTTTTATAAAGACTAATTACTCATTTAAGTTTTTCAATCACTAAACCCCGTCCAAAGCTGAACATGGTTTTGCCCAAAAATAGGTAAATTGATAAATAGATTAGCTGTAAATGGGCATCATCATTAATCATGTCAAAAAAATTGCAATGAAGGTATTGGATACTACACAGGAGGAAGATGCCGGCCTTCCTCAGTTCCTTCATAAATAACTAAATTTAATTAGAAATTCTTTGCAAATAATAAATCTTAATATCACTGTACTCACCATCACCCAGATCTTTGTCAATGACAGCGACAAATCTCCTATTATCCCTCCAGCGAGCGAGGCATCTCTCTCCGATCTCATATTGGCTCTTATCCTCGGTCTTGGGTTCTTCTTTGGTTTCGACGAGAGGTAGTGAAGTTTCTTCTGGTTCTTGCTCTGGCTTGAGCGCTTGTTCAGGCTTGGGCGCTTGTTCAGGCTTGGGCGCTTGTTCGGGCTTGGGCGCTTGTTCAGGCTTGGGTGTTTGTTCAGGCTTGGGGGTGGTGATGCCGGTGTAAGGTCGCAGTCTTGGGCTGCTTACATTGATCCATTCATCCGGTCTGGAAAACAAACAATTGATTATGCATTCATACAATAAACAAATGTGAATGAGTACACAGAATTATTAATACTGAAATAATTATAAATGTTGCACAATCTTGTGGATGAAATTTTAATCTTCAGACATAATAAAACTTTTAACAACGCAAAATTTTAACTGTTAAGAACCTTTGTTCGAGTGTTTCTCGTTGTCGTGTTTTATATCGTGTTTCATAGGAATACGACATTTTTGGAAAACAAATAAATTATCGAATTCAAACCAAAACTACGCGGCCATGAATTCGAAAACATCAAACGCCAATTTGAAATAAGAACAGTTGTCAACTTTGACATAAACCATCAAGTTTCTTTTTTTAAATCCAGAACAAAGGCTGGGTTGCATTGGACCAAATAGGATAGAAAACTAAATAGTTGTGTTAGGCATTGTGCTACTTTTCAATATCCTGTAATGTGTATTGATTGTTTTGTTTGTAATTTAAACTTGTTACCAGGGAGTTGATCAGTTAACCGTAACCGAAGGGTGGTCCCCTTAATTTATTTAGGGTACTTTAATCAATACTGTTGCATTAAAATAGTTAATTGTAAGTAAGTAAGTAGGTACTCACTTTTTCAAAGAAATCTCATAGTTCACTAGTACTTCCATCTCATCATAGTCCACTTCTACAATTTTTGCTGGAAACCAATCTTCACTGAAATCCTTGGCATCAACTTTGCAACCCACTGAAAGAGGCATACTATTGTTTCCTGCAAGCAATTTAATTTTCATCCATTTATGTTCGTTTTTACAATCTGCTAGAAAAATAAACTGGTGAAGTGCACAGGTACCACCACAATACAATGAAGAACACAAAAAAGCATGAATCTTAAAATAGGTACTTTTTTAGGGTTCCGTACCTCAAAAGGAAAATGGGAACCCTTATAGGATCACTTTGTTGTCTGTCTGTCTGTCTGTCTGTCAACCCTCTTTACTCAGAAACGCGTGGACGCATCGAGTTGAAATTAAAGTTAAATACTCCAGTCCGTAACCTCTTAGAGCCGCGAAATAAATAAAACTTATAAGTCAACGCACTCAAAAGTTACAGCCGTTTTTGCGCGCGACAAGACCCAAAAGGTTTGATACCCCCTCGACCCGCTCATTCGGTCGCTTATTGACTTGGCCCATAGGGTCATAACGCGTGGATAGGAACGTTTGAAAACGCGTGCTAACTCACTGAAGCCCGACGCGCTGGACGCCCGCCTTAGTCACTTTACTATAAACGCAAACGGTTTCTTAAATACGTTTGATACTTCGCGCCCGCCATTGCAACCGCGCTAGACTCTATGGTACGTTTGGTATATGTACTCTATGGTATACGTATGGTTGAAGCCTCTATCTACCTAAAAGATACGGCTCTGGTGTGCAATGGACAAACAGACAGCCAGCGGAGCCTTAGTCATAGGGTCCCAATGGCACCTTTAAACCATCAATTTCAAATTACCTGGATTAATTATCTGCTTAGGAATATCATTGTCCATAGGCTCAGTCTCCATGGCTTTTGCTTCAGTTTTACTAAGAATCATCTCCAAAACACTAGAGGCAACGGCAAGTGTTTCATCATCAGTGTTTTTAGCTACATTTTCAACTAGGTTTTCTACAACTTGTTTTACATTTGGATTAGGCTTTTCTATATTTTCAACAGATGTTTCTAAATTTTTTAGGTTTCCAAGATCCATTTCTAAAGTTATTGGGACAAGTGATTCAATGCTCTCTGTATTAACACCATTGTCATTGGGGTCAATTGGTTTTACATTTATATCTTTTTGATCTTGAATGTCTTTTTCTTGAGCTTCTATGAACTTTTTAATATTGTCAAGGTTTTCAATTTCAGATCCTTTACTGCTGCCAGATACATTGGCAGCATTTTCTTCATCTGGCTGAGCGGATTCTTCAGTTACTGAACTTAGTGGAGCCTCCATGATTAAAGATTTAGAATTCCATGGAAATATTGAAGGAACCGCACCTGAAAGATGTTTTTTGTTGATTAATAATTAAAAATAAGATTGAAAGGTTCTTGAACATGCTTTCCAACAATAAAAGAAAGAAAATCGAAATATAATCACCAGTTAAACTCAAATCTAAAATATATTATTTATTATTCAATAACTTCTATGAAACACGCAGACACCACTGCACCAACTCAAACCATACAGGGTGCCCTATGGTGGTGCATAAAGGGTGTACTAAGCCGAAAGGGGGTGATTCTGGACCCTGAGGGGATCAACATGTAAATATTGTTTTTTTTTAATCTCGAAGGAATCTTGTTTTTTGCAAATATAAAGTTTTTTTTTCTATTTGTTTTCATAAACACGCACTCTTGCATTATTTAACATTACAAAATACTTCGAAAATGTTTTTTGCTTGTATTGTCACGAAATTATCACAAAAAAAATTATGCAAGTCCATTGAAATTTCAAAACAAAAATAATGATGTAAAAATTCACGTAAAAGAACTCAAATATGAAGAAAAATTACTCCAATTTTTTAAATAAAAGTAAAGAAATGATCAAATGTTGACTCCCACAATGTCCAAAATCACACCCTTTCTGTGGCACCCTGTATATTTAAAAATAACTAACCAAAAAATATAATCTACATAAACTTTAAAACAAAAGAAGCCTACAACTTAGTTCTGCAGAATAACTATAAGTAGGCAATACAAACAAAAGGCTGATTCAGCGAAATCCTTCAGTTAAAAAGCTACTCTGACACCTCACAATGAGAAGTCACATCTCACACTATGTCAAACCACTCATAAATTAGCCACCCCTTTGTAACAAATAGCCCATATGACAATAATTGTGCCAAAAAAAACCCCTGTATCAGGACTAGTATTTTGTTTTGTATAATGGTGAATAACCTCTACCAAAATGTTTTAGAAATATATTAGCATTCAGCGATAGTAACTTTAATGTTTTCATGCCAATGAAATGCAACTACTAGGCAAGTCAAGCTTTGAATAACCAATCGGCTACTATGTATTCAAAATCAAGATTAACTACAGATAATGACAGGTTCAACATCCAACAAGCAATAACTGTTGTCTGAATACCTGTCTTCAAATTATATTTATTTTCATTGTTTTTTACAAAATCTCCCTTACAGAAATGCCTTGAGCATACAAAGGAGAGAGGCAGGGATCTCACACTGGGAGTATGTGTAGCAGCTTTCCATTTGCTTTGTATATCATCATCTTTGGGGAACTTGTGGTAAGTAACACCTTTATCTTCATTTCTTGTTGTGCATGACTTACAAGTTTTAACACTACATCTTTTTATAGGCATATTGTCTTAGGAGAGAGCAAATAGCTCTTGGTATCTACAAGATCAAACATCAGCTGTTAGGTACAGTGTTATTCAGGTGATGAAAAAATGTTTTAATAACATAAAAACAGTGTTGTGTATTGCAAGATAATACAGCTCTGAGTTATCCTCTATTCTGAGCTGAGTACATATTTTGTTAGGGCGTTAGTTCAGATTTCAAAACAATGTTGGAATGTTGCATGATTGATAGGTATATTAAATTAAAATTAGGTGAAGCCACCCATCTAATAAGAGGAACTATCATCTGAACCTTTGTTTTAAGGTGAGAACACTACGCTTTTAGTTAAAGAACATGTTATCATTACGAGAAAACCTGGATTTTACCATGCCACTCACCTGTGCAGCCTTTCGAACGTATGATCGGCTAGGATTGTCTTGGTTGATTTTACGATACTTAGTGTATCGTAACATGGAAATCGAATTAAACACTGTCGATTTATGCAATTACGCAGCATTAATCTAGAAATATGGTTCACAAATTAGAAATATGTACCACAACAAAAGCCAAACGCAGCAAAAAAACATGGGGCGGGCGGAGCTTATCGGAGGTTTGATTGATGTCTGCCATAAACATGCAAGCAACCATCAAGCAACTAACTTGTCTATGATGTCTGCCAATTCTGCCGTAATGATTGATGCGTCATCCCTCTGTGGATATCTTTGATGTCAAAGGTAAGCCAAGTCGACTTTATCCACTTTATTCTACCTACACCCTTAGAAGAAGAAGCCCATTATCTCAGCGAAACGAAACAGACAATGGATGACAAATAGACAACTCTAATTTTCGCAGACACATCGAGCCATGAAATAAGAAGTTGAAGTTGAAGAAAACTCATAACAACCAACGTTGCCAGTCGTAATTACGTTTTGTTTCCTGAAATGTACCTACATTTTTGCTGCAAAAGTTGCATTATTGGTTTTTTTAATACGTAATTTTGGGGTCGGAAGTCGGAGGCAAATTGATGTCAAAATAGCGGAATATAACATGTCTCACAGTTGTACAACAAACAATAACACAACGAAACAAAACAATTCACAATCAGCAAAATTTTTGTTTATTTTCTTTTTCTCTGCTATATCGCTACGAAACCGCGAACAATGTGAACTCGCAAAGTAGGAAACGTGCGTGCACACCTCATCTCAACCTCAACAGCCTGTTTTGGTCCATTGCTGGACGCAGGCCTCCCCCTGATAAGCGTCTTAATGGCTTTTATCTCTTATGGGATGATCTTTATTGGAGGTAATGCCCATAATCCCCACGCTGGGCACGCGGGTTGGGGTCGTAGTTCGGTGGTAGCAGGTAGATTGTTCTGCAGGGGGCGCTGCTAAACAATCTACCTAGCTGCTGCTTATAGGCACCAGTTTTAGGTAGGTACGTTCAATTCGGATGCGTTCTTAAACAGTTTGCAATAAAAATCTAGTATTACAAATAGCGTTGTTCTCAAAAGTTATGAAAATGGCCTTAAATATAAAAATTACTTTCATGTTATGGGGGTCAATAGTAACGAAAATGTAATAAATTAATGTAACCTTCTGACAACGCTGACTCTAAAGCCCAAGACGTAGACTAGGCTAGGCTTACTAATGGTAGACATCACAGATTAAATATAACGTAGACATCGTAGAAAGAGTATGCTATAGAACACGCGCAAATGCTATCGCATTCACACATAAAGAGAGAACGACTTATGCCTATAACCTAAGAAGAAATGAGATAGAGCGAATGGCTTGCTATCACTTTCTCGCGTGCCGGTTTTTTCATTGAAAAGCAACTCTAGTTGCTAAACAAATTTCCTACACATCGACGGAGCTCGACACGAGAATCATCGAAATTGTTGTAAAATTTTGATTTCTAAGTATAAATGTGAATAAAGTGTTCCTGTGGACATTCCTGCACCTAAAAACAATAAAAACTAAAGGCAACAATGGTGCGGTGCTGTGTTTTCGAATGTACAAGTGACAGTGAAGCAAAAGTGCCGAATTTATCATTCCACTCGTAAGTACAAGTTCTTTTGACTACAAAAAGGTTCAAAATTTACAGATTCATAGATTTACATGAACAATTAAGAGGTACAAGGCTCAAAAGTTATGTTTTATGAAAATTTTAATTATTATAACCTAACATTGCGAAAATTTGGGGTTGCCTGCACTCGACAATAAAATTCCCCAAATGGCGCGTTGAAATATTTTTGAATACGTACATAACGAGAAACATTATCTTAAAACTAGTTTATGCCCGCGGCTTCGCACGCATTGTTTCTATGGAAACGTTTAAGGGTGTGATTTCTATCCCATAGGAACTGATTTATGGAATAAAAAGTATTTTAGAATTAGATACCTGTATGCAAAATTTCAGCCGATCCTTTCAGTAGTAAGTAGCGTGAAGAGGTAAACATCCATTCATCCATCCATCCAAACTTTCGCATTTATTATTTAAGTGTCATGTTTTTATTTGTTACAGATTTCCTGCAGATAAACATCTACGTTTGCGTTGGAAAGAAGCAACGGGTTGCAAAGATTGGGGACCCAAAATATAGTCCAAAATTTGTAGTTAACATTTCTATGAAAATTTATAAATAAAAATGAAACAGCGAACTTATCTTTTCCCTCATGCTGTTTCAAGGCTGGTACGTAATATATAAAAAGAATGAAACTCTGTTTAAGACTCTGAGAAAGTTTGTCATACCTACTTTGTATTATAATCTACCTTCCAAACAAATATAGAAATAACCAATCAAAATATTTAAATATTGGGTAGTATTACTTTTATATAGGGTGTAACAAAGAGTAAGGACCAAACTTTAGCTTCGATCAAAGAACACAGGAAAATATGAAAATTTAAAACAAATTATTAAAAACGAAATTATCACTAGACTGGGTAATGAATGAATGACTGTTGTCATTTGCTTATTATCATAAAACCGAGGAAAAATGCATTTGTAAGACCTACCTATCACATCTAAGAGGCGTTGTCCGCTGCGATGACGTCGCGGGTCGTTGAACTCCACGATCAACGACCCACGACGAAGGTGTTTTGTGTTTTAATGGAGTTGTAAAGAGGTACGTAGGCCTTTTTAGTTTATTTTACCTGAAAAGAAGCACAACATTTAGTTTACTTTTTTTTCGAAACTATTCGGGAATTTTTCTTCGGTTCTATAATCAAGTCGGAACCCACCCATGAAAGTTTAGTGCTTACTTTTTGTTACAACCTGTATATTATTTATAATCAATAATTATGATTCAATATTCTTACATACCATAATATAGATTTAATTTGAGAAAATTAAATCTGAGAATGTAAAAGAAATGCAATCCAGTATAAAAAATAAAAAATTTTATTTAACTAAAGACTATTTGATTTGATTAAGAACATATTGAAATAATCGTCTTAAAGACTGATCATACAAACTTATTAATTATAACAGAATATAAATATTTGGATTAGTAGGCAGGAATGTTGGTAATATTGTGGTGTAAAAGTGTCATTTAATTTTGTTGTATTTGCACTTTTTTCTTTTTAGCTGCATAATAATTTTAAAAGTGCCATTAAATTTCGTATTAAAGGTTACCTTAGCAATATCTAAACCGTAAGATTTAATTTATTAGGAGAAATGTGATTTCGAAGTCTGTTGGCTAAGCCTGGTTAACGTGTAAGAATTTAATTCCCTTATAAAAATGTTATTTAATTACTATTAACATAAAACTATTGATATTATTTTTCTATATTCTAGTGTTTAAAATTATTTCTACTCGTATCGTAATAAGTGAATATACCTACATAACAAAACAAAATTGATAGGTTCCTAACTAAACGTTGTTTCCTTTCTAGGCTTAGTTAAATTAAATGTTTACCTATTCCCACATTCGTACCTAATTTAAGTATATACTTATATATTTATTTACTAGAAAACTAATAACTTTACTGGAACTGGAACGATTAAACTTAACCAAATACACAAAAAAGTTAAAAGTTTGCTTTAAATCCTAACAGAACAGGATCAATAGGTTGTAAGTGCGCAAGTAATAAAATAAGACCTACCGGACCGAGGAATACCTGCAGGCTGTAACAAAAAGTAAGGACCTAAACACACCAGTACTTAAATCATTCACTACAAAGGTCAACCAAGGTTTGGTGGAATTTCCAGTTCTGAATTTGAACACCCAAATTTATGAACTGGAAAATCGCAAATCCAATCCACCAACAGAGACATGAAATAAGAAACCTAAAATCGGGGTAATAAAATTGCATGGCAACACTTTCCCCCCACCACCTTGCAATCTTTGGTCTTGCTCATCGGCACGCTTGCCACACATCTGGTTATATTTAATCTGTGGTAGACATGCTATCTATTCTCAGCCTACGGTATAATATTTAAGGTAGGTCACAGATTAAATATAACCAGATGTGTGGCAAGCGTGCCGATGAGCAAGACCAAAGATTGCAAGGTGGTGGGGGGAAAGTGTTGCCATGCAATTTTATTACCCCGATTTTAGGTTTCTTATTTCATGTCTCTGTTGGTGGATTGGATTTGCGATTTTCCAGTTCATAAATTTGGGTGTTCAAATTCAGAACAGGAAATTCCACCAAACCTTGGTTGACCTTTGTAGTGAATGTTTTAAGTACTGGTGTGTTTAGGTCCTTACTTTTTGTTACAGCCTGCGGGTATTCCTCGGTCCGGTAGGTCTTATTTTATTACTTGCGCACTTACAACCTATTGATCCTGTTCTGTTAGGATTTAAAGCAAACTTTTAACTTTTTTGTGTATTTGGTTAAGTTTAATCGTTCCAGTTCCAGTAAAGTTATTAGTTTTCTAGTAAATAAATATATAAGTATATACTTAAATTAGGTACGAATGTGGGAATAGGTAAACATTTAATTTAACTAAGCCTAGAAAGGAAACAACGTTTAGTTAGGAACCTATCAATTTTGTTTTGTTATGTAGGTATAGGCCCTTATTACGATACGAGTAGAAATAATTTTAAACACTAGATTAGAGAAAAATAATATGAATAGTTTTATGTTAATAGTAATTAAATAACATTTTTATTAGGGAATTAAATTCTTACACGTTAACCAGGCTTAGCCAACAGACTTCGAAATCACATTTCTCCTAATAAATTAAATCTTACGGTTTAGAAATTGCTAAGGTAACCTTTAATACGAAATTTAATGGCACTTTTAAAATTATTATGCAGCTAAAAAGAAAAAAGTGCAAATACAACAAAATTAAATGACACTTTTACACCACAATATTACCAACATTCCTGCCTACTAATCCAAATATTTATATTCTGTTATAATTAATAAGTATGTATTATCAGTCTTTAAGACGATTATTTCAATATGTTCTTAATCAAATCAAATAGTCTTTAGTTAAATAAAATTTATTATTTTTTATACTGGATTGCATTTCTTTTACATTCTGAGATTTAATTTTCTCAAATTAAATCTATTTTATGGTATGTAAGAATATTGAATCAAAATTATTGATTATAAATAATATACAGGTTGTAACAAAAAGTAAGCACTAAACTTTCATGGGTGGGTTCCGACTTGATTATAGAACCGAAGAAAAATTCCCGAATAGTTTCGAAAAAAAAGTAAACTAAATGTTGTGCTTCTTTTCAGGTAAAATAAACTAAAAAGGCCTACGTACCTCTTTACAACTCCATTAAAACACAAAACACCTTCGTCGTGGGTCGTTGACCGTGGAGTTCAACGACCCGCGACGTCATCGCAGCGGACAACGCCTCTTAGATGTGATAGGTAGGTCTTACAAATGCATTTTTCCTCGGTTTTATGATAATAAGCAAATGACAACAGTCATTCATTCATTACCCAGTCTAGTGATGATTTCGTTTTTATTTATTTGTTTTAAATTTTCATATTTTCCTGTGGTCTTTGATCGAAGCTAAAGTTTGGTCCTTACTCTTTGTTACACCCTATATAAAAGTAATACTACCCAATATGTAAATATTTTAATTGGTTATTTCTATATTTGTTTGGAAGGTAGATTATAATACAAAGTAGGTATGACAAACTTTCTCAGAGTCTTAAACAGACTTTCATTCTTTTTATATATATTACGTACCAGCCTTGGAACAGCATGAGGGAAAAGATAAGTTCGCTGTTTCATTTTTATTAATACATTTTCATAGAAATGTTTACTAGGTACAAATTTTGGACTATATTTTGGGTCCCCATCTTTGCAACCCGTTGCTTCTTTCCAACGCAAACGTAGATGTTTATCTGCAGGAAATCTGGAACAAATAAAAACATGACACTTAAATAATAAATGCGAAAGTTTGGATGGATGGATGAATGGATGTTTACCTCTTCACGCTACTTACTACTGAAAGGATCGGCTGAAATTTTGCATACAGGTATCTAATTCTAAAATACTTTTTATTCCATAAATCAGTTCCTATGGGATAGAAATCACACCCTTAAACGTTTCCATAGAAACAATGCGTGCGAAGCCGCGGGCATAAACTAGTTTTAAGATAATGTTTCTCGTTATGTACGTATTCAAAAATATTTCAACGCACCATTTGGGGAATTTTATTGTCGAGTGCAGGCAACCCTAAATTTTCGCAATGTAAGGTTATATTAATTAAAATTTTCATAAAACATTACTTTTGAGCCTTGTACCTCTTAATTGTTCATGTAAATCTATGAATCTGTAAATTTTGAACCTGTTTGTAGTCAAAAGAACTTGTACTTACGAGTGGAATGATAAATTCGGCACTTTTGCTTCACTGTCACTTGTACATTCGAAAACATAGCACCGCACCATTGTTGCCTTTAGTTTTTATTGTTTTTAGGTGCGGGAATTGATATAAATAATATAATCGTTTTAATAAATTCAATTCATGCTAATTTATTCGTTGACGAGCTATCTTTTTATATGACTGACAACCCCTGTCTAAGATATAAGTAAAGAGTAGAAGCTATCAAAAGAGTTTGTAACATTCGTCCGCCTTCTAAGATTTAAAACCCCTTTAAATCTCCATCTCGTCAATTAGGCGCCGGGGCGGCCTGATGGTACGCTTGCTTTGACGCGGCTCCATCGGCGTAGCAAACGGTATGTCAGTCACGTTCTGTGGTGAGTGCAACGGAGAAACCTCGGAAGCAGCTTCTGCATCGGTTCCCGATACAGGACAATGTGTCGGAGATCCAGTAGCCTCCAGTATCGGGGTCGAGGACGCAACAGGAACTATTGGAGTATTTGGAGTTCTTTCAGAAGGCCGCTCGTCTGATTCAGCGAGACGAGGCCGTATATGGTCTGCGTGATACCTCCTTTCCACACCGATTGGAGTGCTGATGACATATGAATATCGATGTGTGCGTCGAGATACCGTGGCTGGTTCCCAACGCGACTGTTCCCTGGCTCGGACGTACACAGCATCACCTGGCCTGTAATTCGGCGTTCGGCTCTCGGAGTTAACATTCGCTTGTATCTGCTTGTATTGAATCGACCGTTTCGCACTTGGTCGGGCATTGTGTAGCTCACAATTTATCGGCCGTCCAAACATTAACTGGCCCGGGGTTTTGCCGGTAGTGCTATGAGGTGTAATGCGATAGGCAAAAAGAAAGTTTTCCAGTCTTTTTTTGAGGTTTTCTGTACTTGAAGACATTCTGGTCTTAAAAGTTCTTACTAGCCTTTCTGCTAATCCATTTGTCCGAGGGTGATATGGTGATGATCTAATGTGTTTAATTCCCTTGCCTTTGCAGTAGTTTTGAAATTCCTGCGATGTAAACTGGGGTCCATTGTCGGAGACTAGAAACTGGGGAAGGCCGAAAGTGGTGAAAATTGTGTCCAGTTCATCGCAGAGTTTGGCAGTCGTAATTTTTGCCATCGGTTTGACCTCGATCCATTTGGAGAATGCATCTGACAGGACTAACCAATACGAGCCTTCAAACGGTCCCGCAAAGTCAACGTGAATTCTTTCCCATGCTTGGTCTGGCATGGACCATGAAAAAATTGGCAAATCCAAGGTATTAGGCCGGTTCTCCTGGCATTTGTGGCAAGTTTTTACGTATGCATCTATGTCTTCCTCAATGGTTGGCCACCATACATAGAATCGTGCGAGGGCTCTCATAGCTGATATCCCCGGATGTCCACGATGTAAGTATGTCAGGGTTGCTTTCCTTAGCGTGCCAGGAACAACAATGCGGCCCTGCCACATGATGATCTTACTTTCTATAGATAGCTCGCAGCGTTTTCGAGCGTATGGTTGTATCTCATTCGTATATTGTTGTTCACGCCAACCCGTTTTTATAAGCTGTGATATGTGCTTCAGTGTGGGATCTTTTTGTGTTTCGTCTCGTATGACGTTTTCTGATAGTGCAAGGTCGCCAATATAATCTGCCTGTAGGCGCGCCACTATTCTGTGAACAGCCAGTTCAGGCTTCGAAGGTAGCTCTTCAGGGTTAGGCATCCTAGATAAGTAGTCTGCGATCATGTTGTTACAGCCTTTTGTATATTCTATGTCGTAGGCGTAGCTTCCAATTATTAGTGCCCATCGTACCAAGCGATTATTAGCTAGTTTCGGTAAGTTCCGTTCTGGTCCCAAAATGTGAATGAGGGGTTTGTGATCAGTTACTAGTATAAATTTGATGCCGCGAAGATACTGATCAAATTTTTTTATTCCAAAAAATATTGCGAGAGCTTCACGGTCTATGACAGAATATTTAGATTCTGCTGGTCGAAGTTTTCTTGATGCAAATGCAATTGGCTGTTCTGTATTGTTCTTCTTGTGGAAAAGCACCGCTCCCACGCCTTTTTCTGACGCATCACATGCTAGGTAAAGTAGCTGTTTGTCATTATAGGCTACTAGCGGTTTAGAACGTACGATTAAAGTCTTTGCTTGTTCAAAAGCTTTAGTTTCATTGTATGTCCATCGCCATTTCATCCGGGTTCCTGTAAGTGCATGAAGATCGGCACAGACACTGTGTAGGTGTGGTATAAAACGTTCGTAGAAGTTGACTAATCCAAGAAATGATCTTAGCTCCTTAGCGTTGGCTGGAGGGGAAGCTTTAGCGATTGCTTCAATTTTCGATTTTGTTGGGCGTACACCATTTCGATCAATCGTGTGTCCGAGGTATTCGACTTCCGGTTGCAGGAAACCGCATTTCTTCAAGTTAACTTTTAATCCTGCTTGTTCTAGTTTTTGAAAAACGATATGTAGTGTTTCAAGATGTTCTTTGTCATTTTTTCCCGTAACCGCAATGTCATCGAAATAGACTGCTACATTCGGTATTCCTTCGAGAAGTTTGTCAAGGTAATGCTGAAAAATTGACGGGGCTGTGGAAATACCAAAAGGCATACGATTGTACTGGTAGTATCCTTTATGTGTCGATATTGTTACAAACTGTTTAGACTCTGGTCCTATTTCGAATTGCAGGTAAGCATCTTTAAGGTCAATTTTAGTAAATTTTGTACCATCTGCGAGATTCTGGCGCAACTGATCAAACAGGGGAACTGGGTGTGCGTGTGTTATTAGTACAGGGTTGAGTGTGCTGCGGAAATCACCGCAGATTCTGATCTGACCATTAGCTTTGACTACATTGACTGTCGGTGTCGCCCACTGGATCGGTGTCATGTTTGGGTCTACTTTAGTTATGATACCCTCTTCAACTAGCCGATCTAGTTCAGATTCTATGTTTTTCCTCATCGAAAATTTAATCGATCTTGCTGGGATGTGTTTCGGTTGAGCATTAGGCTTGATGTGTATATTTACTTGGTAATCTTGGACTTTTCCAAGTTTGCCGTCGAAAAGAGCAGTATGTTTGTCCAGAACTTGTTGCAGGGTAACAGCTTCGTGTCGGGTGTTATTTATCGAGTAAACTGGCTTTGGAAAGTCCATGTGGAACATTTCACTCCATTGTAGGCCGAACAGCATTGGGTGAGCTGATTTGATAACAACAACAGGTAGTATCTTTTCCTCCTCTTGAAGTCGTACCGTTACATCCGTTAGGCCCTTTGTTTTAAGTTTTACGTTCCCATAGGCGCGTAGGCCTGGAGCCTTTGTGAGAGTAGGGGCGCCTATACGCTTCCAGAACTTGGTGCTGATAATTGAATAGACTGAGCCGGGGTCCCAATCTAGCGTGCAATTGATGTTGTTAATTAAGACATCTATTTTCTTACTGTCTTTGCCTTTTTTTTTATTAATCTGACAAACGTTGTCAGATTCGTCGTCGCTGTTTTCTGAGTAGGATGCTTGTGAAGAGTTGTTGCTGTTCCCGTCATGTTTAAGCTTGTTTAGCTTGTTCCTCTTCGTAAATGTTCTATGTTTGTTATCATTCTGATTGTTGGGCAGACATGCTTTACCGGACTTTAAACAGCAGTCTTCTAAATGTCCTGGCGTATTACATTCTTGACAAGTGTGGTTCTTAGCTGCGCATTTGTTTAACGGGTGTCTTTGAGGTGCCCCGCATCTGAGGCATTGATGAGTTCTTAATCTGCGCGGAGACGTATTCGAGTAAGATCTAGTGTTACCTTTTATCCTGTTCACTTTGACATTGTGTATGTCAGCGTCGCCTTCTGCTCGTTCCCGTGATTGAGCGACGCTGAATATCTGAGCAAAGGTTACTTCTTTTATCTTGTCGTCCGAAAATTCTTGTAGATCTGGCCATTTTTGTTTCAGGTCGATCTGCAACTGTAGGTGATTGAGTCCGGTTGCAAAGCGGTCACGTAACTGTCGCTCTAACAGATCGCCGTTATACCCGCAATCTTTGCTTAGCTCTTTCAGTCTATTTGCGTAGTGTTCCATTGATTCGTTATCGGTACGTATGCAGTTCCAAAAATCGGACAACGCTCTGTATCTTGTGCGCTTGATTCGGTATAGATCAAGGAGTTTCTCTCGAATATTTGTAAATGTGCTTTTTTCGAAATTTGGCGTCAGCGCAACTTTTATGTCGTGGAACGTTTCAGGTGAGAGACATGTGAATAAAAGCTCTTTCTGTATGCTTAGTGCATCCTCTCCCCAAAGTCCGCATTTCGTTTCAAAATATTCGATAAAATTCTCAACTGTGGTTTCACTAGGATTAAACTTGTCACCTTTAAAGCTGTTGTAGATGTTGTTTCTGTTTGCGTTAGTACGCGACGTGCTGGGTAACTCCGTGCCGCTTGTCGTTGTCGGTGTGGGAGTCGCCGCTGCCGCATTTTGTTGTTGCGTGAGTAGCAATTGCAAAACTTCCGAAATTTGTTTTTGCTGTGTAGCTTGTAATTTCAGAAATTTGTCAAATTGCTCACTATTCATTTTTTTGTCCTCGTCGCCACTGATATAAATAATATAATCGTTTTAATAAATTCAATTCATGCTAATTTATTCGTTGACGAGCTATCTTTTTATATGACTGACAACCCCTGTCTAAGATATAAGTAAAGAGTAGAAGCTATCAAAAGAGTTTGTAACAGGAATGTCCACAGGAACACTTTATTCACATTTACACTTAGAAATCAAAATTTTACAACAATTTCGATGATTCTCGTTCGAGCTCCGTCGATGTGTAGGAAATTTGTTTAGCAACTAGAGTTGCTTTTCAATGAAAAAACCGGCACGCGAGAAAGTGATAGCAAGCCATTCGCTCTATCTCATTTCTTCTTAGGTTATAGGCATAAGTCGTTCTCTCTTTATGTGTGAATGCGATAGCATTTGCGCGTGTTCTATAGCATACTCTTTCTACGAGGTAGGTACTCTGTGCAGTCTACGGGCGCGGCCAAGCTTAGCATCCGTAGAAAGAGAATGTCATATAGCCATAATATGCCTCGTATACTTTGTCTTGCTCTGGAACACGCATGCCACTCATATAGATTATTTTTCATAACTATGTTAGCATCTCTTTCTACCTGCTTTCTACACTCAAGCTAGATTGTAACCGAGCCCCACAGAATATTGAAAATAAGTTTTATTTAGAGGTTCTGTAAAGATTCATGCCCAAACGTGCCAATCGTTTTAAAAACCGGAAAATAAAATTGGACAAATCAGTCATTGAATCTAGCATCACTACCGTTTCAACTACCTATTTTTCTAATTTGGCAACATTATTCGATTGAATTTTGGCATTTTGCCTGCTTGGCACAGAAAATCAATATTTACATTTTGTGTGTGAAATCAAGTGAAACTTTTATTTAAAAACACCTAAGAATGACTCAAAGTGCTTAAAGATACAACAAATTTTCCAGACATGGATTTGGCAAAGTCCTTATTCAGTTCCAGAGATCATGACGGATACGTGGGAAAAGAAGACCACGAACGAAAAATAAATTCGTCCTTAGCTGATGATGACCCAGAAGATGTTATAGACGCCATACGGGGGTTAAACATAGCCGATGAGCTTATTCCTGCTCCCGGTGGTCCTTTCTCTGCTCTTACGCCAAGTATGGTTCCACAAGACATAATGGCTAAATTAGCTCAGCCAGAATCTGAAGGCCAGGGTGGAGGCCTTCCGGACTACAGATTTGATGAATTTGGGTTTTGTGTTGATCATGAAGATGACCCAGAACAAAATTCTGATAGATCACCGATTTCAAATACAATTGGTGAAGACGATCAACATTGTCTTCAATGGGAGTTTTACAGTAAAGAAATAAACTTCTCAGATGGAAATGGAAAATTAGAAAAAACAGAAAAATTACAAAGTATGGTCAAAGACGGAGTACCACATTCGCTTCGCCCACAGGTTTGGATGCATTTATGTGGTGCCCATAAAAAACGAGATGCAACAGAAATCACTTATCATGATATAGTAAGGGCATCAAGTGATGATGGCTTGGTCACTAGTAAACAAATTGAAAAGGATCTTGTGCAGATCTTGCCAAACAATGTTTGTTTTTCGCATCCAACAAGCACTGGCATACCCAGATTACGAAGAATTCTTAGAGCGTTAGCATGGCTGTATCCTGATATTGGATACTGTCAAGGAACAGGCATGATTGCTGCATCATTACTTCTATTGATGGAGGAAGAAGAAGCATTTTGGATAATGTGTACTACTGTTGAAGATCTCTTACCAGCATCATACTATTCATCAACATTGATTGGAATACAAGCAGATCAAAAAGTTTTGAGGAGCCTCATCTCCACTTATCTTCCTGGAATAGAGCAAGTTCTAAACGCTCATGATATAGAACTCTCATTGATAACAATGCATTGGTTTTTGACATTGTATGCAAACGTTGTTCATATGAAAATATTACTAAGAATATGGGATCTATTCTTTTTAGATGGATCTTTAGTTTTGTTTAAAGTAACCCTGGCAATGTTGAAGATAAAAGAAAATCGTTTTACAGAAATTTCAAACTCCGCTCAAATTTTCAATGCACTTTCTGATATCCCAGGAGAAATAAATGATGTTGATTTACTCATAAAAACTATTGATGAAGTATGTGGAGATACATTGAGCCCAACTTTAATAGACACACACAGAAGAAGACATCTTGCATACCTCATGGCAGACCAGGGGGGATTAGTAGGTAATCCAGGTGCTGTATCAAACTTACCAAAGCAACAATTACAAAGACGGCAGATTAAAAAGAACAAATCAGTTATTCAAACCATTCTTTTTGGGGAAGAAAGTAACAATGAGGATGCAATCTCCAAAAATGTAAAACAAACAGAAATACTAGTAGATCTACGGGAAGCAATATTACAAGTAGCTCGTCATTTTCTTGCTCTTGAACCTCAATTAGCTTCTGAAGTTCAAATGACTGCAGATTATTCCATGCAAAGTCATGCTGCAGACAGGAAAAGGTATGTGAATGTGTCAAAAAGCAAGAAAAGAAGGGCAAAGGCATTGTTAGATTTTGAAAGGAGAGATGGTGATGAACTTGGTTTTAGAAAAAATGATGTTATAGATGTGTTAAGTTCTCGAGATGAACATTGTTGGATTGGTGAGCTAAACGGACTAAGGGGTTGGTTTCCAGCACGTTTTGTTAAGTTATTGGATGAAAAGGGAGTTAAATACAGTAGAGCTGGAGATGACTCAGTTACAGAAAAGATAGCCCATTTAGTTCGCGGTGTTTTAGCGCCAGCTTTTAAAAGAGTTCTTCTTCATGGTATAAAAAAACCTAGTTTTCTTGATGGACCATGTCATCCATGGCTGTTTATTGAAGAAGCTTCATCAAGAGAAGTGGAAAAAGATTTTAATTCAGTTTATAGCCGCTTAGTATTGTGTAAAACATATAGATTAGATGAAGATGGTAAAGTCTTAACTCCAGAAGAATTACTTTACAGATGTGTTCAAGCAATCAATTTGTCACATGATAATGCCCATGCACAAATGGATGTCAAGCTACGAACTTTAATATGCATGGGACTGAATGAAGAGGCGCTTCATTTGTGGTTAGAGGTCCTCTGTTCCTGTGTTGATGTTGTACAGAAATGGTACCACCCGTGGTCATTCATTAATTCTCCGGGGTGGGTTCAAATCAAATGTGAGCTACGGATTCTTTCACAATTTGGATTCAACTTAAACCCAGAATGGGAACTTCCTGTAAAGAAAGACACTCAAAATCAACCATTAAAGGAAGGAGTTAGAGATATGCTAGTAAAACATCATCTTTTTTCATGGGACTTGTAATCAAATATATTATTTTATGAAAGTGTGGACAGAAAATATTTTCACATTATTTAGTACTTAAGTAGATTATTTCGTGCATCAAATATTAATCAAAATAATTTTTTAGGATATGCTACCGTTAAAAATTGTATGTAGATAGGAGGTATGGTTAAGTTTTATTATTTATTTTATCATGCAAGTTAATTTGTAGTCATTTACTTAAAGATCCTTGGACCTTGAGACCTTTAGGTCTGGTCATTTATTAGCATTTTATTTTCAAACATTGTTATTACAATTATTACCTGCATACATATTAATTTCAAATAAAATTTATACTTATCTTGAAAGGACCTATTAAGTACCTCAATGAAATTATGAGAATATAATGTTTGGTTATTATTTTCCCAACCTACTTAGCCCACTCATATATTGATGCGCGTCTTGTGTCGCGCGATATGTTGTAATTTTGTAGCGCGATTCCTCTCTGGGCCGCGCGCCGGCCGCTTAGTACAAAATGTACCTCCCTTCTCTACTGCAAACAAATATCGCAACAAATCGCGAGACACATCACAAGACGCGTTTCAAAATCGCGGTTGTAAGGTAGAGGCTTTTCTTTTAGGTCCAACGATCTAAATGCTGTGTGGTGCCGGCTTAGAATTTGCACCAACCCAACTCTTCCCGCGGGTGTCGTACGTAAGAGGCGACTTCTCATAAATAGGTAATGTACTCTGTGGAGGCGACTAAGGGATATTCACCGGGGGCGGGCAGCAGCGCCCCCTGCAGAACAATTCTACCACCGAACTGCGATGCCCAACCCGCATCATACCCAGCGTGCGGATTATGGGCATTACCCCCATGTGGAGAGGAATGCTCTCCCTCTCTATATCTGAAGTTTGCAGGGCGATCCATCTGAAATCTATGAAGTGTTATACGGATATGGATAGGTACATACAGAGTAGGTAATTCAAAGCTCGACCATAAGTGCCTAGGTACCTACCTACCTAATTAATTACCTACTGTCAGACATTACCTCATATTGCCCGGCCCACGCCCGGCCTGTGGCTTCGCATGCGTTTATCGGTGATTTGATTTTAAATAGCTTAAATACCTATCCACCCACAACAACACTTGTATCTTAACCTGTGATGTTCATGCCTATATAACTAAATATTGCCGTGACCTGATGCCCAGGGTGCATGTTTACACTACCTCAGTCAGTAGGTACGGTGCTTAATATTTTTAAGATTACTTTTACAACTTATTTGTATGTATCGGAACGGAACGTGGTGGTACTAGGCCGTGGCCTAGTACGCCATTTCGTAGCCTAATACCATGGTACTAGGCTACGTTATGGCGTACGGCGGCGGTAAGCGTATTTTGATAAATTTTCTTTTATTCGATATTCTATCTTAAAAACGTTATATTATGTTTTATAACTTTTTTAGTCTAGACTTAAACCTAGTTACCGACGCGAGACGCGACGACGACGACGCGGGGCGACGACGACCGCGTACATTTTTGTACAAACTGTTTAGTCGTGGACGGAGAAAATCAACCAGAGTTGAGTAGGGTTTACTAAAAACCGGGGGGTTCCGCGTTCAACCATACTTTTTTGGATCATGGCAATACTTATTGCTGTCTTGTCAAAACTATTTTGACAAGTTGACACTTCTCCTTTTCCTTTTGACGATCATTTCGTTTCTCTTTCAATTTGAGAAGTCAATCGTGCTTGTTCTCTTCGAGCTAAGGCCTATCGGCGACTTGCACGAAATTATTCTAAAATGGTGTCCAAGGCTGAATTAGCTTGTGTTTACTCCGCTCTCATCCTCGTTGATGATGATGTTGCCGTCACTGTAAGTTCAAAACGTGAAAAGTGGTGATTGGACTCTTTTAGGTTATGTTCCCCGCCAACAGCGTTTCAACCATAATTATATCCGTGTTCATCCATCTGAAAATCACCGAAATCCTTCAATATTCTATGTTACCGACCCTGTGGTTTCGCTAACTAGTGATCCTCGGTTGTATTTAAGTTATGTTGTGGTGCGAATCGATGTGTACATTGTGTTTGTTTGTAGGGTGAGAAGATCTCCACCATCCTGAAAGCGGCTAACGTAGACGTTGAGCCCTACTGGCCCGGTCTGTTTGCGAAAGCCCTGGAAGGCGTGAATGTAAGGGAGCTCATCACCAACATTGGATCAGGCGTGGGTGCCGCGCCAGCTGGCGGTGCTCCGGCCGCCGCCGCCGCCGCGGCGCCTGCGGCTGAAGCCAAGGAAGAGAAGAAGAAGGAGGAGGAGCCCGAAGAGTCTGATGACGACATGGGCTTCGGTTAGTAAACCTCAATAGTACCTACTCTTTATATCTATGTTGCGACTATTTTGAATTTGTGTAGTTGCATTATTAGCACTGCAATGTTATTCAGTTCATGATCCCACAAGTGAATTTTTCAATGATGCTTGCATGTATTAGCTGCAGAATCAATGTTGAAAACATATTAATACTGAGAAAGATTCACTACTTCTTAACATTAGGTGACACCATTCAAGCAGTTGGCTAGATGTTTAACATTTTCTTGTCTTTGTTTCAGGTCTCTTTGACTAAAAAGCTTTACATTAAAGCTGTGGTATTCCATTAAAAAGCTTTACGGAGCGTTTAGCTGTAAGGAAATTACTTTTTATTAAAGTTGACAAACTATTGGGTTGTTTTTATACAAAAACTCCTGTGTATCAATCATCATAATTGCTTCAGAGAAACAAGTGGCTGGAGTTAGTGCTGAAAATGAAATTGTAGGATTGAAATAGATACGCTAGATAACACTCTAATTCATCGCCTTGTAAAGCAGATTAACTTATTAAATCATAAAGAGAACAGCAATGGAACTGGCGGCCAAAGTGATTACTTCCAGGCAACCAAAAAGATATTGACGCTGGAAATTGATGTCATAAGGGACAAACCTAAGCTATACAGGAGAGCAAAAAACTAAATTTGTTTTAAAATATCTCAACTTTGTTATTTTTTTCCTAATAGGTATGATGATTTCTAGACGGTGTTTTAAAATTAATTGATCTACTAAATATAAGTTTAACTTCGTTAAACTCTGTAGTTTATAAGATGATGTCCCTTACACTTTGACATTTAGGAAGAGGTGTTCCTTACTATGTTAAAAAATTGTTATAACCTTACCTAATGAAAATCATCGAACCGCCTTGTTCATGCTAGCATTTTATGTTGTAAAGTTAAGAAATGTATAGGAAAATGTAGTGATGGTAAGCAATAATGACATCATATTTAGGGTTTCGAAACCCTGAGGCCTCGGTCTCGAATTTTGCGGGCAGCGGGGCGGCGGCGGCGGCGGCGCGGGAGCGGCAGGATCTTATGCGTATCGTCAAATGGACCGGGTCTCGAAAACAGCGGCGCGGGGGCGGGCAACGAGCGGTGCACTCCAGTCGAGCGGTGACCGTCCCGCGTTGCGCGTCTGCATTGTAGTATAGTGTTGTACTTTTTTTTTGTGACGTATCAAAATGTCCTCGGACGTGCAAGAGCAAATTATTACGGCAATCTTTGAGAGGAGACCCATATGGAACAGCAAAGATGTGAACCATAAAAATAGAAGAATAATTAATCAATTATGGGAAGAAATAAAAAACGAACTGAATATTGAAGGTAGGTGAATATAAAAATTATTTATTATGTTATATACAATGCTTATTATGGTTTACAAATTAATTAGTAGCTAATGGGATTATTTACAAAATATTCTTTGAATTTTTCACGTATATATTTATTTTCCTTGCCCTATAGTAGGGATCCACTTCTTCTTTTGCCCACAATAAATCGAGCGTTAGGAATACATTTGAATCAAAAAGATGTTGTCGCCGATTTTCAGACAATTCGTTTGCGAATGTCGACAACACAACCACGAACACAACACTACACCGCTACAGTGCCGCGCGATCTGTCTGCCCGCTCTGGTTTCGAGAACAGGTATGCGTTGCCCGCCCCTCTCCCGCGCCGCCGCCGCCGCCGCCCCGCTGCCCGCAAAATTCGAGACCGAGGCCTAAGAAGAGTCAACTTGCCGCCCCAGTAACGCACACGGCGCGGCGTTTGTTTACAAAATATTTCACATTAAATATAGCTGTATTGTACGAAGGTACCTTTGTTGTGTTGCTGTTATCGTATTACACTAAATTTTGCCCAATAGATGCCAGGATTTGTTTACATACCTTTTTTAGTATGCTAGTAAGACAAAATGTGTGATGTGTACACAACGGATAACTAAAAAGAACATCTTATTATTCTGTTCATTCTAAGTTCACACTTTTGGGCTTGGCCAGCAACATCAACCACCATAGAGTATCCAATCATTATTTATTGCATAGGACAAATGCTTGTACAATCTGCAAATATTTGTTCCCAATGTTCTGGGTATTTCTATGCTTAAGGGTCCGGCGACGGATGAATTTCCCATACAAACGTAGTACCAAAATGATTTGTAATTTGAGAATGTTTTCATCATGGTTTGCTATTATTTGTGTTAGAATAGTATTTATACAGGTTCCTGCCATAAGATTTTTTCAAAATACTTATCTACACAATTACTAAGACAACATTCATTCTTTGATGTAAAAATGCGATTAGGTTTAATTTCATTTCAGAAAGGTATTTTGAAAAAAATTGTGGCAGGAACCTAGATAAATACTATTTTAATACAAATAATAGCAGACCATAGTGAAAATATGCTCAAATTAAAAATCATTTTGGTATTACGTTTGTATGGGAAATTCATCCGTCGCCGGACCCTTAATAAAAAATATCTACCTTCCCTAATGTATTATTTTGTATAAGTTTGACCAGTTTGCCAGCCCCCGAAGGCTGCCTCTGAATAAAAGACAGTGAAACATCTAACAATAATTTATATTTGGATCTAAATTTGGTTGATGACAACCATAACATTTCAACCCCACATGGCCCTTTGAACTCCTGAGAGCTTATTGTAGTCTGCTAAGTGCCTCCAAACAATTCTACTCATTCTCCACTCTGGAACAATTCCTCGGGGTCTGAAAGAAGTAAAAGTAATCAAATACCTTATTATATGAAAAGATAGCAAGTACCTAATTACAGAGATATTTTACAATTTAACCTGGTGAGTCGCATTAAGGGCAGTTGACCCACATAGCTAGTGACTATCTATACAAAAAAGGTTATTTCGTAGGTTAATCAATACCTTGATGTTATCACGCATCTATTGTTTATCCTCATGGGTATAGCATTCATCTCAAACTTATTGATATCTTTGTCGGCTATTTCTCTTATTTCCACAGGTAGCACATCATTTTTACGCATTGCATTTATTCTAGTTCTCTCTAGGAAGTTCTCTGCGCTCATGCGACGTCTCTTTACATCTCTTATCATGAGCCAGTTCGCCCATTTGTTACGAACTTGTTGAAACTGAAAAGATAAGGTTAGGTTGAGATTCTTTACAAGACGATTAGATATACAGGTTCAGAGTTTCCGATAGGTAGATGATAATTTATGTTATTATGAATGACCCAAAAGGGATTCGGAGAGCAACACTTACGCCAAAACCAGCTACAGCTTGAGATTTCCAAACAAATTTACTTGCGTTTGATACATTTAGATTCATGATTGCGGTTTTTATCTTCTTTTTATGTAACTTCGCCCTTCTTTTCTTTACTTTATGATAGGATAATTACTTTCTTTACTTTATGATACTTTATGATAGGTACAAATGAAAATTTACTACAAAATACAATACAAATCAATTCTGCCCCCTATCAACTCAACTTAGCAAGATTTCCAAGCATTTTTCGAGTTTTTCAGAGTTTTTGCTCTTGTCTCCCTCTTGCTCGACTGACAAACAAAATAAATGTCACAATGACAGAAACTAACCTAAAGATTTATGCATGTCTTGGACAAACGAAATTACTCCCTGATCTGCGACATGTAGGTACCTACCAAGAACAGTACCTAACTGTTCTTGGTACTTCTCGCCTTCAGCTATGATTAGTTCTTGGTGTTTCACCGGCTATGAGCCTTTGAGTATTAAACCTTGTGATTAAACCAGACCTATGAGCACACTATCATGATTTCAAGGGCGAGAGATGGGTGTGAGAGGAACTTAGCTACTACATAGACTACACTGTTGTATATCGTGGATCTAAAAGGAATTAGCTGCTGCTCGCGGCTTTGCACGCGTTCTGTCCCCGGGAACTCCCCTGCCAAGACTGTCAAATTTCATTGACATCCGGTCAGCCGTTTAGGCGTGAAAATGTAACAGCAGACAGAACATGACAGAGTGACTTTCGAATTTATAATATTAATACGTAGGTATGCTATGGCTGAAGAAATTCTATAACTGTGAAATTTTATTGTGCATGACGGTCTATTCTATGCTCGAAGGGGGTATCCATCTATCGTAGATCGTAGTATCGTGGATCATCTCATGGGCGCCGGCAGCAGGGTGCAAGGGAGTGCACTTGCAACCCCCCTGTCAGGAAAGAAAACCCAAGAAAAAAAAATGTTTTTGGGGTTCCTTATTAGGTACCTACCTGATACCTCAAAAGGAAAAAAAATAACCTTGATAGGATCACTTTTCTTAGAAACGCCTGGAGGTATCGGGTTGAAATTAACATCAAATACTCAAGTCCGTAACCTGCCTGGAGCCTGAATATAAATAAAACTTCTAAGTCAACGCAATCAAAAGTTATAGCCGTTTATGTCCACATATTTTGAAACATACACATTGAGACATGCACACAAAACTTATAGGTTACTTCCCGGTCTAGAATCATTAAAGGCAAGAAGCAAGATCATAAAGCACAAGTAAAGGAAAAAATCCGAAAACTATTTTGTTGATTATTCACCAAAAACTACTTTCACTACTTTTGATTCTCGCCATGGACCAAAACCTATGGATTACTTCCCGTAGACCTAGAATTATGAAATTTGGCAAAAATCAAGGTCGTTATTTATTTATTTATTTATTTAATGACTCCCAACAGAAAAATCACATCACATACATATTAACAAATAAAGTGGTCTAAAGTCTAGTGTTTTTTCTAAATAAAGGGTGCCACAGCAGCGTGAGCAAATTATGGGTCGACTAAACATTACTACAAACAAATATTATACTAGGTAGGTATATAAAGTTTTAACAATATAAATTTAAAGGACAAAATAAGAGGCATTCATTCAGTGGTAAATTATTAAAGTTACAGAATAAAAATAATGGAAAAAAACCAAAGAAACTTATAAACTAGATAGAAAAAATTGAAAATTACTTGTAAAGGTAAATATGGTAGGTACTTATGTAGTGGGAGCTGAATGTGTGATCAGAACATTTAAGGTTTTAAGATTGTTGGCAGCATACATTTCTGTCTTGAATTTAGGTAGCTTGGGACATATCAGATAAGCGGAAATTTGCTTTTATTGATCAAGCGTTATAGTGCTTAGTAGCTGGAGAAACTCAGCAGCGAACAGTGTTTCCCGAGGTTGGTACTAGAGTATTGTGTTAATAAATTAGAGTTATGATAACATCTTTGGCGCTCCTGAGGACTCTAAAGAGTCCGGGCAACGGGAGCTACTTGAGTGTGCGTGTGTGTATGTGTGATGTGTGTGTGTGTGTGTGTGTGTGTGTGTGTGTGTCTGGCGCTCAATGAAATAAACGCGCGCGATGCGCCACATAAGCACGCAAAATGGCCGCTAGCCAGCGTGTATTTCCAATTAACGCTGTGTAATCAGGCTACTGAGAACACCGGTCTCTTAAGAGTCCGGGCAACCAGGGTGTGTTAGTGTATGTGTGCGTGTGCGTGTGTGTCTTATAGCACAAGTACAGGAAAAAATCCGAAAATTATAAATTTTGTATTTCGTTGACAAAAATTATGTTTGATACTCGCCATGGACCAAAACCTATAGGGTACTTCTTGTTGACCTAGTATCATAAAATTTGGCAACAAGCATGGTCTTTTAGCACCAGTAAAGGGAAAAATCTGAAATCCGTAAATTTGTAGTTTATTGACAAAAAAATACTTTTCCTTCTCGCCAATGGACCAAAACCCTTAGGGTACTTCCTGTTGACCTAGAATCATAAAATTTTGTAAGAAGCAAGGTCTTATACCACAAACAATGGGAAAAATCAGCAAACCGTAAAATTATTGTTTACTAGCAGCGCCTCGCGGTTTCACCCGCGTAATTCCCGTTCTTGTGGGAATTCCGGGATAAAATATAGCCTATGTGCTAATTCAGACTATAATCTATCTCCGTACCACATTTCATCCAGATCTGTTCAGTAGTTTTTGCGTGAAAGAGTTACAAACATCCTTCCATCCATACTTACAAACTTTCGCGTTTATAATATTAGTAGGATACACAAAAAAAAAAAAACACGCCATGGACCTACTTCCCTACTTTATACTTCATGAATCATTATATTTGGGAGGACACAAGGGGCTTACAAATAGATGGAACCCTTAGTGCGCGAGTCTGACTCGCAATTGATGTTGTATTTTATTAGAGTTAATGTTTGAATAAAAACTTAAGTAGGCTGCTGTCCGTTTTTCACCTTGTCAATAAATTCTGGTGGTGGCAGTCATGTTGACATTGTCCAACTATTTGTCTATGAATGACAAACATAATAAGGAAGAAGTTGAAGTTGAATGACATTGTCATGTCATGTCCGTCCATTGAAAACTTGAAAAGTATTTATTTTCTGTGGTAGAAAGAAATTAAGAAAAATCCGTAGAAAACACATCATAAAACTTTTTCCAGTCCAGTAGAAAACTAAAAAACGGCGGTAATATCTGTAAAAGTTTTTCTGATGATGGAGATTTGTTAGAATCACAAAGTACCTACTTTTTATCAAGGGAAATTAAAATTTGGAAGCTTTCCGTGCCTACAAGAAAGTAGAGAAAATGAATTTAAAGCGAACTTCATCTCAGCGATCGAACAATCATAATCCAAGTGAGACAAAAAAGCAAAAATGTCCAGATACAAACAACTACTTTCACAGAACTCTCAACGAAAGTGGTTTGCAACTAAAACATCCTCCAGAAAAGTGTACAGCATCCCATAAGACTCTTGATATCGTAAGGAACATCAAAAAGAATCTTGAAAAACATTTTGAATATCCTCGCAATGTGGCCGATTTCTACAAGAACTTCATGGAAGAATGTAATGATTTGGTTATTTTCAAACATTATTTGTTCCCAAACTTACTAAGGATATCTGATGAATTTTCTGAAGAACACTTAGTAAGTGACAGTGTAATGAAAATACTGCTAAGTATACCAATTCTACAAAACAAAGCTATTGATTTTGTCTTTGAGAAGGCCATAGATTTAGCAGCACAGGGAACATGTGGGCCCTGGATTCAGATGATTCTAAAATGCTTCTCAACTCTCGACAACATCATGGACAGTGAAAAACTATTCTCGAACCTAATCAATCTTTTGGATATAACATCAGAAAGAATGGTTCGGCATGAAATTATTACAGCTATTCCAGATATCATTGGTGACCAAGAACATAACAATATTGCTACTGAAATGAGCAGGATACTAACAGAAGATCATGAACTCATCCCAGCTGTTTTAGACTGCTTATCTTATTTATGCCTATCCGAGGAGCAGTATGATCAGCTCCAAAAGAAAACTTTGAACATATTAATGACTCTCTCAAAATTCAGTTACTTTCCTCAGTTCGTGAATTTCTTACTAATCAATCGTGTGACAGATGCATCGTACATGGAAGCAGTTGAAGGAATCAGAAATGCTCTTGGCTGGCCCACAACTGGAGCAAAGATGCAAGATGTAGCTTCAAGTCAAGTACTGACAGCTACAGCTATAAGAAACACAATGGTATCCTCCAAAGCAATAGCTAATGCCTGGCTGAAAATGATAAATAGCTGTAAACTCCACACAGACCAGAAACCAATTGATTTCATTATACTGTTGATTCTGTTTACTACCTCAGAAGATAAACAAACCCAAGTTGAAAACCTCATAAGAAAACAAATCAAACTAGACATACTAAGAGAAAATTTGTTAGATGAAGTTTTTGAAAAATTCAAACCTATTTTGAAAGATAATTTGAAAAATTTAATAGAACTTGCTAACTCATTGCTGAAAACAAAAGCAGATCCAGAAGTGGAGTCATTCTCGTCTCATTTGTACACACTGATGTTCTCTGAACTGGATGACTGTTGCCAAACTATTGTAGCAGAATTGTTGCAATTGAGTTTAGACTCTAAACAATGTGTCATGAATGTGTTGTACATCCTTAATAATGTTGCTAAAAAAGATATGTCGATACTGAAACCGCAAAGTATTCAAATGCTGACATTACTGGACAGGACAAGTGAGATGCCTCTTAATGAAGTCAGAGCTGTAATGAATTTGTTATGTGGTCTTGCTTATGGCTACGAAAATTCTGTAATTAGAGATGATCTGCACATGATCATAAGAAAGCAACTTAGTAGTTCTGATTCCAAAATTAAAGTTCAAGGTATCTTGGCTGGAATACATGGAGTCAAATATTTAATGGCTGCTGCAGATGATGCTGAAACAAGAGAGATGCCAGATGACATTAGTTATAGTTCTGTGACTTACCTAGCAGAGGGGGATCTACGCGACGCTGCCCAAATTATAGAACTGATAAGTTGCAGTACAAAGCAATGCCCAGACATGGTTGCATTTTTCTATGATGAACTATCCAAAATAATAACATCAGCTGTATTCATCAACAAACATTTCTTGTCATGGTTAACTGATGCAGTCACCAATGACCTGCAACACAATTTTGTAGTAGATTCTATTGGGACAGAGCAAATTGAAGACTTGCAACTATGTATGCAATATTGCCTTAATGCCGACAGTGAAATGGATGAAATTATTGCAATAAATGTTGCAGGCTTGGCTTTGCAGTCTAAGACTGAAATATGTGTGGCTATACTATCACCATTGTTTCATCTTGTTCAAACACTGCACAGTAAACAACAAGACAACAATCTAACTAGTATTGATGCATTGCTAGGATGTGCCATAGTAATGCCGAAATTTGATGTGGATTCAATTGAAGACATGGATCAAGAAACGGTTAGTAAAATACTGGATTGTTTAGTTCATTGTGTGAATTGGTTTCGAGAACTACTTAATGCATTTTCTACCCAAGATGATCAAGCATTGCGAAGCAAAATTCTTAAGAGAGTTCTACAAATAGAAGAAATAGAGCTTGTTATTTGTGAGATCTTGTTAAGAAGTAAAATATCATACAAACCACCAGTTACAACATTCAATATTATTATGTATACTGGAGATAAGATGGAGAAGAAAGCACTGAAAGTTCAACAAAAACAAAAGAAACCTCTCCCTGATGATACAGTTTTACCTGAAACAGCAAGAACTCAAATATCACAGACTAACAATGCTACAAAAAATAAAGATTGCTGTCATAACATTAAATTCAGGCAGTTAAATTTGAATTTGCTTCACCTTTTCAAATTAAACATGACCACAGAAAACGAGTCTGAAACAGAATTAACTCCAAAAACATTGCGTTTCCTACTAAAGTGTGTGAACAAGAATTTCGAAAATATTTTGATTTCAAAGGTAAAAAGAAAGACCTTTCTCTCAAAACAAGAAACTGTTGCTTACGACCCTCAGAAAGCTGAAGAAACAGCAAAAGCTGTTGCAGACATTTTACCAAAACTAATGAGCCACTTAGTTCAAGTTACAAATGTCTTAGAACAGCACATAAACCCAAATACTCAAAATGAAAGTGATGTTGTACATACAGCTGAGACAGTAGATTATATAACATGCTTAGAGAATATTTACAGTGTGCTGACAATATTTTTCAAATGGATAGGATTCAGGAATAACAATAATAATGCCCTACTGAAAAGTACATTAAGGACTGTTGCCAATTCAAGCACTGCTATCATTTCACTAAAAGACCTAGTGTTAGCTGTCGCAAAAAAATTTGAAGAACACGAAAAGTATTGTATGCAACTATCTACTGCTGTTGCTCTGATAGAATTTATGACAGCTATTCAAATCCACTCGGACAGCAAAATCGTTCTCAAAATATTGAAGAACTTGGCTCACAACTTCATGTCCCAAAAATGGAAAACGCTAGATGGAGTACCAGAGAAAGGGTTGTTCTTTAATCAATGCGTGGATCGCCTTGCATCAATCTATTTTGTGAAGAATGAAATTCTAGCTTTGAAGAATCTATCCCTGCAACTAACTAATGATATCAGCAATCTGAAAACTCGTAATGATACACTAAGTTCTTTAAAATGCATTAACAAAAATAATTTCCCTATATTATACAGGAATATGGGGACTTCCTTGTACGAAACTACTAAAAGCACACTGAACAAAGGCTTAACTAACCCTGAACATCTAGAGGTTTGGAAAGACGTAGTGACAACTCTCAAGTATATGTCTGACATTGCAAAGACCCTCGATAGTCGTAACAATTTATCTGCGTTCTTCAAGAAATCTCTCCCAGTTCTGAAACTGTTTATGTCTCAGGGAATGCCTATTCTAGAACTGCAGTTCAAAAATGACACACAGAATGTGTTGGAAATATTGAAAATCCTGCAGCAGTCTACCAGATTTCTACAATCTCTATGCTGTCATTCGAGATTGAAAAAAGACTCTGCTTTGATGAGTAAGGTTCCCTTTATGAGACAGTTACTAGAGACGCTTTTATACAAAGTGAAAGCTGTTTTAGCTGAGAATAAATGCTCTGAAGCGTTTTGGATGGGGAATCTCAAAAATAAGAATATTCATGGTGAGATTATTGCAACACAGCAAAGTATAGCGAGTGAAGATTCTCTTGATGACTGTGATGAACAACTACCAGAAGATGACGATAGCAACGACAGCGACGAAGAAATGTTGGACCCCGATTCTAAAAGTGTTAGTGATATTGTATAAGCTACATAGGTAAAGATTAGAATACGTGATCTGGTACCTACTTATGTCTATTAGATGATAGGTCATTATGGCCATATAGGCCGTATGTACCTACTTATCTGCCAGTAGGCCTACCTACTGGTAGATAAGTAGGCCAGTAGGTAGGCCTACTGGCAGATAAGTAGGTACATATGGCTAAGTGGGTACCTGTGCGTTAACGCATTCACTGCCCAACCTCGGTGCCGGTGCGATCCGCAGAGGCGCGCAACCGCTACACGGGGCTGGGAGAGATCATCTGCGTCTTGGGCCATGAAAGTGTTAGATGTAAGCAGGCACTTGATTTTACTTTCATACAAAAAAGTATTCGTAGTACTGTAATTTTTTAATACACCGATTTTAAAATCATGATTTGTTTTATTGATAAACGCGCAAGCTTTGAAGGGCGAATTTAACTACGATAAGTAGGTAGGAAGTTTTCTACAAACTTGAGGCGGCTGTTTTATAGTTTATACTCTACTATATACTTATAATCTACTAAAGCGAGATATGAACTATGCCAATTAACTGTGCCTTACGGTATCTAGTTCTCCTGAAAAGCTCAGAAGTAGACCTAATGCGGTTTAAGAGAGATATTTGACTCTGAACATCTGTTACCGTCAGGATGATGCGTCACCTGTCGTATTAAACGTTGCAATGTTATCCAAAAATTGCTTTCCATTTGCTTCCCACAATAAGAAAATTGCTTCCTTTATATTTTAAAAGATATTCAACATTTCAAGGTGACCGTTCATTCTGACGTCAGAATGAATGGGAAATGAATCGAAATGGGAAGCAATTTTTGGATAGCATTGCACCGTTTAATACGACAGGTGGACGCATCATCCTGACGGTAACGAACATCTACATACATTTTAAAGTACAGAAGAGACGTTGATCCCCTGGCCTGGCTATCTTGCGTTAGCTAGGGAAAAGAATTTCGAAATCTATCATCTTCAACGGGACCACTTGGAGAAATTCCATGGCGGGGCTGCTAACTTGACGGACACGAATTTTTTTCCATGGTAGTTTAACTAGACCAGACGAAAAAAGATTCCTACTTTTTTCCGTGATCCAATCAACGGGATCACGAGCATGAAGCAAAAACTGTTGTCCTCTGCTAGAACCTTAAACCACCGACTCCAGTGATGGGCCCCGAGATCTTGAGACAAAAAATAATGCGCATTGGCCTCAGCCTTATCCCCTACAATATGCCTGATGAAAAAAGGATTTCTATGGATATCAATCAAAACAAAAATTAAACTTAGGTCAAGGTTTATTGTGTCAACTTAGTACAATCTCTGGGGTGGGCCCATGGTAGACTTCATGTGCAGAGAGCGCACGTTTTGCCAGTGCTTCTTCAGCAGCGACACAAGGAAGTTGATGGAAAGATGCACATTCTGGGCGAGTTCATCTGGAGTCATATCTACGTGACCAACGGCAACTGACAAACACAAGACCTGAAAGCAATAGGAAAATGCTTTAGCAATAGGAAATTACTTACTGTCGCATATTTTAAGAAAACTAGTTTATTTATTTATAACTTAAATTTTCCTTTATTTAGTTCTGTAGTTAGATTGTTGGTAATGTCATATTATTGTAATATTATTCTGTGCTAGACGTAAAAACAAAAAAATACTCAATAAACCTCCTAACCTTAACTCCTTTGGATAAGGATTCAAATGATTTTGTGAAGATTCTAGAAATATTGGTCCAATTTTGAAAATTCTCAAATGAGAAAGCTATAATAACCCTGAGTAACATAGGCTTGTTTTATCCAGGCACTGCACAACTCAGACATGATCAGAAGCTCTTATAGCTTGGGAATATGTTCCAGCCAAATTAAATGTATGTTTGTAAACCAACCTAAAATTCACTATGTTACTACGTCTTTACATGCAATTTACATCACCTGCTGATTTAACATCAATAAAATTTATAGCTTACATCATACCAGAAACTCGACTACAAGCAAGTTTTTTAGGGTCCTGGTTTGTTTACAAACATTTCAGTGTAGTTGGTGTACGAATTGTCCAGTATTATTATTTATTCAATTACCTTCTTCATCTGGAACTTGATAGTGGCTTTGACTTCATCAATCTTCTGTGTCATGGACTCCTGGTGGGAGAGGAGACCAGGGAACTTGCCAGCCTTGTTCAGACCAGGACCAAGCAGACGGGGGATCTGCTTGATGAGGGATTCAGAGGCCAGGAAAGCATCATACCTGAAAAAAAAAAAACATTTTGGATGATAATTTTTCTGACAATAATGGGGTTGAAGTTAATTCTGTTAGCACAAAACCTAAACTAGTCTGGTGCAGTCCCTTTTTAATGATAAAAAAAAAAATTTTTTAGGCTAGTAGGTTAGGTTTTGTGCTAACTGAATTGACACCAATATTATACCTACACTTATAATTGATTGAAATGTTTGTTTGCAAGTACAGTAGAGTAATCTTAGAACTACTAGTCTAATTTTGGAAATTTTCACTGCCAAGTAACACTATCACATAGTGACATAGACTACATTTTACCCAGGTAATTTGTGTGCATAAGGCAGCTAGCACCAGGAAAAAATATGGCAGAAACCATTGATTTAAGAGAATAAATTCACTTACTTCTTGGCTAGTTTCTTCACAAGTTTCTTGTTCTTGTTCAATTTCTTCAGAGCCTCGGCATCCATGCATGGCACATCCAGGGACTTAGCCTCATCACAGTGCTGCTGGTCTCCAAGAACGCACACTTGCATCTTAGGGCGGGGAATGTACTTCAGCCTGTAAAACATCAATAATTAATTATTGCATGACAACAAGTGATCAATTTACCAATTACATCCATAAATCATCAAAACTGTTAAATTTGTGCGAACTTATAATCAATATCAAAGTGAGATGTAAAGAGATTTATGTTGATGACATTAAATTAGATGGTCGGTGCCAGGTTCTTTCCAAGGTAATGGACTGACAGGATCATTGAGTTCATGATGAGCTCAGTGGTAACTGATGATCAGTTACCCTCAAGATAAGGATAGTTAGCTAGGAGTGGAAGATGAACAGCAATAGAGAATATCCTGTAGGTAAATCTTTACAATTGAGAGTGCAAGTGATAATTAGGATTTCCCACTTAAGTATCTCTTTACATCCCAAATTACAGTTTTAAGTTATGGTTACCTCTTAGAGTGGATCCCAGTTTATATGTTCGGTATGCCGAAGCTAACCTGCCCATTATTTAGAGACTCTGGGTCAAGTCCCGTCAGATATAATCCAACTCCCTGTACAGATTCACTTTGGTGGGATTTATTTATAATTATAACCACATCCCACTAAAATGCTCTTTCCAGGTAAACATACTTGACGGTGCCGGAGAAACGCTTGTCCTTCTGAGGATCATAGTTCTTCAGACCGATCTGGATTTCCACCGTCTCCAAAAAGTTGCGTTTCTTGTCTTTTGATGACTGGATAACGGCGTTCACACACTCATACAGCGTGTCACGGGACACTTTGGACCTGAAATAGCCATAGGTTTAGAAATATTTATAGGTTAGATTCAGTCGAGGTGTAGATTTAGTTAGGCAGTTACGAAAAATATACCGAAAAGCGGCTAGCACTGTTAGTAATTAATGTTTCTGTGTAATATTTACACATTATACTGTTGCGATTACAGATATAAATAGGGATTTCGCCAACTTACGACATTGTCGAAGACAAGACCTCTGTCTATCACAACGTTTGACAAATGAAAGAAAGACGAGCGAGTGATTTTGGTTGAGAAAATAGGAGAAAATGGACTAACTGACTTTGAAGTGACATAACACTGACACATGACATTGACACTGACAGCCACGATTCTCGAAGTTGACCCGACGCGACGAGACGAATGAATCACCCGCGAACTCAGCCCGCGAAGACACACGACGAGAAATGTTGCCACTAACGAAGAAGTCAAGTTAGTTTTTAGTTACAGCCCGTCCACACGCTCCGTCTTGCCTACGCAATCCTACTGCATCCAGTCATCAGCATGTCAAATATTGCACCTGTAGCCTAATTACATAGCGTTAAGTGGAAATACACGCTGGCTAGCGGCCATTTTGCGTGCTTATGTGGCGCCCCTCATAAGCACGTGCGCGTTTATTTCATTAAGCTGATTGGCTAAATAACTGAATGAACCCTAAATAAATCACTCTCTTATGTCAAATCGCGTGTAAATACTGTCAAAAACCTGCCTAGCGCGTGTAGTTAGCAAATTTCACGCGAGTAGTTGCCGTGTGCGTTTATTTGCTGCCTAAAAGTACTCCGGCAGTGGAAATTGGTGCAAAAATTTATCGGGGTCGATTTGTAGGCGGATAAAATTAACGCTCAAACAAATATGGCCGCATCGCAATTCATCGCATGAGCTATCGTTAAATAGGTACACACGTGTGTGACAAAGTCATAAATTTCCTTGTGCTTTCAATTCAATTCGTTTATTTTTATGTTATTTGTTTGTTCATTTATTTATTCTGTTCGTATTTCCTTTGTGCATAGCTTCTTTGTGCATACGATTCTTAAAATTACTGAGTTATCATCTTGTCTTATAGGTATTTTATAAGGTAAGATACATAATTATTTGTAAAATCAACGAAACAAGTTGTTGCTCATCGTTATTTACTTGTGTTGAAGTGATGATGTCTATAAAACTCTTTATGTAGGTAGATAATTACCTTTTTTCTAAAGGATTCAAGACAGTAGGTACACACACATGGGTAGGTACTATATTTTTCAATTATTGTTCGTTTCACAGTATGGATTACGCCCTCATTGAAATGTGGCGACGGCGGCGTAGGGCCAGAAGCGACCAAAGGCGTTTGGAACTTAGAACTATACGAGATCAAACCAACCCTTTTGAGATCCCCCAGAGGTTGAATTTATTTCGCTCTTTAGAGCCAACAAAGCGATGGTACTGTATATTACCGAGCAGCTTAAAAATGACCTCGAGCCTCGCCGCGCAGGAGGGGTGCCAGTACATTTAAAAGTGAGTTTCCCCAGTAAACTTTCCAATCAGTCCAATCAATCCATCCAATAGTTAAATACCCACCTTTGTCTGCCGCAAAACCTTCTGCTTATGATGATATATAAATTAATCTATAAAGGTCTACTTGCTAGTCAAGAAAGGTCCCATGGGATATGATGCCCATGCCGTCCGCTAAGTGACTAATAACGACTCCAATTCACACATAACACACACATGGGGTACATAAGTAACTAAGGGTAGGTAACCATGGGTACCTACTAGGGATTCCAAAATCGGGTCCTTTTCGAGGAACCGGGAATCCCGGGAAGTTTCAAAGTCGGAACCGGGAATTCCCGGGAAATTTCATAAAAATGTTTTTACTGCTATACCACTACCGAAATAAGATAATTTAATATACTTCACGTCCTTTTTAGGCATTTCGCTGATATTAGGTACCTATGCGGTATTAGGTATGTTACTTAAAGCTGTATTTCTTTTCAGATGTTAATAAAATGAATAACAAATTCTTAGGTCCATGTCTTTTGTCCCCTCGTTCGACAATAAGCCTGAAGGCTTTTCGTTCTATAGAGTCTTGACTGAACCCAGCATAACACATTCATTTGCTGTCACGTTCCACAGCAAAGTGCTTTGCTGATACTCCATGAGGCCGGACTTGAGCTATCCTTGTGTGAAATATCGCCTGATCTCGTAAAGTATGAGACGCTTAGCTTTGTGGCCACTGTTTTAGCTTCGATTCGTTACCCAGCATAACACATTCATTTGCTGTCATGTTCCGCAGCAAAGTGCTTTGCTGATACTCCATGAAGCCGGACTTGAGCTATCCTTGTGTGAAATATCTATAACTAACATTTCTTATAACAGGTTTGATAAAAATCATGGTTAAAAAAGAAAATACGATTAATTTGATTAAAATCGGAATTATTTAATTTAATATTTTTTTTCTATCATAATCGCTTTGGTCTATACAGTTTTAAGGTTTTTATAGGTTGGTAGGAAAGGTAGGTTCAAAGGTTTAATCACACGAAGTACTAGCAGAAAGGAAAGACACCAAGATTGAAATATTTTCATTTCTGTCTTACACGTTTGGTCAAGTTTTTTTTTCGGTGTCTTAAGTCCGTCTATCACACTTCCTACTAATATTATAATAGCATGAGTTTTTGTGAATGTTTGTTACCACGTATCTCAGTAACTAGTTAACCGACAGACTTGGTTGAAATTTGTTGTGTAGATAGTTTAAGTTCTAAAATAACACATAGGTTAATCTAATTTGCAAAAAATAATCTCAGGTGGTTAAAAAGGGTGGTTAAGTTTATATGGATAATATTATTATTCCTTGGTTAGATTCACTCAAAACTCGATATAAATAAACTATAAAGTAAACAAATTACGTATTTCTTATTTTTACAAAACGACCCCTAAAGTTATTTATTGCAAACCTCCTGTTGTGCAATAAATAACTGAAATTTAGACGCGGGCGAAGCCGCGGGGCGCAGCTAATAATATTAAAATATATTATAAATATGAAAGTTTGTACCGTTCCTTCTTCACGTCAAAACTACTTAACGAATCGGGCTGAAATTTTGCACGTTTCCAAAAATAAATTTTAAACGTTTCCAATAAATAGCGCGTGCGAAGGTGCAGGTAGAACGTTACCGGAGTACTAGTTCTTTATACAAATTGTAAAATAGATATGACTTGCCGCAAATATGTTGGCTAAGCATCTTTTTTTCGACAACTCGCATTATTTGAACTTTACGGCATTATTAATTTCGGAGAATTTCCTGAATCCTCAACCAATAAAGCAGGTATAGGTACATTGTGTACACGGAAGCTCAATTTTGGGCACTCTCATACATTTTTGACTGCTCTCTGTTTTCATTGCAGGGAAAATAACAATTGATGTATATCAAGTGATACAAATCATGTCAACCCTGCCTAATACCGCGTAGGTTAGGTACCTGATAATGTGAAATGCTATAAAAGGAAGTGAAAATGTTGAGTTACGTTATTTCGGTAATGCTATAAAAGTAAAAATATTTTTCCCGAAATTCCCGAAATTTCCCGGGAAATGATTTTGGATTTCCCGGTTCTTAAATCAGCCAAAAATTTCGGGAATTCCCGGGAATTTCGGGAACGGGAATTCCCGGGACCAATCCCTAGTACCTACCCTCAAGATTATCATTTTCGTTCTTTTTACAGTATGGATTACGTCCTCATTGAAATGCGGCGATGCGGCGTAGGGCCAGAGCAAGCGAACAAAGGCGTTTGGAACGTCGAGCTTCATATCGAGAGATCATAGCTACCCTTTTGAGCTCCGGAATTTGTTTTGCTCCTTAGAGCCAACAAAGTGATGGTAATATTATCTTACCGAAAAGCTTGAAAATGACCTAAAGCGTAACCGCGCAGGAGGAGTGCCAACACAATTTATATGTGAGTTTACTATGGTTTACTATGTAGGGATTATTTTATTTTCAAAATTTCACAGCTATTTTACAGCTAGGTGTTATTTGAATAGGAAGTTATTTACATACCTACTAAACATGCTGTCACAGACCAGCGCATGAACCTATGGTGTGGTCCAATAACAGGTTTCGGCAGACTACTACAATAAAATAACAAACCTTCGGTCTAGTCTAAAGGTCTCATTCAGAAATATATCACTGCTTATTTACCTAATCCTAAAAACATTAAAGTACCTTACAATTATAATGATGCCTTATTATGATACCTCACAGGTCCAGCGAGGAACAGGCCAGAATAGTATACAGTAGAATAGTAATAGCACTCAGTGAAGGATGAATAAATAACAGAGATGAATAAGTGGTTCTTTGAATTAGGACACCTACAGAGAATAAATTTCCTTCATCTTATGTTTTCAGATGGATGTTTTCAGCCCAAGTGGATTATGTTTCGAGGCAAAGAAGCATGTAATTGTTGTAATGTGCTCGGTGCTCGGCTATAGACTGCACATATGAGACTGAATATAAAAAGAGAAAGGGTTAAAGTAAGGTTGAGTGGGGTAATTCCACATCCAATAGGCTGCAATAAAGGATATTGCTTAAAAGTGACATCGAGAACTTTAACCAAAAACCATTACCGAACCGGTATTTTTTTAAATAAATGTATCAGAAAGTTGGTGATTTTAGCAATCGATTTTTTTTTGTGGGAGTATGTAGAATCATAGAAGAATCATGGGCTCAATAAAGAGTTGCCAAAGAAACTGCGATTATTATTATTATTTAAACTTAAAGAAGAAGCTTTGTATCAGCAAAAGTATCGTCATCCAAACAATCGAAAGCTGCAATCAATCAAGAGAGATACAGAATTCAAAAGTACTATACTCAATTATCGAACAGGTAAATGCAATTAAATCAAACTATATGATTTCGATAAAATATTTAGAACAGTATTTACAAATTTTATTATGTTGTGTTGTGATTTATTGTGTATTCTTAGTCTTAAAAACTTTCTAATCTGAAGCTGTGAGATTTTATGTCTATTTACTTTAATTATAAGAGAGACTGATTATGTTTTGGTAACTGTTATTTTATTGTAGAGTATAAATTGTACTTATTGTAGTTTTAAAAAAACTATTTTAATCTGAAGCTGTGATTTTATTGTTGTTGAATTTTAGAAATATTTTTTTTACATTTGCCGTTGTGATTATGACTGAATAGACATATTTGAAATAGGTACATCTTTAATTTTTATATTTACACAATATTTCTTGGAGCGCGGTGGAACTCAAATATTCAGTTATTTTATTGCTTAAAAATTATTGGAGCGTTGTGGAATCAATGAGTATGAACTTTAAATTATTGAGAACAATGGGTTTTGGAGCGCAGTGGAACTACCCCTTTGTAAAACTTACACAGATCAAAAAGAAATCAATCAAATTGATACATTTTAATTAGGTACTTCTTGTTAGAACGGGAGTACCTTTAGACAGGTAATACATAGATTATTATATCCACACACCACTAGTATGATATACATTTACAAATCACTGAAGTTTCGGAATTCGAATGACCATATATTATTTCCTCTCTATTGGGTATGTGTAATCTAGAGGCAGCTTATTTAATCCATAAAGATTAGTTGAGCAAACAATCTAGAGGCAGCTCATTTAATACACAATACATACATTAGTCGAGCAAACAATCTAGAGGCAGATCAACTAATCCGTATAGATTAGTTGAGCAACCAATCTAGAGGCAGCTTATTTAATACACATACATTAGTTGAGCAAACAATCTAGAGGCAGCTCAAGTAATCCGTATAGATTAGTTGAGCAAACGATCTAGAGGCAGCTTATTTAATACACATACATTAGTCGAGCAAACAATCTAGAGGCAGCTCAACTAATCCATATAGCTAAGTTGAGTAAACAATCTAGAGGCAGCTCATTTAATCACTATAGATTAGTCGAGCAAACAATCCAGAGGCAGCTCAACTAATCCATATAGCTAAGATGAGCAAACAATCTAGAGGCAGTTCAACTAATCCATATAACTAAGTTGAGCAAACAATCTAGAGGCAGCTCAACAAATCCATATAGCTAAGTTGAGTAAACAATCTAGAGGCAGCTCAACTAATCCATGTAGGTAAATTGAGTAAACAATCTAGAGGCAGCTCAACTAATCCATATAGATAAGTTGAGCAAACAATCTAGAGGCAGCTCAACTAATCCATACAGCATACAGATTGTTAGCTCAACTTATCTATATGGATTAGTTGAGCTGCCTCTAGATTGTTTACTCAATTTACCTATATGGATTAGTTGAGCTGCCTCTAGATTGTTTACTCAACTTGGCTGTATGGATTTGTTGAGCTGCTTCTAGATTGTTTGCTCAACTTAGCTATATGGATTAGTTGAGCTGCCTCTAGATTGGTTGCTCAACTTATCTATATGGATTAGTTGAGCTGCCTCTAGATTGTTTACTCAACTTATCTACATGGATTAGTTGAGCTGCCTCTAGATTGTTTGCTCAACTTATCTACATGGATTAGTTGAGCTGCCTCTAGATTGTTTACTCAACTTACCTATATGGATTAGTTGAGCCGCCTCTAGATTGTTTACTCAACTTACCTATATGGATTAGTTGAGCCGCCTCTAGATTGTTTACTCAACTTACCTATATGGATTAGTTGAGCCGCCTCTAGATTGTTTACTCAACTTAGCTATATGGATTAGTTGAGCTGCCTCTAGATTGTTTGCTCAACTTAGCTATATGGATTAGTTGAGCTGCCTCTAGATTGTTTGCTCAACTTATCCACCTACCTACCTATTAAAGCGCAGGACCAACAGCTTAACGTGCTTTCTGAGGCACGGAACAACGTAGTACTTACTTAGGCCCGTTAAGTTTGGGTTGACAAATCCAACGGGATTTGTTTGTCTTCACAAGTAGGTAGGTTAGGTTCCTACTAACCTACTTTGGTTCTAGAAGATGAAAAATCTTATTTTCAACCTTACGCTAATGAAATAGAGATTATATTACAATACTTAAAATGCAAAGGGTTACTGTGTTACAGTGTTGGAAAGGGTAACCCCAAACGACCGGGTTATCAAAACTATGGAGTACTCAAAACCCTTTCAAAGCGTAACCCATTCGACTGGGTTTTGAAGGGGTTACCCCTAAAAGCGGATTATTCATTGAAAGGGTAACTTATGGACAGGGTTTTAAAACAACCCCTTCGAAAAACCCTATCGAAAACCCCTTCAACGGGTAACCAAATCAGTCCCTGGTTTTAAGTCAATACCTATCAATATTCTATTTACAGCGAATTAATTTGTTTCAGGTCTGCCAAAATCACTTTGAGAACTACCAGTCACACTGATTCAGAAAAAGTTTTTGTTTTTATAAAGCGTAAGCCTCACACTTTGGCAAATTTCTATAATATTATGAAATAGGTATTATTGTATCCAGATTTTGCACGCCGCAACGGTAGAAATACATTGTGTCATATCTAAACATATACATAATATATCTATGTACCTTATTTACATGTATTTGATCAATAAATTTTACTTTACTTTACTTGTCATATCAATCATCTCACAGCTAAAAAACCTATTTTATGCATGGTGATACCCTAGTTTCCATAGGGACATTAAGGTAATACATATTTAAAGACCATTGATAAGTTATATTATGAAGATTATAGGAGGTAGGTAAATATTTTGTATAGATAAAGGAATGAGAGTAGAGTCCTATACCTTCACTTGCCTGTTGTTATAATGGAATTATTGTTTACATCATAATGGAATGGACGGGCACAGGACAGATATTTGAGGATGTTTAAGGTAGGTAAGACATGCGGAAACCATACATTATACCTTACATTGGTGAAACTATGTTATGAAAATTGCACCAAACTTTAGTAGGAAGTTTTATCAAAAAAAAGAACATTTCCTTTAAAAAATGTATTCAAAAGCTGTAACACATTATAATACCTCGCAAGTTATCAACACCATGACTGTAGACACAATAATAAGACCCCAGGTTATGCGTCTCAAAATGTTATGTTATTTGAGTTTTTCCAAGTTTGATAAATATCTGAAGATATGTTTACACGTCATGTAGATGGTAGTGGTGTTTGCAATGTTATTAATCCAACAGTTCTGCTTTATTTCTGTGATAACCTGTACAGTGTGCAGTTTCTCATTTTGTTGAAAAAGGTTAGTTTGATAGTAAATTTCAGCACCCAAATATATTCAGATGCACTGTTTTGTTTAGCCATAGGTACATGTTACATCGATGCACAAGTTATTTGCACTGTTTTATTTCGTTCCTAGTCTGCGTTGAAGCTTTCTTAGCACTCGTTATTCGACTTAACTTTTTTGCACAGATTTGTGGATGGTAACAAATCACTCTCCGGTTGCCGGGTTTACGGGGTCTTTATCAATAGTAAACTTGATTAATATTTTCAATACTTTTTTATGATTATTTACTTGGTTTTTCTGCTAAAATATTTCAAAAACACTTTTTTCTTTTTGGTTGCTTTTGGTTATGTTAGATATAATAATATAATAATATGTTGCCAGCAAACACACGAACAATTTTGCGATAAGAAATTTACGGAAATGATGCATGCACTAACTCACTAAGGAAATTCTTGCTATAGTGTATAAAATCTTAAGCTGGGTACTGACTTGCGATACGGGGCGTAATGAAACGTATTACACAGCGAGCGTTCGTGCAGTCATTACCTAAGGGAAAAAAGGCGCTCTGTGTCCAACCCCTCAATGCTCTGTATATTATGATACCTTTGTTAGTAGTAGACCGACAACATTTTAGATTTAGGTTCTCCAAACTTAATGAACAAGCGTGTGTTTCAGTGTTATCTGAAATCTTCCTGAAAACAGGCACGACACCGATTTGGTGAATCACTTATGTTGGTGCTTCCAATTTTACTTATGGTTTCTCTAATAAAACAAATAAACAAAGCCTATTATTTAGGAAACTTAATTCCGCGCGGACGAAGTTGCAGGCAACAGCTAGCTACCTACTGATAAATCTAATAAACCATACCTATTTATTTTTGGCAAGGATTTTGCTGGTTTTGATATCCATTGACATAATGTTAGTCAGTGTTTCTCTTTTATAGCAATAATACTGATAAATTATGTTATTCCTGTTTGCACCTTATTTAATATTAATAACGGGGTAGGTTGCATGATTCAATAATTGGCGGAAAAGCGCTACGTTGAACACAAAAAGCGCTAAGGTGGAAATACATTGCTTGCCTTATTGACTGACATATGTACCAAGTGTGAGTCAACTCATACACGGCGGGTTCCCTACTATAGTATAAAAATTTCGCAAAAGAAACCCTAATAAACAAACAAAAGCCAACAGTACGCGGTCACCCATCTAAGTACTGACCGCACTGGACGTTGATTACCTTCGGTGATCGGTATTCGGTACTCAACGTGACGGACGTTGGTCACTCCTCCAAAGAGTTAAGTATTGGTATTGCGTTACGACCAGAATAATTTTTTTAGAAGTCGGGGAGTCATGGGTTACTTTTATCCGATTCAATCAATGTCCTAAGTGTTGTCACGGTTGCTGTGATATTTTTTTTTATTCATATTCATATTCATATCATTTATTGTGATTTTATGCACACAGGTATTGTTCTTAAGTGTACATATTTGATTTTAGATTATTTAAAAAAAAATATTAAAAAAACTACAAGTTAAATTGAGTTAAGTTTTTTTTTCAATTAGTTCTTCATTTATTATACTACCCATTTCAACGATATGCTACATTAAAAATCGTAATTAAATCTATCAAAGTACTACGGATACTTGACTGCTCGTCGGTCACGATTATGTAAACATTTTTTTATGTTTTGTTCTTCTCACAAAATTTGCTCAAATTGACCGCCTTTTCATCTAATGCATTCACAACACCACTGTTTAAAAATAAATAAAAATTAAATTAAAAAAAAAAGTTACCACCACCGCCTACATAAGAAAATCGTGCTGTGTTTGCATGGGGTGAGAAGGTGGCAAATTTAAGCAAATCTTTGAAAATATCAAACACCCGGTGTTTATTTTATAATATACCTATACATATATTATTGATTATTATTTAATTGTTCATTGGCAAGAATAATACACATTCTGTGAAAATTTAATCTGTCTGCCTATTACGGTTCATGCGATACGGCTTGCTGACGGGTGGACAGACGGACTGACAGCGGAGGCTTTAGGCCGTTATGCATTACGTTTTCTGGCCTTTTTATCTAGGTCTAGAAAATATACATATTTGATTCTAATAGCAACGCAAGAAAGTTGATTTCAGCTTATACTTCTCCGACAGAGCGCTGTTTGTCTAATTTCTGCATTGAAATAAAGGGCATCTCTTTCTACACTATGCAAATGGAGCCTGACATCAGACCCACATAGATAGATAACGCACTACATGTCGTGTTAAATCTCTATTATTTATAAGGTCCCGTTTTCACCCCTTGGGTAACCCTAAAAATGACATTATTCGTTGGGCGAACAAAATCACCCGTTTGTTGCCATGATGCCAATGTGTCATGCATGTAGCATAGACACAGACGTGTGAGGGGCGAGACCGTAGAAAGAGTATGGTGAGACAGATCGCCATCTCTTTTCTTCTCAAGCTATATGCGTAAGGTTGTTTTCTCACTCGTGTGAAAGGTATGGCTTGTGCAGATTTTCTAGTCTATTCTAAGCTTGTCGTTTTGGGGTCTTGTAAAATGTGTACCGTGCGTAAGCGTATACGAATTGGGCAAGATGTAAAAGATCATTAGACGTTACTACCGACGCGACGACGGTCCATGGCCCGTAGCATTTTTCATTAGTTTGGCTAGATTCTGTAACCTAGACAATGTCTTGTTTATTCTCACCTCGGACGAAGGAAATCACTACCCCGTCATAAGTCACTCATGACAATATACCTCATTGAAGTTGACAATACATACTGCAAGTACTTTGACAGCATCTTAATTTGACAATTGACACATTGATCTTTTATTCATTCATTCAATCATTCAATGAGTGAGAAAATGAACCAAATAAATAAGCGTGCTTATATAGCCTAAATAACGCGCACTAACGCGCGCAAACGCACGCAAACGCACGTACGTGCGTTTGCGTGCGTTTAGGCACGTGCGTTTATTAGTGTAATAAGCTTGAAGTGACAAACCGCGCCTCCTTCGCGTAAACTGGTTTGTGCTAGGTGCAGGCATGCTTGCAGGTCAGACGGAGCGTGTAGCTGGGCCACCGGTTTAACTGGTCATATAGACCTGTTGGGTTTGACCCATATTCGACCACACGCTGGTGAAACGTAGGCTACTACGATCTTTGCACCACACTGATAGGAGGGAGGTCCCTTTCACTAGTCGATCTGCCCCTCTTATTTGAGCATGGTTAAACAGAAAGCGACCAGCCTCGATTTTTCGAAAGTGAGTTATTAATACAAGGCGTATGATACACTTTCTTCTACCATCTTCGAATACACGTTTACCGTTAGCTCATTTAGTAGCGAAGATATTTCGAGGTCCAATGCAACCACCACACATAAAAATGCATTTATTGAGTAAAAGCAACCACCTTCGGCCGTGGTCACTGAAAATATTGAAATCTTGAAAGTTGCAAATAGCAGAATGCGACCATCTAATTTGGCTATTTTCTGCGAATTTTTTTATGGACTCTTTCTTTTTTTCTATGCAGAATGCGACCACTCCTGTGGTCGTGTTCTGCAAAATAGGTTTAAGTTATTTTTTTCATTCACCGTCTGCTTTTCTTTCTTCATTACTATTCATTAGGTACCTAATATAGTGGATACTTTTATCGATAACTCTTTGGGTTGTTAGCTTTCAGTGATTTATGTCTTTTTCCAAAAATTAATATTGATTTCAAGCGACTTTAATCTGATTTAGAATTAAAAAATTAAAATAACCGCAAATATTTTATTTTTTACTTCTAACCATCTTGCTAGTCACTTTCTGTAGAATCTAAATCTTTAAATAGTGACAAAAAGCAGAAACTGACAACGTAAACACGTAAGCTACGTAAACATTAAGTTTTTTCTACTAGTAAATATGGATATTTTTGTTACTTTGAATATAAAAAATGGTAGTCACTGAAATATACTTTCTAATAAACCTTATTGCAAAAAGGTTTTTCCACTAAATAAGGAGCAGCAATAAATGTACCATAAAACAGTGATATCTAAAAACACTTGTGTTCTCCCAACACAAATAAGGTTCGTAGTTAACCCGCTTACATCCGTAATGAATCTCAAAACACGTTTGTGGCTTCGTTAGGAGCAAGTTAATGTAGACCCCCGTAAGACGTCTACACTTTGCTCGGGTTAAATCAAGTAGGAACAAGTTAAAACAAGGACCCCTTTATATCCATGAAAATTGCGAATTAACTTAAAAATCCTACAGGTTACATCAGGAAGACGTACTGAAGCCGGTATGGATATACCATATGAAAAAATTATTTTCCTTAGTCCGTTTGACACACGGACAACTGACTGAACTGTACCATAGGCAAACCACGCGCAGAACCGACCGGACGTCATTTCTTCGCGACTATACTTCCGAACCTTACGTTGCTGGTCCGTGGAGCACAAAAAAGTCGACCGAATGCTCCGTGAAGCCTCTACCACACAGCCGCGATTTTGAAATACGTCCTGTGTCGCGCGATTTGTTGCGTTATTTGTTTACAATACATTTTATACTAAGATGCATACGATCTTACACACTGCTGCGATTTCACATTTGGCGCGCGGCGTCTATAAATAGCGCTTACAAAAACGCAGCGGAGTCGCGCTACAAAATCGCAACATATCGAGCGACAGAAGACGCGCTTTAAAATCGCGGCTATCGGGTGGAGGCATGGCAATTTTATTCCTCTTTTGGGTTTGAGGAAACTTTTGCCAACTTCACGTACTAGGTCACGGATCAATTGATGTGAAAAAAACAAAATGAATATGAATACTAACTCGACTGGGTTAAATGTTGATGAGCACAAGATTCTACAAATTAAAGAGCCATCCTTATCAACCGTTCATTCAGAGTTCATTCAGTAAGAGCCACATCAACCGTTCATTTAGTGCAATAAAGAATTAGTCTTGTGCAGTAGGATAGGAGTATTTTACCCACATAATCTTGAAAAACGAAGGAAACTTATTCAACCATTTTCATTTATTTGGATTAGAACAATGAAGCGTATTTATCACATTGTTTGGCTTTGTTAAGAATCCTTGAATTCGGCGAAGCTGGTTGAGGATATCTGGGAATGGTTTTATACCACGTCTTATTGAAAAGGGCGGAGTCATGGTAAAACCAGCCAAACTAGAATCATAAAATAAAATATTGTTAGTAAGACGTAACTTCGTAGGTAGGTACCTACCTAATAGGCTTAACTTGTGATAAGACGTTAGCTAGTTTTTCCTAGGCCGACTGATTTTAATATAATGTTAACATCTTTGTACATAAATTATAAAGAAATAATGGACAGAGACAGCAGTATTTCATGATTTTAGGCCAACAGAGAGCTGCACAATTTATCCACCACCGCGCCTGCGTCTAACGAAAGGTTTTATAATATAGGTAGTGGTTAATAGTGGGTACCAATTTATATTAGCCTCACGCAGAGTTACGGGGGTCGGATCGGACGTTATGTGGTTTCTAAATCTAACCTAACCACAGAATATCTTTATAGTAGGTACTACGACCTGACAAACATGCTGTCTCATTATTATACTTACTTCCTTTTGTTTGGAATCTATACTTATAATAAAACTGTAACAGGTCCAATTCTGTACATTGAAGATATTTTGAAATTTTTTTTTGGAGGGCATTCTATTATCGATACTGAAGCCAAAACTGTAATTTTTTTCATTGATGTCTGTCTGTCTGTCTGTCTGTCTGTCTGTCTGTCTGTCTGTCTGTCTGTTTCTTAAACGCGCATCACGCCGAAACTACTGAAGGTATTGAAATGAAATTCGGCATGATTTTAGATCATATTACGAGGAAGGACATAGGATACTTTTTATCCCGGAATTCAGTCAGGTTCCCCTGGGAGAGGGGATGAAAGTAAAATTTCTTCACCGCGCATCACGCCGAAACTACTGAAGGTATTGAAATCAAATTCGGCATGATTTTAGGTCATATTACGAGGAAGGACATAGGATACTTTTTATCCCGGAATTCAGTCAGGTTCCCCTGGGAGAAGGGATGAAAGTAAAATTTCTTCACCGCGCATCACGCCGAAAGTGCTGCATGAGTTGGAATGAAACCTAGCACGATTTGATTTCATACTACAAGGAAGGAATGGAATACATTTGATCCCGCAATTCAGTAAGGTTCCCCTGGGAGAGAGGATGAAAGTAAAATTATTTAACCGCGCATCACGACGGAACTACTCAATGAATTCGAATGAAACTCGGCATAATTTGAGTTCTACTCTTTGAGTACGAGGATAAATGTATCTTTACATTTATCCTGGAATTAAGTAAGGTTCCCCTGGGAGAAGGGATGAAAGTAAAATTCTTCACCGCACATCACGCTGAACTGCTGAATGAGTTGGACTGAATTGGTATGATTTGAGTTCAAACTACAGGGAAGGACATGGGATACATTTTATCCGGTTCCCCTGGGAGAGGGGATGAAAGTAAGATTCCTTTACCGCGCATCACGCCGAAACTGCGGAATGAGTTGGAATGAAACCTGGCACGATTTGAGTTCATACTACAAGGAAGGACATGGGATACATTATATCCTGGAATTCAGTAAGGTTCCCCTGGGAGAGAGGAAAAAGTATAATTATTTAACCCCGCATCACGACGGAACTACTGAATGAATTCGAATGGAAGTCGGCACGATTTGAGTTCATACTACGGGGAAAGATACATTTTATACCGGAATTCCAGGAATTTATTTCCGGTTCCCGTGGAGGGGGATAATAGTCAAATTCCTGGGTCGCGCATCACGCCAAAAGTACAGAATGAAATCAAATGATGCATTTTATCTGGGATATCAGTAGGCACGGTTCTCTTGGGAGAGGGGATAAAAGTCAAAATGTGTTCTTAGTTGTAATTCATTAACGCGTCGCCGATTTCATGCATTATTTTTATTAGAAACAGTGTTGCAAGATCGAATTTGACTAAATCAGTAGAAAGTCGAGTTGAAAATCAGTTCATTGAAACAAAAAAATCAGTAGATAAAGGGTAGGTAAGTTCCTATCCATTTATTATTCCAAGACGCACCCATTAGTTAGGGTTCTACCTTAGTAGGTAGGAACCTAACTAATGAGTGCGTCTATGCCTATTTCAGGCAAAGTAAAATGTACAAATGGTCCATGCAATATTCACGAACATGATATTTGGTGGTTTAGCTGGTCCAGTTAACTGTACCACCGAAGTTTGGTTGGAGTAAGTGGTCCAATTAAACTAACTGGACCACAGAAAAATATTTTTGACTGTGGTACACAATCAATTGTACCTACCTAATAACGAAAAAAATTACGGTGGTCCAGTCAAATGGATCAGGAGCCCAATTCTGTAATACAATGGCTTCACTATGACAATGGAATCGTCGCAGAATCATTACGTAGAATCTTTAGATTAATAACACTCCAGATAGTGCGTGCGAGATAAATTAATAGTTTCAAACTTGACGCGCGTCTCTACATCTGCATTCATCATAATTTCTTTCATCTAAGGTAGAATACCAAAACGTGTCATTCCGTGACGTCTGTGACGTCCCTGTCATAGTGAAGCGATTAATTTAGCAGAATAGGGCCCCAGCTGAACGGAACCATGAGTAAGAAGTGAAACGAGTATGACACTTCTTAACACTAACGCTGGCCGAGTCGTAGCTGAAAGTATTGTCGATAAAGAATGGGATTGAAGATGACAACATGCTATCCGCCGTAGACCCCACACGATTTATACACTATTTAACTAGGTACCTAAATAATGATTCTTATATTAAAAGTGTAACAGGTCCAATTCTGCGCATCGAAGTTTTTTTGCACGGCGGCGTATCATAATATGAGAGAAACTGTGGTTAAATGTGAACTTAATTAGTCGGCAGGTATGGCAATCGCGAACGAAGTCGCGGGTACAGCTAGTAATAATTAAATTTAAAATCAAACTAAATAATATATCAATTCAAAGTTGGTTTCGATTCCTATAAAGCTAAAGTACCTATTTAGGCGGAACCAGAACTAGAAAGTCAAACACTCGTTGGCAAAACTAGTTTGCTTGGTAGGTATCGGTTTTGCCGCTAATAAACAAACCTTCAGCAATGCTTTATAAACATAAGAATAGGTAGGTACCAATCACCTCAAAAGATGTAGAAGGTGGTTCCCTGTACATATCACAGGGCCCAACAGGCTTGATGACCCCTTTACGTTTCATCTTCAGAAAGCGTTGCCACGATCCATATGAGAAACCATTTACTCTGCTTAAGTAACAGTCAATAACGCGTATTGTATGGATGTCCAGTCTTTCAAACTGAAATAAAGAGATAGGTAAGTAGGTAGGTACTGTTTTCTTAAACTCACCCTATCAGAACACATTAAAATTAATATCTATCATTTGGTCTTCTGAATTTGGCATGTCCATCTGCACGGCACACTCAGACGACTAAAACATCCCGTGACCAACTTGACCAAGACAGTGTTTTAAACAATAATAATAGTAATAATAATTTATTTACTAGAAACACATTAGGTACCTACATTTAGGCACACTTAAATATTATACAAAAAACCTACTGAAACATTTAGGAAAATGGATACATACCTACCTAAACTCGATAAACGGCCGTGAATAGATAGATAAACTTAGTACCTTCCTATAAAATTTAAATATTCACGGGCAGTGAATAGTTTAGGTATACCTACCTTTTTATTAACTATCAAATAGATACCTAGTTTTATATGAAGTTATATAGGTCGCGTCACGTAAAAAGAACGCTGGAAAAAAGTGGAAGGGGTGTGTTCGCGCATGGGTACACTCGCGCACGACAGTACTATGCCAATTTAAACCAATTTAAACCAATAGCGCACCGGCAAGCATGCGGCGCGTGACCCGCCCGCCCCGCGCCCCACTGCATACCACCAAATATACCTATAAATCGCCTACTGCGCACCTTACCGCCAGCGTTCTTTTTACATGACGCGAACTATATAACTTCATATGAAACTAGGTATCTATTTGATAGTTAATAAAAAAGAGATGTACCCGGGCGTGTGTCGGATTGCGGTGAGCGAAGCGAACCGCAATACGACTCAAGTCTGATGAAAAGGTCAACTACATACAGACTTCCATGTGCGGGTATCTGGATACCCGGCCATAGAAATCTGTCTGAACTACTTACTACTGTTAACTACCACCCGTTATAATTTTTTTATTTTATAATTTTTTGATATTACAATACAAGCCACAGTGGTTCGATATATAGATCCTACTATTATTGTAGAAGCAAAAGTTTATAAGTCAAACATCAACGCGTTGTGAAGATGTTTGGCCGAAGACAACGCAAAACTAACTAGGTACCTACCTACTGAATGGATCGGGCTCAAATTTTGCACAAAAAGATCTAGCACTGGAATATCAAAGGCTACTTTTTATTCTTAAAAAACCGCATGCGTAGCAGCGGACAGAAGCTGGTGGCTACTAATTTATACCTCTTTCGGGAGAGTTGAATACTCTTCAACAGCCTTAAGAACCGCGACTGCATCTTCCTTATTCACTGGATCATGGTATTCAGGCCTCATTATATCTTTAATGTAATTTTGTGGGCCATATAGAGTAAGGCCAAAAAATTCCATGATCTGGCACGCAGGTGCGATAGGCAATCCTAACTGTAATATTAACTGCAGGTATGTGCCACGAGCACAGAACAAATAATAATATATCCTAATAACACCACTGAATAATAATTGTAAAAAGAAAATTGTAAGATACCTACTGTAAGTAATAAGTATTATTATCTAATACGTAATTGTATAAAGGGGATTCTAAACGGGCAATATTTTTCTGCTTCTGCAATATGTGGCTGCAACACAGTGGCCGGCAACATTGCAAGCAATGCCAGCCAGAATCGCAATATTGCAGTCGTAATGTATCGGCCATTTAACTAGTATGGTCAATGTTGTTTTGATAGGTTGCCGGACGATCGCTGAGCGATCGATATGACTGCAATATTGCCCAGCAAGTTAGTGGTTGTTTCAATCTCTATTGTTAGGTATGCTTTAGTGTATCCCTTTCTACGCGACATGACGTTTGCTGTGAGTGGCGCCGTGATTAATTGCTATAGTCAGTTGTGTTGTCAGTTGTAAATGTTGTCATGTAGTTGCTTCTTATCATATCTATATCGTATCATCATATCTGATATCTTATCTAATTTTGTCAGTTAATATTGCCCGATTGTGTAGCCCGTCAACGAGTCTGAATTAGTGACCATATTGTTGCAGATACATTGCAACACATGACCCAGCCATAGAATGCACAGCCATAGCTGCAATATGATGACCACTCTGTTGCAGACAAATATGGCAGAAAAAAATTGCCCGTTTAGAAGCCCCTTAATGCAAAGAGAAAATTCGTCTACTTTTGTAAAAAAACAAGAACAATTTGACTGATTCCATTATCCAAGAATTGAATTGAATTTGACTGATTTGACGTATGGATTCTTTTTTGTATTCTCCTTGAGGCTGACATGTGATTATTTACATAGGCCAAAATACGTAATGACATTGCCTTAGGGTAGGCCGCAATTTATCGTGGACGGTAGAAATCACCCTTTTTCATGCGACGGAAGTACGTTGTCTTTTTTTGCCTTTTAGATCTTCTTTTACCTTTATATAAGTCTCCACACCACAGCCGCGATTTTGAAGCAGGTCTTGTGTCGCGCGATTTGTTGCGATTTAATTCTAGATGACGCGCGCCAAATGCTTAATCGCAGCAATGTGTAAGATCGTATGCGTCTTAGTACATGTACTCAGTCGCAGGCGCGGTCCGCTCGCCGATATTACTGTTGTTTTACCTATGCTCTATGTTTTGATCAGCGCTGAGGTTACATTACCTATTTTTAGTGGTCTGGCTGGTCCACTATTGTCATTTTGTATCAATCCAACCACAACAATAAATAGCACAAAAATGTAACCAATAATCTGTGAGGTCACTTTGTCAACCAGCGCAAAAAAATTTTAGACAAAATTTTGGTGTATTGATCCGGTCGATGATAAATAACATATTTTGTTCCTTCTGTCTGACCATGGTCCTAGCTCAACCCCCGCCGCGCTTTAGGTCATATTGCCAAATTTTCTAAAAATTGCTCAAAATCCAATAAAAACAAAAAATTGTCGCAGTTCGCATAGCCAGATGATCTGGCTATTACTATTGTTGGGAGTTGGGGGAAGGGATGTAGGTAATGTTTGCGGTCAATATGCAAAACACTGCAAAAAATATAACGGAAACGTAACATTTTTGGGGCTCGCTCCGCTCGCCTTTACTCTATGGACATAATACTGTCCATAGAGTAAAAACTCGCTGCTGTCTCAGCAGAGGGATACTGTCATTCAACAATTTGTCAATTTGTGTAACCAAAAAACGATCTATGTGTGTTTTGACAGCTCGTTAATACAGTGCTTTCACTCACACATTCGTATGATTGAATGTTGCAAGTAAATGGCATTTTCCCTAAAAAATGTGTAATTTTGTGCTTTTGCTAACTTGTGGGCGTCAATTGTAAATTCTCAAATTTAAAAAAAATACACGAATGAGGTTTAAAAAAACAAGAACATTTCTTCGTAGGGAAAGTTTGGATGTTTAGATGTATGGATGGATGTTTGTTGCCTTTAACGCCAAAACTACTGAAGGGGTCGGGATAATTTTTTTGCAAACAGGTAGCTTTAGGCCTGAAATAAAACAAAGGCTACATTTTTATCCCATAAATCAGTTCCATGGGATAGAAATAACCATAAGGCGTTTCCATACAAGCAAAACGTGCGAAGCCGCGGTCAGAAACTTATTATATATTTCTACCTACTTACATGTTAGGGCTGAAATGGGATAGGTGCCAAATTAAAGAAGACCCGTCAAGTGCGAGTGTGACAAGCACGCAGAGAGTTTTAAACATTTATCAATTGATGCCAATTTGGTAAATTACACACACAAAGTATTTAACACTACTCCTGCAGGGAAAGTGGCTTATTCCTTTCTACACTGCAGAAAATACAGCGTTACTGTCGTACTAAACTGCGGGTATACTCTATGCAAAACAATTTCTTAAGTTTTTTTTACAAGTTAGTAGCCGGTACCTATTCAAAAAGATTTTACTCCAAGTCCGCCAAATAATATTGGCTTTTCCCGTTTTCGGAACAAAATTAAAAAAAAAAAACCAAGTGAAAGCGCACTCGCGTATAATGACATTTTTAGATGTATCTCGTTTGGGTCAACTATCATTCTAAGCCTTCTTCTTCTAAGATTGTGTCATGTCCTCTATATTTGGCCTAGTGCTCGACACCCGTTCAAAATCACTTTGCCCGCTATACCACTAAACATGACAAAAACATAAATTTTTCGCTGTTCGCTCCACTCGCCGTTAAATTTTAAGGGGTTTTCGGTGGGACCTACAACCGCCTACAAGAGAATTCCTGGCTACGGCCCGCACCAAGTGTGACCCCCCCAAAATCTTGGGCTGCGACCGCGCCTGTATGTACTGCAAACAAATATCGCAACTAATCGCGCAACACAAGACGAGCTTGAAAATCGCGGCTCGGCGGGTGAAGGCTTTATTTCTCTGTCATTGTCAGTCTTATCTTGACTTAACTGACATGCAAGGACTGTCCAAACTCCAAACCTAAACCAACCAAACGTACCTAGAAAGAGTAAGAGTAATGCCTAAGTTTTAACCAAACCATTTTAAATTTAACAACAACCTCCTTAGCACATCATTTTAAAAAAGCACAATTGAAAACTGACATTGGCAGAATTGTGTCAAAACAAGATGCAGAACCAAATACAAAAGAAGAAGAAAAAGAACCATTTTTAACGTAGAAAGAGTATGCTATAGAACACGCGCAAATGCTATCACATTCACACATAAAGAGAGAACGACTTATGCCTAAAACCTAAGAAGAAATGAGATAGAGCGAATGGCTTGCTATCACTTTCCCGCGTGCCGGTTTTTTCATATTTTAGCAACTCTAGTTGCTAAACAAATTTCCTACACATCGACGGAGCTCACACGAGAATCATCGAAATTGTTGTAAAATTTTGATTTCTAAGTATAAATGTGAATAAAGTGTTCCTGTGGACATTCCCGCACCTAAAAAAAATAAAAACTAAAGGCAACAATGGTGCGGTGCTGTGTTTTCGAATGTACAAGTGACAGTGAAGCAAAAGTGCCGAATTTATCATTCCACTCGTAAGTACAAGTTCTTTTGACTACAAAAAGGTTCAAAATTTACAGATTCATAGATTTACATGAACAATTAAGAGGTACAAGGCTCAAAAGTTATGTTTTATGAAAATTTTAATTATTATAACCTAACATTGCGAAAATTTAGGGTTGCCTGCACTCGACAATAAAATTCCCCAAATGGCGCGTTGAAATATTTTTGAATACGTACATAACGAGAAACATTATCTTAAAACTAGTTTATGCCCGCGGCTTCGCACGCATTGATTCTATGGAAACATTTAAACGGGTGTGATTTCTATCCCATAGGAACTGATATATGGAATAAAAAGTATTTTAGAATTAGATACCCGTATGCAAAATTTCAGCCGATCCTTTCAGTAGTAAGTAGCGTGAAGAGGTAAACATCCATTCATCTATCCATCCAAACTTTCGCATTTATTATTTAAGTGTCATGTTTTTATTTGTTACAGATTTCCTGCAGATAAACATCTACGTTTGCGTTGGAAAGAAGCAACGGGTTGCAAAGATTGGGGACCCAAAATATAGTCCAAAATTTTTAGTAAACATTTCTATGAAAATTTATTAATAAAAATGAAACAGCGAACTTATCTTTTCCCTCATGCTGTTTCAAGGCTGGTACGTAATATATATAAAAAGAATGAAAGTCTGTTTAAGACTCTGAGAAAGTTTGTCATACCTACTTTGTATTATAATCTACCTTCTAAACAAATATAGAAATAACCAATCAAAATATTTAAATATTGGGTAGTATTACTTTTATACAGGGTGTAACAAAAATAAGTAACCAAACTTTCAGGTGGGGTGTAGAATCGAACACTGAATTCAGGAAAAATATAGAAAAAAAAATCCCGCCCTTTAGTTTTCGAAAAATTTAATAAATAGGTACGAAATTTTCACAACATTAGGCAATAGACTATAATACATGTGTCTATTTAGAATTAAAAAAAATGGCCTAAGTACCTGTATTCATCTCTTTTATAAGCCCATAACACCTAAACGGTGCCCTAATGAGCGGCCACCGCGGTCATCGACCCGCGACATCATTGCAGCGCAAGCGAACAGGCTGCACGGCGTGCTTAGATATGGAGCCTACGTACAACAAATACATTCCAATTTTCCTCTAGGAATTAAAAAATAAATAAATTATTTTAAGTCTTTACACTCTTTAAAATGTCTTTAATGCGAAAATGCATAGTTAGTAGGTACATTCATTAAGCATGCACTTTCCTACTAAAAGATATTCACTACTAGCTTTTATTTTTTCATATCGTTGACTACCTAAGTACCTACCTTCACATTGACCTTTAAAAACACGGTGAGTAACTTACAATGAACCCCATAAAAGGTTGTTACAATTTGCATTTCCGAAGCCCCAGATTGAGACAAGAAAAGGGACAAAGTTTTAGCGCGCGAGAGCGAGATAGCTATACAAACTTAGTTCATCCGAATGTTCACCCAATGCTAGGCTTATTGTTAGTTTTGTCAAACTGTCATACCACAGAAATGTTATTGTAGGGGCTCGTCGAAGGTGTAAGACTTCAACTAGGGCTGGTCAGGAATGATATCAATAGAAACACTTCAGAACACTTCAAATCGGTATATTCAACCGTATACACACAACTACGTTCTTAATACAAAAGTCACTGCACTGCACTTAATAATTCACTTTCGTTATTTTCCTTAGACTTGTTCACTGTTTGATCGCTTAGAACTGAATAATAATCTGCCAAAAGGCTCGGTTTATATACCTATTTCTATCCTTTCTGGATAATTCTACGCGTTTCCGGAAGCTATACCTATCTCTTTCTTTATTCTAGAAAAATTTTCTGTCCTTGTCTTTCTTTTCGATTCGTTCGAGAAATTAATTGTCTATAGATACAATAGTAGGTAGGTATAAGCGAGCCGGACGCTAGCAACTATTACCTATTCTGTTTACCTAAAAATAATGTTCGATTTTGAACTCTATTTCAAAACAAAACTTCAAGAAATTTCCTAGCTATAATGAAGATATTGTCCTACACAATTTTGAGCCTTATTCCTTCGGCATAATGTCGTCGTTGCTAACATTCTCCCCCCCAGTGCGCGCTCCAACAAGCACTCCATCTAACTGAAGCGACGACGTATTGGGTACAATGACGATGAGGCGAGAAGTAGGTCTCTTCATGATACCACCCTTTGTTCGTACGTCGACGATACGCGTTCGACCATCAGGACCCGGGTATGTTTGTTCTATGACTCCTCTTGGCCAAGTGTTTCGTGGAAGAGAAGAGTCTGCTACTAAAACTGTGTCTCCTATTTGAATATTCGTAATTCTTCGGTTTTTTATCTTTCGAGGCATCAGTGTCGGCAGATACTCTTTTAACCACCTCTTCCAAAAGTGGTCAGCCAATCTTTGTGCTGTCTTCCAATTAGGACGGCCGACAAGGTTTACGTCATCGGATTCTCCGAAAATTGCAGCTCCGTTAGAGCGGCCAATCAAAAAATGATTTGGAGTTAAACTCTCTTCTTCTCCCGGTTCAGCGCTGAGATGAGTAAGTGGCCGAGAATTTACTGTGTGCTCTACTTCTGTTAATAAAGTAGAGAGCACCTCCTCTGGTGGGTTTCTTTCATTCAGGACCGCAGCGAGAGCAGTTTTCACTGACCGCACTAGTCTTTCCCATGCTCCTCCCATATTAGGTGCACCTGGTGGAATAAATTTCCACTTGAATCCTCTATTTTCAGCAGCAATCTTCTTTGAGCGTTGCGTCTTTACTCAGTTTTTTCTCGATGCCAAGAAGTCGGTTTAAGGCTTGGTCATAATTGTTTGGCAACGTCTCGTTATCGGTCTTCCAAAGCAGACCAGATTCATATCTGCCGTCGGGTCTTTTCTTCGTGGTTTCATTAAGCAGGGCTAAGGCACGTCCATCAGCGTCATTACTGGGTCTTTGTTCCTGGATTCCAATAGAGTCCAAGTCGAAATATCGCTTTATCATGTCTGTAATTTCTTCATCATTATCTTTCATGCGGCAATGATTCACGAAATTCACGGGGCTCGTTATTCCAGAATGAAAGCCGTGGAGTACCCATCCCAGGCTCGTGAGTGATGCGACAGGTTCGTTTCGTTTTCCCTTCTGGATTTTTCTTGATACGATGAGATCCCAGTTATCTTGCCCTATCAGCAGCGCTGGTTTATTTGCTTCATAGAGGAGCTTTTCTTTCAAGTTTTTCAAATGACTGCACTTTTCAATAGTGTCCACATCGATGCACTGAGGTGCCAGTTTTAAGTCTTCTATGGTGCGCACCCCTTTCAGCATTCGTTTATCCGTCCTAAATGCTCCTTTTATTTTGAGATTCATTTTCTCGGAGTCTTTCGTTTCTATATTCTTTCCACCGACAGTTTCTATTATGAGCGGTTCTGTTTTTCCGGTAGCTCCGATGCGACGGGCAACATCTTTATCAATCAACGACACTGTAGAACCTTCATCTAATAGTGCCAAAATTCGCGTAGTCCCCTTCGGTCCGTAAATATCTACAGGAATCATCTTCAGGTAGACGCTTGCTGTTTTGCCCATCGCATAAACGGATGTCATGACGTTTGCAACTTCTTTATTTTCCGTCGTTGGCTGAGTTACAGACGACGTCTCACTAGGCTTGTCTGGTTGCGTTGACGGTGCTGGTTCTCGACGAGATAGCTCCGAGTGCAACATATTGTGATGAGGTCGCTTGCATCTCTTGCACGGCTGTCCTTTGCAATTTGATATCATGTGTCTTCGACGGAGACACATGAAGCATAGCCGATATTTCTTCGCGATCTCCCATCTTTCGTTTGTTGAAGCTTCTTTGAATTTTTTGCATTCTGTGAGCCAATGGTCTTTTTCACAATGGACACAGAACTTTTTCGTTTTCTCAAGCACCGTTTCTTCTTGATCTGTTGCAACATTCACTTGGTGACGTGGGTGTCTTTTCTTGCTAGATTCTGGAGGAGCGTAAGCGGAACACAAGGATGCTTCTTGATTCAAGAAGTTCTTGATCTTTATCAATTCAGGTTCTTCACCGCTGCGTGCTTTGAAGTCGAACCATCGAATTCGGTACAACGACGTCAATTTTTCAATTATTTTCTTGCTCGTTTCTGGCGAATGCAAGTATTCTGTCTTGTTCAGTGCGCTAATCGTCGTAACTGCGTTATTTATGTGGCTTGCAAAGACACATATTTCTCTCGGCGTCTCGCCAACTCGTGGCAGGTCTTTAATTTTCTCAATTTCAGCGAGTGCGATTTGTTCAGGTCTTCCGAATCTTTGTTCTAGGGCATCCACAACATCGCCAGGGTTAGAGGCCACAAACAAAAGACTTCTGACGACTTCCCTGGCTGTCCCTTTGATGGAATTTCTAAGGCGAGCCATATTCTGTACGTCGCTGTGCTGGGCCACGCTGTCTAAATATGCTCTCTTGAATGGTAGCCACTCTTCATAATCTCCATAGAAGTTTGGAAGATCCCACACTTTTGTAGACTGTCCTGATCTAGTGGCACTTATGATGGCGTCGGCGAGCTTACTCATTTCACAATAATGAACCGGTTTGTCCTCACATAGTGGCACTGGTTTATTCTTGGCAGGTGGCATCGGATTGTTCTCAATTTGTGGGTTATTGTATGGATTTTCAGTAAACTTGGTCGATTGTTCGACCCATCGTTCCACCTGTATCGATCTTTCTTCGTCGAAATCATCATCTTCTGATTGAAGTTCTGATGGACACTGGGACCCAGTGACACTCATACGGGCCAAATTCGCGGCGATTGTAGCTGCTTTTTCTTCAGCTTTTACAATAGCAGCTTCAGCATCGGCAGCTTTAGCGTCAGCTCTGGCGGCAGCGACGGCGGCTTTAGCTTTGGCGGCGGCAGCGGCGGCTGCAGCTTTAGCTTCGGCAGCTTCGGCTTCGGCAGCGGCAGCTTTAGCTTCAGCGGCGAATTTAGCTTTGGCTGCTGCGGCTTCAGCTCTAGCTGTAGCAATCTTCGCTTTAGCCTCCTCAAGTTCTTTTTCTTCTAGTTCCCGAAGAGCAGATGACTGAGACCTTCTTGAGGATTTCATCGACCTTGGAGCAGGAACAAAGAATGCAGAAGAAGCTGACGGTGGAATCTTAGCAGATCCTCCAATGTTCTTCGGCTTTACATCAGCAGTTGCAGGACAAAACGATTCCAAAGAAACAAACGGTGGAACATCTTGTTTTCCTCCAATATTCTTTGTTTTTGCACGTGTTGACCTCCTTAGTTGCCCTGGCAGCATTGCGGGGCTTTCGAATGCTTCCGCTGTCCCAGACGGTACAACTGTGCAAGGAGTTCCAATGGACAACGGAGCGGCGGTGTTCAAGTCAGCCAGCATGTTCAAAGACGAAGTTGAACTGTATTCGGCTCCCGTCTTCCCGGGGCAGATCGGTGATCTGGAGCGTACAATAGGCATTACGCGAAATCACTTCCTAATCCGGCTCGAAGGACCAAAAACTGTAGGGGCTCGTCGAAGGTGTAAGACTTCAACTAGGGCTGGTCAGGAATGATATCAATAGAAACACTTCAGAACACTTCAAATCGGTATATTCAACCGTATACACACAACTACGTTCTTAATACAAAAGTCACTGCACTGCACTTAATAATTCACTTTCGTTATTTTCCTTAAGACTTGTTCACTGTTTGATCGCTTAGAACTGAATAATAATCTGCCAAAAGGCTCGGTTTATATACCTATTTCTATCCTTTCTGGATAATTCTACGCGTTTCCGGAAGCTATACCTATCTCTTTCTTTATTCTAGAAAAATTTTCTGTCCTTGTCTTTCTTTTCGATTCGTTCGAGAAATTAATTGTCTATAGATACAATAGTAGGTAGGTATAAGCGAGCCGGACGCTAGCAACTATTACCTATTCTGTTTACCTAAAAATAATGTTCGATTTTGAACTCTATTTCAAAACAAAACTTCAAGAAATTTCCTAGCTATAATGAAGATATTGTCCTACACAATTTTGAGCCTTATTCCTTCGGCATAATGTCGTCGTTGCTAACAGTTATCATAGGGTCAATGGCCGTTTAGTTGCATCATTGCAAGCGCAAGGTGAAGGTCGCGGCGGCGCTTATCGGTTTTTTGTGCGTAAAAATGGCTCGTATGCGTTATTCAGATATTGAATACCACGAGATGAAAATTGAAATGGGAAAATTGGAATGCATTGGCTAGCTTCCTACATAACTACAACACGTGCAGCCCGCCGCCGCGCTCGCTGCTGCGATATCGCGTGTCCGGTCGTGGGTGCCCCCCGTAAAAATATGTTTATCTGCTAAAAAGGTGTACACAAGGTACGTAGACCTTTTAATCATATTTTAATGTCAAATAAACACGTGCATCAGTCGTTTGCGTAATGTAGTGAAAATTCCGTATTTATTTTATTTTTCGAAAAGTAAAGGGCGGGATTTTTTTTCAATATTTTTCCTGAACTCAGTGTTCGATTCTACACCCCACCTGAAAGTTTGGTTACATATTTTTGTTACACCCTGTATAGGGTGTAACAAAGAGTAAGGACCAAACTTTAGCTTCGATCAAAGAACACAGGAAAATATGAAAATTTAAAACAAATAAATAAAAACGAAATTATCACTAGACTGGGTAATGAATGAATGAATGACTGTTGTCATTTGCTTATTATCATAGAACCGAGGAAAAATGCATTTGTAAGACCTACCTATCACATCTAAGAGGCGTTGTCCGCTGCGATGACGTCGCGGGTCGTTGAACTCCACGGTCAACGACCCACGACGAAGGTGTTTTGTGTTTTAAAGGAGTTGTAAAGAGGTACGTAGGCCTTTTTAGTTTATTTTACCTGAAAACAAGCACAACATTTAATTTACTTTTTTTTTCGAAACTTTTCGGGAATTTTTCTTCGGTTCTAATATCAAGTCGGAACCCACCCATGAAAGTTTAGTGCTTACTTCTTGTTACAACCTGTATATTATTCATCATTAATAATTATGATTCAATATTCTTACATACCATAATATAGATTTAATTTGAGAAAATTAAATCTGAGAATGTAAAAGAAATGCAATCCAGTATAAAAAATAATAAATTTTATTTAAATAAAGACTATGATTTGATTAAGAACATATTGAAATAATCGTCTTAAAGACTGATCATACATACATAATAAATACTTATTCAAAACTTGTTCTTATGTTGTCTGAAATAAATGTGTTATTATTATTATTATTATTATTAATGATAACAGAATTTAAATATTTGGATTAGTAGGCAGGAATGTTGGTAATATTGTGGTGTAAAAGTGTCATTTAATTTTGTTGTATTTGCACTTTTTTCTTTTTAGCTGCATAATAATTTTAAAAGTGCCATTAAATTTCGTATTAAAGGTTACCTTAGCAATATCTAAACCGTAAGATTTAATTTATTAGGAGAAATGTGATTTCGAAGTCTGTTGGCTAAGCCTGGTTAACGTGTAAGAATTAAATTCCCTAATAAAATTTTTGTTTAATTACTATTAACATAAAACTATTGATATTATTTTTCTATATTCTAGTGTTTAGAATTATTTCTACTCGTATCGTAATAAGTGCCTATACCTACATAACAAAACAAAATTGATGGGTACCTAACTAAACGTTGTTTCCTTTCTAGGCTTAGTTAAATTAAATGTTTACCTATTCCCACATTCGTACCTAATTTAAGTACCTACTTATATATTTATTTACTAGAAAACTAATAACTTTACTGGAACTGGAACGATTAAACTTAACCAAATACACAAAAAAGTTAAAAGTTTGCCTTAAATCCTAACAGAACAGGATCAATAGGTTGTAAGTGCGCAAGTAATAAAATAAGACCTACCGGACCGAGGAATACCTGCAGGCTGTAACAAAAAGTAAGGACCTAAACACACCAGTACTTAAAACATTCACTACAAAGGTCAACCAAGGTTTGGTGGAATTTCCAGTTCTGAATTTGAACACCCAAATTTATGAACTGGAAAATCGCAAATTCAATCCACCAACAGAGACAAAAAATCGGGGTAATAAAATTGCATGGCAACACTTTCCCCCCACCACCTTGCAATCTTTGGTCTTGCTCATCGGCACGCTTACCAATCATCTGGTTATATTTAATCTGTGATTTTTAAAATTTTTTGGTTCTAGTTCTATGGCATTTGTTTTTGATTGAATCTTGTAGGTAGGTATTTCCAATTTTTATTGGAATTTTCGTGGTTTTGACTACCTTTTTATTTCGTAATTTTTAAATTCCACAATAATCACTGGAAGTATTTGTGTCTATTAACGCGACCGGCGCGGTGGCGCCAGTTGGTCACAGATTACAGAAATAATCTTTGCAGTTTGTAGAAAACTCGGTCTCAAGGTAGGATGGCAAATAAACGAAAATCCTTTTTCTAAATCTTAAGCTGAGCAAAGGCCTCCCCTGTAAGCCTTTACCCTGCAGTGGGACAGAGATGATTAATTAAAATAATAATAAATGAAGTACTTACCTACCGTAGAGCGTTTTGGGTGTGGAAATAATAAATAGGTTTTGTATAGCAACTCCTGGTTCAAATCGTATTGACCATTAGACCTGAAAAAAGAACCCCACACACAGCACACTGTAACATAAGCAGACTTAACTTAATTGGAATAGGTATACCTTGTCTATCTCTAACCATATTTTTTCAGATATTATAAACTGCAAAGCGCTACACTACAATAATTTGACAAACATATTTGCATTGACAGCAATGGATATTTGCAGAATCTGTCTGGCAATAGATATCAAAGTGTACAAACTTGGTAACAATGAAGCGAAGTCTTTTATTGAAAATATATTCAGGCAGAATGGGTTTAATCAGGTAAGTCACCAAGTTACCATAACCATATTTATAACTTATATTTAAATTGTTTTGTAACTATATTGTTATTTTTGATAGCATATCATTGCTTTAGTTAGTGCACTTCCTTGAATATGAAAATCTTTTTTCAGGAGCTGCTAGAAACCCATTACATCTGCTTTGAATGCAGAGCTCTATTGGATAAGTCATACAAATTTATAAAAAGGGTTCTCAAAGTACAGGAACTCTTATATGACATGTTAAAAGAAAAAACAGCAGTGAGTAGGGAAATCATAAATTGCCCATTTTAATGGTTTTACTCACCATTTTGATACCTAACACTAAATTTTATTGAAACTTGCAGATCACTCCTGAAAGTTTGAAAAAAATTGATAGAAGAGTGACTGGCTTCATACTTGTAAAAGATATCAAAAACATTGATTTTTATATTAAAGAAGAAGATAATAATAACACTAATATTAACATTCTGGAGAATGATCAGTGTGACATTAAAATGAATAATGCTCTCACTGAGGATCTATTACAAAATCCAGATAAAGATGTGAAAGCATTTGATCTTGATACTTTCAAAAATGATTACTTAGAAACAAGTTCCGAATTAGATGTGAAAGATTTTATTAAAGTTTCTAAAGTGGAAAAGTTAGATGTATCATATGATAATTATGAAGCTATAAATTATGACTTGGAAGGTTCTGAAGAAGTAAAATATGAGATTTTTGAAGAAAAGGGTACCAAAACATTAAAGAAAAAAAAGAAAAAACAAGAAAACAAAGCATTGAAAAATCCTATAGAAGCAAACAAAATTTTATCATCAACTAGAATTTTAAATAAAAAACCTAAGAAGCTAAATTTAAATAAAAAAAAGCACCGAAAAAGGTCAAATTCAAACCAAGAGCATGCAGAACTGTTTGAGTATAATGGAACTGAAGACTCGAATGGACCACAGCAGCTAATGGCCCCTGATTACCCTGTCAAATGTGACCATGTAGGTATAATAGAGAATTTTGATAGAAGTAAATTTATTGGTAGGTACCTTATTATTTTAAATACTAGGTCAGTAAGATAAATCAGCTAATAATCTATTTGGTAAGCAAAATAACTACTTTAGTCAACAAAATAAAAAAAAATCGGGATTTTACTATTTTTTAAGTTCTGCAAATAAATAAATAAATAATGCTGGACAACTCACACAGCGTTATCTAGCCCCAAGCTAAACAGAACTTATGTGATTGGTACTAGATAGCTGATTAATATAATACACTACTTGGACATATTTTGCTATAATTAAAAAACACCCAGAACACCCTGAATAAATATCTAAAGATCGTACAAACATTTGTTCCGCCACAGAGGTTGTCAATTAAGAGAGCAGATAAGAATTTTTGCGTACATTTGTAAGCCATTTGCCATCAACCTATGCTAAAACAAACTTTGAATCAATTGTAGTTTTGCAGTCTATTGATCGGCATAATGTCGATTTAAGTAATAAATCGCTTAAGGCGCTACCCCGACCTAAACCCGTGTCTCCACCAATTTTATCTAATTATTATGTTACAACGAAGGAATTTCAAAAATCTATTAGGCAGTTTTTGATACCTATCATAAGCTTGGGGCGAACCTAGCCTGGTTTGCTTGTCAAAGCAGGCCTAGATAATTATCAGTACCTACTCACGGGATCCCCGCTGTAAAAAACTAGAATAACATAAAATTCAACATGTTTTCTTCGGTTCCTTAATTGAAAAAACCGATTACAAAAAAAAATACGAAAAAAAACCATGAAAATGCACTGTTTTGCAATTAATTTGGTCGAGATCTCGGGAACCCTGCGGTCTATAGTAAAGGTTTTTATTTTGATTCGTTATATTACTAATTTTGTAGTTCAATAATACAGTTTCTTCATAAGTAGATAAGCAAAAACATCATTTTTGCGCTTACGCCTTTCCAAAAACGCTCCAATGCTTCGTCCCGCTCCTATGAACGCGAAATCCTATGCCTACCCTTTTCACAAAATGGCGCGGAATGCGGCCTCTTAATGCCTCTGTAAAAGTTTTATTTTGTCTATTGTAGGCAGAGATGCGAAGTTTCTCTTTTTGGTCACCAAACTCTGTTTTCGCATCTCTGCCTGTTTTATCTGCCTTCTAAATTACTTGTAGAGTCTTGAGAATAGTAAAAGCATGATTTTTTTTCTACACGCTTGACCAACCATCAGCGAACAGCGTTCTTAGCCGCTGCGCAAGATCGGATTTAGGTACGCTTATGTTGCGTTTCAGATCGGGTGTGCGGAGAAAAAGCACATGGTGTGATGTTAGCAGTCAAAGTGAACGATTTCATCATCGTTACAGTCCCCACACCAGCACAATAATATAGTATTTTTACCCATTGAGATTTTCCTTAATGCATATAATTCTTTATTTTTCCAGTGCAGTTATCAAGTCCCCAATAGATTGGCACATTTCCGCCACTACCAATGGGAGCATCAAGACAAGAAGTATCCGTACGGCGAAAAGACAGGCAAAATATTTATCTGCAAATTCTGCGGCCATACATCCCAAGTATGTTGAGTATGAGTACATTGAGTACTATATATAATTATTATAGTGATGAACCATAATATCCATAACATTTTTTTATTTTATCATGATTAAAACACGTGTGAACGGCTGATGATTATAAATAAATAATAAATAAATAAATAAATAATGCTGGACAATTCACACCGCATTATCTAGCCCCAAGCCTAGTATAGTATTATAATATCTGTGCCCAAGCTAAGCAGAGCTTGTGTTATGGGTACTAGATAACTGATATACTTAATACAATACACTACATATTAGATATTTTTTTTATTTTATTATAAGTACATTGAAAACACCCAGACCAACGGAACAAATTACTGCAGATCGTACACAAATTTGTTCCGAGGCGGGAATCGAACCCGCAACCTCCTGCGTTTCAGGCGAACCTTCGCCCGCTGCGCCACGGAGGTCGTCTAATTATTATGATGATATTTTACACATTGAGTACCCATTACGCAAAAAGTGTAGAAGTGTACGAAGTCCAGCAGTGTTCCTGGAATTTAAATAAAAATTAAAATAAATAATGCTAAACAATTCACAAATCATTATATAGCCCCAAGCTAAGCAGAGCTTGTGTTACGGGTACTAGATAACTGATAAACTTAATACAATTCATAGATATACATATTTACCATACAAGATATTATATTTTTTAGTATACATCGAAAATATCCAAAACACCTGGAACAAATATCTGTCGATCGTACAAACATTTGTACCGGAGGAATCGAACCCGCAACCTCCTGCGTCGCAAGCGAGCAAGGGTCCGCCACGCCATAGAAATAGTAAATTTAATACTTACGCGATCCTGTTTTCCGTGTATTAATTCTGTCAGTTAATCCATAATTACAACATAAAATTCATCAAACAATATTTTTTTCCCACAGAAAAAATATGACCATGTAGAGCATGAACGAACCCACAGCGATGTGCATAACTTCACCTGCCCCCAATGCCCCAAGACCTTCCTGAACAGGGCGCAAATGCGCAAGCACATCTACCGGACACATCCCGCTCAGATGCTGGAGTGTGACTACTGCGGGAAGAAGGTTAAGAGCAGAGGAAGCATCATGATTCATATGAGAGTAAGTATAGATAAATAAATAAATAATGCTGGACAATTCACACAGCATTATCTAGCCCCAAGCTAAGCAGAGCTTGTGTTATGGGTACTAGATAACTGATATACATAATACAATACACTGCATACATAGATATTTTTTATTATATGTACATAGAAAACACCCAGACCAACGGAACAAATTTCTGCAGATCGTACACAAATTTGTTCCGAGGCGGGATTCGAACCCGTGACCTCCTGCGTCGCAGGCGGACCTTCGCCCGCTGCGCCTCGGAGGTCGTCATCGGAAGTATAGTCATCTCTTGAGACGGAACACGTTCAGCTCGCATGTCCCTTGATCGAAAAAATTCGCAAATGGTCCAGTTTCTGAGCCGACCAATTTGAGGTTGGTTCCAATTCGCGGTTGGACCAACCTCGACTCTGGACTAACCGGGAATTTCGACGACCTCTGTGGCGCAGCGGGCGAAGATCCGCCTGCGACGCAGGAGGTTGCAGGTTCGTACTAAGTAATATTCAATCGGTCTCAATTAGAGTACTATGTACCTAAATCATTTATCTAGTAGGAACTAATGAAGTATTATTTACTAAAGTAGGTACCTGTATCCCATTGTCTAGTATCCACAACAGTGGAAGTTGGCACAACTCCGCCGCAAAAAAAAAGATAAGATACCGCAAAGGCGAGTTCCGCTGCGCAACATTACTACTTTTAGTCCAGAAATATTAGGGTTTCACCTTGGAATTCCGAGACAAGAATCTGGAAACTCTTAGAAATACACCTTCATTTTGGCGTTTATTGAAAGTTTTCTTAAAAGTCAAATAAAATACCTATCGTATCTATTTGATTTGTGAAAATTGGTTTTTCGCAATTAAGTAGGTTTCTTTAGCTCTAAGCTCCAATGTTATTAAATTTGCTACAAATTTATTCGTAAGATTTTTTCATGCTCACAGCTGTTTTTGAGATGAGCCTTATCTATACCACAGCCTACGTATATTGATACAGTCGCTCGACGAAGGCATTTTGACAGGGCAATTCTGGGGGGGAGGGGTCAAGGGACGAGGCTGGGGAAGGAAATACAACCACAGCCTTTGTAGCTATGCGTCAGCCCTGATAACCGGGAGATGTTTTTCAGGGCTGACGGATAGCTTGTTTTTGGCTAGACTATTGATTGGTGCGTTGAAACCCTTAGGATGTTTTTATTTTATTTGCAAAACGCAGAAAATATTAAAAACCGCTAAAATATTTGAATTTCGCGAATGTGTGTCAGATTCCGCGTCGATGACTCGGTAGCGGAGGTCTGAACAGTTGTTGATATACGGGCACCCATAACCAGCAGCTGGTTATGGGTGCCCGTATATCCCAGTAAAAAAACACTAAAGGCAATAATATTAATATGACGATATGACGTAAACCGAACGATACAGAGGTGATAAATGGAAACTAACTCAGAAACCTTTAATTATTTTCCTATGATGATCATTTAAGATATTACTTACAATATAAATTTCTGAAATTTTATTGCACTCCCCCTAGGGGTAGTTATGTAAAAATAAAATACGTAATTCATTTCATTATTCACGTTTATTTATACCGAGTTTTGAGTAAGTCGAACCAAGCAATGGTAATTTTACCATAGAATTTTTACCACCCTTTTTAATCCCCTCAGAGGTTAATTTTAGAATATTAGATTAGCCTATGTGTTATTCTAGAACATAAACTATCTACCATATTTGTGTTGGAAGAACACCAACGTTTCATCCCTTAACGAGTTCGTAGTTAACCCGCTTACATCCGTAATGAATTCGTCAAACTACGATAGTTTTTATAGTAAAATAAACTATCTACATACGAAATATCATATAAATCGGTTTAGTAGTTACGGAGATTACGGAGATAAGTGGTAACAAACATTCACACAAACTATCGCATTTATAATATTACTAGCTGTACCCGCGACTTCGTTCGCGATTGCCTTACCTGCCGACTAATTAAGTTCACATTTAACCATAGTCTCTCATATTATGAAACGCCGCCGTGCAAAAAATCGTGTAGGGTCTACGGGGGATAGCATACTGTCATCTTCAATCCCATTCTTTATCCACACGATTTTTAGCTACGACTCGGCCAGCGTCAGTGTTAAGAAGTGTCCTACTCGTTTCACTTACTCACAGCTGGAGCCCTATTCTGCTATACTAATCGCTTCACTATGACAGGGCTATCGTCACAGAATGCTAACAAAAAGAATGCATGAAATCGGACGACGCGTAGACCCGTCGTGATGCGCGGTTAAAGAATTCTACTTTTTCCTCTCTCCCAGGGGAACCTTACTGATTTCCAGGATAAAATGTATTCCATGTCCTTAGTATGATATGAACTCAAAACGTTACATTCCAACTCATTACCTATGTAGTTTCGGCGTGATGAGCGGTGAAGGAATTTGACTTTCATCCCCTCTGCCAGGGCAACCTTACTGAATTCCGGGATAAAATGTATCTTTCCTCATAGTACGAACTAAAATCATGCCGAGTTTCATTTCAATACCTTCAGTAGTTTCGGCGTGATGCGCGTTCACGAAACAGACAGACAGACAGACATGAATGAAAAAAATTTCAGTTTTGGCTTCAGTATCGATAATAGAGTGCCCTCCAAAAAAAAAATTTCAAAATATCTTCAATGTACAGAATTTGACCTTTTAGAGTTTTATTATAAGTATAGATAGATAGATAGATTAGAATGTAGTATAAGATGGCTGACCGCAGCGAGCTCTCCATCTTAAAAACAGTTGTGCGTATGAAAAAATGTTGAGAACAATATTTGTAGTAAATTTTATGCTCCACAAGTTCACCTAGGTATATTATATATAAGTCATTTGAGCTAATAGAGAAACCTATATAATTAAGAAAAACAGATTTTTATTTCATTTGACCTTGAATAACTAACAAATTCAATACCTACGTGTTGTTTATTTGACTTTTGAGACAACGTACGTACGCCAAAGTGAAGGCGTATAAGAGTTTCCAGCTGGTTGTCTTGAAATTCCGAGGTTGACCCCATATGTGGCTAAAATGACTGGACTGTTTGTGTCACGATTCGAGTGGTGCTCGTTACGTCAAGCGAGTCAGTTGCTGTCATTTTTGTAGTTTCATAAATATAAATTGTCGACTGCCACAAGATACATGCGAGAAGCCACAAGATAAAGCGGCAGATATTGCAACAAAATGGCTGTCCCATTTTGTTGCAATTACCGCTTTTTTTTCGCGCTCGGCGGAGCTTTTAGCTGACGTCCGAGCAGATCGGCGAAATCGTGCGGGAAAGAGATAGAATCATAGTAAATTTTTGCGTTAGAACGGACAGTTTCCTCTGTTTCGCTTTTCGTACAACAGACAAGTCGCGAAAACTGCTGCGTTTTCACTGGTATATATTTCCCAGCGGAGCGCGGAGGTGTGCCCTTTACATTTGTTTTTCTAAAAATTTTTATGTTGTTTTTCACATTCCAGATACATACAGGAGAAAGGCCATTTAAATGTCCATTATGTGGAGCTGGCTTCGCTCATAGGGGCAACATCCGCCCGCACATTCGCGCTAACCACAACACCTGTGGCAAGTAACAAGTAAACGGTCGGAAACGCTAGATTAGTACCACGCAACGCATCTGTTGATAATTTGTACTGATTGTAACTAACTTTGCAACGAACTTAACCGATTCAATGCGGCGCTCTTTTGGACAAACTTTTGCGACTGGCGGCGAACAAATATTTCGTGGCTCCACCGTGGCGCCTTACGCCAGGGACTTTGATGGCACCACTAAGGTGTCCTCCGCCATGAATTGTAACTTATCGCTTTTTTTCCTGTTTAACCCGGGAACGGTGACCTATATGTCTGTGGGACCGGGTGACTTGAAAAATTCGAATAACTTTTTCACCCGCCACCGATTTTTGTCGCGATTTCGAGTAGCTGCCTCATTTTCCCTCCCCCATCGTCAGTTTATACTGTGACGTCGGAGCGGGCGCAGGTTTTTGAGTTTTGGAGCCAACCCGGTGCGGTACACCGGGGTCACCGAATATGTAAGTAAAATAGACAGAGTTGAATTATTTGCTATTCGTTTTTTGTCCGGTTTATGTACATTTTTTACTTACTTTTGTTAATGTTTTATTGCATTATACTATAATCAGTAAGTTTATTGCAAGATTTTATAAATTTCATCGAAATATCACAAAATTAGTATGTCTTGTTCCAAATGTACACTTTGTTACAGCATGTCGTTCGAAAGGGAACAGCATCTTCTAGAGTCGCTTCTCCATGAACTGCTTGATGACGATGGATGCATAAATATGGATGGAAAAAAAATAGAAAGACCAAATACACTTGCCACAAGTGCAAGAAACATTTGTGTCTTGAGAACGTAGTGCTTTATTGCAGTATTTGCTTGACTGAAGAATAATGGTTTCAAAGATATTTTTTTATTATTTTTTGGTGGTAGGATGAAATTTTTTGTTTAACATAAGTAAGTTCCAAGAGTCTAGAAACTGGAAAGATTGAACTTATTACAAAAATAATGTTGACTGTTTTTTTTTTTTAATTTTTTAAAAGCTATGTCTACAAACTTACCCAATTTTGTAGGTTCTATGTGAAGTTGTTTAGTCATAAGAAAAAATAAATAAACGAGGCTGTAATTAATGAAATATCGTTGTTTTAATGTGAAATAATTTATAATTACCAAATAAAATGGCCAGTAAATAAAAAACATTGAAAAATCACTCATCAAAAACCCCGGTGCGTGAGACCGGGGTCACCGAAGGTATAAGTCAAATCGACGTCACCGTTGGCGGGTTAAACGTGCTGTAAGTTTAGTCGCCACCCGAAACCGAACGTAAACGGTTTAACTTTTCGATTAGTGCATATAAAAGTGACTATCTACGTGTATTAACGGAAATGGAAGGTAAGTGCATTATTTAAATCAGGTGTTGTAAACATTTGTGTAGTTTTTTGATGAATCAATTGATTTAGTGTTACTGTAGAATTAATTATGAACATTCGAAACATGCAGAGCGCTATGATAGTTATTTTTTATTGTTTTGTTTAGAATCAAAATTTAAATTCATCACAGGTTTTTATTAGAATATCAAAATACCCCTGATCATGTGATTTGTTCAGTTAAAGATAAACACCAAAGTACGAATAGTTTATTACTGGTTCCACTGGCTTACGATTAACGAAAAGTACTACCTACCTATTATAGTAATGCAACTATAACTAAAGGGGTAAACGTGTTCTTGAGTGGAGACCTCGACCGACGGTGGGATGACGACTTGCGTAAGACTGCACGCAGATGCTGGATGCGGCAAGCTGAAGACAGGGCGCTATGGCGCTCATTAGGGGAGGCCTATGTCCAGCAGTGGACTAATATAGGCTGATGATGATGAACTATAAGTAGTCCGTTTCACTTAGCAAGCGTTCGGTGACGTTTCAGTATGACAATTATAGAAATGACCTAAGGTGTAATCGAAATAATTAATTTAGATTTTTAGTGACTTGGTTGACCTACAAAAAGCGATATTTTGTAAAATATTTTTTAATGACTTGAATTGATTTTGTCAAAGTGAAATCTTAAATTAGGTCTATTAAACCTACGGGTTATTTTCTTAACCGATGTTCTTAACACTTTCAAGCCGCAAGACGCACTCAGTCTATTTACAGCGCGTCGTACGGCGGCGGCGCGCCCCTCCGGATCGCACTGCCGCCGAGGCTGGGCAGTGAATGTATGTGTGAATTTTCGAAATTATTATTCGACAAAATCCTAGTCATTTGAAATGAAACGCAGTCCTGTCAAGGAACGCTTGCTTAGTGAAATAGACTATAGTAATTAGGTATTTGGACATGTAAAGTATCGCGACTCTTTTTGAACGTTAGTTTTATGACCGATTTTGTTTTATGACAGTTATTTAATATTATATATTGTTTTGTTCTAGAATTACATAGAAAAAGAAAATATATTCCAGAATCACAACAACACAACGAAACGCAATGCGACGACGACGACGACGAATTTGGCGAAGAGACTTATTTCGAACAAAATTCCCAGACTTATGATGACTGGAAACCTAGTCAAGAAAATGAGGATGAAATAAAATCTATGAAAGATGGTACAAAAAAAACAACGAAGGATTGTGCAACGTGCACAGAAATAACAACCAAAGATATTTCAACGTCCACTAAAGAGACAAGTAGAATAGTAGAAGATGAAGAACTTACAGTCCTAGATATTCATGGCTGTAAATATTTTGGACAATTTGTATCCAACGAATTACTACGGTTTAGTATTAATGAAAGATATATTATTATGCAAAAAATTATAGAAACGCTAAAATAATAATATAACTAATAAATTATGGGTACCTATAGGATATGGTGCGAGTTAAATGAAACAGATTTTTTTAAATATAGGATATAATGTTTATTAATAACATACTAATGTACAATAACATTACAACATAAAAAAATACTTATATGTATAAGGTAGATTTTTATAATCATTGAAAAGACTGATTGTGTAATTATTTAGGAGACTGATTCATTGTTACAAGCATGAGACAAATTTTAATTACAAAGATTGCATATTAACATACATTTTGTCTATTCATTGAAAACGTAAGACTTGCAAACTAGAAATATCATAAATATTAAATAGCTATCATTCATTACATTTTTTAATATTTATGATATTCTCTGAAGCATGGGGTGAGGCATAGCCCTGGAAATTCTGGACAATCAGAACAACCAAACGTAACCATGGTCCTTTTTTTATTTTTACTATAGCATACTCTACACCGTTTTCGCATTGTCCTTTCGCCACTCTTGGGAAATATATTTGGCAGATGTATTTTCCCTTCAGTAAGGGATCGAGAAAGTTCTGTCATATTTGGACGCTGTAATAAATTGTTTAATACAGATTTTCTGAAATCATATAATTCTATCTTTGAATTGTTTATTTTTCTATATAAAAGGAAGCCATTCACTAGACATATTTGCATTAAATGAATTATTACTTTTTTATACCAGCGTAGGGTTTTGTGTTCACATGAATAATAACTCAAAAGCTGATCGTGCCTGTCGATTGATCGCATGTATTTATTATAATGTATTTGTACATCAGGCTTATATTTAATGGTGCGTATGCGGCGACTGGTAATCCCTTTGTAATTGCTATTATGCTCCGAGCTCAAAAGTAGCACTTCTCTTTTATCCTGCCATTTGGTAACTACTATTTTTTTTTTATTATGCACAATACAGGATTCGCCTGCTTTTAATTTGGTATTAATTATAGTGGGATTACCAGCGCGCTTAGCCCTGAGAGTCCCAGTTACATATGTGTTTTTATTTAAAAGCTCCTCTGCTAAACCCACGCTGGTATAATAATTATCGATGTAAAGGGAATGGCCTTTATTTATATACTTTTCCATTAATAACATTACAACTTTTTTGACGTGATTACGGCCACCTACCAACTGATCCCCAGAACCAGCATATAAATGAATTTTTAATACGATTCCGTACATATCAGCTAATATATATAACTTAATGCCATAACGATGGGCTTTCCCTTTTAAATATTGGCGGAAGGAAAGGCGCCCTTTCCACAAAATCAACGATTCATCGATCGCAAGATTTTTTGAAGGATAATAAATTGCAGACATTGATTCGTTAAATAAATTTATTAACGATTTTATTTTAAATATGCTTTCTGGCCTTGTTTCCTCTTGGACATTCAATGCTCTTAATATCAAATAAAATCTGTCCCTAGCCATAAACGTATGAGGACTCAGGCGCATTAAATAATGCTGAGACCAATAATCGGCCATTCGATTCAATTTAACTGTGCCCATAAATAAAATTAGGCCAAGAAATATTTTGAATTCGTCAATAGTAATGTCTTTCCATTGAGTGAACCGAGCTCGTGCGGTACGTGCGGCGATCTTTAATTTATTTCCGTACTTATTTGTGCATTCCAGAATTAAGTTAACTAAATGCATATTAAAAAATAAAAAGAAGAAATCGATTGGAGTTTTACCATTCATGTCATGAGGTGGTAATAAGCCTGGAGTGCCCGAAAAAGGTATCTCGGCCATATTCGGGGGGTTTCCAGGATACCAATCGGTATCGGGTGCTTCCTCAGTCGTATTTTCAAAAACTTCTTGATCCGATAATAGATCTTCTTCATTACGATCGGCAACTTCATCTTCTGGGTTTTCATTTACCCATTCGTCAATTACAGTATCCATATCCTCTGCTAAAATCCCGTACAGATCTGCATCACTTATTCCAGCATCAAAGCCTGGCATGTCTGTCATATCTATATGACAGGGAGACATTATACCAGATAACACGGTAGATAACGGATCCCAATTTGACGGACCAGGTTGAGGAGATGGAGGAGTAGACATTTCGGTTATGATGTGACACGCACAATCACAGTCCTATTGACAGGCTGGGGGTAGTCACTGAAGCAAAATCACGGAGTCCAGATACACAATCCACAGTTATCAGAAAGGCAAATCACGGAGTCCAGATACACAGTCCACAGTTATCAGAAAGGCAAATCACGGAGTCCAGATACACAGTCCACAGTTATCAGAAAGGCAAATCACGAGAATCCAGATACACAGTCCATAGTTGTCACAAAGGCAAATCACAAGAGTCCAGGAGCGCGCGTTACACGTTGGTATGAAAAACAGCAGAGTCACAATGAGAGTACGTCTGATCACTACAAATAGCAAACCAGAAGTAAAAACAGAAAACAAATACTTATCGTTTGGTGATGTAGAACCACCCCTTCCAAGTCATAAAAAATAAACATACCTGTCTTTTTCGAATACCTAAGTAAAACAGATTACATAGGCTGACTCTTTGAGATGACCGCATAGCCGACGGTAATTCGCTTTTCTAAGAATCGTTTTTGTTGTAGGTACTACAAAATAATGCCGTGCTTCTCATAGATTAGTCGGTGTCGGCTTCTGTTAAGTAAGTCTTTTGTTTTGGTTTCGAACGCGGCACGTCAAACAGTGCGAGAAGTTTATTTATGGTTAAATTGTTTAATTTCTTTGTGAACAAATAAGTAAAACAGATCACATAGGTGGACTCTTTGATCTCAAAGCGACCGGGCGAGCGAGTCAACTTAGAAAAGCGAATTATTGTTGGCTATGCGGTCAGAAGACCGCTAGCGATAATTCGCTTTTCTAAGAATCGTTTCTGTTGTACTCATCATAAATAAACTATATTGACAGTCCGGGTAAATCTGACATATCTGGCTATGGTTATGATTTTTTTAAGCCGGAAAGTGGTACCTACCTACTTAAAACACAGATTTGAAAAAACTAGCTATTACAATACCTACATTTGCAAAACGGCATAAACATTTTTATTGAAAAGGTTTACAATCTCTGAAGTGTGCGAAATCACGCGATATCCTGAAACTGACACTTGAGGAAGGATCTGGGTGACAAATAAAGACACTTTTGTTCCCAGAACACCTTTGATAAACGTCAAATTATTCGAGTTTTATGGGTTCAACTTTTGGCACCCCTCGGGTGCCATCCGCCATACACAAAAGATATCCATGGCGCCACTGTGGTGCCATCCGCACGGAATCGGTTAATGCAACATGAATAATTTTTATACCTAGTCTGTTGTTTGTTTTATTAAGTGGGTAATTCTCATTTCCACAATAACCTTTCAGTGTTACCACCATTTTTAACCGTTGTGAGCATAGAGATCTAAATAACACGTGCCTTGTTATTTAGATTTCTATGGTTGTGGGCTAGGCGCAAACGATCCAACGGCCACAGCCACCCCGGTGGCTGCATACAGGAGAAAGGCCATTTAAATGTCCATTATGTGGAGCTGGCTTCGCTCATAGGGGCAACATCCGCCCGCACATTCGCGCTAACCAATGGGTACTCCTCAGTCAAAAATTGAATTCGCATGATATAAATAAGCCACGCTGTCATTTTTAGGGTTTCGAGATCGAAAATCGGTTTCGAAACCCTTTATGGTCTCGCTTTGTCTATCCTTTTTTTCCTCCATAATAACTCTGCAAATACTGCAGCTATCAACTTGAAATTTAAAATAATAATACATTTCGTGCGCCTGTACAGATTTAAAGAAAAATAAATGATAATAAATGAAAAATGAAAAAAAAAATTCCATACAAATTGTGATGCCGAAATTTTTAAAGATACCTACAGGGTCATGTGAGGTATCAAATGAAAGGTATAAGTTTGTAAATTTCAAAATAAAGATATTTATTTGCAGAAAACATGTGTAAATAAGATGACAAAAATATAGGTGAAACAACATGCTTGACCGATTATGGTATGCAAATTAGGTAGAGAGATGGCATGCATTTAATCCATGCAAAAATTTAACAACTATTTATAATTTATCATTTAAAAATTCGTCAAGACTATAATAACATTTTGTAACTAACATTTTTTTAAGTTTTAATTTAAACATTTGTATATTCATGTCTCTATATAGTCTAGGTAATTTATTATAGATTTTGGTAGCAACACCAACAATACTTTTCTGCAGAAGTGTTGTTTTTACAGGGTGAGTTCATAACCTAGTATTGTCCCGTCTGTTTCGACTAACAGAATCAGATAGCAGGGGGAACAGATGAGGATTGCCTTTTACAAAATTAGCTACTTCTAATAATGTAAAGTGACGGAAGTGTCAGAATTTTGTGCTCAGAAAATAATGGTCTACAGCTATCGGTGATTTTTATTTTAAACATGGCTCTTATACATCTTTTTTGTAGCTTAAAAATAATGTCTTTATTGGTAGAGTTGCCCCAAAATATTAAAAATAGTTTTTATAAAAATAAAAAATAAAATAGTTTTTGAAATTTCTGTAGGTTTCAAACTTTTTGAAATATTTTAAAAAAAGTCGATAAAATACCCATTCCCCCCCTATCTCCGAAGTTTGCAGAGCGATCCGTTTAAAATGTATGGAGCGTTTGTAGATATGGATCTATATTTTGAAAAATATAGAGAAGTCTGTAAAAAGAACACATTGATAAATTGTCAAAAAAGCATAATTTTCAAAAGGGATTCTTCCCCACCGAGTGGGGTATCAAATGAAAGGTATCGGTTTGGACATTTCAAAACAGTTTTTCAAATTTCAGTAGGTTTCATATTTTTTGAAAGATTTTGAAAAAAGTCGAAAAATTTACCAATAGGTACCCACTTTAACCAAAACATGCAGAGAGATCCATCGGAAATGTAGGTTGGTACCTACTAATTTAGGTACCTATTCGTTAATTTTAGGTATAATTGTTTATTTTAGGTACTTTTGTAACATATTTGTTGACAAACGTTCGAAACCCTCGGCGCGCGAGTTACACTCGCACTTGACGGATCTTGTTTTTTATTAAATGTTAAAAATGTCACTTCCGTTTATGTGATCGCCCCGTTTTCGTAAGGAAAAAAATGAGGTCCTTTTTTTACAACATAATTAAAATAAATTGATGTGTTATTATTATCTATCATTATCACATCAATTATTTTAATTATCCACTTTTTATGTATTTATTTATAAAAAGAACGTATACTATTTTTACAGGGGCATCAATAGTGCAAAGTGCAATAGTGTAAAGTTTAAGTTTTTAGTTTGTTTTTTTTTAGTACGGTACGTTTTTACGGTATCCCCAGATTTAGCAGCTAATCTCATAAGTGACAACGTTACGTGTGAGTGTACAGATGAATTTGAATTTCATCTGGTAAACGCTCAGGATATACTGAAAACTTTCAAATCATTGAAGCTCAAAGATGCGGAGGAACGTTGGGGCATGTCATGTCAGTTAGACTCGTAAATAACGTGGTTCAGTTGCTGGCGCCACATCTTTCTCTAATTTTCAATAGCTGCATCGACAACAAAGTATTTCCTGACTTGATGAAATTTTCGAAAATAATTCCTCTGTTTAAGTCTGGGAATAAAACAGAACCAAGTAACTTTAGACCCGTTTCTATCCTACCAGTACTCAGTAAAATTTATGAAAAAATTATGCTTAATCAACTTGTTTCATATTTCAATGCTAGAAAGTTGCTTTTCAATCAGCAGTACGGTTTTTCTAAAGGGTGCTCGACAACTGATGCCGTAGTTAACTTCGTAGAATACGTCTATGACTCATGGGAAAAATCAACTGACGTGCTGGGAGTATTTTGTACTCTATCGAAAGCTTTTGATTGTGTCAACCATGAAATACTTCTCTTAAAACTTCGTCATTATGGGGTGAAAGGTAAAGCTTTGGCCTTAATCAAGTCATATTTGTCAAAGAGGAAGCAATCAGTTGATATAAATGGTGCACTGTCGAACGTTCTAAGTTCCAATATTGGTGTTCCCCAGGGGTCTATTCTTGGCCCCTTCCTGTTCTTAGTATATATTAACGACCTACCCTTTCGAGTCAAAAAATTCGCTGACATAGTACTATTTGCCGATGATACATCACTATTATTTAGAATAAATCGCAAAAATCCTGACATTTATAGTATCAATTCGTATTTAAATATAATTGACAATTGGTTTGATATAAATAATTTAATGCTTAATTCTGACAAAACTAAATGTATAAAATTCACATTGGCAAATAATCTTATGACAGTACCTATACAAATTAATAATAATACAATTGACATATCTAATTATACTAAGTTTCTAGGAATAACAATTGACGCAAAACTTCAATGGGGTAAACACATTGAGATTTTAGCAGGAAAATTAAGTTCTGCGGCTTATGCTGTATACAAGATTAGAGACCTTACTGATATCAAAACAGCTCGATTTGTATATTACAGTTACTTTCATTCCCTCATGTCGTATGGTCTTCTCCTGTGGGGCAATTCAGCTGACTCGGATAAAATATTTGTTTTACAGAAGCGAGCAGTAAGATCAATTTATAGACTCGGGCCGAGAGACAGCCTCAGAATATTATTTAAGGATATAGGTATTATAACGATGCCATCTCTTTATACAGGGTTACTTGTAAGTAGACCCGATCCTTTCAGGACGTGATAGCAGGGTTCAGTAGAAACCAATTTGACTCTGAGGTACCCTGGTCTAAAGTTAAGCCCCTTCGAGATATTTGAATTTTTAATATTTTTAGTGAAAGTGTCACCTTGAAGTCGAAGATTTATGATATTTTTTAAAAAACGTCTTTTTTTGTAGGTTTTTCGGTGTTTTTTTGTAAAAAATAACTCACTAAATAAGAATAACCTTTGAAAGTCTAAGAAATATGGTAAACGCTAGAGCGGTAGGCCCTTTAAATCTGAATTTAATGTAAAAATTTGGCAAAGTATTTTTTTAATCGACGTTTTCTCAAAAACATGTACCTACATTATTTTGTGCAGATTATTTAAAAAAACATCTACATGTTTTTAGCTATCCAAAAAGGTGCAATAGTTGGGGCACCAGTGTACGATCTTTTTAAAAATTCGATAACAAAGGACTCAGGTAGTCAAATCCCAAGTAACGCTATTTCAAGGTTAAGCTTGCCTTCCTAGTACAAGGGCGGGTTTTGTGATTGAAAGCACTGTGATTGGTTCTCCTTAACAATGTTATGCTGTTACTGTTAGTGATCCTCTCGCTCCGCATGTTATGTTAGTGTGCTTTCGTCATTCGTACGCGGTACATACTCTCTCTCAGAAATTAAGTTGGCTTTGGATATCGGACTCTTTGACACGGCTGTGAATCTTGGACTTTGATTTTCTCTTGTGATTTGGATTGTGCTCTTCATAATGGCAATGTATTCTAATGAAGAATATGCTGATATTGTCATGTGCTACGGATTTTGCCAGGGTGTGTGTACTGCAGCCCAAGCTGAATACGCGTCGCGGTACCCGGGGCGTCGGTTACCGGATTTAAGCGTGTTTGATACAACTTATCGCCGCTTGAGAGAAACGGGCACTGTCTGTAGACGCACGTCAGACCTGGGTAGACCCCGAGTCTACAACGTGGACGACGAAGATGAAATAAGACGACATTTCATAGAAGACCCTACCACGTCAACAAATGTTGTTGCAAATCGTCTAGGCATATCGCAGTGGAAAGTGTGGTTCACAATGCACACTGCAGGGCAATACCCATATCACTACACTCCAGTACAAGCAGTAGAAGAAGGAGACCCTTTAAGAAGATTGGATTTTTGCCGATTCATGTTGTACGCCGACTCCGAAGACTCGCGATTCCTGAAAATGATTTTGTGGACCGATGAATCGAAGTTTGACAAGGATGGCATAACAAATTATCACAACGCTCACTTCTGGGCACAGAAGCAAGATAGTAATCCAAAAAAGAAAAGGGTCAAAGGCTCGCAACGCAGATTCAACCTAAACGTGTGGATGGGCATCATCGACAATTATCTGATAGGACCGTATTTCTTGCCTGAACACTTGAATGGCGAATTTTATGAAGATTTCCTGAGAAATGAATTGCCACTTCTTCTCGACGACTTGCCGCTTGCCCTAAGAAGAGACATGAGGTACCAACACGACGACGGTTGCCCTGCACACTACCGCAGAAGTGTACGCGACTGGCTCGACGAAAATTACCCAAACAAATGGATTGGGAGAGGCGGTCCCATACCATGGCCCGCACGAAGCCCGGATTTGACTCCGATGGATTTTTATGTTTGGGGTCACATGAAAACCATCGTGTACCAAGACGGCCACCCTGTATCTACTGTGGAAATTCTCCGACAAAGAATTATTGATGCGGCGAACGTGATAAGGGGTCAGTTGACGAGCAAAGTCGTGAAAACCGGTTTACGCAACAGAATGCGGGTCTGTGTTAGGAACAGAGGTGGCCACGTAGAGCATGAGTTAAAAAATTAAAGATTACATGATTTGAACCTAATTTATGTGTATATTTTACTCTGTCCTCAAAATATTGTAACTTTGAATTTTACTACCTGAGTCCTTTGTTATCGAATTTTTAAAAAGATCGTACACTGGTGCCCCAACTATTGCACCTTTTTGGATAGCTAAAAACATGTAGATGTTTTTTAAATAATCTGCACAAAATAATGTAGGTACATGTTTTTGAGAAAACGTCGATTAAAAAAATACTTTGCCAAATTTTTACATTAAATTCAGATTTAAAGGGCCTACCGCTCTAGCGTTTACCATATTTCTTAGACTTTCAAAGGTTATTCTTATTTAGTGAGTTATTTTTTACAAAAAAACACCGAAAAACCTACAAAAAAAGACGTTTTTTAAAAAATATCATAAATCTTCGACTTCAAGGTGACACTTTCACTAAAAATATTAAAAATTCAAATATCTCGAAGGGGCTTAACTTTAGACCAGGGTACCTCAGAGTCAAATTGGTTTCTACTGAACCCTGCTATCACGTCCTGAAAGGATCGGGTCTACTTACAAGTAACCCTTAACATTATGCATGCAAGAAAACATATTTTACGATACTTTAACCGATTCCTGGCCTATGACGCACGCAGCGCGTCATGAAGAAACCTTCAGTGAGGCCAATGACGCGACAAGCGCGTCATTAGTAAATTGTTAAAATATCAACTTTTATTCATTTTAAACAAAAAATCCTTTTATTTTATATACAAATTGACACATTAGAGACACTATTATCTGTGGCCATTACATTTTTTTGGAAAATTAAATTATCAGGGGTCGTCAACCACATGGTATAATTGTTAAGTACTAATCCATTATTTATAAACTAAATAAACTAACGTTATTGATAGACAACTAACAGTAACCTAAAATAATTTACCTACTGCATGCAATAATTTGTAGCTCAAGGTCAAGAACGAATAAACAAGTTCCTAGAAAGTTTCCTGCATAATAATAATAACATAACCTTCAAAATAAACCTTATTCTAATTCAAATAAGATCGTCACAAGCTCATCTTCGTCCGTTACGTTGGCCGCGTGAACCTACAAAGTACTCTATTCTTATTAACATAAGGTTTATATTCTGCAAAACATTATTTATCGCAGGTAAAAAATATCGTCCATTGTTAATGTTATATCGGAGTAATTCATTGGACGGACACCCATTGCCTAAAATATTTGCAGCCGTGTATATCCACGATTGTCACAGCCTCCATATCCTCCGTCTGCTTCTCAGTTCACGTTGCATTATCCTTCGTTGTTTTTGTTGTGCATGTTGGAACATCCTTCCACGTTTTCGTTGTGCATGTTGGACCATCGTTCCTCGTATCCTCTACATAATATGGTCCACTATTAAGTTCCCAAGACTGAGAGTTCTGCTCGTCGTCGCACTGTGTTTCTATTTCCGTTTCGGGAATGTATTTGCGTTTTCTTCTTTCTTCTGGAAAAAATATATAAAATATATCAAGAAGCCCATTTAAAATGGTTAGTATGGGAAAGTCTGAAACTATAAGACATACAAAGATCTGTTCTTAGGAACCATGACATTGATTTTCTAATCAATTTTAACTTAATAAAGTTTAGGTATATCAAATGGCAATAGTGTATTTAAATTTCACTTCGTTTATTCTTTAATGCTATGGCAGAATGAGATTAATTGTCGGGTTTAGTTTGTGTAAACATGTGGGCAAGTACCTTCTGTATACAATACCTTCCAATTAATTTTAAATGATTTCAATCGCGTATCAGGACATTTTACCATTTTTAGTAATATGCATAGGTAAGTGAAGTGTCACTTCTGTGCGGTGTTAAATCTTTGAAAGCGACATGTTGTTACACTTTGTTGAACAAAACGCGTAAGCGCGCTCACCCCGCGCAGTTCCCCCCGCTGTCATCAAGTTGAGAGTATTTTTTTGTTTGGTGTGTAGTTACTCTATTTATAATATCTCAGTGTAAAAACGAAGATGTGCGATTAAACACTATCCAAAGGTTTACAACTCATGGTGGAAATCTGTAACTTACCTTCCATCTCTTAAAAAACACGTAGATAATCACTTTAAAACACACTAGGTACACTTATTAATAAAACATAACACACAGTAACAGGTCTCTCCATGTATTATTATGGATGAAACTGATTAAAATAGCGTAATAACATTACCGGGGGCCAACGACGCGCTAGGTGCGTTATCATTCAGTAGGGCCAATGACGCGACTCGCGCGTCATTCAATTTTGTATTAGGGCCGGGGCGGAAAGGATCGAAAAATGAAGGTGGCAAGGAATCGGTTAAACAGTCAGACATCCACCAGTATGATACGAGATCAAAAAATAGGTTTGTCCAACCTTTTACACGGTTGGCGAAGGTTAACAAATCGTTTGTTGTGAATTGTGTTAAATTTTATAATACTTTACCTGAGATTGTAACTAAACTAAACGAAAGAATGTTCAAAAACATCATTAAAAAGACACTTCAAGAAAAAGCATACTACTCTGTAAAAGACTTCCTTTCAGATAAAGACGCCTGGAAAAATATCAATTAAATTAATTTAAGGTGTGTATAAAACATAATATATTTACTATTAATAAAAGACTATTCTAAGTGCAATATATTATGTATGCCTAAAGAATTGAATAAATTGAAATTGAAAATTAGTTTTAAAGTGAACCAATATTTACTTCGGTAAATAACTTATCTAAATATAGTAGGTAAGTAATCATCATAATTATGTTTTGACGACTTTTTTTGTAACTTCCGTGACCTAGGTATGGTATTTGAGTAGTAAAACCTGCCTCTAATAATAGGTAATAAATATAAGCTTTGTCATCCCCTGTTATTTAGAAGAACCAAACCCTAATGACTACAGCACAGTTGTAGGTAGTTATAGTTGACTATGTTATGTTATCCCGGCTTCCAGTTTATTTCTGCGTTGTAACAGCTCCGAGAAGATGTAAGCGGGTTAACTACGAACCTTGTGTTGTCAACGTTGGTGTTCTTCTGACACAAATAAGGTTCGTATCGTAGTTAATCCGCTAACATCCGTAATGAATTATGCAGGGTGTTTGGTATTGGGACGACCAAATTCTAAGGATACTGGACTAGCACAAGCAGTTCTCTCTACTTCTTTCTTCCGAGAATGGCCACCAAGGGCCACCACGATTTGGAAAAATGTGCGAGGGCCTCTTTTGAGGAAGTATAAGCACGCGTGCTGAGGGAGGATCCACATGTATAAAAAGACGCGGCAACAGATTGAATTTTAGGTTAAGCATGGGCGACTTGTGACAAACATTCAACATCGAGTATGGCTAGTTAATATTATACCTATTTAAAGTCTACGCCTTGCTGACTTCTTTTTGTTGATGGCAACTTTTTTTATATTAATTATGTCAATGTCTTCCGTCTTGTCAATCTCTGCCGGTCGGTCATGTCACTGTCAAATGGATATTTGCTTTTCGAATTTTCTTCACTTTTCGATTTTTATCTTTTGAATTCTGATGTGGTGAGCAGCCAGCACCAGCACATTCTTTTTACATCAAATTATGCACATCTAGGGCTTCCTAGAAAATGCAATTTTGTTTGTTAATCACCATTACTTACCTACTCTAAAAACTACATTCTCAGTGGCAGTGCATTTCCATTACACGAACTTTAACAAAATCTATTTTAGTCTGAGGACTCACCTTGTTATTTGTAAATAAGTAGCTGTTGCTATCTTCAAAGCATGGACATGGTAAGATTCGAAGAATTCTAAAGTATTGTCTATTCGCGTCCTCATCCTCCGTGTGTGATGTGATGACGTCTTAAAACTCTCAGTTCATTGTGTGTCCATAATACCTATAGTATTGTTCTTAGAACAAAGATAATGATAACAGCTGTGTACATTATGACAAATCCTTCTGACTTGCTTGCTTTATGATTAGACCACAATTGTATGACTTTGTTTTCAGCTTGGTGAAGAGTCGAAACGTGAAGTTCCACCAATGTTGAGAAAAATCTTAAATTACGATGTGCAGATCACAAAGAAATTTGTTGAGCTGTCAATCAGAATCACTGCCTTGAGATCTTTGCGGAACCATTCCCGTTTCCTGGAGGTAACTTGTTAACAAATTTAAGTGTGTTTTGTGATTACTAGAGCCCGGATTATATGCAACATAAAATCTTTAATTATGCTTGAAGTGTCAAAATATGCAACATTGTCTAACTATTTTTTAAATTAATCATGCTGATGTCACAAATCTGTCCAAACTGAAAGCCTACTCTTGTTCTTTTCATCTGCAGTTGCAAAGTATGGCTGCAAAACTCATGGTGCAGCTGGTTCTGTTTGCTTACAAAAGGGCCATTTTCAGATGAATTTTGATTATCCTGATATTTTAATACATATTACTTCTATGGAGAGAAATTTCAGTGTCAAATAGAATGACAAATATATCTTCATCATTTTAAAATGCAAAAGAAATTAAAATTCATGAATACAAAATTTCAGTTTTCGTTCTATTATATTACGAATATTGGAATGAAACAAAATTTCATAGTAAGGTACAGTAGGTATACGAAAAACAGAAGACATTGCACCAGCTTTCAGTAACTGCGCCATACAATGTAAGACAGAAAAAATTACTTTCGGTGCACCCTCAGGCACCCTGTATAGCAAAAATGTGCATAACCCATGAAAATGGGCTGAATATGCAATTGCATATAATCCAGTTTCTGGTGATTACAATGATTCACTGATCATTGTGGGTGTGACATTATGAGATTTTAATCAGTTCATATTATTCAAACTTATTTAAATAATCATTCTGTTTTTTAGGTAACATGTCATGGCATAGTATGGTTGGCAGGATGGTTGACTTTTATCTGGCTTTTTAACAATAAGGACCTATATCAGCTACAAGTAAACCTCCTAATTGGTAAATTGATTAATTATAACCTTTTTAATATAACTCAAATTTTAGCACCATGCAAATTTAATTTACGATTATTTTTTTCAGGCCTGATCCTGGATATAATAGTAATAGCTGCACTGAAAGCATTTGTCAGAAGACGTCGGCCAATACCCATGAACAAGCTGCTATCTATCAACCCAGACAAATACTCATTCCCTTCAGGCCATGCTAGCCGATCTGTTTTAATTGCATTTACTCTAATGTACCTAGATCCTGTTTCTATGTTATTCTATCCTCCACTTTTGGCTTGGGTGACAGCAATTTGCTTGTCAAGGGTATTAGCAGAGCGCCACTACATTTTGGATGTAGTGTGTGGGGCAGGCCTAGGCATACTTGAAGGTTTGATTTTGTATGTGATTTGGGTTTCTCAAAGTACCTCTGCTAGTATTCTGTCATCATTATCTGATGAAAAATTAGATGGAGGAGAATTTCATGTTTGAAGAGGCTTTTGTGGCTAGAGAATAAGTATACATTATGTTTAATAAAATAAATTATATCTGCCTGCTTATTAATGAAATAAACCTTTTACTTTTTATTATAATGTGCAGGGTGTACGTACGTACTTCTCCTTAGTATTACTTAAGGTCGTACCGGTCGTCTCCTAGGTCTACGTACAACCTGTGTTCCATTCTTCTGCTGTATTTGAGGTCTGAGAACCATCATACGAGAATCTGAATAGCCCTGCAGTGCAGCTGCCGACTCGGGCGCGCGCTGGCTGACTGTGACGCGCTACGCAGCACCTTCGGTAGTGGCGTGCCCCGCCACCGCCGCACATTTGTCCCGAATCGCTAAAAAGCGGACATAGGATTTTTTTATCGAATTTCGTTTTTCTGATTTCGCCATTCGACGACTCTATCACTACTAAGAAACTTTTGGTTGGCCATAAAGTTAGGGTTTCGAGATCTGAGATCGGTTTCGAAACCCATAAGGTCTCGCTTTGTCTGTCCTTTTTTCCCATTTTTTTCCCTCTTTATTACCTATCTAAGAAAGAAAGAAAATAGTTTTATTTTTAACTTCAATCACAAAAGTTATATAATAGATACTATATAAAGTATTAAAATAATTATCCCTAAAAAATCACGAAAAATACCACGTACCTACAACCTAAAAACAAATTGATTGGATATAGGATAGGTAGGTACTTGTTCATGATTGAAGCTAATAGAAACTGGGAGCTGGCTCAGCATGAATGCTATGTGCAAGTGAGATACACATAACGCTGTTCTTCCGCCGCCGGTTCCCACAATCAGTGGCGGGTAGCATAATAATAATAACATATAGGTACTAGGTACCTTATAAAAAATGGGAACTAAAATTTTTACATAAGTATACAAAGGTTGCCTACGTTATTCTCTGATTAAAATGGGAATATTTAGCTATAAGAATCAGAACTTAAGTTATAAAAAATGTAAAAATAATCCTAAAATAGTATACATTGAATGATTTTTATTAAGGGTTAATAATAGTACGAGAGCCCACGACCAAAATTTGTGTGCATCAGAATGGCGGGTGTAGGGTAGCGAATCAGCATACAAAAAATGTGGGTCGAATCTACCTTAATTCTACCTAAATCTACCAATAATAAAAATAAAAGTACCTCTTTGAATGCAGAGATATTACGAAAATAAAGTGAGTCGCCAACCTGACATCAGAATGGCGGGTGTATTTCTGTTTTTGAATGAAAAACCAATTGTTTGTGTATGGATTCATTATCATATAAATCTACCTGTTTAGTACCTAAGAATACCATTATCAGAACTTAAATCTAAGGTTTGGCTACTGAGTAATTTAAAATAAAAATAGCCAGCTTCATTGCTATCACCATTGAACTGAACTGACAAAGAACTCTCACAAAGAGCTGCAAAGATGGCGCTGTTGGGGAAAAATAAACGGGCGGATTGATTATTTTTATCGAATTGCTACACGTAGCGCCATCTCGCGCTCCAGCAGATAACTAGTAATCGATTCTCGCTCTGAAGTATGGGACTTGTCGGTCTTTGGTTTTATTTGTCCATGCTATCACTAATTTGCCAGGCGCTTTAAAGCGCCTGGCCTTTTATCAATAGTAATCGAGCTATTTCTGCCTACATCTTACTTGATTTGTATGGTTGTGACTAAATGAATTTCTAAACTAATTTAATACCACTTGATAGATATGAAGACAATAGTCCGGAATAAGATAAAACCTAACGATGGAATATGTACGAAGAAAATAAAACATAAAATTATAATAATTGATATGTATTTTCACAATCATGTTGCTTATTACAATAATTATAGTGAACGACTGATATTTAAATGATATTTTATTTTTTTCCATAAACGAGGCAGTGCAATATCATCGTTTGCTGACTTTTCTTTGATCTAGTGCTTAAATCATCATAGCACGTCCATTTATTTCCTCTATAGCAATGCGCTCTGTAATGTCCAATGCTATTTAGATCGTCTTTTGGTCCTGAAGGTAAAAATTCAATAACACCTATTAAATCATATGCATTAGATTGCAATTTAATTTTCAGTGGCACGTTACTTAAGAAAACAGGCTCATTTTGAAGCAATTCAAAGCCTATAACGTTATGCAGGCAATATGTAAACGTTCGTAAACCATCACAGCTGTTACGGCGACACTCCACAATGTTGTGTTCGTCAGTTAACAAAGATTCTGCGGCATTATTAATTTCCAATATTCCTTTATTGGTGTTAAGTGGCAGAAAAGCTACCTTTCTTTGAACTTTATTGATAGCACAGGAATCATTGGTGCAATTCTCTTTAATATCTGCACTATAGATAACATCGATTAATATTCGCTCAAAAATGTAAGAAACATTACATTCACAACTTATTTCGGTAATGTGTTTTAAATATTTCTTATCAAAGTAATTTTCAAGAATATGGGCTCGGTTTTTGTAAAGAGTCAGTTTTGAAATTTGTTCATCAAGCATGTTTCGTAAAAAAGCACAATAACTATTGTTTTTATTACTGAGAACAGTAGTGTTAACTGCAAAACCATCCGCGCAAGCAGCCGCCATAACTTGAGTCACAGAATCGAAAGCACAAGTATTCTTTAATATTAAATTTTCTACACCAGACTTTGTTGTGATACCATTTTGTAATAATGGAATATATTTCACTTTTGGTTGCACCTTCTTTTTGTCAAGCTTGTTGCTCCCGAATCCTTTCCAATTTTCAAAGAGAGAAGGATTGTCTGCGAGTAATTTGAGTCATCTGTATGTTCTTCCCTCTTTCTTTTTTTTGTCAGTGATTTCGGCCTATCTTTTTTTGCTTTAAGTGCAACACATTCCTCTTTAGTGATTGCTGATTTAAGTTCTCCAGCAATAAACTCTGAATATTTTACAATAAATGTATCCACTCTCAGACGATTACTTTTAGTCGCCATTTTAAAAAGATATCTTTTCAGAGTCTTGAAACTGCTTTCTACGTTCGAAGAGGAGGGGTTTCGTATAGTAGATTGATAAATAGGTACCATTATGTTTGACCACAACGGCAATTGACTAACCAGCTTCGTTAAATAGGGTATCAGCGTTGGCATATAATACAAATTTTCATGACAAGTATTTTCATCTTCGTCAGTCAAAGAAATTATTAAATTTTCTTTATCTACTTGGCTAGTGTACCAAGCCGGAACATTAGATAACTCTGTTTTCTCAACATCAAACACAGTCAATTCATTATCAGTCAAATCCTCATTTCTATATCCGTCATCTGGCTTTGGAGTGTTTGGATCCACTTCGCATAATTCTTTGTTCATTTGTAATCTCTTTAGACGCAATTTTGATTCAGCACACCGCGTTCCTTCACCATCATATTTGTTTAAGCTGACTGTTATTAAATTGGAAATGATATCTTTCAAAATATCATACACCTCTACTGTTCTAATGAGAAGAAGACATCTAAAATAGAATGTCCTGACCCTTTCATCAACATTTTTAAAGCAAGATAAATTCAGTAATATCTTTATTAAGTGGCTGACATCAATTCTAATATACGTCTCGTCTGGAGTAGAAATTTGTTCATGTAGCTTATTATAAGAATTTCTAACATAATCCGCTGTAATTTTGAAAGGCGTAAACGCTTTAACAGCTGCTCCAATTAGTGCTGGTGATTGATCAATGACCACTTCATTGGGATTTTTCTTGTTATCAGTCCAAGTTTGTAACCATTTAGTAATACTGTCCATTGTGTGTGTTTCCGATAACATTTGCGTTATTGGCACGCTTCTTCCGTTGTTTTCATCGTACATAACACCAGAGTATAAAAAAATATGATTTTTGTTAGTTACTTCTTTGGTAGGACCTATTTCTTTAAGTAAGCTTCCAGTGGCATCCAAACTTAATATAACTCTGTTCTGTCGAGAATATTCTTTATAATGTCTATCTTGAGCCGCAGACCAGTAATACACATAAAATGGATACAAATATATGTGTTTCAGAACATCATCATGCGGACTTATCTTGGTCATAATCCATAACGCTAAAATAGGGTTTTCATGGTAATGTGTACTACATTGTTGTTCGTATTTTATCTGTCTTAAACATGCCGTGGTAGGTATGTGTGGAGGTTCTATCTCACCAACATTTATAGTGGAGTCAACTAATTGGCTATGAACCACAATCGCTGACTCATTTTCTAATTTATGAGAAAGGTCTTTTCTTTGTATTGGTGATAATTTCAGCTTCTTGGTTGGGCTATGATGAAATTTCTCATCTAAATCCATGATATTGCCCTCACATTGAGCAATTTTATCAGTAAGCCAATGTATGACAATATTAATTTTAGCATTACATTCAGTACACATTCCGTAGCATGTTATTCGGTCGCCATATTTTACAGAATGCGTTTTAAACGTCCAACTACACGGAACTTTCGTATTATTCCAAATTTCTTCTCGCAACAGATGTGCCCATTAGTGCTTTGGTAATACATATTTCTTTTGATAGTTAATCGTAGGTGACATTTTGTTTCGCACTGTAAGCTTTGTTAGAGGCTGAATTTGTTGCCATTTATAAGCATCTAAATAAAAGGTGAATACCTTGGGATGACTGGGTTCTTCATTTTTAGGGTTTTGAAGATCGAAGATCGGTTTCAAAACCCTTATGGTCTCGCTTTGTCTGTCCTTTTTTCCCTCCTGCCGTGGAAAACTAAGACTGTCAGATTGCATGTCAATATTACCAAATGTGGTCAGCAGAGGCGCTTATTTTTAACATAGACTTATGCAAAATTTATCTGTTGTAGAAGAGGCAAACTTTTGTTTTATTTTGGTTGATAGCACAATCACAAGGTAATAATGTAATGTTAACTAACATTTGCCCGCGGCTTTGCTATCGTTGCATGTAAAATACCTTAATAAAACCTATGTCGCTCATTGTAGCTTCTCAATTATAATAAAAATTACATTCATCGATAGTTATTCATAGAAATCAGAAACACTTAAAAAAATAATATCATCTTCATGCATTTTAAAGTGCCGACAATATCACCGACCATTATGATAATACTTTATACATTAAAAAAATATACTAATTTAGTCAAAACAACTGAGGTCTAAATGGATTACAAAAGTGTCAATCGTTGAAGATATTTCGATTTGGTTTTGGAGGGCTTTCTCAAAAAAATTTTTAAATATAAATAATGCTGAACAAGCCACACAACATCATCTAACCCCAAAGTAATTAGAGCTTGTGTTATGGTATACTTATTTTGATATACTTATTAAATACACTACACAGATAGATATTTTTTATATACATAAGACATCCAGAACACCTGGAATAAATATCTGCAGATGGTACAAACATTTGTCCTGAGGCGGGAATCAAACTAACTGTAACCTCCTGTGTCGCAGGTGGACCTTTCCCCGCCGCGCTACAGAGGTCGTCAATCAAATAATCAGATATAAAATGAAATATAACAGTGCTTTATTTCCTTTACCCCTTACAGGAGTCTTGGACACGTCAATAAATTCAAATAAGGTTCAAGAGTAAAACTGGGAAATAAAGTGATTACTTTAATTTATTGTTCACTTCAATCTTTTTAAGGTAAAGTAAAGAAGCGAACAAGAAACCTTTACCTTGTTAGGGTGTTAGTTTTCGAGCTGGAGCAATACTATTAGCAATACCTAAGTTTTTTATCCTCTAGAGATAGTCTGATATTTTGTAGTAAGCCTTTTTAACAAAGGATATGTTTTACAAATTGTTTGAAATTATTTTTTGATAACTTTTAACACTTTTGTAGTTTTGTTGTAGAATCGTATACATTTCCCTTTAAAAGATAATCTATAAATCGATACTACAAAAATATATAAATATATATTTATAAAAATATTCGTAAAATAAAATACGTGAATGTTGGAATGCTGAATGATGAATTTCACGGATATAATTTTGTACACAATCTCAGTACTACTCGCTTACATAATTAATTTTATTTTCCGGAAATAAAACGCAACAATCATGAAGATAGTTTTAGTTTAGATTGTAATTCTACAAAATAATCATAAAAACCACAACAGACCATGCCTTGCTATCCAAATTGATATTCATACCGATATAAAGTATTCTTTATTATGTTGCTGCCTTCCAAGAACTCATGAGTGATTATGATTAACATGAGTGATTAACAATAATTTTGACAACTGTCATTGGAAATACAATTGTTTTGCATGTTTATTACATTTTAGCGTCTTTAAACATCTCCTTTACTTGACTTCTATGTTACGCTAACAAAAAATTTATTATATTGATGTCAATGTACACATATTGCCAATAACAAAAAAGTTATGACAAACCGCTCCGTTGAGGTTTTTCTATGAGTTATTAAAAATTTAAAGTAAATTATTATTTTTGAGAATCTCTCTTCTCTAAGAGAACAAACCGATAGAACTACGAGTAATTTAAATTTGCCTGTAGTTCTACTGGTAGAACTACGAGAAAAAAAATGCAAATGGTTGGTCCTAAGTAAATCAGTTATCTAGTAAGTACCCATAACAAAGCTCTGCTTAGCTTCGGCCTTGGTGATGATGTGTGAATTCATCATCATCAGCCTATATAAGTCCACTGCTGGACGTAGGCTCCTATTTTAATTTTTCAGCATTGTTTATTTATATATAAGGTCATCAAAATCGCCCTACCTATTTAACATATTTTAACTCGACCAATACTTTTCGTGCTGTAAACATGTTGAGTAGTACCTACCTATCTAGCTACCAGAGATAAAACCACTATAAACCTATTCTACTTAATTGGTTGGTCTGTCAATGAATAAAATTCCTGCAAATTTCTTTTGGCTTAGCTTCAATCAAATATAGACTTTATTTCAATGACGAATGAACCATTTAACCCGCAAAACAAAAGTTGTCGAAAATCGTAATTCGTCCGTCGAACCCAGCTGTCATCGCGAAAAAAGTTACATAACCTCACGTCCGTCCGAGGAGGCATCCAGCCTCCGAATGAAACTAGTGGAAGCTATTTTGAGCATATATTGAAAGGGATGTTTGAGTAACAAGGTTGAAATTCTATTGGCAAAATATTATAATTTTTGCAATTACTTCGCTAAACGCCTTACAAAAATGTGTTTTTTGGGTTTTATTATGTTAATGGTTTTATTTATTTAAAACTTTTTACATATTTCTTTTGTTGATAAAATTTCCTTTCATATAGTATTAAAATAATTAATGGTTGTCACTCAAAATATTGAGCATTTCGAGACGAAAAATTTTTTTCTTGTTCTTTCTTGTGATTTTTTTTTTCAAGATCCTAGATCGTTTTATAAAATATTTTTGTATGTCTTTTTTCCATACATTTGACTATACACTGTTTTTTTTTTTGGGCTTGTAATATGTCGGAGAACGGCTAACGGTGCGACGAAAAAGTGTACTTTCTACGGTGTCGCTGTTTGGGTAGCGTCTTAAGAGGCGAACCTGGTTAGATTTGTCAAACTAAGCCTAAAAAGCCTAAGCAAAAGCTAAGCTAAGCAAAGTATCCGCTTTTCGTAATAAACTCAAAGAATACCTAATTTCTAAATGTTACTACTCCGTCGACGAGTTTTTAAATGATAAATCTAAACTATAATTATTTGACTGCCTACGTAAACAATTTACATACCTACCTACCCAGTTATTACTAAGTACAATTGTTTTGATCCTTGTAGCTGACAATGTCTATACTTTTTAACTTCTATGTTCCTAGCAAGAAATAGATTGTGTAACTACTTATATTATAACAATATTTAGACCAATTGCTGCGCCCTTACAGGGTACATGTACTTACCTTTAAGCATTTTACCATCTAAGCTAAAACTCTGTAATCGTATATTTATGCAATAAATAAATCTGAAATCTGAAATCTGGGCAAACAAGTATCATTCAGTAATACTAGTAATGAAGAAGAAAAAAAACGCCGAGTAAATGTCACTTGGAGGAAACTTTGGTCATTAAAAGAAATACTAAAAGGAAACTACAGCCTAAGTATGAAAAAGGTGGTAATTGAAAGTTATCTCTTACCTTGTCTACTGTATGGATGTCAAACATGGGTATTTACGAATAAAGCCAATCTCAAGGTCAGGTCTACACACAGAGCAATGAAACGGAGCATACACTAGATTAGAAAAATACATTAAATAAGAAGTAGCAGACATTATTATGTCTGCTACTTCTTATTTAATGTATTTTTCTAGCCTGGTATTCCAGGCTAACAGACACACACACACAAACTTTAAAACATACGTAGAAAGGGGCTGGGCACATCTCACGCCTCACCAATAAAAGATGGACCATTCGGAGTACACGATGGAAGGGACCAGATGGCAAAAGAAATGTTGGTATAGACGGTGGGCTGATGACATAATACAAATAGCGGGAAAAAGCTGGATGAGCCAGACACTCGACAGACAGTCCTGGATGAAGATGGAGGAGGCGTTTACCTAAGAAGGGATCCAAGCGCATCAGCATTGCCATACAGCGGTGCAATGCAACCAGCGTCTTGGGGACGCTTTCGACTGGTATTGATATGGATCAGTTGAGCTACCTGTAGATTGTTTGCAACAGTCTGCAGTTAGCTCAATTGTTTCAATTGCAAATACTAATTATATTATAATTTTCTTTGTGAATAAAGGCTTCTGCCATATTTAAAAAAAATATTTAAGAACCTACTAACTAGATTAAATCGAAAAACTTTGTACCTAAATAATTTAGGAGTTAGGAATAAAAGGCTTTATTATAATTGGGTTATGATCTAATCTTCTCGGATTAAAACCGGTAAAATTTAAAGCACACTCGCCTAAGCCAAGTGCACTCCAGAGGGAGAAACTTCACTTAGAAACACATTAAGCAGGAATTTCCTGACGATCCTACAGGTGTTTAAAATGACAGTCTTTTGCATTAGTATGTAAATTATTGTAGGTAGGTCTAAACAATCAATGGATTGGAAAAGCTGTTTCGGAATGACCCCAGTTGAGGATAGAACAATTGGAACTATAGATACTTTTTGCAGGCGCCACGTGCGAGTGATTTCGTTTTTGAGATCTACGTATTTAGAGATCTTCTCTGCTATGGTGTTCTGCAAGTTATTATTATTATTAGTGCAAGTAAACTAACCGTTGGGTATCTTGAACCAAGCATGACGTCTTTGAGATAGTTGTGGGTCGTTGATTGTTTTTGCGTTAACGAAACGAAACCGTTTTCTATAAACGGTCAACTAGTTGAAAAACCAGTTGACGTTTTTAACTGGTTTGTCGAAACGTAAACTGTAGTAAACTAGTAGTATTAACGCGTTAAACGTCTAGTACTAAAGTTGTAAAACGAACTCGCCATTTGATTGTAGTTATTCCTCTAAAACCTCGTTGTTTTTTAATTTAGTTTGTTAATGTGAGCAATTGAATAGAATTATGAATCTAGACAATAAAACGACCTGAACATTCCTGCATACTTTTCCAGGCTTAGGACTGGCTGGTAGGTGAACACTTTCGCGCTAAAAAAGCGTTGACCTCAACGTGTCACATAATTTGTCCATGTCAATGATGTAGTATGTCGTTGAATGAAATAATCATTTGATAGAATAAGAAAGAAAGAAAGAAAATAAATTTATAAGTTCACTAGATCAACTTGCAACTAATGATAAAAATATGGATCAACTAGTTTTGCAATAAAGAGAAAACAGTTGACTCGTTGATTGTAGAAAAACTGCTTAAAAAATCGGTTCGTTATTTCAACGCTCGCTACTACTTTGAGAGGTGTCCTAGACATTAATTGAAATAATAAATGGAACGTTCCGCACCGCCGCCGTCCCCGACATTTCACTTATGAGACTGGTGTCCTCAAGAGATCCATCCTTCTTTATATATTATTTATGATATTGACGTTGTCAAATGGTCAAACCACATGTTGCCTTTTCATGACGGTAAGGCTTAAGGCGCTGCCGTGGAAAACTAAGACTGTCAGATTGCATGTCAATATTACCAAATGTGGTCGGCAGAGGCGCTTATTTTTAACATAGACTTATGCCAAATTTATCTGTTGTAGAAGAGGCAAACTTTTGTTTTATTTTGGTTGATAGCACAATCACAAGGTAATAATGTAATGTTAACTAACATTTGGCCGCGGCTTTGCTATCGTTGCATGTAAAATACCTTAATAAAACCTATGTCGCTCATTGTAGCTAAAAAAAATAAAAAAATAAAAATAAAGATAAAGTATTCTTTATTATGTTGCTGCCTTCCAAGAACTCATGAGTGATTATGATTAACATGAGTGATTAACAATAATTTTGACAACTGTCATTGGAAATACAATTGTTTTGCATGTTTATTACATTTTAGCGTCTTTAAACATCTCCTTTACTTGACTTCTATGTTACGCTAACAAAAAATTTATTATATTGATGTCAATGTACACATATTGCCAATAACAAAAAAGTTATGACAAACCGCTCCGTTGAGGTTTTTCTATGAGTTATTAAAAATTTAAAGTAAATTATTATTTTTGAGAATCTCTCTTCTCTAAGAGAACAAACCGATAGAACTACGAGTAATTTAAATTTGCCTGTAGTTCTACTGGTAGAACTACGAGAAAAAAAATGCAAATGGTTGGTCCTAAGTAAATCAGTTATCTAGTAAGTACCCATAACAAAGCTCTGCTTAGCTTCGGCCTTGGTGATGATGTGTGAATTCATCATCATCAGCCTATATAAGTCCACTGCTGGACGTAGGCTCCTATTTTAATTTTTCAGCATTGTTTATTTATATATAAGGTCATCAAAATCGCCCTACCTATTTAACATATTTTAACTCGACCAATACTTTTCGTGCTGTAAACATGTTGAGTAGTACCTACCTACCTATCTAGCTACCAGAGATAAAACCACTATAAACCTATTCTACTTAATTGGTAGGTCTGTCAATGAATAAAATTCCTGCAAATTTCTTTTGGCTTAGCTTCAATCAAATATAGACATTATTTCAATGGCGAATGAACCATTTAACCCGCAAAACAAAAGTTGTCGAAAATCGTAATTCGTCCGTCGAACCCAGCTGTCATTGCGAAAAAAGTTACATAACCTCACGTCCGTCCGAGGAGGCATCCAGCCTCCGAATGAAGCTACTGGAAGCTATTTTGAGCATATATTGAAAGGGATGTTTGAGTAATAAGGTTGAAATTCTATTGGCAAAATATTATCATTTTTGCAATTACTTCGCTAAACGCCTTACAAAAATGTGTTTTTTGGGTTTTATTATGTTAATGGTTTTATTTATTTAAAACTTTTTACATATTTCTTTTGTTGATAAAATTTCCTTTCATATAGTATTAAAATAATTAATGGTTGTCACTCAAAATATTGAGCATATCGAGACGAAAAATTTTTTTCTTGTTCTTTCTTGTGATTTTTTTTTTTCAAGATCCTAGATCGTTTTATAAAATATTTTTGTATAAGTCTTTTTTCCATACATTTGACTATACACTGTTTTTTTTTTGGGCTTGTAATATGTCGGAGAACGGCTAACGGTGCGACGAAAAAGTGTACTTTCTACGGTGTCGCTGGTGGGTAGCGTAATAACTACTGCAGCTATCAACTTGAAATTTAAAATAATAATACATTTCGTGCGCCTGTACAGATTTCGAGAAAAAAAATTAAAATAAATGAAAAATGAAAATGAATATTTTCCTTACAAATTGTGATGCCGAAATTTTAAAAGATACCTACAGAGTCATATGGGGTATCAAATGAAAGGTATCATTTTGTACGTTTCAGAACAGTTTTTGAAATTTTTGTAGGTTTCATACTTTTTAAAATATTTCGATAAAAGTTGAAAAAATACCCATTCCCCCCCCCCCCTATCTCCGAAGATTGCAGAGTGATCCATGTAAAATGTATGGAGCGTTTATAGACATGGATCTATATTTTACAGGAAAAATATAGAGAAGTTTGAAAAAAGAACACTTTTTGAAAAATGGTCAAAAAGGGGGGGAATAATTTTCAAAAGGGGGGGCTACCTCACCGAGTGGGGTATCAAATGAAAGGTATCGGTTTGTAGGTTTCAAAACAGTTTTTTGAATTTCTGTAGGTTTCATACTTTTTGAAATATTTTGAAAAAAGTCGAAAAAATACCCATTCCCCCCCCCCCTATCTCCGAAGTTTGCAGAGCGATCCGTTTAAAATGTATAGAGCGTTTGTAGATATGAATCTATATTTTACAGGAAAAATATAGAGAAGTCTGTAAAAATAACACTTTTTGAAAAATGGTCAAAAAATAATAATTTTCAAAAGGGGGGCTACCCCGCCGAGTGGGGTATCAAATGAAAGGTATCGGTTTGGACATTTCAAAACAGTTTTTAAAATTTCTGTAGCTTTCATACTTTTTGAAATATTTCGTAAAAAGTCGAAAAATTTACCATTACCCACCATAACCGAACCACCCATTAATCCGAAGCATGCAGAGAGATCTATCTGAAATGTAGGTTGGTACCTACTATTCTTAGGTATTCGTTAAATTGCGAAGTCTCTAACCGGTACTTTTGGTACATATTTATTGACAAACGTTCAAAACCCTCGGCGCGCGAGTTACACTCGCACTTGACGGATCTTGTTTTCGATAATTTCACTGCGATCACCTTCGTTTCCACTGGATTCGCTGCTTAAATCTTCAGACGGGTTAGTATCAAAAAAGTAGTTGTAATTTTTTTTCAACGACAAGTAAAGGGATTTTTCGGACATTTTATGGAACAAATCTTTCCCAATTTCACAAAAAATTTGGGCGCACGGTGACGGTAAATCATTTTTTATTTCAAAATAGTGTTTATATTTCACAAAAACTTCTTTTTGGTCTTCTAATTTAACGACACTCTGTTTTCCTGCTTGTCTCTTCATTCCAATTTTCTCAATATCCACAATATAATAATGCACACAGTGAACCACACATCTCAACCAGATAAAATGTCCAAGTATCAAAAATAACAGCTTATCTCTATACGTTCATTTTCATAAATACCCTCAAATAGTAAAATAAAATTGTAAATACACCTACAGCATGCATGTCCAGCATTTTTTTAATATTATGTGTAAAATATATGTCGTTCACTATTGTAAGAAGCAACATTAATAAATAAATAAATAATGCTGGACAATTCACACAGCATTATCTAGCCCCAAGGCAAGCAGAGCTTGTGTTATGGGTACTAGATAACTGATATACATAATAATATACGAGTACATAGATAGATATTTTTTATTATACATAGAAAATGACCAGAACACCCTGAACAAATACCTGCAGATCGTACAAATATTTGTCCCGAGGCGGGAATCGAACCCGCAACCTCCTGAAGAATACCTAAGAATACTTTACAATTATTTTAATTAAATGTTTTATGTTTTCTTACATTTCATCGTAAGGTTATATCTTATTCCAGACTATTGTCTTCATATCTATCAAACTAGACGATCGCCTCGCGGTTTCACCCGCGTAGTTCCCGTTCTCGTGGGAATTCCGGGATAAAATATAGCCTATGTCACTCCCTGAAAAGTAAACTTCCTAACGGTGAAAGAATTTTTCAAATCGGTCTAGTAGTTTCGGAGCCTATTCAATACAAACAAACAAACAAACAATCAAATCTTTCCTCTATATAATATTAGTATAGATTGTATCAAATTAGTTTAGAAGTTTCATTTAGTAACAAACATACAAATCAAGTAAGATATTATAGGCAGAAAGAGCCCGATCATTATTAATAAAAGGCCAGGCGCTTTAAAGCGCCTGGCAAATTAGTAATAGCAATCAGTTAGCAATTTTTATTTTCAAATTACTCATTAGCCAAACTTTAGATTTAAGTTCTGATAATGGTATTCTTAGGTACTAAACAGGTAGATTTATATGATAATGAATCCATACACAAACAATAGGTTTTTTATTCAAAAACAGAAATACACCCGCCATTATGATGTCAGGTTGGCGACTCACTTTATTTTCGTAATATCTCTGCATTCAAAGAGGTACTTTTATTTTTATTATTGGTAGATTTAGGTAGAATTAAGGTAGATTCGACCCACATTTATTCTATGCTGATTCGTAACACTACACCCGCCATTCTGATGCACACCAAAATTTTTGTCTCATAGCAATACAGCCAAAACCGCATCAAATCGATAGATACGATTATCCTGAACTCGAAAATACCATTATCAGACATTTTCCGCGTAGCGTTTGATCTGACCGAATTTTCAAAATTGTCAAAGAATTTTACCGAACTGCATCATAGCAATACAATATGTCTGATTTGCAGACTGTAGTTGAATGATAGTTCTGAGATACCGGAAACATATTTTTCAGACGTTAGTGGTGTAACGCAAACCCGTAAAATCACTTAAAAAAATTAAAAATGAGACAAAAAAAATGTCTCATAGCAATACGTCTGAAAATCTTTTTTATTAGTAAATTTTGGTTATTTGATGCGAACAAAACAATTTTCAGACGGAAATGTGAACGCATTAAATTTTGAGACCGTTTTGAAAATGTTAACAAATTTTACCGATCGGTATCATAGCAATATGTCTGAAAATTGTTGGACATGATAAAATAAGTTGTCCACATGTGCAAAAAATTTATATCAGACAAATTAAGTGTAGCACCTTCTCTATCAGACAACTTTTCGATACTCAGATATCATTTAAGAATCGTATTGAGGCATCTTGAATTCTCTGTTACAAACCAATATATACGTTGCGACCCTGAATTTACTAGATGATAATTAACAAAGAATTTACCCGAAACCGTAACATTGAAGTTGAAGGACTGAAATAAATCGCACAAAAGGAAATTGGGATGAAGTTGAAAAAAAAAACGGTTTATTCAAAGTTACAAAATATTCTCGTATTCAATCGCTGTCGGATTCGGAATCGTCGTCGTCGTAGTAAGTAGTGTCGTAAACTTCAAAAATAAATTTAAAGCACACTTGAGTAACTTTTACAAAAGAAATACGTACTGACATCTGTCATCTGTCAAAGTACATATAATAAACAAGGGAGATTCTTGAATATCTATGAAGGCTGTAAATTTAAAAAAACATTTAACAGAGGCGTCGGCCAGGCGACTCCGAAACGTTATTTTCGTTTTTGGGAGTATATGCTACACTTAAAGTGTCTGAAAACAGGTTTTTGGTAATCATGGCAGCAATACGAAAAGTTAAAAAAAAAATTATCCGTATTGCTATGATACAGGTCGGCTAAATTTGTTGACATTTTCAAAAATGCGCTCAGGCTATGTGCTACGCGCAAAATAAATAAATAAATAAATATAAATAAATAATGCTGGACAATTCACACAGCATTATCTAGCCCCAAGCTAAGCAGAGCTTGTGTTATGGGTACTAGATAACTGATATACTTAATACAATACACTACATAGATAAATATTTTTTATTATACATAGAAAACACCCAGACCAACGGAACAAATTTCTGCAGATCGTACACAAATTTGTTCCGAGGCGGGAATCGAACCCGCAACCTCCTGCGTCGCAGGCAGACCTTCGCCCGCTGCGCCACGGAGGTCGTCAAATGTCTGAAAACAAACTTTGTCGTAATACAATTATAAAATCTATGCACATTTTCACTATCAGACGTATTGCTATAATACCGACTGCCTTTTTTTTGACATAGCAGAAATGGCCTCCCACGCAGTTGCTACACTTTCGACCGTTACTACACACCTAGTCGGGTTCAGAATCATACAATCTAACGATTTTATAGGGTTTTTGCCGTATTGCTATGAGACATGGTTATCTCGGCAACTAAGGGCTTGCATTCGAATATTCGAATAATTCGAATATTATATTGGTTCGAATATTCGAATACTGAAATTGCAATATTCGAATATTCGATTAAATCAAAAACTAACAAAATGGCAAAGTTATAGGGTTCGGAAACACTCGGGAGTGCCGCTTGCGACTGCGTAGTGCATTCGCGTATGCTTATTTCGGAAAAAGGAAATCGAAGTTTAATTTTCGTTGTCGTGCAAAACCAACTTTTATGTCGCTTGCATAAGATAAGCGATAGCACAAAAACGAATCAAAATTTGATTTCGTTTTTAGAAGTACGGACCTGTCTATCCCGTCTATCCCTCGCGGTGTTACCGTTACTTATAGGGTCTCCACCTTTTTTTTGAGAAAATTGAGTCTAATTTACCTGGTAAGAGATTAGTAATACTTAGTATTAAAACGGTACTTATCCTCAATGGCAAAGAACCAAACTCTAAAGATATAACGGCGAGCGGAGAGAGTTGCGAAAATTTTCAGACTTAAGTGGCAATTGGCAAAAATGGCAAGAAAACCATGACCATGCGTTGTAACGGTCCAGATTATGCTGGTTCATTCAATTTGCAAATATAGAAACATTTAACACTTTCTGATATAACTTGTAACACCGAAGGAATAAAACCTTCTTAAATCTTGTTCAGCAAAATACAATATTTGAATTTGATTACTCTAGGAAAACAAAAGGCATTTTTCGGGGAGGAGACAGTCGGGTCTAGGTAGAAAAAGGAGTCGGTGGGCTTTGGGGTTTTTGCTAGGTTTTTCCAGAAACTGTGAGGAATTGTGTGCCTGATTGAGAGAATGCTGGGTCGACCTAGTACATATGATGAACGGCTTCAGAATGGATCGGATTTTAGCGTTGAGATCCTTCGGACCAGCGAGGATTTCGGAGAAAGCATTCTATCGTTCCGGAGAGTGAGGATTCAGGTTACGTAAACACACTACTTAATTCTATCGTTTCTCTACGTTGTAGACGGATGGTGTTACATCCCAGAGCTGGCTTATGTAAATTCTTATTATGTTTATCAAGCACATCCAGTAGACCCTGGATGTATATTATATTTTAACAAGCAGACTTGGGAGACCATTTACGTTCCAAGTCTGTGGAATTGTCTTCCGTTAAAACGGTTCTCTCTGCAAGCGTCATCCCGATTGTAGAAGAACTGAGGGTTTATTATGTCTATTGATTAGATCTACGGTTAGCCTGGAGTGTGGTTCCACCCTGTTTACAGAAGCAGCAGCTTCTAGGTAGGTATAGGTATAGGTTGAGGTAGGATAGGTGTAGGAGAGGTAGGTAGGTGTATTTGGGTCGCTTTAGACCATTCCCCGTAAAACTCTACTGAGTTAGCGTTTTTCAATCGCTTTGCACTTAAATGTCTGGTTACAACTGAGTACGGGCCAGGCGATAGTCTTCTACTTTCGACTGTCCCCGAGGCGCTGAATGTGATTCTGAATGGGAGCCCTAAATAGCAGAAAGCTTTGGTCTGGACCTGCACAGGCCAAAGCAAAGTTCTCTGGTAACCGCACAGTGGAGGCATTGTAACCGAAATCATAAAATGATCCAGTTAATATCGTAATCTATACTTAAATCTACTTCTTCACCTAATTATCTTTACCTTGAATGCCCGGGATTGAATTCTAATTTTACTACGTAATCTAAGCTGTTTCAGAGAGAGAGAAAGTTAGGTTTAACCGACCGTGAAAAAGGCTGGTTATGCTACACCAGAATTGAAGAATCGATGATTTCAAGTAAGTTAAAGAGTTAGTTCGTTTGTCTAAAGCTCCTAAAAGAATCTGAGTTACTACCTACTACACAACGTACGGGTCCTTCCGCTAGCTAGACGATCATTGGCCACTTTAAATCATAATTTTATTACAAAAGATACGGTAAAATATACAAATCTAACTATAATAATCAATATTGGACAGGTAGGGTATGTTACGATGGTTTGGAGTGTTACAGCGTGATAATGGCAAACTGAAAGGGCTACAAAGTGTGCGTAGTGAGCAACACATAATTTTCAGGCTTTACAGCCGCTGTTGTCCAAAATGACAAGCATGCTAAGGCAACACCATGCGGAGAGACCGCGTTCATTTTGAAGACTTTTGCAGCTGAGTTATTTGTGCTCTCTTTCTAAAAAAAAATACCTCGTTCGTAGTAACGTGAAACGAACAAATAAAGTATTTTCGCATACTTTATTGTGCTCATAAAGTATAGAGTACGTTAGCAAGTAATAAAGTAGGTACAATACTTTATTAAAAAGTACGGGTGGCAACCCTAGTTACTTACCGTGTTTATGTACTTGTTATTGTATTAAATTTTATTGTAGATATTGTTAAAATACCTATTCACCTAATTAAAAAGAATGTTTTTTCAAGAATTTGTGATTTTTTTTCGTACCCGAAAAAAAATCGAATATTCGAATATCAAAATTTTCGAATATTTGCAAGCCCTTTACCGCAGCTGTTAACTTGAAATTTAAAAAAATAATAATAATAATTAATAATACATTTCGTGCGCCTGTACAGATATCTTCTTGAGTCCTATGTCCCCCCGTCGTCGGGGCAGAGGGCAGATACAGTGTTTCGCCATCTTGTTCTGTCGGAGGCTGCATGCTTTGCTTCGTTCCAGGTGAGCCCGAGTTGTAGTGCTTCGCTAACGACGACGACTGTTCGTCGCCAAGTTTGCTTCGGGCGGCCACGTTTGCCTTTTCCCTGAGTATTTCAGTCCAATGCCTGTTTAGGAATTTGGTTTTCGGGGCGGCGTAGAGTATGACATAGGTACCTATCCAGTTCCACTTACGGCGACAAATTTGTAGCTCAACGTGGTTTTCATGGCACAGTTTCCACGAGTCTGCGTTGGAGATGACAGTGTCCAGCCCGAAGAATCTCATAATCTGTCGTAAGCAGCGGTTAATAAACACCTGGAGTTGTTGCATTAGTTGTTTAGCTTTCTTCCATGTCTCGCATCGACGTAGCAGAACCGACTTGACGTTGCTGTTGAATATTTTAGGTTTCACTCTGTTATAGAGGTGTTTAGAACGCCATACCGGACGAAGACTTGCGAAGGCGCCTTTTGCTTTGTTAATCCGGGATGTTATGTCTGAATCTGTTCTTCCAGTTACCGACACGATGCTTCCGAGGTAGGTGAATTCAGACATAACGTCGAGACTCTACGTCCTCTCCGCTAATGCTAAGCGGGGTGTTGTTCAGTGTAGGTACCTGTTCTCAAATCTTTAGTTTTCCGCACATTGATTTTAAGTCCGACCCGCGCTGCTTCTCTTTGCAAGTCATTTAATTTGGTCTGCATATCGACGCATCGGTGACTAAGTAAGCATAGGTCATCATCATCGTAGTCCAAGTCCTGGAGATGCTCCATTAGCCCCCACTCGATTCTCCGTGGTCCGTACACGTTGACACGAGACATGACGCCATACGAGAAACAGCAGCGGGAAAGAAGACAACCCTGGCGCACGCCAGAGCTCACCGCTATTTTATCTGATAGAAGACCGTCGTGGCGGACTCGACAAGAGTAATTCAGGTACAAAACCTTAGTCAGATTTATGATTTTCCCAGGCACACTAATGTCCTGAAGTCGGGACCAAATAGCAGACCAACAAAGTGTGTCAAAGGCTTTTTCGAAGTCGACAAAAAGAGCATAAATCTCTCTTTGGAAATCTGACGCCTGTTCAAAAATTATACCTACGAAGGCAATTAATTTGGTCGACACAAGATCTACACGGGCGAAAACCTGCCTGTTGATTACGTAGAATGGGTTCAACGGCTTTTGAAAGTCGTTTCAGTAATATTTGGCACAGTACTTTCCAGGGAATAGACAGTACCTAATGTGATGCCTCTCCAGTTGTTGCATTTGCTGAGATCCCCTTTCTTAGGTACAGTTACCAGAAGACCTGTCCTCCACTCATCTGGTATATCCTCCTCTTCCCAGATCTTATTTAAGAGGGAGATAAGGGCGTTGGTCGATGTTGGTAAGTCTGCTTTTAGCATTTCGGCTGTTATAAGGTCTGCACTAAGTGACTTGCCATCCTTAAGCTTTTTGATCGCCTCACAGACTTCAGAATGAGATGGTGGGTTTATATCATTGTCGAGTAAGTCTGCCGGTAGCACAAATGTTGTGCTTAGGCCGTCGTTCTCAAAAATATCTGAGCAGCGAAAAACATCAGAGAAATGCTCATGCCAGCGCGATGTAGTTGCCTTTCAAAAGTCGTCATCACCTCGCCATTTGTAGAACGCAGAGATCTTTTCTTTGGGCGATTATTGCCTGCCAAGGTCTAAGTGGCTTGATACAACTCTTTTAGATTTCCTTTATTAGGGTACACTGGGGTCAATTGAAACATTTTTGAGAAAATTGGTCGTGTGACTTCATTCTATACCCCTATTTGTTTAGTAATGGGTTTCAATTATAGTCAGACTATCTGGCTATATAATTAACCTAGTATTTTGGCATAATATACGTCTTTAAATTAGATATAAGCTATTTAGAAGGCCTTGGAAAATGTTTCAATTGCCCCCGAGTCAGGGTCAGTTGAAACGGTGCCTGGGGTTAGTTGAAACAAGTGTTTCTACAAATTATTTACTAGCTACAATAATGTAGCCAATGAGCGCATTACTTGAACGATACAACAGCCAATCAGAGTTAAAGTTAGTGTACACCCACCCGTTCTTATGGCACGCGGGGCCTTGAACGTTACCGAACACCCGGGCGTTCGGTAGGCAGTTAATAGGTTAAGTACAGTTGATGTTATGAGTGAAAAGGTAAAGTAGGTTTGTTGTGAGAAAAAAGATGTTTGAATCAAAAATAATCAGTTTTATTGTTTTTGTGGTTTAAATCTTATGCTTATTCAAGTTTTATCACCACTAAGTATCAGGCACATTACCTCTTAAACCTCAAATTTCTCTATCATCAACCTTTAAATGCTAATTTCCTTAATTCCTTTTAGAAAGGTCCAAAATAAATGTCAGCACATCTGTTTAAATATTTTGCAGCTGTATGACCTGGCTGAATGTTGCCTTAAATTAAGAAGTTAATTTTTTGTTAATTTAGTTTTTATTCACAAAATTTTTGTTTATCTTGTTGTTGTGTAAATTGGTGTTTTAACGGGGTCCTGCCACTATGTTGGGTGACAGATTTTACGTGGAGGTAAGCCCTAGTCAAAGGAAACACTCTCACTTCCGTTAAAATAAAGTTCAATGAATAAAAACACAAGGATGGACACGAACAATTACACGCACGACAATAAAACAAGAATAAAGGGTACAGGTAAACACATAAGTTACTAAACACATAAAAGGGAAAACACTATACAAGACACAGTTCGGTTACTTAAGGCTAGACCTCTCGAGCCGAGAATCGCGGTGAGTTAAATACGCTCAAACCGTACGTGCTACGAGTATAATCGCGGGGTCTCGACTGACCAGCAGGACGCGTCATTACGCGTCCTGTGTTCTTTGGGCTGACCACTAGCCTAGCGCGGTCGCGTCCCGCTCCACGTGTAGGTCTCCTATTGGTCGACGCCGGCTGCTTCCTGCCCGGGCGACGCATTTCTTGGAAACCTACCCCTAAAACAATGCCTCCAGATGTGAGTTTCTTCGCAGGCATCGTGTTCCGAAAATATCGCGCGTTACAGTGTTTAATTAGGTATATTGTTGTTTAATTATATAATATAATTTCATGTTATCTTCATAGGGCGATGTGGTCGCTAAGCGACAAAGTCCCTTTACTATGATATAAATAAAAAAATATATATATATATTTTGCAGACATTTTTTTCTCGGGAGTCGGTAAATACTCTCTTATGTGGTGAATATCCCATTTTCACTGATTCTGCTGTCTCAACGTTGGAATTATCTCTTTTTTGTGTCTGAACAAGGATGTGACATTTATAGCATATTTTTCGGCCACCTATCTCAATGGAGTGCCTTTCGTAACGACTTCATCATATGCTTTTTTATACTTATCAATATTAGTCTCTCTGTGGTTGGTTGTTTTTGGACGGTTTCTTGGCATCTAAAATATGAATAAAAATTATATAAATAATGCTTTACAAACATTTGTCCCGAAGCGGGAATCGAACCCGCAACCTCCTGCGACGAAGGTGGACCTTCACCCAAAGCGCCATAGAGGTCGACAAAAGAATGACATAATATGCGTATTATGCTAGAAAAGGTATTAAAAAAAACGGTTTGGTGTCAATAAAAATACGTTTCAATTGACCCTGAACATTTTGTTTCTACTGACCCCATTCCTTCACTCTAAATATTTTTTCAAACAGAAAAAAAACCAAATATGATAGGTGGGCATTCCTGATTGACCACGAAAGATTCAACTAGAATATTCATAGAAACAATGGTAGTAAACAACACTGCAGAACACTTAATAGTTTCAGTGTAATATATAAAACAAAAATAGTAAAAAAACTTACTTTTCGAGTCGAAAAAGTGATACACCCACGTAAAAATGTCCAGCGCTCTCGGAGCGGCCACGCGTACTGAGCGACACGTTCGTACTCGCAGAGCGCTTCTTTCCCTCCTCCAGACTTCGCCCCTATTACTAACCGTCTTAGAGTTAAGTAACTTGTTTCAATTGACCCGTGTTTCAATTGACCCCAGTCTCCCCTACTGCATGATCGGCAAGCGAGTCTGGCCACTTTCGCCTATCTGCGCGGCAGTCAGTTGCGTTGGATCTTCTTACGCATCTGAGGTTGGGAGCGGGAGCTGTGAGATGCAATTTTTTCTCTGGTTGATAAGATCCCATGTGTGTTGCGACATCCATTCTTCTCTCTTTGTGTGTTTATGGCATAGTACCTGTACCTACATTAGAGCTTGAGTTAGATAGTATAAACAGTATTTATCCGCTTCCATTTTTTTTTCATTAAATAATTGGCTCTCGCAGAGTAAGATCAGTTATTTGCTATTTACCTACTCCTAAACTGTTAAGTCTGGGCTAAAAAAGTTATAGGTAAAACATAATATAAAAAACAAAATCAAAAACTCTTTATTTCCATGTACAATAAATGTACACTTAGAAAATGTCAAATTATAAAACTATAGACTGACACGGAAACAAAGTGATATTTTTTATTTCTGTCGCTTCGGTATGTAGACTAAAGTGAAGAAGCAACGAAGAAACCTTTAGCCTGTTAGTTGTTATTTTTCGAGTTGGAGCAAAACCCGTCTCAAGCTTTTTTATCTTCTAGATAATCTGATATTTTATAGTAGGTAGGTACCTAAGCCTTTTTGCACAGCAAGGTTTTAACAATTTGTTTGAATTTATTTACTGATAATTTTTGCAACTCACTAGGAGTTTTGTTGTAGAAGCGTATACATTGCCCTTTAAAAGATACATTAATTTTGTGTAGCCTAGTTGTGGGCACAGCGAGTTTATGTTTATTTCTGGTATTAACGTTATATTTATCACAATTTTTAGGGAACTGATTTTTATTTCTATGAGTGTACCTACAACAAGTTTTCATAAATATATTGACATGGTAGGTACTGTACTGTCATTATGTTTATTTCTTTGAATTTATCACGTAGGGATTCTCTGGGACCCATATTATAGATTGCACGAACAGCCCTCTTCTGCAGCACAAATACGGTGTTAATATCTGTAGCGTTCCCCCACAGCAGTATAGTTCCTACCTTAAGACATAATATTATGGAAGTAGCTGAAATAAACAAGTCTAGATGTATCCACGTCTGTAAGATGACGGTTTTTTTTTATACGTTTTTAAGATAGAACTATCTAATAATAAATAAAATTTATCAAAATAGGTACGCTTACAGACCAAAAAAAATTTTTTTTCGGTTTTGGCGCCATAACTCAAAATGGCACAATTTGGCACCCATCTGTTTATGACTACTATGACTAGTTGATGCCAAATAATGTCACAAACTGTAGTAAATTCAGGTCGAAACAAGGTGAAACACGGGTACTTATTCATTTAGGTATTCAACTTTTAAGGTTGCCTTCCATACAAAAAAGCAGTTTTTTGCCTTTAACTCCACAATAACAAAAGTTTCTTAGTTTTGATAGAGTTATCGTATATATGCGATAGCATTTGCGCGTGTTCCGTAGAAAGAGTATGCTATAGAACACATAAAGAGAGAACGACTTATGCCTAAAACCTAAGAAGAAATGAGATAGAGCGAATGGCTTGCTATCACTTTCCCGCGTGCCGGTTTTTTCATATTTTAGCAACTCTAGTTGCTAAACAAATTTCCTACACATCGACGGAGCTCACACGAGAATCATCGAAATTGTTGTAAAATTTTGATTTCTAAGTATAAATGTGAATAAAGTGTTCCTGTGGACATTCCCGCACCTAAAAACAATAAAAACTAAAGGCAACAATGGTGCGGTGCTGTGTTTTCGAATGTACAAGTGACAGTGAAGCAAAAGTGCCGAATTTATCATTCCACTCGTAAGTACAAGTTCTTTTGACTACAAAAAGGTTCAAAATTTACAGATTCATAGATTTACATGAACAATTCAGAGGTACAAGGCTCAAAAGTTATGTTTTATGGAAATTTTAATTAATATAACCTAACATTGCGAAAATTTAGGGCTGCCTGCACTCGACAATAAAATTCCCCAAATGGCGCGTTGAAATATTTTTGAATACGTACTTAACGAGAAACATTATCTTAAAACTAGTTTATGCCCGCGGCTTCGCACGCATTGTTTCTATGGAAACGTTTAAGGGTGTGATTTCTATCCCATAGGAACTGATTTATGGAATAAAAAGTATTTTAGAATTAGATACCTGTATGCAAAATTTCAGCCGATCCTTTCAGTAGTAAGTAGCGTGAAGAGGTAAACATCCATTCATCCATCCATCCAAACATTCGCATTTATTATTTAAGTGTCATATTTTTATTTGTTACAGATTTCCTGCAGATAAACATCTACGTTTGCGTTGGAAAGAAGCAACGGGTTGCAAAGATTGGGGACCCAAAATATAGTCCAAAATTTGTAGTAAACATTTCTATGAAAATTTATTAATAAAAATGAAACAGCGAACTTATCTTTTCCCTCATGCTTTTTCAAGGCTGGTACGTAATATATATAAAAAGTATGAAAGTCTGTTTAAGACTCTGAGAAAGTTTGTCATACCTACTTTGTATTATAATCTACCTTCCAAACAAATATAGAAATAACCAATCAAAATATTTAAATATTGGGTAGTATTACTTTTATATAGGGTGTAACAAAGAGTAAGGACCAAACTTTAGCTTCGGTCAAAGAACACAGGAAAATATGAAAATTTAAAACAAATAAATAAAACGAAATTATCAATAGACTGGGTAATGAATGAATGACTGTTGTCATTTGCTTATTATCATAGAACCGAGGAAAAATGCATTTGTAAGACCTACCTATCACATCTAAGAGGCGTTGTCCGCTGCGATGACGTCGCGGGTCGTTGAACTCCACGGTCAACGACCCACGACGAAGGTGTTCTGTGTTTTAAAGGAGTTGTTAAGAGGTACGTAGGTCTTTTTAGTTTATTTTACCTGAAAACAAGCTCAACATTTAGTTTACTTTTTTTTCGAAACTATTCGGGAATTTTTCTTCGGTTCTATAATCAAGTCGGAACCCACCCATGAAAGTTTAGTGCTTTCTTTTTGTTACAACCTGTATATTATTTATAATTAATAATTATGATTCAATATTCTTCCATACCATAATATAGATTTAATTTGAGAAAATTAAATCTTAGAATGTAAAAGAAATGCAATCCAGTATAAAAATAATAAATTTTATTTAACTAAAGACTATGTGATTTGATTGAGAACATATTGAAATAATCGTCTTAAAGACTGATCATACATACTTATTAATTATAACAGAATATAAATATTTGGATTAGTAGGCAGGAATGTTGGTAATATTGTGGTGTAAAAGTGTCATTTAATTTTGTTGTATTTGCACTTTTTTCTTTTTAGCTGCATAATAATTTTAAAAGTGCCATTAAATTTCGTATTAAAGGTTACCTTAGCAATATCTAAACCGTAAGATTTAATTTATTAGGAGAAATGTGATTTCGAAGTCTGTTGGCTAAGCCTGGTTAACGTGTAAGAATTTAATTCCCTAATAAAAATGTTATTTAATTTCTATGAACATAAAACTATTGATATTATTTTTCTATATTCTAGTGTTAAAAATTATTTCTACTCGTATCGTAATAAGTGCCTATACCTACATAACAAAACAAAATTGATAGGTACCTAACTAAACGTTGTTTCCTTTCTAGGCTTAGTTAAATTAAATGTTTACCTATTCCCACATTCGTACCTAATTTAAGTACCTACTTATATATTTATTTACTAGAAAACTAATAACTTTACTCGAACTGGAACGATTAAACTTAACCAAATACACAAAAAAGTTAAAAGTTTGCTTTAAATCCTAACAGAACAGGATCAATAGGTTGTAAGTGCGCAAGTAATAAAATAAGACCTACCGGACCGAGGAATACCTGCAGGCTGTAACAAAAAGTAAGGACCTAAACACACCAGTACTTAAAACATTCACTACAAAGGTCAACCAAGGTTTGGTGGAATTTCCTGTTCTGAATTTGAACACCCAAATTTATGAACTGGAAAATCGCAAATCCAATCCACCAACAGAGACATGAAATAAGAAACCTAAAATCGGGGTAATAAAATTGCATGGCAACACTTTCCCCCCACCACCTTGCAATCTTTGGTCTTGCTCATCGGCATGCTTGCCAAACATCTGGTTATATTTAATCTGTGGCGTGTTCTATAGCATACTCTTTCTACGACCGTGCCTTACCGTAATCGGTAATCGCCCTCCTGTTAGCAGTGACATTGACACATGTCAAAGTCACCAATATACTGGCTTTGTGTAGCGAGCGACTGTATTGCTTATTGTGTTGTCTTATTAAAATTAGATAAATCAATTTGATTCAAAATTTAGTATCTTTTTTCTACTTTCTTAGAACCGATCATATTATTATCTTTGAAGTTTACGACACTCCTTACTGACACTGGCAGAGTCGTAGCGAAAAGCAAGCGGCGCCATTAAGAAAGAAGTTGAACTTGAAGTTGACTGCTGGCTGCTACGGCTGGCTGACTAGTCGTTCGGGTTCGGGTTCGGACGTAGTCTTAGCAAGTATTTACAAAACAAATTAATACTTCATTTTAATTTTGTTAGCAAGGGTCTACTAGTGGTTGGTACAACCAGGTAACAAACAACATATGCGTCTCCGTGGTTTTGGTATGTATGTAAATAACATTTTTATTTAGAAAGAAAATGACAATCAATTAGAAACAAATTGGAACTACTATTTGAGCTAACTGCAGACTGTTGCAAACAATCTACAGGTAGCTCAACTGATCCATATCAATACCAGTCGGAAGCGTCCCCAAGACGCTGACTGCATTGCCCCGCTGTATGGGAATGCTGATGCGCTGCGCCAGATACTCACCAGCTCTCGGGTCATCAGCTCACGCATCGCTTCGGTTAGACGCTCACATAATTTTACCTGAAGAGCCTCGGCACCACACGGACCTAGGGTCTCGACTCTAAGGGGAATGTGTAGGCTTTGGCGAGACTTGCATATTTGCGCCTCTTGAGTGAGATACTCGGCCAAGTCTGCCGCCGCACCCACCCTCACGGTTGTCCTCGAACGATTGTAAGGCGCAAGTGTGTCGACGCATGGTAGCGTCCCACACAATGGGCCTCCCCAACTGATTATCATACCGTCAGGCCTCTTGCCATCGTCATGCAACAGACCATTCCGTTCGAGAATAGCGGTATGTTAGCAGTGACAAAGGCCCTCGGGATGATGTCGTTAAGGTTGCCGTGGCGAGATATCTGACCGGTGGCCCTTGTATACTACGATATTCCATGATGACCAAGCTGTTTGAGAGCAGTACGGCACTGGCATTGATGAGGTGCAACACCTTGCACCCTACCGAAGACATGTTGCGATAGGGAAAGTTACAGGATCCAATAAGGTACCAGTGTTATATGAAGGAAATGCTTGCAACCAATGTCCTGACTCCCATTTAGAAACGGCTAAGAGGCGGACACGATCCACAGAGCTGGAGCACGTTTGTAATGAACAATTCTGTGTCAACTTACACAGATGGCTGTCCCATTGACGTTGGGACAAAAGTGATGCGTATGTACTGTTTTCAGGTTCCTCTAATTTGTCTACCTACTGTTGCAATTGCAAATAATATAAACATGGCTTGAATATGTATTTCATATTCTATTGCTGCACTGCGACGCAGGAGGTTGTGGGTTCGATTCCCGCCTCGGAACAAATTTGTGTACGATCTGCAGAAATTTGTTTCGTTGGTCTGGGTGTTTTCTATGTATAATAAAAAATATCTATCTATGTAGTGTATTGTATTAAGTATATCAGTTATCTAGTACCTATAACACAAGCTCTGCTTAGCTTGGGGCTGGATAATGCTGTGAATTGTTCAACATTATTTATTTATTTATTTATTAGCAATTTTGTTTCAGGATTTCATAAAAAGTACTATACTCTACCCCCTGCAATGAAGATACACAAATCGTGTGCAAAAGAAAATGCAAGACAAAAGCGTGAAAGGAAACAGGATTTCGCAAAATCGCGTCAGCAGATCCCTACACTAGTTTTGCCCACTTTAGCTATTATATTCCTGTGTATATACCTATATGTGTACATGAACACCAGGCCAAGGTCTATGGAGTAGGCATAAATTTTAAGTTTAAAGTAGGTACATTTGTATCGTAATTATTTTGTTTGTAGTTTGTGGAACCAGATCCAAGTCTTGCAATTGATCAATACTACATCAGTTCTGAAGTAGTATAAGGTTGTGATTGGTTCATCAAAACTAAACACTAATTGAACTAAATATTATTATAATTTTAAGTTGGAATATTGTTTATACTTTGCAAGTACTCATTATACTTAATGTAACTATACCTACATTCCAGGCAGCTATATCATTATTTCCTTTAAATCATTATTTCCTTTGCATTTTAAATGTAAATTTCTTAAAATATTCAGTATTTTTATATTAATTGTATTTACAAAATAATTGAGACTGGAAAGTTATTTCTTGTTTCTTTATAAGTATGGATAATGTTGCTTCAGGATGTAAGTAGATTAGTAGATGATCTTTATACTGGTTATAACAGTAATAATAAATTATCTTTGATCTCTGAATATAGTGTAAAAAGGGTTTCATTAATTTTAACAGGTACCTATTAAGTATAAAATTACAGGATAACATCACCAATCTAAGTAAAAAAAGGGGAGATGAGGTACTAGCTTCTCAAAAGCGGAAGGCTCAAATTAGGTGCAATTAGGTCCACCCACCTCAGTCATAGACCAGCGTCTGTGTTACACTAGCCACAACATATTTTAGTGAGATTTTTTGACATAAAAAAACTATAGCAGTGTCCTCGTATTTGTTCATATAATTATAGCACAAGATTTGAAATGTTACTGTGAGTGAGTATTAGTGTGTAGTTTTAATTTAAAACAGGCCAGTTGTTGAGTAAATGCTGGGAGAATGCACCATATCTACAGAATTTACTTAGATCTATAGATAACATTTATGGATCTTACTAATTTTTTCATTTTTCATCACAAAAAACAAACAGTATTAATTTTATTATTTACTTGGGTATTTATTTTAACAAAAATTGAAACAGGTTGTTTAGGTATTTGAAAAAGATTTCTTTCCAAATATATTCTATAAATAACATTTTGGTTTACCAAATCTATACTATCACAGTCTTGCCTAAAAATATGTCTTTGCTAAAAATACAAAGAAGTAACTACATACCTAAGTACCTTTAGTAGATCATAAAATCAAAGTACCTATATACCTACTTATACAAAAAAAGGAATCAAACATTATGTTATAGAAAGCGACCAAAGCTACCCACCTTCAAACTGATTCAAATATATGTTCACACTATGCTCGTAAAACGCTCTATAAATGTCATTTATCTTTAACCAAGAGCCAAGTGATTTTATCCCAGTTAGTTGGGAAAGGTGAAGGTACCAAATTCAAACAAATCAAATGGCCTCCTGGGTCAAGATTTCCACACATGTTTTGCGGTTTAAATATGTGTGAAAAGAAGAACCTACTGAACTACAAACAAAATTATAAATTGAGTACCCTTAAAAAGATGGTACGTCCAAACTCCATCCTTAGAGTGTAACCATATAAAAAATTGCTTTAAAAATTCGTTCAGGGGCAATATGCACAATTATTAGGTAGGGTTGGTAGTTGTACCAGACAGCTACATAGAACCATCGAAAGTTTTCGAATATATATAGTAGAAACAAATTAGATTTATTATTAATTATTAAGCCAATTTCACACTGTTGCAAACAATCTACGCTGTATGGCAATGCTGATACGCCAGATACCTAGGTACTTACGAGCTCTCGGGGTCACGCGTCGCTTCGACCAGACGCTCAGATATTTTTTAAAAAATACTTGGCTATTTTGACTTGACTTCAATTATATGTAGGTAGGGAGGAGAATCATAGAACCTCTGAAGTTTTTTTTCGCTTGTCGACGCCCGATCATCGAACTGGTGAGAATTAAAACTTGATTGTTTTATCATACATATGTACTGTTAATATAATGCAGTAAACTAAGATAGAATAAGGTAGGCTATGGGAAATCTAAATCTGCGTACATACTGTTTTTTGGACTCACTCATACCCTACTCTATTCTATTTAATAATGCTAATGAATTATTGATTAAACAATTAAGATTAAATTCTCACTAGTTCGAAGGTAGGTGTTTGAACAAGTGAAAAAAAATTTCAGCTGCCTGATGATGGAACTCCCTACCTACCTATAATTGAAGTCAAGTCAAGGTTGCAAAGTATTTCTTAAATTTTTATATATTATTTATTCATATTACTGCCCGAATACGAATTAACATAGCATTTTTATATAATAAACTGTAAAGATGGAGTTTGGAAGTACGAGTATGCCATCTGCTTATACATTTTTTTTTGTTTATTTGAGATACGTACTTTTCTTTGTTGTAGGACGTGAGTGAATTTCGATACTTTACCAAGAAGATCCGTAGAATGAGATCTTTGAAACACAATTGTGGAATAAAAAATGAATGCCACGAAACACTTATCTAACCACACAGGTACAAATACGTAACTTTTACTATTTATTTGCAGAAAGTGTGCAAAGTCCCTAAATACAGCTTTGTCCTCGCGCACAAAGCTGTCTTCGTCTTGAGGGTGATTAAAAATCCCTCTCGCACTCAGGATTCTAGTAATCCCTCGCTTCGCTCGTGAGTTATTCTAGAATCCGAGCGCACCTGCGGTTCAGATTCAATGACGCCTGTGACGTAAATCACAGCTTTGTGCCCTAGGTGCATAATCTACTATTACATGTGTTATATAAAAGTTTCCAACAGTTTTATATGCATTTCAAGCATTTTCAGAACAATCCAATAAAAATCCATCATAACATCGTCATTAAGTACGTACGAACTACTCAATAGTTTATGGCGTTACATCAACAGGCGTTACAGTATTCATGTAAGTACCTATATCTACTAATAGTAAGTATATCACTAATTCAAAAAGTGTTCAAGAGATCTAAACTCTGGAATATAAACCTCGTATAGATATTGAAAATTCAAGCCACAAACTTAATTAATTTTATATTAAGTACTATTATTCAGAGTTCGTTTCTGCCGGCACTGCTGTACCATCCAGCCCACGGCCCAGGCCGATGCCAGCAGCATGAAAAGCCCGCTGATGGAGTAGTACTGGCTCTGGATTGGCATTTCCAGCGTTTGTATGAGCACTAGGGTCAGGACAGCTTGGAGACCTGTGCCGACGAGCGTGTTAACTCCGAAGATAAGTCCGAAACAGCTTTCGTCGCTTAGTTGGCTGGCGATTTTTGAGCTGGAAAAGATTTTTTTAAGCTTAGATTCAGCCGGGAACACTTTGAGGAAACTCTTTGATAGGTTCATTTATATAATGCTGGACAATTTACACAGCATCTAACCCGAAGCTAAGCAGAGCAGTGCGGGTTAAGGAGTACTAGATAACTGATATAAAAATCCATTACATATATTTTTATAACATAGGTACCTACCTACAGTGTCCGCCAAGTTAGCAGCCCCGCCATGGAATTTGGTGGTTTCAACTATGCCAATAAATGTATCATAAAATAGTGATCCCGATGCTCTAAGTAAAGTAAATAGTGCCCCAGTGGCTGCTATCTTGACGTCAAGCTGGCAGCCCCGCTGATTTCGACGAATCTATAGCGAGATATGAATCATGAACTATGCCAATCACCATTTCATGACATATTTATTGACATAGATGAAACCCAACTGAAATGGCGGAGCTGCTAACTTGACGGACACGTACCTACCTACATAGAAAACACCCGGAACAAATATCATCAGATCGTACAAACATTTGTCCAGAGGCGGGAATCGAACCCGCGATGCAGGCGGACATTCACTCGCCCGCTACGCCGCCATAAAGGTTGTCATACACTTTAAGCATTACTTTTGTAGATTGTTCGAAAAACGGCCGGTTGTTTTAATAGGATCAAAAAGGTCACTCACCTAGCCAGAGTGATGGTATAATGAAACAGCATGCCCATCACGATATACCCGGCGTAAGACACGAACACGTTGGGTACATAGGCCCCCACGAACACGGCCAGACCTTGGACCGCCGCTACGGGCGCTGGCAAGGCAGACCGGGTGCACCGAGAGGCTAGGAATGCGCCGCCTGCGCCGAGTAGAGTCTGCACCGCCTCCACTGCACCGTTGTATGCCACCTATAACAAACAAATGAATAATTTTTATCATTTTTTTATTTGTTCTGTTTTTTTGGGAGGGTTGGGGGTTGAGGATTTTAGGGGCTCGAGCCAAATCTCACCCAATCACGGCAATCACACATGGGGGAGAGGCAAATATCATGTTTTTTTTTCCACGAATTTTAGCAGTTCCTACCTATTTTGTTCGTTTCGTGTTGCCGCAGGATTCCAATTTGTAATAGAAAATATCCAACTATCATTGCAGTTTTGGATAGTGTTAATTAGATAATTTCGTTTATGAATTTATTAAAATCAGTTTTTTAGTTTACTCAGTTTCGTGGCTGCAAAGAGGATCAGACAAACCGTGAAAAAACATATCTGCAGGGGTATTTTGATTCGTCGGAAAGACCGTCGGATTCGATATAGGAAGCTTTTTACGAAGAAAAACGTTTCCGACCGATATCGAATCCGACGGCCTTTCCGACGAATCAAAATACCCCTGCAGATGTGTAGGTATAATTATGAGTAAGTATCTAACTATACTTTATCCATCGAGCTTGTAGATTTTTCGTAAACAAACGTAATCAGCTGATTTTTAGGGTTATCACCATGAAATGACACAGGCCTAACGTAATTCCAATGATTTCACCCATAGATTCCGTTAGATTTGTTACTTTTTTCAATCTTTACTTCATATCTTTGCAATATCTAGTTGTAGCAATTTACAAATCGTCATTATTTGGTCAAAAACGAAGATTCAAATGACCAGATATTTTTATCTTTTGTTAAAGTGCCAACCCTAACGAATCTTAGTTTTGACGTCATGGGATGCAAACAATTGGTATCTTTTGAACTATGCTTCCCAATTTAGGATAGCACTATGACCATACTTATTTCCTATAAAGAGCAGTATTTTATTTTTAGCCGGATTATTGAAGAACGAATGGAACGTAAACTCAACACTGAGCGAGTGCTGCCAGCTGGTCTTAGCTACCCTATTGAGTGTAGTTTTAGGGCGCTTTAGGGTGTGTTCCCATTTTTTTTAGTGACGATAGATAGCCGTGCAGTTTAAAGCATCGTGCTACTACTGCATTTTTTTTCAATTTTATTTTTAACCTGAATCCTGAGTAAATTGTTCTTCAGTAAATTGTTGCAATGAGAGAAAAAATATGAAGTACTTTTAGTTTTTTAATATTAAATATAAAATAATATGATATATAAATATAATTGAAATCCTTAAAATGGCTAAACAAAAAAATCTAAATATTATCATTGACCCAGGAAGAATCTAAGAAATCAATGATGCTTAGAAAATATGGTCAATGTAAAGACATAAAATTAAGAACGTCTATTTACTAATGGGGCTGGGCCTGAAACGCCTTCCTTCCAATGGAACCTCATTGACAAATAATAATCTAGCTAATCTAAATCTTCCACACTATTGATTTATGAATTGAACTCTACCAGTAAAAATCGTTTCATTTTTACATTTACAAGATTATTTCTTGGATTTTGTTTTTTTTTATTTAACAATGATTTGAACAATGCTTTCTTCAAGACAGAAGGGTGAGACTTGAGAATTTTCAGCAAAACCAGTGTAAAATTACAAAAATATGTAAATCTACGTACGTAAAATTATGTGTGTAAAAGTATGCGGATAATAATGTAGCCACTGCTGTCACTGCACCCTGCTTGGGCACCATTGTGCATACTGTACCTAGATACTAATGCCACAGTATAAATAATAATATACAGTAGGCCTTTGATATCGCGGAACCTGCCGACAAGTGACGCGACCAGGTAATCAGGCCAGGGTTGTCACCATGCTAGCACAATGCTAGTGTTAAATGAAAACTTTTAATTATTTATTATAAGGAAACATCATCATAAATAAAACATGATTTTATTTTTGGTGATTTTTCAAATGCCTCGCCCCTTGCCCCCCGCACGATTGCCCTGTCTAAATGCCTTCGTCGAACAACTGTATGCATAAGTTGGCTGTACTTACAAATCTACAGAATTATTACAATAAAATTTGAATGAATGAACGAATGATAACATAACTTTATTTTCCCCGTTTTTCTGACAGAGTGGGTAACACTACCCACGATCGCCATTTTATTTCCTCACCACTTGACTTTCTTGCTTTGTTTTGGTTAGTTCAAGTAATTCTCTCCTTTTGTGCTCTCTGCTTACGTTACGTTGTTTTCGTTGAGTTTATCGTCGTTTCTTGAGTTTTTGTTATTGTTGAGTGTTACTGTTGAGTTTTTGTTGTTTGTTACGTTTGTTGTTTTGATACAATGAGCAATGAACCTGGCCCGAGTTCGTTGAAGCTCTTTGCTTCGTCCAAGAAGAAGCGTCAAAAGAAAACGCCTCTCAGTTCTGCAGAGAAGCTCACGATTATTAATATTTTTAAACTGGTGGAAGAAACTTGGCCTCGAGACCAATTTCCCTATAAGCAGGAGATGGTGAAAAGGACTGCCGATACCGCTGGAGTTGGCGTCAGTACGGTGTGGAAAGTCCTGAAAGGCTATTCTACTGAGCATCGCGTTCAGTCACCAGCACCTCTACCTCCAAGAGTAGCCAAAATTGACAAACTCTTGGACTTTGAACTAAGTGCCATACGAAGAAAAGTGCATGAATTCTTCTTCAGAAATGAAATCCCCACACTAAACAAAGTGTTAAATTCGGTTAACGAAGATGATGACCTACCAAATTTCAAAAGGAGTACATTTGCAAAGCTTTTAGCAAAGCTAAAAATAAAACACCTGAAAAGATCACGTAACAGCAGTCTCATTGAAAAACATGAAATAGTAAGGTAGAGGCGCAATTATTTGCTAAAAATTGCCAAAATGAGATAAGAAGGGCGCAAGATATATTATACAGATGAAACATGATTAAACGAAGGTAATTTACTCTTTGTTTATTATCCTTTTTAGTAAATAATTATATTAAATATCAAACATGTAGTCGTTAAACTGAACTGAACTGAACTTTTGTATGTTATGTTAACATTGTTTCTTGTTTTTGTAGGTCATACGAAAACGAAGGTGTGGCAAGACATGACAATACAGTCAACAAGGCAGGCACACCTGGAAGGCCTTTCTACAGGACTCAAAGGGCCTTCTGGAAAAGGAAAACACCTTATAATAGTACATATTGGTATGTTATCTGTTGTATTTTCATGAATCAGGATAATTTATTTAAACAATAGCATCAACATATCAAAGAAGTAGCACCATGGTCAAGTATGAATATGTATAGATTGAGTATTATTATTGCATCTTGTAATATCATTGATATTTTTATGGGTGGTGATGCAATAAGGTCGGTTTTCACCAATAGATAATCGGACAATTAGGCAGCTTTCAGTTAAATGTATCAAAACTTGTGTCAATAACATCAAATCAACTGTTTAAAGTTTAATATTTGTTTTTTTTTCTAGGAAACGAAGATGGATTTTTGAATGGTGGAAAGTTAATATTCGAAAGCAAAAGTGGTGATGGAGATTATCACAAAGAAATGAACGCAGAAGTATTTGAAAAGTGGTTCAAAAAAATTATAGATTTAATTGAGCCAGAATCAGTTATAGTAATGGACAATGCTCCCTATCACTCTCGTCGCCTGGAACGAGTACCAAACATGCAATGGAAAAAAGCTGACATCCAAGATTGGTTAAATAGCAAGGGTATCTCGTTCCAGGACACTATGATAAAAAGGGAGCTTATCGATTTGATAAAACCAATAAAACATAATAACATGGCCTATGCCACCGACACATTCGCAAAAGAAAAAAATATTGAAGTCTTGCGATTGCCCCCCTATCACTGTGAATTATATCCAATAGAAATGATATGGGGGCAAGTCAAAGGCCATGTTGCGGATAAAAATAAAACATTTAAAATGCATGAATTGAAGATTTTATTAGAAGAATCTATGAATTTGATAACACCTGCAGCATGGCAAAAATGCATAGACCATGTTATACAAGAAGAGAAAAAAATGAGGGAACTGGATGGTATTACAGATAATGTAATTGATCAATTTATCATCCAGGTGTCCGGAGATACATCAAGTAGCTCAGATTCTGACAGTGATGATGATAATTGATTGTTGTCTATCAATAATGTCCCAGAAGAGAAACACATGTATACTAAAGATTGAAAATATAAAATGATGATAATTAAATTAACTAATGATAATGTCCCAGAAGAGAGACACATGTAAACTAAAGAGTAAAGACATAAAATGATGATAACTAAATTAACTAATGATGCAACAATAAATTATTCCTATAATTTGCATTTATAGTCTTATTTAATCTCCTTTACCTTGTATTTCCTTTTTAAGGATAGGTAACAATAAAAAGTAGTACTGATTTCACAAGACTACCTTATTTACTTATGCCAACTATTATTCACATTAAATATCACTACCCAGAGACATCTATCAAAGCTCAAAATATGCCATATGCTTATAGCTTGGTAGGTTATGTACTAATTTGTTCAATTTTAGTTAGGTATGTCATAGGTTTTATAATTATTTCTTTCTTTGCGTCAGTTAGAAATCAAATAAGACCTAAATTATGTATATCCTAAATACGCAAACGAAGCCGCAGGCAAGAGCCAACCACATTATTAAAAATGTTTTTCACCCCTGCATCAGCTGATTGAACTGTCAGTGGCTTTGTTATTGAAAATTCTACAAGCTCGATGGATAGAGTATAGTCTTTGCTTTCACCACATCTACATAAACTAATATTATAAAGAGGAAAGATTTGATTGTTTGTTTGTATTGAATAGGCTCCGAAACGACCGATATGAAAAATTCATTAGAAGCCCACATTATTCCTGATGAATATAGGCAACTTTTGAAAACGGGTAGTAAGAATGCAGCTAGTTACTAATAAAACGCATTATACGCGAGACGCATTGGCGCACTGGTCCCTCATTATTTTATCCTCTTGCGTCTGTTTCCAAAGTAGGTAGGTAGTTTGTGGAGCTACGCTACAGGTGGTACTAATTTGCACATAGATCGCCGTCACAGCTGCGTACCTACAGCGCCGACCACGCCAGCACTTTGCTACTAAACTAAGTAACGTGGTGGATGTGTACAAACTCACATCCGCACTGGTGTCTTCCTGTATCTGCTTCCACAGTAGCTGCACGTAGGTCTGCGCTTGCACAAAGAGCGCCATCGAGGCTGCGTACAGCGCCGACCACGCCAGCACTTTGGTACTAAACTAAGTAACGTCATGGATGTGTACAAACTCACATCCGCACTGGTGTCTTCCTGTATCTGCTTCCACAGTAGCTGCACGTAGGTCTGCGCTTGCACAAAGAGCGCCATCGAGGCTGCGTACAGCGCCGACCACGCCAGCACTTTGGTACTAAACGAAGTAACGTGGGGGATGTGTACAAACTCACATCCGCACTGGTGTCCTCTTGTATCTGCTTCCACAGTAGCTGCACGTAGGTCTGCGCTTGCACAAAGAGCGCCATCGAGGCTGCGTACAGCGCCGACCACGACAGCACTTTGGTACTAAACGAAGTAACGTGGGGGATGTGTACAAACTCACATCCGCACTGGTGTCCTCCTGTATCTGCTTCCACAGTAGCTGCACGTAGGTCTGCGCTTGCACAAAGAGCGCCATCGAGGCTGCGTACAGCGCCGACCACGCCAGCACTTTGGTACTAAACGAAGTAACGTGGGGGATGTGTACAAACTCACATCCGCACTGGTGTCCTCTTGTATCTGCTTCCACAGTAGCTGCACGTAGGTCTGCGCTTGCACAAAGAGCGCCATCGAGGCTGCGTACAGCGCCGACCACGACAGCACTTTGGTACTAAACGAAGTAACGTGGGGGATGTGTACAAACTCACATCCGCACTGGTGTCCTCCTGTATCTGCTTCCACAGTAGCTGCACGTAGGTCTGCGCTTGCACAAAGAGCGCCATCGAGGCTGCGTACAGCGCCGACCACGCCAGCACTTTGGTACTAAACGAAGTAACGTGGGGGATGTGTACAAACTCACATCCGCACTGGTGTCCTCCTGTATCTGCTTCCACAGTAGCTGCACGTAGGTCTGCGCTTGCACAAAGAGCGCCATCGAGGCTGCGTACAGCGCCGACCACACCAGCACTTTGGTACTAAACGAAGTAACGTGGGGGATGTGTACAAACTCACATCCGCACTGGTGTCCTCCTGTATCTGCTTCCACAGTAGCTGCACGTAGGTCTGCGCTTGCACAAAGAGCGCCATCGAGGCTGCGTACAGCGCCGACCACGCCAGCACTTTGGTACTAAACGAAGTAACGTGGGGGATGTGTACAAACTCACATCCGCACTGGTGTCCTCCTGTATCTGCTTCCACAGTAGCTGCACGTAGGTCTGCGCTTGCACAAAGAGCGCCATCGAGGCTGCGTACAGCGCCGACCACGCCAGCACTTTGGTACTAAACGAAGTAACGTGGGGGATGTGTACAAACTCACATCCGCACTGGTGTCCTCCTGTATCTGCTTCCACAGTAGCTGCACGTAGGTCTGCGCTTGCACAAAGAGCGCCATCGAGGCTGCGTACAGCGCCGACCACGCCAGCACTTTGGTACTAAACGAAGTAACGTGGGGGATGTGTACAAACTCACATCCGCACTGGTGTCCTCCTGTATCTGCTTCCACAGTAGCTGCACGTAGGTCTGCGCTTGCACAAAGAGCGCCATCGAGGCTGCGTACAGCGCCGACCACGCCAGCACTTTGGTACTAAACGAAGTAACGTGGGGGATGTGTACAAACTCACATCCGCACTGGTGTCCTCCTGTATCTGCTTCCACAGTAGCTGCACGTAGGTCTGCGCTTGCACAAAGAGCGCCATCGAGGCTGCGTACAGCGCCGACCACGCCAGCACTTTGGTACTAAACGAAGTAACGTGGGGGATGTGTACAAACTCACATCCGCACTGGTGTCCTCTTGTATCTGCTTCCACAGTAGCTGCACGTAGGTCTGCGCTTGCACAAAGAGCGCCATCGAGGCTGCGTACAGCGCCGACCACGCCAGCACTTTGGGGCGGGAGTAGGCAGACCATGCGTGTCGACTTAGTAGAGTCGCCGCTTCTGCGATGTTCGAGCGGAGCGGTTGCTGGAAACAGAAGTTAAATTAGGTATAACTAGTATAGGTATTAGATAGATCCAGCTTTATTACATACCTACTAGCGACCCGCCCCGGCTTCGCACGGGTGCAATGCTGATACTAAATATACTACAGAATCGGCCCCCGGCCGGTACCGCTGCAACTGCATATGTCCCTGCGTTTTAAATCTGTGATATCTTCGAAAATATTCATTAAAATTATATGCTGTAAAGGGCCATATTGATCTATATTATATGCACATTGTATTTAAGGTACTTAATTGGATAAGGATTAATGCTTTATTTCTTATAATCGCTTCGTAAATAAGCCATTTAAAAGTGTTATTGTGAGAGATGACAAGTGACGTATACTCTCGCGGACTTTTTTATAGACCTTTTTAAGGTGTTCAATACTGTAATACATTATTTTAATCTCGTAGGGTTTAGCCAGCGTTTGCAATGTAAGCGCAAAAGAATGTGTTTATTTACGACATCACATTAGAAACCTCTAAAATTATTAGTATTTCTCTACTTTATTATGCATGTATTATACGTATAAACCTTCCTCTTGAATCACTCTATCTATTAAAAAAACCGCATCAAAATCCGTTGCGTAGTTTTAAAGATCTAAGCATACATAGGGACAGACAGACAGACAGACAGACAGCGAGAGCGGCTTTGTTTTATACTATGTAAAGACTAGCTGCGCCCCTCGGCTTCGCCCGCGTGGAAATTACAGAAATTTATTGCACACCCCCTAGGGGTAGTTTTGTTAAACAAAAAATACGTGTTTCATTATTTACTGTTTAGTTTATTTATAAAGAGTTTTGAGTGAATCGAATCGAACCAAGGAATTATAATTTTCCATAGAAACTTTACCACCCTTTTTAACCCCCTTAGTGGTTAATTTTTGAAAATTAGAGTAGCCTATGTTTTATTCTAGAACCTAAACTATCTAAACACCAAATTTCATCTAAACGGAGATACGTGGTAAAAAACATTCACATTTATAATATTAGTAGGAATTGTAGGATTGGTTGCTGCCCAAAAAAGTTGCTAAAAAATATCACATGATTAATAAACGACCCTTTACCTTGGGGCTAGCTAGATGATTCTGTGTGGATTAAAAAACAAGTAAAGCCTTTATTTCCAATTTCTTTACAATTTGTATAATCACTCACTATAGTTTAAACATTTTATTTTAGAAATATATTGACTTATTTAAACGTATCTTTTTAATTGGACACCCAAGATTAGGTTTAGGCCTCCTCCATGCTGTTCCATTTGCTGCGATCTTTCGCCAGACGGGTCCATGTCGTCGTTGTGGCATGTCATCTGTGTGGATTGCCCAGAATTATTTATTTTTAAAGTACCTCATTCTCGACCCTAGCAGTCTGCTTGTCCATGGGCATGCTGGGCGGAGAGCTCCGCCGGTGGAAGTAGATCCCGTACTGCATCGAAGGAAGCGCGAACGCGCACATTGTCGCCAAGATCTGAGCTGGAAACACCGAACAACCATTACCTAACCATCAGCTTCCAGCTGTATAAATGTCACTCTCTATTATGGAGTTCTAAGAAGATCAACCGATGTCGCCGTGGTAGGTAAAGATAAATATTGGTTAATTATAGGTATTATTAACAATTTTACAAGATAGCCTAGCTAGTTATATTAATTGGTAGGTTCCAATAGGGAATCCAATCCCGCAAGCCTGCGGGATCGAGGACATCAATCCCGCAGATCCGCGGGATTTGTAGAACTGGAAAAAAATTATATTTTTTTCTCTTTTTCAACGTCCTATGTGCAAATGCGTGGACTCTATTGGTATCTCCTGTCGTAACTTTCGGTTAAACGACCAAAAAAACTGAAATGTGAAAAAAATAACGAATTACAATTCGTTATAAGTACTCCCTCCATCCACGTATTTATTTTCTTTTTGACAGCTTGAGTCACAATCAACACAAGTCAAGTAAAGTTTGGGGTTGATGACCGCAAACATTATAAATAGTATGGATTACGCCCCCGGGATTCCGGGATAAGAAAAAAATATTATAATTAATGCGGTAACTATCCGTTTTCAATAACTTAAATACATTTTATAATGCATTCAAAATCAAAAACTCTTTATTTCCATAAATACAATAAATGTACACTTAGAAAAGGTCAAATTATAAAACTATAGGTACACTGACACGGAAATAAAGTGATATTTTTGATTTCTGTCGCTTCGGTATGTAGACTAAAGTAAAGAAGCGACGAAGAAACCTTTAGCCTGTTAGTTGTTATTTTTCGAGTTGGAGCAAAACCCGTCCCAAGCTTTTTTATCTTCTAGATAATCTGATATTTTATAGTAAGCCTTTTTGCACAGCAAGGTTTTGACAATTTGTTTGAATTTATCATTACATACAGACAAGGCGCTCTCATTAGAGGAGACTATGTCTACTGGATGCTAAAAGCTGATGATTCTATTTTACGAATTTTGTGAAAACTTACAGCTATGGTTTTACAATTAGGTCTTTGCTTAAAATAACATGCATGATATGCTACTGAGGGCTAATTACAAGTTTCCTCGTATGAGGGCTAATTGATTGAAAGGAAGGACGATGATAATGATGATGACAGTTACCTATTCGGTATGTATAAGTGTAGTGCCTTTTGTAACAAAGATAGGATGTTGATTGATTTCCAGTGGACCTAATTGATGGTAATTGAATGGAAACGTCGTTCGTTTTACGTTGCATCTAAGGTAAACCTACTTCGGATATGTACCTACAGTACCTACCCAATAGAGAAGAATGACATTGCATTGTCATACATTGCGTAAATTATTGAAGTTGAAGGAATGCGTTTCAAACATATTACGCATTCGATGACGATGTGACGTAATTTTTCTCTATTCTACCCTAGACAATCCCCGTGCTAGGCCTACTGGTCTTTTGTCAGTAGTTTTGGCGTTGTCCATGGCCAAACATCTTCACAACATATACCTAATATTAGTAGAATTAGGATTGGTACCAATCTACCTAGTAGGTATTAGATTTTGGTGAAGATAGCATCGTTTTGCTTTTATTAGCTGACGCAATATACAAAACTGTTGCGATAAAATTAACTACGTAGGTGCTCTTTTATTGTCAGCAGATACGTGTGTATCTGCTTGTTCTTCATAATAACGTCACTCTAATGTGTATAAGAGTGACGTTTTATTATGAAGAAACAAACATACGAAGCGTAACATTTTTATTAAAAATTTAATTAGTAGTTCCTACGTTAGTTTTTCAGGGTGAATTAAACCGGGTGTTTGGTATTGCGACCTTTGGAATTTGACCTTTTCTAAGTGTACGTTTATTGTATTTATGGAAATCTTTGCAATTCCTATAACTTTAAAATTTACAAACTAATGTTAATAATAATTTTATTATTGTTTATCGGAAAGGACAAACTGTTGAACAATTTATTACTTCATAAGACCAACTATGTACCTACACAGTTTGAACAATATATGTTTCTTATTCTCTTGGGAGTATTAGAGTTCTTGATTCTTTAATCCAAAGATTTCTTTAATCCAGGATATAACCGTGCGATGCTGGTTGCGGTAAGCTGAAAACAGGGCGCTATGGCGCTCATTAGGGGAGGCCTATGTCCATCAGTGGACTATATAGGCTGATGATGATGATGATGATGATAACCGTGTGAGTCTACGGCTTGCGCGGAATACAGAAAACATATAAAAATAGCATCTTCCTACCTATTGTCCAGTAGAAGTGATGAACTTGGTTCAGAAGCTTATCAGCTACTGAACTAAGTAGGTACATCATGGACTTCCATGACTCAGAAGTAGGCGAACTTTTCAAGCCTAACAGCTGATAGGTAGGTACTTAATGACAAGGAGATGCCTAAATGGTAGGTCCCGGGGAAGAACCTAGGATACCTAAACTTTTGTTTCGATAACGCGCACAAGCCGCGGTTGAAATCTAGCTATCAGCACATTATAGGGATTTAGCCTTTAAAACTATTGAAATATACGTAGTTGATTTGTTAATCTTAGTAACAGTTTTTCAAATAAAAAGTTTATATAAATCAAACCGCCCCTTTGCGTAATAAATAAATAAATATAAATAAATAAATAATGCTGGACAATTCACACACGCTTGTGTTATGGGTTCTAGATAACTGATATACTTAATACAATACACTACATAGATAGATATTTTTATTATACATAGAAAACACCCAGACTAACCAAACAAATTTCTGCAGATCGTACACAAATTTGTTCCGAGGCGGGAATCGAACCCGCAACCTCCTGCGTCGCAGGCGGACCTTCAGCAGCCTGTAAGCTTGTAAATAATAAAACTAGTATTGACCTGTAAAAGTGATGTAGTTCAGCTGCCGATAGTCCATGAGTCCGAAGTGAGTCAGCAACTGAGCGCTGACACCAGACAGAAAGCGGCCCGTCAACGTTGCTATCCGCGTGTACGAGGAGACGATTGGATACTTTGCGGTGTCCACCTGCAAACAACGGCGGATTGTATTACTGTCGCGATTGCTTGTCTCGATTGCTGACAATAAACCGATTTATGTCAAGAAATAGGCGAATAATTATGTGATAGGTAGGTACCTAGTATAAAACAACTTAATCTTTTAAGAATCTTAAGTGATTTGATTAGGTAGGCGCGCCATGAACACATTTATGGTCTTTTATATGAGAAATTGAGTTTATTATTAAAATAAACCGTCGTTCCAGGGGGCGTTTCTTGGGGAAGGCCTATGTCTATATTGTCCATCCGTGGGCATCTCTAAGCCCAAATGCCATGTAATTATTCAAATTGAATTTTTGATCCAATTTGATTAATACTGATTAATCGTTTTCAGGATTGTCAGTTGATCAAAATAATACTGTCAATTGGTAAATCCACCGAAATAGATGAATTAAAAATTTAGGAGTTAATAAGTAACTTACTTTTGCGTAAATGTATGTATAATAAGCTATCTCCGTAGCGATATAAAGTCCGTAGAAGAACTGCGATGCCTGAAGCCACTCCAAGCTGCTTGTCCATAGTAGGATGGCGTACACTGCTATACCACTCAATCCTGGAAAACGCAGGGGTTATCAATATAAAATATCTATCATCAATCATCAATCACCATACGCAGGATTTACTAACGAAGCCAAACCAAACACGGGGATTGTTCTTTAAGGTAGAATATACAATACAATAATCATCGCATCGTCATACATTGCGTAAATTATTTATTAAAGTTGAAGGATTAATTTCAAATAATTTACGCATTCGATGACAAAGTGACGTAATTTTTCTCTATTCTACCCTAGACAAAAACCCCCGTGCTTGCCCTACTGGGTGTAAGCCTGCTCAAGTTTATAACTCCTTTATTAATTAAATTAATAAAATCAATCAAATTAACAATTCATGTGCTGTGCATCCATTGACACCTCAAGTCACGACATCTTTGACGACCTCCGTGGCGCAGCGGGCTAAGGTCCGCCTGCGACGCAGGAGGTTGCGGGTTCGATTCCCGCCTCGGAACAAATTTGAACATAAGCTACCCATAACACAAGCTCTGCTTAGCTTGGGGCTAGAATTGTCCAGCATTATTTATTTTTATTTTTATCTAGAACATTATAGATCACTTCTGCACGAGGCTTCGCAAGTTCGCACGCGTTGTTTCTATGGTCATGTTTATTTCTATGCCATGGGAACTGATTTATGAGATGAAAAGTAGCCCATGAGTTATTCCAGGTTACCTACATCTATTCAAAATTCAGCCCAATCCTTTCAGTAAATTTTGCGTGAAGAAGTAACATCCATCCATGCAAACTTCCGCTATGTACCTTTAGCAGTGTGATGTGATTTCTACAACGATATGAGCAGCGTTATAAGATAAACCGTTCATACAAAGATAGGTATGAACGGTTTATCTTATAACTAGCTGCTGCCCGCGGCTTCGCTTGCGTAGTTCCCGTTCCCGTGGTAATTTCGGGATAAAACATAGCCTATGTCCGTCTCCTGGTTCTAAGCTGCCTCCCCACCAATTTTCAGCCAAATCGGTTCAGCCGTTCTTGAGTTATAAATAGTGTAACTAACACGACTTTCTTTTATATATATAGATAAACCGTTCATACCTATCTTTGTAGAAATCACATCAATATCTACCAAAAAATAGTAGGTTTAAGTAGGTCCAATTTTAAATGTTAATTAATGTTAAGACTAGGCAGGTACTCTATTCATTGGGCACGCCTGTAAAAATAGAGTATACCTACATATTACATGTATGTACATTTGATGTTGAATAAAAAAATAAATAAATTTCACCGATGCAATTTAACGTGTTCATAAGTTAAGCTCAGTTTAGCGCTCTAACACTTTCATGGCCCAAGACGCAGATGTCCTCCTCCAGCCCCGTGTAGGGCGCTGTGCCCCTGCAGGTCGCAACGCCGAGGCTGTGCGGTGAATGTTTTAGATTAGATGATTTCAGCGCGTTTTACCGACATAAAGTCAATCCGGTTCGAGCGTTAAACCGAGAAGAGGTAGCATGCATGTCGCACAATAGGGAACCGAGATTTGGACTGGACTTGGTTTTGTTGATCTTTGTTCTGACAGCCTGGATAATTTTTTCTTCAAAACCTTACAGCTAGAGTTCACCGCCATAGGTGAGGCGGCTGATGATACAAATTATCGCGATAATATTGGCTTGTGGGTGGAGACAAATATGATCACTTTGCCTCACTCCGCCCTCAACAAAATACACATCTTAAGTGAGTGTACAAGATTATCTGCCTACTTACAAAGAAAGTCTGCGTTTAAACTTTTCTAATATGATAGTCATTAGAGCTACTAAAAATATAGATTGTGGAAAAAAATACAACAAAAAACTCTAGCCTTGAATGTATTCATGGTTATTAGCAATTGAATTTGAATAGTCACAATTTATAAGACTTGATTGTCTGGATATTATGCTCTTTGAGTATAAAAGATAAGAAGTTTTGATGTTTGTTTTATTATGGGCTTCTTATCTTAATTTTACCTAGGTAGGTAAATAAACACTTTCACACGTCTGGATTTTATGCTCTATGAGTATAAAAGATAAGAAGTATTGATGTTTGTTTAATTATTGGAATTTATCTCAATTTTACCAAGGTAGGTACAATAAACACTTTGATTAGATTAAATATGCATGATTTTTTAATGTTTTTTAAATTTATGTGAGGTTACTAAGTAGCTTTTTTATGTATTGATTTTTATAAGTTATATTATACTAAGTGTGCACATATGAAATTGTGTGAAGCTACACCCAACTTTACTGACGAAAAAATAGTAAAAATATCTATTTATTTATTTTTTGGTTTTATAGACTTACATTTTTTGACTAGGTAGTCACTGTGGACCCTTTGCAGAGAAAATAATATTTGAACTAAGTGGTGTACCATATTAAAATAAAAACAGTAATTCTTCTTTATTAACAGGCAATGGATAAGGAATACTATTAACCCCAAAAAATAATAGAATCACTTAAAAATAAGAATGAATTTACATTGTTTTTCTAGATAATTGTCAAAATTCTAAAACTAACACCTAATTTACCCATAACATTTATTATTTTAAGGTAGGTATTCTTTATTGTATTACCTTTCAAGCAATAAATCTATTAAGCTTCTACCCCAAATGGAACATTTTCTGAGCTCTTAAACAAAGGCACGCGCGACGTTTATGACTTTATTTGGGTTAATTCTTATTCTATGTGCTATTATTTTTTTGGGGTTACTTGTATTCCTTAGGCATTGCCTGTTATGAACAAGTATTACTGTTTATATTTTAACAAGGAACACCACTTGTTAATAACACTGTGTTTGTTGTTTGTACTATACAGCTGCTTTTAATTAGTTTCCAATGTGTAACTGAACTAGGTAATTGCAAGTTAATGTTATTCATGCCATCATATTGCAATCATTAGACATAGGATTTTATGTATGTGCATGTTTGCATAGGCAAATGCATAATTATAACTCTCTTATTACGACGTTAATGCATATTTTAGCTTTTTTTTACCAATCGCGCATATTTCGCGGCAAGAGGGATGGGAATGTTGAAACATTGATTTCCTCTACAAAGAAAGTGGCCGAGTGGTGAGGCCGTAAAACTAGAAAAAACTCGGATGGTCAATTTGACAGTTTTGAGGCCAGTGCAATTCAGTCAAGAAAGCTGGCATTTGAAGACGCTTCTATTAAACAGAATATCACCCTCATCTCAACAGATTTACCTACACAAGTTACCAGATGCCCTAAAAAAATTGGAAACCAAAAACTTTCCTCTATTTATATCAATATAAATACTGGAAGCAATGATCGAACTGGCTAACGCCCTTCCTAATTAGATATCAGTAAAGATTCATACAAAGTTAGACGCTATTTTGCTTAAAAATCCGAGTCTTAAAGACATGAATTATTTGAATAAATAAAAAATAAAATAAATAAATGAAGAACATTAATGCCCACATCAACGGCACAGGTCATACCGTGCCTAACTAAACAGGTAGGTATCTCGTAAAATAGCGCCAAATTTAAAATATTGACCAACGACGTCAGTTGACGTAGAGAGGTCGATTTCGGCGTACAACTTAATTCTGGGTAACAAACGTCACAAATTTAGTCGGGAAAATTTAAAAAAATACCTAATATTAATATTGTCCCGAAAAGTATGCATTATATTTGAGAATAATTCTCTGTTTTTGTAGCTTCTTTAATTAAAATACGTATATAAAAATACCTAAAAATGGTTTTTGGATTTTGCATTGTGCATATTTCGGCCTTTGCGAGAGCTTTTAGTGCATATTTCGGACTTTTTAGTGCATATTTTGCCACGTTGTTAGTGCAATATAATCCAATGTCTAGTAATCATATCGACTGTTTCCGATACAAAGGGCAAAACTCCAAATGACCTACTTGTGGCAATGAGCAAAAAACAAAATAATAAATAAAAATAAATAATGCTGGACCATTCACACATCATTATCTAGCCCCAAGCTAAGCAGAGCTTGTGTTAATGTGTTATGGGTACTAGATAACTGATATACTTAATACAATACACTACATAGATAGATATTTTTTATTATAGTTAGAAAACACCCAGACCAACGGAACCAATTTCTGCAGATTGTACACAAATTTGTTCCGAGGCGGGAATCGAACCCGCAACCTCCAGCGTCGCAGGCGGACCTTCGCCCGCTGCGCCACGGAGGTCGTCATAATAAATATCTGTTTTACATAACTTTTTGGTTTTAATACTTATAAAGTTGTTTTTATGAAGAAAGTACTTACTTATATTTGGACTGTCCATTGTTTCATATAATTACATTTATGTACGAGCGTTTATTTATAAGTTAGCATGGACTTACATCCCTGAACACCTAAAAAAATTTATTTACGAACCATTAATTAATGGCCTGGTAAAAAAAGTCTGAAGTAACAGCCATTAAAGTACATACAAGGGTAATTCTTCAGGTTGTATAAACCATAATTTTTGCAAAATGGAAAAAAAAAACTAATTTTAGGTGGTAAGAACCACTTTTTTCGTCGTAGCGCAATTTTAGATATACAGATCGAAAGAGTGTGAAGAATTATGTAAGGTTGCATCAAAAAGTCGTTTTGCCCAAAATGGTCTTTACACCCTTCATATCGGAAACAGTCTATTTTGTAAAGTGACAAAAGAACTTCATCATATTAGTCCACAGCTGGACATAGGCCTCCCCTTATGAGCATCATAGCACCCTGTCTTTAGCTTGCTGCATCCAGCATCTGCCTGCAGTCTTTCGCAGATTGTCATCCCACCTGGACGGAGGGTGTTCTACACTATGTTTTCCGAGTTGCGGTCTTCTTTTAAGCCTAGCTGAATGTGTATGCATGTGAACGATACAAAATGGAGTAAGTAATCATATCAAATATTTTAGAGTTTAGCATGTCACGTCGGCTGCCTGTCTATAGATCAATTGATGCTACCTAGTCTAACCTAGATGAGTTTCCAACTTTTCACTCTTGATGCACATCACTCAATCTGGATAATTCTGTCATCTGTGAGGTAATTGAGCTAAACAGAGATGCCGATTTTTGCACGCGCCTCCAATTGAAGTTACGAGCGACCGTCGCCGGAGTCCTTCTCATTTAACACTGTCTAATCGGTTCCTATAAAAGATCGCGTTTTGTGATAAATGTGATAATAAAAGTAAATCTTACCAGAAAGTATGATGATAGGCTTGAACCTCAGAAAGTCAGTGACGAGAAACACGAAAACCAAAAGCCCCAGGTAAGAATAAGTCCCCAGAGGGTAGACATCCCGGTTCAGCTGAGTCTCCGTGACATTTCTCCATTCCCCTAGCAGGAACTCCGAAACGAAAGGCTCCGACGGGCGGATCTCCCGAAGCGTGCCGAAAGCGCACAGGATCAGCATCACTGTAACCCATTCCTTCATTTTGGCGCGATCTTAGTTACGATAAGGTTACGGCTTATGTAAGGTTATTGCGGAGTGACACGATCGTTTGGTCACGAGTTCGTCCGGCAACTGGCTTCTCGTTCTCGACTGACGCGGCGGCGGCAGCGGCCGACCGGGGCGGCGGGCGAGTTAATTCTACAGTTCGACATACTGTTGTTATGTAGGCCTATCAATGAGTCGAACCGGACAATGTCTAACTTCTCAGAAATAGAGATTTTGGCGTAAATTTAGAATAAAACTTGTGGCTACTTTTCCATGTTTACAAACTACCAATTGTATTCTCTTTGCAACAACTTAGACGATAAAATTATTTTAGTTTTTTCTTTGAATTGAAATGGTTCTTCAACTTCAACTTCAACTTTTTGTTAAATGGCTTCTGCATCTGGTTTGACACAATTCTGCCAATGTCCGTCTCATGATAGCATCGCAAGTGAATAAGTAACAATCTCTATTTAGGTATTGTACAGTATTTACAAAAAAAAAAATTCACTAAACTACAAAACAAAAGGAAAAAAAAACCTCATAACTACGGGATAATCAAATTTACAATAAATAAATACATATAGGTAAAAACCTACTACTAGGTACTTCTACTTATTACAACTTTATATCATTATTATATATGAATTTACCTATGGCATAATTAACTTTAGGAGAAAAACAGAGAGATAAAATACATTTCATAGAAGTTGGAAGAGGAACATCAGGGGGAAGGGAGTCATATAAAGAGAGAGAAACAATAGGGCAACTATGTGATCCACGTGACCTTCATCTAAGCCACACTCGCATAAGGAATGGTCCCTGATCCGAAGTCTCGCAAGGAAGACAGGAGTGCAAGAGTGACCCAGCCTTAGTCTACAAATGGTCGAGGACGTAGTTTTATTAAATTTTCTAAACTTAAAAAACCACGGAGATCGAGGGATGTCCGGCTGGACATCAGCATAATGTTTGCCTTTAACAAGTTTTGAGGTATTCCAGTGATCAGTCCAAGATTTCTGAAGATACATTTTAGGAAGGAGGCATAAATCGTGGCAGAAAGAATGGAAATGCTCAAGCGAACCTATCAGAGCCGCTGCTTTTGCACAGGAATCAGCAGTTTCATTACCTGGAATCCCAGAATGACCTGGAACCTAAGCAAGAACTACGTCGATGCAGAGATTGTTGCACTCATAAAGGGCCTGACGAATTTGAAGAATCAGAGGGAATCGCGATATGTCTCTAAAAGGATTAGAAATAATAGATTGGAGGCAGCTTCTAGAATCAGAAAAAATTATAGTTTTGTTTAACTTATGAGATTTAACAAACAGGATAGCTTCTAATATAGCAACAGCCTCACCAGTAAAAACCGATGTGGAGGAAGGGCATTTAAAACTTAAAGTAATATTTGTAAAAGGCATCCAAACCGCTGCCCCAACCACACTATCTGATGATAACTTAGACGCATCAGTGAAAATGGAGTGCCACCCACTAAATTTTGTATCAACTTCCGAATTAAATATTCCTCTCGCATCCACAGAATTTTTAAATATACCAAAACGCAATAAAACCTGTGGGCGGAAAACTAGGGCATCATAAGGAGTGGAATATAAAGGATGAGATGGAAATTGCTTAACGGCATTTGGAAATTCTGAAAATTTTTTGAAACTACGGAGTAAACAGGGGATTTTATCAGTATATCTGAATAAACTAAGGAGATGGTTTAATTTTGGGAGAAGAGGGTGATTAGAGTTTTGGGCCAATTTGAATAAAAATCTATCAGAAAGAAATTGCCGGCGCATAAATAATGGAGGTTCACCACACTCAACCTGCATAGCATTTATAGGCGAAGACTTCATGGCACCAATAACAATACGTAAACATTTAAACTGAATTTTCTCAATTTTGTCAAAACCTGCTTTGTTGCACATGCTAAGAAGGAAGGAGCCATAATCGAAATGGCTCCTTACTATCGCATTATATAACAATTTCTGGGTGTATGGGTGAGAGCCCCACCATACACCGGATAGAGACCGTAGGATATTAGTATTTTTTTCACATTTTTGGGCCATTGAAATGAAATGCTGAGAGCCTGTCATTTTGGAGTCCAACGTTATGCCTAAAAATTTTGCATGAGTGGATGTAGGAACAGTGTCACTGTCAATAAAAATACTTACAGGCGGTACTATGCGTTTTTTAGTGAAAATAACGGCAGAGCTCTTTGACGCAGACAGAGACAGACCATGATCTGTAAGCCAGTCACTGAGGTATGATAGAGCTGAATTGAGTCTGGTACTTGCCTCGTCAAGGGAAGTCGATGAAATATATAGAGTTAGATCATCAGCATACTGTAATACATTACAGAAAGAGTCAACAGTCTGGTCAAGATCATATGTGTAAAGGCTATAAAGTAGAGGACTTAAGACAGAGCCCTGAGGTAAGCCCTTCCAGACTAACCTAGGGGGAAGGAGTCCATAGCAAGATTTAATGACCACTGATCTTTCCATTAGAAGATTCCCAATAAATCGAACCAACTTCTCGGGAACACCAAGTTGAAGAAGCTTCCTCATAAGAACTGGAAGTTGGACACTATCATACGCAGCAGCAATGTCAAGGAATACAGCTAAAAGATATTTTTTTTCTTTGAAAGCTATGTGTATATCTGAAATTAATAAACTAAGGTTATCTAGAGTTCCCATGCCTTTTCTAAAACCAAACTGAGTTTTAGATAAGATAGACCCATTCTCAGACCACCATTGTAGGCGGCGATTGACCATCTGTTCCGCCACTTTGGCCATAACTGACGATAGCGCTATGGGCCTACGACTGGATGGATCTGAAGGATCTTTGCCAGGTTTCAGGATAGGCACAATAATTTGGGACTTCCACTGATCCGGAACTACACCAATATCAAATAACTTATTAAGAATAGACAAGTATACCTGTTTAGATTCGTTGGACGCTTTAACAAGAAAAGAATAAGGGATTCTATCTATGCCAGGAGAAGAGTCAGTCAGTCCGTCAAGAGCAAGGGTCAGTTCACTGAAAGAAAAAGGGGCGTCTAAGCCGTTAGACGAAGGAAGGAAAGAAGGGGGAGTTGGAATAGAATTAAAAGAAGGGACAGAAGGGGGAGCAAGTTTATCTGAAAAAGCCTCTAGCCAAGAAGAAGGATCATTAGCTGTGAGATTATCGATAGCACAAGACCCTCTAAAGCGCCTTATTTGTCTCCAAACAAGTGATGGAGGAGATCTAGGAGATAGGCTTTCACAAAAGCCTATCCAGCCTTGCTTTTTCTTTTTAAAAGACAACTTTCTAAACTTTGCCGCAGATTTTTGATAACTCAAATAATTTTCAATGGTCATAGAACGACAATAAGCGGTCTCTGCCGCCTTACGCTCAGCAACCGCCGCTGTGCATTCTGAATCCCACCATGGGGTGGAAACCTTAAAATCACGGGAGGGCTTTTTTATAGGGACATGCCGGTCTGCACTTGCGATAATAAAGTCGACAAATTCACTGTAGGAAGAAGCAGGGGAATCTTCAGATATAGAAAAAAATTCCAAACTGGAATCCAGTGAAGATGAGTAAGATGACCAGTCAGCATGAGTGGGGATGTATTTTGAAGATGGAGCTGGGTTAAGAAGAGGAGTGACGCTATTAGAGTTATCAATGGAAAGAACTATAGGGAAGTGATCGCTACCAAATGTGTGAGGTAGGATTTGCCACAAAATATCGGGAACTAGTAAAGAAGAGCAGAGGGAAAGATCAACAGCACTTTTAGGATTTTGATTAGGAAGAACCCTGCGGGTAGGAGACCCGTCATTAAGAATGCAGAGGTTAGCTTCATCAATAATTTCTAGAAGGGAAAGACCAAACAAATCAGAGTGGCTGTGACCCCAAACAGAGTTATGCCCATTAAAATCTCCCATGATAACATTAGGAGAAGGAATCGAAGAGAAGAGGAGAAGGATATCCGCAATCATAGTGGAGTTGGGATGAGGAATATATACAGATATAAAAGATATATCAAAGGCCTTGACACCAACAGCGTTGATGCCAGCGGGGAGGGACGGCAGGGTGATTTGAGAGAAGGAAAGGGAACGCCGTACTAATAGAGCGCTCCCGGCATGCCCGTCAGCTCTGTCCGCTCGGAGACAAGAGAAGCCTGAGATCCGGAAATGGGAACCAGGCCTCAACCATGTCTCCGAGATGGCAATGACTGACGGGCTATACCTATTAATTAAGTGAGTGAGTTCATGACGTTTGGCTCGTATGCTTTGACAGTTCCATTGCAGAACAGTCAGGGGATTCATACTGGGAGGTTATTGAGATTAGTTGTGACAATTTTGAAGCAACGTTGTTCGGTAAAGGAAGTGAGTTCGTAAGAATAATGTTTATGATCAAATTTAAAAGAGTTTCTAACATGTTATTATTTTGGGAAGGTTGGTTGAGTGCACATCCATTAGGCACCAAAGAGATTGGCGTAGAAACAATATCTCTATGGGCGACCTTATCGTAGGTCCTAACTTGTAAGGATGGAGGTTTTGGGGAGGCGTAAACAGTTTTAACATATGATCGCGTAGATTGTGGGACAGGTCTTCGAGAGGGTTGAGGGGGAGATTGGGAGAAAAGGTCTTGAGAGACTAATTGTTGTGCAACTTCAGTATAGGGAAGCGAAACTCTTGGGAATTGGGTAGAAGCCTCCTCGTAAGATATACAATTTTGTGCCATAACAGCCTTGATGGAACGTTGCCGCACTTGCTCCGGACAACCTTTGCTGGTTGCAAAATGCCGCCCCGAACAGTGCAAACAGGAAGCTTCCACCTCAGGAATATCGCAGCTGTCTCCAGGGTGTTCTTTAGAACACCTGAAACACCGTGGACGCGATCTGCATTGCATTTTCGTGTGACCATACCTGCAGCACGAATGGCACTGGATTGTGGGATAGGTGTATAGTTCAACTGGCAAGGAGTTATAATATAGAAATACTCTAGATGGAAGGGATTGACCTTTAAATGTTATCACAACTGTTTGAGTTGGGACCCATGAAGCTTTACCGTCGTCATCCAAAACTTTTCTGCTTAAACGCCGGGCTTTAAGAATTATCCCATATCCGGCAGGGACAACCACGTCTTCTACAAACTCCTGCATTGGTAAGTCAGTAGGGACCTGGCGAACCAGTCCCATGCGTGTTATGTTGTAAGTCGGGATAGAAGCGATCATCTTTGACGTAGGGAGAATTGTAGAATCAAGAAAGGTATTAGCAGCCTCAAAAGATTTGAACTGCACTGAAATTTTATTACGGCCTATCTGCTTCACACCTTCTGCGCATATACCCTCAATTTCATTATTTGCAAGGAACTTACCGAACTTGATGGCTTTAAAGATAGTGCCCGCAGCAGGATCCGACTCCTCGCGGGAAACAGTTACAATAAATGGTCCATTATCAGTTTTGGAATACGAAAGATTATTTGCACCCACTACAACAGATGGGTGAGTGTACACGGTCTGTAAAGATGGTACCGTAAGGTTTGCGGTAAATTTTTTCGCTGGGACAACGGCCTCGCTATCTGTCACCGTCTTGCTGGAGCCATCCTCAATGCGTCTCTTGGTCCCTTTTGAATCCCTAGGATCAGGGGGTTCCGGGGGTTTGGGAGGGACGGGACTACTCCCGTCCAGTTCCATGACGAACAGGACACGAGCGGTCACGGGCTTATTATATGTAGGTATTTATACTATAGGTACTAGAATAAATAAATAAACAGTTTCGAAAAATAAATAAGCTAATTCTAACTAAACCAAATGAATTTTCTTCGTAAATAACTGAAAAATTCAAAATTAACGCAAATTTTTCTGTTCACTTGTTCCGCTGTCAAATCGAGAATGAAATGGTTCTGATTGACTGACTGAAGGCCAAAAACGAAAACAAATCTCCTCTCCTCAGCTGCTTTTGACTTTGATTGAGATTGACATCGTGACATCCTTCAAAATATCCCATTTCATCGTCCTTGGACGAACGAAATCGCCTTTTCCCGATCGAGCGCATCGAATCGGATGAGCACAGAGATGAAGATTTGACTGACATTGACATAGCTGAAGCTGACTGACACATCGAGTCATCAGCTGTTTACAAAATCAAAATAAATACTTCGGTTTTGCTTTTGCATTGCAACTCAATAAAAATTGTATGTATTACGAGAAGCTATCGAAATGATTTGGTGTTGTAAAAGTTTTCAATTGGCAATTGTCAAATCTAAATTTTAAAAGGGCCTCTCGACCATCAGAGTACTTAGCAACACCAAAATAATGGTGATAAATATCGGCACGTACCTTGATAACATGTCCTTTGTTATCAGTAATTAACTTAGAATAGGCATATTTTCACTGGCCTTTTAACTATGAAGGGGAAGGAAGAGAAGAGTACCAAAATGCTGCAGTGCAGCCACTGCACTAAGGAGTTCCGATACAACAGTGAAAAGATAAGGCACGAGTCGAGCCACTTCCCCCATTTCGAGTGCGAAACATGCAGCAAGACTTTCAGTTTTATGTAAGTTTTCTTTATGCTTAATCTGCTCTTGCGACCAACACTTAAGGTTTCTAGGGACCTTTTTTTGGTTCTTGTTAGGTCCAATTTCCGTAGTGTTTAGTATGGCTATGTACGGTTAAAATGCTTAAAAGTTGATTTACTCTTAATTGACCTTTCTTTATCTTTTCTAGTTCTGCCCTGAGACGGCATCAAAAGCAACATGAGAGGACAGGTAGTGTGCAGTGTAAGAAATGCAAACGGAAATTCAGGGATGATGTGCTTCTGCAACGGCATATTAAATATGCACACAAAGGTACAATATACTATGTATTTTTCCTTTGACGGGTTATTTAACAGCATTTTCTATATTCCTAGTTCACTGTGCTCACGAGATAGCTGGATAAAATAGCCGTCAGGGATGATGTTGTTATCTATTTTTTTTTTAATACTGCCTAGTTTTTCTAAACTTTACCTTTCACAGTCAAACCAAACTTACCTTCTTTGTGTAAGAAGATTAAAAAACCCAAGTATTTATTCGTACAGGAACATTCATATGTGACAAATGCAACTCTAAGTTCAGCAGTGAGTTGGCTCTCCGCACGCACATGAAGACACACCGGCCAGAAGCTGAGAGGCGGTTCAGGTGCAGTTACAAAGGATGCACCAAGACATTCAACTTCTCACACCATCTGAAGCATCATGAGCTTACACACACTAATGCGAAGCAGCACTATTGTAGTGTCTGTGGGAAGGGTAAGTCATGGTATTGATAAGGTTTTATTGCATGGTACCACCTAAGTTTATTTTCTGTACATGATTCTAGAATCTTTATGTATGAATTATGTATGAAATCTTATCATAAACTGTATAATAACAGAAAATCACAACTTCAAAAACACGCCGCGCCGTGAGCTGCGTGGTAATAAATAAAAAAAAACAACAAACAAAGCCGCCACAGGGGCTGTGTTTATTATTTGTTTTTAATTGTATTCTCCTTACGTAACCTTCTCCCTCGATTTGTTCGAAATTGATAACCAAGAGTGAATTTTGCGATAAAGAATGTCAGCCCTATTTCCGCCCCTTGATGGGAATGATGACATAGGTACATATATCATGATGATGATGATGTGTGTATTTTCCAGCATTATTTATTAAATATTATTACTCCTTTGTTTGTAGATATTTTAACTAACTTTTTAATGACCTGCTAGCCTATACTACTACTACATACTTTCTTCGGAAACCTTACCCACGTGACTGACTACAAAGATATGTAGTCAGTCATGTTTTTGGGTAAGGAACCTGCACTACGACGACCTCTGTGGCGCAGCGGCCTCTCCGATTTTTGTGCCCGTGGCGGTCGTGGCGTAAGAATCGACCCTTCCAACTCTGCATAAAGGAATCTACCAGAGGAAGGGCGGCAACTTAATTCTGTATTTTTAACACTAGGTACTACGATCACCAATCGGCCTGCCAAGCGTGGTGTTTGTGGCAAACCCCCCTTGTTTGGGGTAGGCATGTACATCAGAGAGTGGCAAACGTAGTGTAGGGCGCCCTCCGGCCAGGTGGGATGACGATCTGCGAAAGTCTGCAGTCATGAATGATGCGGCAAGCTGAAGACAGGGCGCTATGGCGCTCATTAGGGGAGGCCTTGGTACAGCAGTGGACTAATATAGGCTGAACATCATCAATGTTCATCAGTTGACGTATGAGTGGTGCTAGGTATATTGTTTTCTAATAATGTATATTTTTCAGGTTTCATTCAATCCCACCACCTGAAGACACACCTAAAGAGCCATGACCCAACTGGTCGCCTTTGCTGCAGTTTTCCAGGCTGTAGAAAAAAGTTCTCAACAGATTATGCTAGGAAACGGCACATGGCTACTCATAGTGAGTATTATTTTATTGCAGCTTTAAATACTAGTAGGCAGTTCTGCATGTTAAAAATATAGGTGCATAAATACCCGTGAATAATTATAGTAATAGGTGCATAGATATAAGTAAAATTCTGTAGATATGTCCTCCCTGCGCTAACTCAACAAATAGCCTGTGTTGTATTACAACGGTTATTTTAATTAGCGCAAAGACACGCTATTTCCAATCTTTTGCAATATACCTACCTACCTAATGAACAACAAAGATGGAAAGACGTACCTAGACAGTGCGTCTGAGACAATATCATGCGAAACACGAACGCCGGCGGCGGCGCCGGTCCAACTATGACTGAGGTGGGTAAAACTAATTGCACCTAATTTGAACCTTCCACTTTCGAGAAGCTAATAGGTACCCAATCTTCCGAATTTTACTAAGATCGATGTATACGTGTCGCCGTCCGCCGGATCATAGAATCGGCCCGTTTGTAAAATGGCTGTAGATGTAATACATCTTTTAAAAATGCAGAATTACCCACTAACTACTAGTGTCCAAATTCGACGGGACGCCGACAAATTGTCAAAACACCATAAACCATTTTGCCGGCTGCCTAAAATACACTCAGAAATTTCGCATCTACCAGCCGCCGCCGCCGGGCTGGCTGTGTCGAATAGTTTGGTGTGTAGACTCCATGAGAAAAAATGTAAAAGTGCCCTTTATTCTTTATTTTCAGAAAACCAATCAGATTATAGCATGTCATCTGATTCCAATTCGTGTGATGTTTCAGCTACAGTTAAAGAAGAAAATCAAGGTATTTATTTGAAAATTTGCAATTAGAATAAGCATGCAATTTCTCTCAAAATGTTAAAGACATTTTGCAAGAGACTTTCACATTTGTATCGATTTTTTTCAGAATCCACTTTGTGCTCAACCTGTGGGCAGACCGTTCTACAACAAGAATATCTTATACATTTGGATAAATGTAAAATATTACACGATTCGACTATAACTTCTGTTACTGATGAAGTTTCTGATAAGATTGAACTTATAAATAACAGCAAAGACTGTTCGAATTTAATTAAAATTAGTAATGAGGAAGAAATTCTCAACACAACTGTGGAAGAATGGCCCAGTAGTCCTTTTAAACCAAACGATTATGAAGTTATAACTTCTGAACTTAATAGTAAAAAATGTATAAACTGTGATACAAAAGGAGATGTCAATGATGAATCAGAAAAGAATCCTTCCAATAACAAACAATGTTTTAGAAATTATGAAACTGAGAATGTTGATAATCAGCCTATTATTGTAAAAGTCAATGCTATGGATGATTATTATAAAGTAGACCAAAGAGACATGTGTGAAGGATGTGACTGTGCAAATATTTGCGAAGCCAAAATATCGATGTACGACGTTCCTAATACACTACCACCGAAAATAGACATTCTAGTAGACATCGCAACGAATGTCGAAAACAGAAATGGGATCATCAAGCTAAAATATGCTATCGACGACGATATATTAAGAACAGATAGAATTGTAGCAAGTAAGAATAATTTGGAAGAGGAAAGGTTCATTCCGTTTAGCACGTGTAAAGAGGTGCTAGGGAATTGCCTGGTAAACGGGGAAGGTTGCCTTTGCGCAAGGATGTTGGGGGTTGAAGACCAGGCGGTGTTGGCACAGCAGATCGATGACATAACACCACAACCCGGGCTGAAATTGTGATTATTGTACTTAAGGTTTGTTAATAGTGTACTTATTACAGTACTTAATATCACTGCGTTTATTTTTTATGTAATACTAGTATACTATCGTTTTGTAGCTTTTATCGCAAATTAAACTCGTTGATAATTATTAACTTATTTATTTACAATGTAATTTTTACAATATCAACCATATACACAATATATTTAGTTAACAAATACATGCTAAATTTATTATTATACATACATGTATCAGACCTTGCTGTTATTACTACGTAAAGTTTTATAATTGGAATGTATGTAGGTATCACAAACATCATGGCAGACAAAGATTCCTTCAACAACAATCATACGTACAATAAAATTATTATTATTTTCATTATAATTCTATTGCCCCACAACAAGAGAAAACTACGGACTCTCATTCAATACACAACTACATAAATGTAGTTAATAATAAGGCACCTAACTAATTGAAGTTGTGTAGGTAGGCAGTCCACTTTAGACTTGCGCGCGTCTTCTCGGTATTTACGCACAATAACCACATAATGTTATTAATAGAAGGATGCGCAATATAATTCAAGAATGTCTAAAGCCATTTCTTTACTATTTTTCTACTTTTAGTTAGGAAATCTGTCCGGGAAGGCCGCGCGCATAATAAGAGTAGAATCTTTTAAGATCAGAACAAGCAAAAATATACATTTAGCTATGGTAACATTCAAATCGGGCTGGCTTACGTTTGTTCTTGATTCTATCAATTAGAATCACAGAATATTTTGTAAGATTTTGTACAATTTTAAATAACAAATCACAATTTGTTTGCGCTCGGCTCTTGATTTTTGCAGTAGGTATTCTATGTGCAAAATTAATAAATAAATCTATTTAATTGTTCAAGATGACTCCTTTCTAGTTTGACTAGTCTACAGATAAAATTATTTGATCATTAAAATTAAATTATAAGTACGTTGTTCAACCGCAACATAATTATTGGGAATAATAGTGGTAGGTAAGGTATGTATAAAATCTCCTTACCAACAGCATCACAGGAAACAAAGATAGAAAAATTACACAAATTACAACTTACACTACTGATAAATGTAAAACTACGCTTCATTATTAAGCACGGAATGGAATTTGGTTTCCTCTAATGTCCTTCTGTCACTCTTTTTTGGCGAATCACTTATATCATTTAGCTCTTGCATGCTTTCACTACTGTAAGTTTTTAAAACACCCAATCTTTCTTCTTCAATTGGTACAACCGTCAATTTATCATCTGGTACTTGTGGTGATCCAGTAACCATTTCCCTTTCTAAATTATTATCAGATATCGTAGTTTTACGTTCAGTCGTTGGCTCTCTGATAACATCCAAGTCATCCGTGTCTAGTAGAAATGTAGATATTGGTAATATTTTTTTGGTTCCCTCTGCGTCGTCTCCTCTTTTATAATTTTTAGTGCTATTCTGTTGAGATTTCATTAGATAACGGAACGAAGTGAAATCTTCTGTAGTACTGGCGTTAGATGGTTGTAGTATTAATGTTTCCATATTCTTTGCATCTGTGTCGGTGTGATGAGTTGTTATTTCGGAAACATTGTTGTGTTCCTCATTATTTTCATTTTGGGTCTCTGTTAGATTATTAGGTTCAATGTCATGACCTTCTTGAAGCTTTTTTACAAGAATCTTATTATTTTCAACTTCGGGTAAAAAGGGATTCATTTCTGTTTCGTGATCCTCGAAATCAGAAATTTGTGCATCTTTAGCCGTGGAGTTGTTATGGTTAGGTATTTCATAAATAGTCACATTAAGATTGTTGAATTCTCCAACGCCGTTTGACTCTGTTATAACGCTGCTCGAAGTGTCGGTCATGGAAGTTGTTGCTGTTAGAGGTGTTTGACTTTTAGGAGTGATAGTGGTTGTCGATGACACCTCTGAAGGAACCACGATATCGTCGATCATAACGATACGAGTAGTTGTTGTTTTTGGGATATCCATCGGTTTTAATAAATCTTTTACCTTTAAATCACGCTCGTTTTCT